>CM072517.1:52698266-52928266 GCA_036898135.1 Oncomelania hupensis | reverse complement strand
TCATGAATCTCACCAACCGACTGGAACGAAGAAGCATTACGGTGCCAAAGAATGAGCTACGTCTAGTAGCTTCGTTATTATATAAGTTAGCATATATCCTGTCGTATCCCGTACTTATAGGTACAGGAAGTACGATTAGTAAAGGTAATGTCAAAGATTCTTGTGTGGTTTCTGACACATATAATTCATTATCAGAACGGTATTAATAGCTATATATCCGGGTAAAAAAAAATCTTTTTTTTACAACTAGCGTTGACTTACTCATGACTCGACATAGTAACTTTAGTATTACCTCCACGCCCACACCCACCACGCCCTCCACTCCTCCTCCCCTACACACACACACTCTATCCTATCCTATCCCGTAACTCGAAAGTCGTTGGGGCATTACAGATGATCGTTTAGCCAGCGTACTCCACCTTTCTCTGTCCTCGGCAACCCTCATGGCTTCACTCGGTGTCAAGCCAGTCAATTCTCGAATGTTGTCCTCCTACCTCTTTTTATGTCTCCCTCTTCTTCTACCTCCTTGCACCGTGCCTTCCGGGATGATCTTTCAAGTCCTGATGCTCTGGTGACGTGCCCATGCCATCGGAGTTTCTGTTTCTTCACCACTGTGAGCATGTCATCGTGTTGTCCTATGGCTTGTGTGATGGTCTGTTGGACATCGTCGTTGGTGATGTGCTGGATATACAGTAGGAAATGCCCAGAAGTCTTCTATAGCACCTCATCTCCATGCTTTGTATTCTTCGTTGAAGGTCTGCTGTGAGGGTCCTTGCTTCGCAAGAATATAGAAAGATGGAGATTACCAGGGAGCGCAGCAACCTTACGGTGTAGTGTAGACTGGTGGTCCTGTCTTTCCAAATGGAAACTCTCAATCTTGTCAGGGCAGCAGTTGTTTGTGCGATCTTACCACCCCTTCTCTCGTTTGTCTGTCTGTCTGTCTGTCTGTCTCTTTCTCTCTCTTTCTCTCTCTCTCCCTCCCTCTCCCCCCCCTCTCTCTCTCTCTCTCTCTCTCAAATATTCCCCCGTGCCGGGGGTTTCTATATAAATAGTATCCCCACTTTCTGGAAATTTGTTGCTTTAAATTCCCACTGTCGCTGTCTTTCTCCTTTGTTCTTTCTCATTCCTACTCTGTTATATCAATCTACTATACTATCTTCTTCGCTACACCAGTCACCTATCTTTTTTCTTGAAAACTCTTACGGGACAAAACGCCTCATTTGTGGTGGGGTCAGTTGGATCAGCTTGGGAATATTGGATGCTTTCTGCCAAATGGTCACTGGGGTTTCCCATGATATATTATTTAGCAATGTAGACATTTTATATGTATGTGTTTTGTTGATATTTTATAATGACGTTTGTATTCTATTTTGTTTTTGTAAACGGGGGTTCGATATATTAGAGTATAGCCTCAACGTCCCCTGCGTGGGATGGCTTTGTTGTAAAGTGACTAGAAGGTGGAGTACCTTAGTGCTACCACGAGGATTGTTTCAGCAGATCTTTTATGCGGATCAGGGGTGAGTCCCCTTTCAGCCAAGTTGTGGTCTTGATTTTGTGGTCCTGATTCGGCTCTTTGCAGTCCGCTGGACCCTGTAAGCAATGAATAACTAACTAACTCTCTCTCATATACAATCACCCACACCAAACCCTTCCTCTCTCTCTCTCTCTCTCTCTCTCTCTCTCTCTCTCTCTCTCTCTCTCTCTCTCTCTCTCTCTCTCTCTCTCTCTCTCTATCTATCTATCTATCTATCTATCTATCTATCTATCTATCTGTCTAATCCCTCCCCATTTCCACCATAATAAGTATCCCCCTTCGCACTCTCCCGAAACCGCTCGCGCTGCCGGTACGTTCTTTGCTTAGGGCTGCAAAACATCTTGTAGAAACTTCCGCGAATTGCGGTTTAAGTTGTGACGTGAATGCAGCCGCTGCATGGTTGTTTTTCCTGTAGAAATGGGAGGGGCGTGGTCGGTGTGATAAGCACCTCATCAGGGCGGGTTTTCCAATTAGTTCATTTGGGCCTGCGGAATTAAAAGGCACTAGGTAGCAGGGTGCATGTGTGAAAAAGAAAGAGTGTGTGTAGGCTTATATGAAGGGGCGAGTATGTGGTTGGGATGGGGGTGTTAAGCAAGCAGGGGAGGGGGAGAGGGTGTGTGTGAGTGCGGTGGTGTGTAGAAGGGGGTGGGAGGAGGAGGAGGAGGAGGTTCGGAGATGATAATGTTTGTGTTCTTTTACTCTCTCTACCACTGCGACAGCTATGCACCCTCAGAGGAGAGATCCGTGTGTGTCGGAGGAGTGGAGTACGTAGGAGGATATAATTATATATAAATATTCCTTGCGGTGCTTGCGACACCCACCCCTGCAGTTCAAGAGTTCCAGACCGTTTCCGGTTTGATATTAAATTAATAGCATGTGCTGCTGAGGGGAGGAAAAGGCGGAGAGGGTAGAGGTGGGAGGGGGGGTGGGGGGGTGGTAGGAAGGCCGCGGAAATGTTCGTTACCACTTCACCCAAGTGCCTGTAGATCGCAATGAAATTTTGTTGTGTTCGACTATTTTCTGTTTTTAGACTCAAGTTTGTGTGTCTGTGTTAGTCTGTAGGTGGGATTTGTTTGTTTGAATCTTCTTCAAGATAGTTTTTAAAAAAAATAATAGAAAGTGTTATTTTCTTTTTTGTTTGTTTCTTTCGAGATCTACAACACCAGTCTCTCGTAGCTAATTTTGTTTTTTTTAAAGGCAGGTGGTTTTTGGTAGTGCAATCTTTGTTCGGGTAAAGCGGAAACTTTGCCTGGTCACAGTTTACGTACTCGCAATTCATTATTAATTAATTCGTCAAGCTTATACATAATTAGTAGGCTGGGCGCGATCATTGACCGGGTAAAGGTGAGTTCTCAAGTTGAGTTGTCAGAGACCTGTCAAGCGTAGGCTTGCTTAGACGTATAAAGTTAGTATGAATAGAAATGTGGTGACTACGCCCCCTCGACAGGTCCTTTTAACATTCACAGTGAGTGTTGCCCTACTTGAGAAAAGGCTTACAACAACAAAATAACTCTTGCGAAAGTATAGTTATTTGTGTAAATGAATACATTCCGTAGTATTGTGCCTGTTAGTAGTAACCGCTGGCCACCCCTCATAGGGTAAAAATCCTATCCTATCCCGTAACTCGAAAGTCGTTGGGGCACCACAGATGATCGTTTAACCAGCGTACTTTATCTTTCTGTCTTCAGCATCCCTCATGGCTTCGCTCAGTGCCAAGCCAGTCCATTCTCGAGTGTTGTCCTCCCCCATCTTTTTATGTTTCCTGAATTAACAAGTTGCTCAGTAAAGTTTTCCGTTGTAGGTTGATACAAGTAGACCCTGCCCTACCCCACACACCAAAGACGCACTCGTGAAGACGCGTGGATCAATCAGAAATAAGGTCAAAAGGTCACACGGCTGTGGTATCGGTTAACATGGAAAGTCACCGCCTTTCGGAACAGGATGGAACATTCAATCATTAAACGTTGGTTTGAGCAACGAAAGTCCATTATATTATTGTTTAATGTAACAGTAACAATGCGAAATTTAGAGTCAACCCGTTTTCGCCAAAAGTATACGAAGCCTTGAAATTAGGGCCCTTTAAGCTCAAAGCATTTCCATACACACAAACACACACACACACACGTCTACACAAACCAAGACCATAGCTATAAAGCGTACAGCTAGATCAGCAGTTTCTGATACTCAATAGGGTTTTTGGAGAACTAGCTTATTTGCAACCTTAATCTTGTTTTGGTTGATTTTTTTTTTAACGCAGTGCAGTGATGTGTGCGTGTTGCTCGAGACCGTGAGATTATGAGTCAGCTGTTTAACAACAAGAAGTTTACTGCGCTCATCACTGAGGGGTTGAAGTAACGTAATGACTAAAACAGCTGTAAACATTGTTGTTGCATATGCTTTGGAACTTGCAGCAGTTTTGAAAATGTACGCAGTTTTGTTTGTTTGTTTGTTTACTTTTTTTAAAATTAAATCACATCCATAACAATGTGGGTCTATGTACTCCTCCCCCCACATCCACCCTCACCCACCCACAACCTCAAACCCCCTCCCCCCCATCCTCTATCCCCCCAACCCCCCCACCCCCGCCCTAAAAAAAACAACGATTAAAAAAAATGAATTTTGCAAATCTGTGTAAGTAGTCCAAAACTGACGTATATTCGTATATGTCCGTCTGTCCGCCGTTCGTCTGTGTGGATCTCAGAACCTATATAAACCCAAATTGGTAAGATGTTGCATATCCATGAGACCTCGTTCATGATCAGTAAATGAATGATTTCACTTCAAGGTAAAGCTCGCACGGTCACCGAATGTTAGTTTTAAAAAAAAAAGTTATCAATATTGAACTTATGATTCTTTGTTACATCATAAATATGAATGGGACACACATACTGTGCAAATTTGGTCAACCTCCCTCCAGGGTCAAGGTAACTGAAGCTGTCCAAAGTCGGTCAGTATAGGTACTTTGGAGTGACCAGGACCCTAAAGTATGAGAGATATAAAGTCCAAACTTGTTACGTTTAGAGATGATAGATGGATCTTTCATATATCTTTCGTTTTTTGCGTTGGTCTTGAAGGTCAAGGTCATTTTAGGCCTTGCAAAAACACTTTATTGTATTTGGAGGTAGAGGTAATTAAAGTTCATCTCAAGGTCAAGAGCATTGAAAGATCAAAGTTGGTATTACTTTGCATTTTAATGCCATCGTTTTATTTTTTAAATTTTTATTTTTTTTCTGGGCACTCATTTTTATTCAAGCTCCTTAAAGAGCACGTGAGTCATAATTATGGACTTTGCCCTTCTATTTTTTTTTAAATTTCTTTTTGGGTTATTGATGTGAATGCTTCCAAGCTGTTATCTGGAAATACCCCCCATCCTTCTCACCCACCCACCCGCCATCCCCCCAAAACAAACAAACACAATAAACCCAATCAAACCAAAAACTAACATAAATAAATAAAATTGAAATCCAGTAAATTATAAAACACATGTTTTACATTCGATATAGATTTTATAATTATAAACCGATTTTTTAACACTTAAAAAAAAACAACTAAAACAATGAATCTAATGAAGAAAATGAAGAGGAGGAGGAGGAGAATGAAGGAGGAGGATGAAGGAGGAAAGGAGGAGGAAAAGAAGAAGAAGAAGAAGAAGAAGAAGAAGAAGTTGTTTCTTTATAAACAAATAAGTAATAATACTTCAATTTTGGCCGGTCTATACGTCACACAACATCTGCCTTATCATGACCATCCATCTCCTTGTTGGCGTCAAACTTCAACCCTACGTCATTGCGTACTGGAATTCAATTTTATTTATTTATGTTAGTTTTTGGTTTGACTGTTGTTGTTTTTTTGTTTTTTTTTGGGGGGGGGTTGGGGGGGTGTTGGGGGGTGGGTGAGTGAGAAGGATGGGGGTAAATTAAAAAGAGGCGGCTGAAATTGGGACTTTGAAGCAGTCAAGAAAAGGTAAGACAGTGCTTCGGAAACTGGAGTGTAAATTGCCTTGAAAGGAACCTATCGCCATAAACAACTCTTCACGAATCCTCCTTGCCTCTTAATTCACCATTAACGTCCCGTCATAGTTTAACGGACTTGCGAATGCTAGGGCGGGGTCTCTGACAGTCAAGGCTTAAAAGAAGGATCGAGAGAGGTGAGCACTGTAGTAGTAATAATAAATACCATCTGGGAAATATGACGTTGTAGAAGAAGAAGGTTATAAGAAGGGTCCAAGGTAAATAATCAGAATTGGAGACAGTATGTCTTTTAAACCCTGAAACAACAGAACTACAGTTTTAAAGTTCAAGGTTTTTCTGATATTATGGTGGCACGAAAAAACACAAACAGGCATGTTCCAATTTTGGATGCGTGTGCGCGTGTGTGTTTGTGTGATTATTATATTTTTTTAAAATAATGTTTTTGCTCCTCATGTAAACATTTAAGGAATACAAATCACAATGCTATCCATAGTAATTAATGACCAATGAAAAAGTCTCCCAAAATGCCAACCAGTAACTTCCACCTAGAACCTAAAAATTACCCACATTGTAAAATTGTTCTCGTTTGCAAGTAGCACCGGTAGTGTGATTTAGATTTCGTACAGAAGCTAATGAAGGGGTCAGTTCCATAGAGGTATTTACCCCCGTGGACATTATGTCACGCTCGCTGCGTTCGTTCTCCTCGGGTCAGCTTCCACCAACAATCCCAGCAATGTCTTTGATCTCTCTGGCCGGTCTATACGTCACACAACGTCTGCCTTATCATGACCATCTCCTTGTTGGCGTCAAACTTCAACCCTACGTCATTGCGTACGTCAAACAGCACACACAGAGCTAGCGGAGATGCATGACCGGTTGATGCGACACTCGGTTTGTGACGTTGGAATAATCAGAGAAGCTGCGGCGTGAATTTTTTTTTCCAGATTAATTATTGTTTGTCTCACTGCCAAACTTTTCTTTTTAAAGAAGTGCAAAGCGGAAGAAGAAGAAGAAGACGATTGCAATACAGTAGAAGAAAAAGAAGAAGAAGAAGAGTGCAAAGCAGAAGTAAAAGAACAAGGAGGAGAAGAAGAAAAGTTCAAGAATGTAATGTCAACGGGCATCTAGTTCATTGTGAAGGCTTTTTATGCATTGATTGTCTATAGGTCTATCAGACCTAGTCTTTTGATTGTGATTCCAGCGCATGCATCTGCAATAGAGTTTAAATGGAGCGTCAGTGGTCTATCAAACGAGAACTCTTGAATGTATGCCTCAGCAGTCTCATATATTCTGGTGTGCTATCGCAGTTATGATAAATTAATTAATTAATTAATTAATTAATAATAATAATAATAATAATAATAATAATAATAATAATAATAATAATAATAATAATAATAATAATAATAATAATAATAAAAATAATGAAGGCCTCAGCTAAGAAAACCATCCAGTTTTGTAAAAAGACATTTTTTTTATTTGATGATGATCATTGTTGTCAAGGTGGCGACTTGGCGATTCGTCCTTAAGGCTAACGCAATAGGACGTTAAGCTTCGTTATTCCTAACTATTCAATTAATCACTAATGTTGTGCGCTGCATAGCCAGACAGTGTCAGTACATGTACTTTATCACAGCCGTGCTGGAAGCCGCTCACGCTGCTCTCTACGTCATCGCTATCAAACGTAATCTTGGGCGAGGAGGGAGTGAGGTGTGTAGGATGGGTGGGCTCTTCAAGGCTGACGTGGCTGCAAAGACACGTTAACACATGTTAGCACGTTACTACTGCTTTACTAAGGCTTCACCCAAGGCCGAAGGTGGTGATACCGTCACGTCTATCATTGCGCAGAAGTGTGTATTGACCACTGACTCTCCAACGCTTTCGTGCAACTGGCTAAAATATACGCCATTAGTGGTTTGTGTACCCTGGCAAGCCAGGGTACACAGGTTGTGTTTAAAATGTAGACAGAGAGACAACTGTTGTCTGCGAGTTTCATTTGGACGATGATACCTCCCCACATATCCCACTTGATACCTCACCATACCCCTTCCTCCCTGATATCTCCCCGTACCCCCCATGATGCCTCACCATACCCCCTTGATACCTCCCCGAACCCACTTGATACCTCCCCATACCCCCTTGATACCTTCCGTACCCCCCTTGTAACCTACCTGTACCCTCCTTGATATTTCCACGTTGATCGTTTCGCAGGTATGGATGAAAGGAATCGACCATCACCATACCCCCTTATATATACCCGTTTCCCCGTTATGCCTACCCATGCCCATTTAAACCTACCCGTAGCCCCTTTTTACCTACACGTACCACCCCATCCCGATCCTTGGTAATAATAATAATAATAATAATAATAATAATAATAATAATAATAATAATAATAATATTGAATATAGAATAATACAAATAGAAATCATAAAAACCACCAAGGTTTTAAAATAAAATTTGATATAAGATATTATAATTATAATAATTATTGTTATTATTATTAGTTTATAAATAATAATAATAATAATAATAATAATAATAATAATAATAATAATATAATAATAATAATAATAATAATAATAATAAAAAAATAAGTAAAAAGCCTAAATTAAACAGAAAAATATCCATATTATAGGGTTAAAAAAAACATTAAAAAAAATATGTCCCGCGCAAGAGTTGAACTCGGGTCGCCTTGCACGGTAGGCGAATGTCTTACTTAGTAAGCTACCAAGCCTACATATAAATACCATCAATTTTTTGGTTTATATGGGAAAACATGCTGAAACCACAATTCGATTTTTAATTAATCAAATTTAATTAGTTAAACACAAAATTTTGTAAGATTGGTGACATGAGTGCAAAAGTGTTTTGAATGGAAATAAAACAAAATTTGCGGTATTACGGAAATTCATCATGCAATGTGTTCTTGACACGGGTTGAATCGAAACCGCGCGTGGAATGAGGTTATTGCAGTTTGTGGACATTTTGTTTATTTATTTATCTCAGAAACGGTTAAATGTTCGAAAAGGAAATGTCGGCTATAACGATTTCGTGGGTTTTAAGCACACAGAAGGCCGATCCGCGGCGCCCAGCACCTGCCCAGATCAGCGTCCATACCGGACAAACTTTACAGTAGAGGCGAAGAAGGACTTCCGGCTAAGCAATTTATATATATTGATGTGGGAAGAACGGTCAGGGGTGAAACGAAGGGGATTACATTACATCATTATTGCTTTAGGTCCAGCGGACTCTTCCGAGCCAAATCAGGACCGGACAACCTCTGATCCGCATAAAAGATCTGCTGAAACAACCCTAGTGGTAAAACTGAAAGCTCTCCACCAGCCAGTCACTTTACAATAAAGACATCCCACTCAGGGGACGCTGAGGCTGTACTCTAATTTGTCGAACCCCCGTTTACAAAAACAAAACTGAATACAAGCATCATTATATATTATCAACAAAACACATATAAAATGCTTACATTGCTAAATAATAACATCATAGGAAGCCCTAGTGACCACCTGGCAGAAAGCGTCCAATATTTCCAAGCTGATCCAATAGACCTCATACACAAATAAGGAGTCTTGTCCCGGAAGAGTTTTAAAAAAAAGGTAGGTGACTGGTCAAGCGAAGAAGAAGATAGTATAGCAGATTGATAGAACAGAGCAGGAATGAGAAAGAGCAAATGAGAAAGACAGTGGGAATTTAAAGCACTACATTTCCAGAAAGTGGGGATACTATTTATACTGAAACCCCCGGCATCTCAACGGGGATTAACGAAGGGGATGAAACAAACGGTAGATTCGGCTAGTCTCAGTTAGGCAGTGTGGGAGCACGCATGCCGCACCGCTGCCGCTTCTCTGCCGGTCCGCTTATCGAATACCTAACGTTATACGTCTGAATCTATAAAGGTCAGATGAGCTCCGGACAGTCAGCAGTTGTTGTCGTTTGTTGTTGTTTTTTTTACATCTTCTAATCGTTTGTGTCTATTATCGGTTTCTGCATCTTGAAGGTAATAAAATAAAATTTCAAACAAACAAAAAAAATCTGTGAGCTTCCGCGAATACTTTCGTGGTGTGGTAATTTGCAAGTGCTGTTGAGTCGCAAATCCTTGAACATTTGAAGGGAAAAAAAAAGGAAAAGAAAACAAAAAATAAACAAACAAACAACACAAAAAAAAGAAAAAAAAAAGATGCGTGCTTATTTTTTAATCTGCGAAAAAACAACGTAATCACACCCGTGACGGCCTAACCAGCGACGAGTATAGAGAAAAGCGAAGCTGCGTTTTAAAGTGGTTTTGCTTGGTTTTCAATCGCGGCTGGAACACAATCCACGGCGCGATGCAGCATTTGGGTAGCCAGGGACTGGTGGTGTGCGCAAAGCATCAAAGCTAATCCAATCACTTATTTACTCTTCAAGCTACTATAATATGGCTTTGTTGGCTTTGGGAGATGCTTACTCACTCAGCTTCAGTATTTTCATACCACGTTGATACACCGTGAGCTATGGCGGTACTCAAGTACAACACATCTTCGAGACACCGTGTGAGATGAAGCGGTACAACAGAGATCTCTCTTTGGGCGGGGAGGGTGGAGAGAAAGGGGGGGGGGCGCTTTCATCTCAACAGGCATCTCAGTCACTACCAACTGGTAGTAAAGTCAGACGCTCAAGCCTCCGGCTGATTGAAGCTGGGCCAAAGAAGTTGTATACTAGTACTAGTATATATAGGCTCTTTGGCTGGGCCCTTAAGGATGCGAGCTCTGCTGGGTGGTCGGGCGTTGTTAAGAAAGGAAATTAATCAAGCAAGCAAGAAAGAAATACCAGCTGACAGAAATACAGACAGACACAATGATACACTATTAGAAACTACTATGCAGTGAATCACTCAAACGTAGGTAAGAAAGCGAATGAAGAACACCAAAGAAAGAAATACTAGCTGACAGAAATAGAGAAAAACACAATGACATCCTGTTAGAAACTACTATGCAGTGAATCACTCAAACGTAGGTAAGACAGTGAATGAAGAACACCAAAGAAACTGGAACCCAGCTTCGTCCCAAAATCAGACTTCACTTTAAAGTAAACATGCAGGCAGTCCGAAGATCTGTATAGAATTTCATCACTGAACTATGAAGCGCCATTTGTAAATTAAATGGTTATTGTCATTATATCTATAGAATATACATTTTACCTGTATAAAAGATATGGTATAATTATAAAATGAATTATATACCTATAAAATACATTCTATAGCAATACAACACTTTTTATAGCTATAAAGCAACATTTTTATAGCTACAGACTACATTTTACGATATACAAGAGATCATACACGAATCGTCATGCCGTTTGTAAATATTAAACACAAAAAACTATTTTTTTTATAAACAAAACATTTTATAAGTAACCAATTCATTTTATCTATAAACAAAACATTTTATAAGTAACCAATTTATTTTACCTATAAACAAGTCATTGTATCTATAAACAAGTCATTTTATAGCAAAAACGATCTATAAAACTTCCTTTTATCTGTAAACACTTCATTTTATAGCAACAACGAGCACTTATATCTATAGAATACATTTTGTAACACGTACAATGAATTGTACCTGTAGAATGCATTCGCGACAATTATTTTCCAGTCGGCGCCTTACAATAATTTTATACTTTCTCATTGTATAACTGCTTCTCTCCCTTCGATTATTTTTATTTTGTAACGATCTAAGCGACCCAAAGTTGCTATGCGGTGCGCAAAAATGGCTGACGTTTTTTTATTTTCGTTATTTTTTTTTTTAAATTAAAATTTACGTCCCCGGACTCATTAAGCGTATAGGGGACGATTGGTTAATAGGTACATTCAACCAATTCAACGAAAAAAGCCCCCCCCCCCCCCCCTCCCCTTCCCGCACGTATGCGCTGGGCTCTCGCCTTTTCATGTGGAAGTGACGTTGCATAAGCTAAAGTTAGAGAGCTACGGCGCGTGTAGGGAATTCCCGCTAGGCCTATATCGACTTCCCGCGATGTCAACAATCTCCAAGGTAACAGTTACGATGGAAGCTGGTTTGCCTTCGTGCTTATGGATAGTTTTTCAAGACGACCAAAAAATAATTGGAACAGTCGAGACTGACAATGATGTCGCTGATGTTTTATCAGCATTTCACTAGTATGGTCCTCGCCAATTTATATAGTACACTAGTATGGTCCTTGCCATTTTTTGTAGCAGACTTTAATGGTCTTTACCATGTTGAGTCGCTTAGAAGTTTACAAGTAGTCTACACGAGGATGGAGTTGCTTCCCTGGGATCAGCAATTCGAAAGTCAGTATAAAATTAATGTCATGCGCCGAATGTAAAATAATGCTCCGAATGCATTCTACAGGTAAAATGCATTGTATATATTATAACATTTATTTTATAGATATAAAAGCTCTTTGTTGTTATACAATGAATTGTTTACCTATAAAATGAATTGTTTATGTATAAAATGTAGTGTTTAGAGATAAAATGAAGTGTTTAGAGATAAAATAGTTTTTCGGAATAATATTTACAAACGGCGTGATGATCGCGTATGATTTCTCTTGTATATTGTAAAATGTAGTCTGTAGTTATAAAAATGTTGTTTTTAGCTATAAAAAGTTTTGTATTGCTATTGAATGTATTTTATAGACATAGAATTCATTTTATAAGTATACAATATCTTTTATACAGGTAAAATGTATGTTCTATAGATATAATGACAATAATGATTTAATTTACAAATGGCGCCTCATACTGAACAAAGTATGATGAAACAGAAGAAAGGGAGAGATTTTACCTACGACATGGATCAGCAACACAATGAAGGGGACATTTTTTTTGTTTGTTTAGAATAGGCAGTGATAACTATATAGCATCCAGTAGTAGTAGTAGTAGTAGTAGTAGTAGTAGTAGTACTAGTAGTAGTAGTAGTAGTAGTAATAGCAGCAGCAGCAGTAGCAGTGGTAGTAGTGGTGGTGGTGGTGGTGGTGTTGGTCCATTTTTGATGGTGAATCTTGATTGGTACACTGACGGAGTGGTCAATTGATGTTGTCTGGATGTCTTGGAACCAATATGACAATCTCTCCACCGCGCCAAGACATGGTAAACTTATAAATAAGTGTGTGTGTGCGTGTGTGTGGGTGCGTGTGTGTGCGTGTGTGTGTGTGTGTGTGTGTGTGTGAGGAGAACGCAGAATATAAAAGAATAAAGACATATATGAGTTTGTAAGTTCTACGGGTGTTGCTGACAGAGCAGGCACAAAATGAGTCTAAACACACACACACACACATACACGCACATACACAAAAGCGCACGCTAATAAAGCAAACAAACAAAAACTGCGCACGCGTCTTTGTAGCCTACACATGCACGACAGCTATTTATCAACTGATGCAATTAAGAGTTCTGGGAGCGTTAACCCATTTGCTACCACGACCCCATATATGGGATCGTGGTAGCAAATGGGTTAAGGTGGTCTTGATGCATTACTCTGATGAAAACCACTTCGGAGAAGTCTACTCACTGAAGGCGTTTGGGTGCATGAGGGATAGAAGAGAAGAAGTAAAAGATTGCGATGATGGTGATGATGATGATGATGATGATGATGATGATGATGATGATGATGATGATGATGATGATGATGATGATGCTGCTGCTGATGATGATGATGATAATGATGATGATGTTGTTGATGATGATGATAATGATGATGTTGATGATGATGATGATCATGTTCATGATCATGATCATGACGATAGAAAGAACATTGAAGTTTAACGTCCACAGCCTATATGACAGACGGGAATAACCATCCCAGGCAAGAAGGGGTAGGTACATAAATCAACACTGAACCACCAGAGCAATCCTATCGCGAAGATGGACAGTGAGTTTTGCCACGTTTGTCTTTCCGACCACGGGACTCGAACCAGGGAGGCATGATGATAATGTTGACTATTCACAACTTTCCGGCACCTCTCATTAAAATTCGTGGGTATCGCCATTATAAATCAAAACGAGGTTAGAGTGAAACCAAGTTCCGGTCTGGCTTGTTTTGCTTTTCTCAAAACTTGATGCGTGACTTTTAAATATGGCAAATTGCCGAAAACGACGATTGTTAGAGCCAGAAAATTTATGCACAAACATGAATGGCTTTCACTTGAAATGAAAAGGACACAGACAATTGAACAACTGAGCAAGGGTAACGAAATGCAACTGAACGCAGGCAATGTACTTGAACTTATCAGAGAAACGTCAAACTTCCACATTTTGTTTCAGAAAAGTAACTTCGCAGCTGCATATTTTGAAACTTGTTTATTTAAGCGTATTTGGACGTAACGTCAGGAGTCAAGATTCTGTTGTTTTTTTCCCCTGCGTTATAATAAATACACTCGAAATGAAATTCATTTGCTGACATTAGACGAAAAAATAATGTCTGTTTCCGATCACCCGACCGACCATAGCGTTTGGAACCGACCCTAGAAAAAAAATTGGCAAACAAAAAATTATGAAAAAAAAATTAAATCAGTCTCAAAAACGATATTTTTTGTTTTTGTTTTTGTTTTGTTTTGCAATCCAAGAAAACCTATGGCATGAGACCATGGGACAAAGATCTCTAAATGTTTCATCATGATCTGCCATAATTTTTTCATGCATTGGAGAAAGAACCACTTTTTCTCATGTGATTCGACATAGCGAGCGTTGTGGCCAAGTGGGCTAAGGCGGGACTAACTTTCCTTGTCCACAAGCCAGAAACCAATGGTGCCTGACAGGTGTGGGTTCGAGCCAGCACCTGGGCGTTATGTTTCTCCGAATATTATTTACATTCGACTCGAATTTCCTCCCTCAGAAAAAAAATTCAAAAAAATCACAAATAATGTTAGGTAGGTAGGGTTTGGGCGCGCCACTGGCTGCGACTACGCCTTCCCCGGCCGGGGGAGGCGGCCCAGAGTTTCCCGATAAAAAGGGATAATAAACTGCAGCAAAAAAAATAAAATAAAATAAAAAATCTTGATTATTTGGAAATAACTCACTCAAAACACTCGGATAAACAATACGCGGAGAAAGAAACCGGAAGTATGTTTCACGGTAACGGAAAGAGTTACCCCTCTTACATGAGGGGATTCCTGTTGGTGCATAGGATAGCAGAAAAGTGTGAATAAATTAATGATGAAGATCTTGACGCGATGATTATAGTGATGATGGGGAAGATGATGACGATGAGGATGACGACGACGACGACGACCGTGGGATAAATGGGATGGAAGGATGCATTACTCACCAGATGAACGTAACACGTCCAGTAGAATATACCAAGTTATTCCTGCTATTACCACTGATTAAGGATGCCATTAAACACTAATTTTATTAAGACGGCTAAAACGTTCTCAAGCTTCTTGCTAGGCGTTTCCAAATAAATTTATACATGTTCTTCATCACACCAATTTACGCCATACAGACAGTCGTTCGTTCCATTTATAAACTTTAAATTATAGGTGAAAAGGGCTGTTAAAACCAATTTCCCTTTCGTTTGCCCAAACAGCTGCCGTTGAGAAGTGAATTGCATGAGGTGTGTGAGATAAGAATGAATTGCGTCAAGGAAGAGAGGAAAAAGGAAGTTTTATCGAGAGAATTCCGTTTTTCTTGGCCACATGCACGTTTTTTTCCGTGCCCGCGCTCGTTAATTTTGCCATTTTTCTTCTTCTTTTCTCTCTCTCTCTCTCTCTCTCTCTCTCTCTCTCTCTCTCTCTCTCTCTCTCTCTCTCTCTCTCTCTCTCTCTCTCTCTCTCTCTCTCTCTCTCTCTTTCTACCCTCCCCCTTTCTCTCTCCCCCAGAAACTCCATCTTCCCAGTAGTTCACTTTGTTGCACGCACCGTTGCCTGCTCGTGATGCGAAACAATATGCACTTAGTGTGTATCTTGCATGCATCATGCTGTAATCATTTATTTAAAGAGCGAATCTCGCAGGATGAATAGAACTGACGTGACAGAAATGGGATGAACGGTTGTTGTTTTTTAGTTGAGTTATTATCATCAGCAACATCACCATCATCATCATCATCATCATCTTCTTCTTCTTCTTCTTCTTCTTCTTCTTCTTCTTCTTCTTCTTCTTCTTCTTCTTCTTCTTCTTCTTCTTCTTCTTCTTCTCCTTTTTCTTCTTCTTCTTCTTCTTCTTCTTCTTCTTCTTCTTCTTCTTCTTCTTCTTCTTCTTCTTCTTCTTCGTCTACCCCCGTTGGGGTGCCGGGGGTTTCAGTATAAATAGTATCCCCACTTTCTGGAAATTTAGTGCTTTAAATTCCCACTGTCGCTGTCTTTCTCATTTGCTCTTTCTCATTACTGCTCTTTTCTATCATTCTGCTATACTATCGTCTTCTTTGCTAGACCAGTCTCCTACCTTTTTTCTTGAAAACTCTTCCGGGACAAGACTCCTTGTTTGTGTATGAAGTCTGTTGGATCAGCTTGGGAATATTGGACGCTTTCTGCCAGGTGGTCACTAGGGCTTCCTATGATGTTATTATTTAGCAATGTAGGCATTTTATATGTATGTGTTTTGTTGATAATTTATAATGATGTTTGTATTCTATTTTGTTTTTGTAAACGGGGGTTCGATAAGTTGGGGTGAAGCCTTAGCCGTCCCCTGCGTGGGATGTCTTTATTGTAAAGTGACTGGCTGGAGGAGAGCTTTTGGTTTTACCACTAAGGTTGTTTCAGCAGATCTTTTATGCGGATTGGGGGTTGTCCGGTCCTGATTTGGCTCGGAAGAGTCCGCTGGACCTAAAGCAATAATAATGTAATGTAATGTAATGTAATGTCTTCTTCTTCTTCTTCTTCTTCTTCTTCTTCTTCTTCTTCTTCTTCTTCTTCTTCTTCTTCTTCTTCTCCTCGTCCTATTCTTTCTTCTTCCTTCTTTCTTCTTCTTCTTCTTCTTCTTCTTCTTCTTCTTCTTCTTCTTCTTCTTCTTCTCATGGATGAGACCATCCCTGTCTGCCATATTGCCAAAGACGGGTGTAGACGTTAAACGTCAATGTTCATTCTTCTTCGGCTTTTCCTATTTCCTCCTCCGCATCCTCCTCCTCCTCATAATCCTTTTCTCCTTCGTTTCCTTCTCTTTCTTCCTTCCTTCACTTTTGAGCTAGACCCCATTTTTCTCAACATCCCTACTGTTGTTGTTTTTAATTATAATTTTAACCTGTGTTGGCGCGGCAGTTTACACTTAACCTCACACTGCGTAGTTGAGACTAGACCGAGACATCGCCCACGTTTGCCTCTCCACTAATCTCTGCGGCTGCTCACGATAGTGATAATTACAATTTCCAGTTTTGGTGCATTTCCAGGCGGATTGATAGAGCCAAAACTGAAAATTAAACATGATCACACGAACATATTTGTAATTTTTCAATGATAATTGTAATTATCTCTTGATAATTGTAATTATCCCATAATATTTGTAATTATCACATGATAATTGTAATTATCAGGTCTTGGCGCTAGTAGTCCGCCATAGGATTGCATGCAGTTTTTCTTAGCAGTATGTACCTCATCGCATCAGCACACCCGGGTCCGGCAGTGGGCTGAGGTGAGGTGGAGGGGAGAGAACGAGGTTAAAAGGGGGAGGAAGGTGGGAGATTTCCCGTGGTTTCAGTCACCCGTAGTAGGCTTGCTTAATAATAGAGCGTTACTCGGCTAGTTTTGGCTACGCTGTGTGCACTTTTTACCTGTATGCGTATTTTGCTTGCGTCTGCTGCCTTTGCATTGTTTATGTGAAGAGCGTCGGAGGATGCAGGCTGTTTGGCAGAAAAGGGTGGAGCTTTTCCTCACGTCTCATTCCATGACACTCGTGCGTTTACATTTTGTGCAATGCCATTCATAGAACTTATCAAGAAAGAAAGAAAAAGAAATTTGGTGAGCCGTTCGCTGTCTTAATACGCTCGCCTTTCGTCTTTCACCAGTTTGTTGGTTTAGCGGTTTGAGGCGTGATACTGTGCTCAAGACGTGCTGCAGGTGCAAATCTTTAGGTTCGAATTTCTGCATCTGCTTAAATATTCTTGTTATGCTGTAAACGTTCTTCTCGCTCGCTCCCTCCCCCCCCCCCTCTCTCTCTCTCCATCCCTCTCTTATTTTTTTGTTTTAGTTTGTATTGTTGGTGTAGATAACACCATGTATGTAGTTCTCAACAAGAGAGAGAGAGAGAGAGAGAGAGTGAGCGCGTGTACGTGTGTGTGTGTGTGTGTGTGTGTGTGTGTGTGTGTGTGTGTGTGTGTGTGTGTGTGTGTGTGTGTGTGTCAACGGACGGGAGGATATTCGTGCGGCCCTTTTCCCAAAATACGTAATGATTTTAAGGGGATGCCGCACCATCTGCCGCGGTTGCTTCCGTAGATTTTAAAATAGGTAGTGTGTGTAGTTGGAGAGGAAATGATAGCACCAAAGACGAGAACACTCGCATTACAACTCTACACTCGAACACGCTGATGATGATGACACGGCTCACTATTCACTCAATGATTATGAATACTAATGAATGATAAGATAATTAATCAATCGAAATTACTGCATCATTGTTGATCTTTGTATTGCTCCAGTATTTGTTGATGACACTGTAGACCAAGCGACTGAAACTGAGGTTTGGCTCTGGCGATAATAGTGAGTGTCAGCAAAGGCCGAAAAGACACTTTCGGTGGGGATTCCCTCGGTTTGTTGACGCCTGTGTACTTCCGCCAAGTAGTTCCTGTGGGCGAAAGCAGACATTTTCGTGGGACTTTTGCAGGTTTCCACGAAAAGCTTCTCGACGGTTTTCGGTGAGTGTTTTGACACATTTATAGTATCAATACATGATTACAAATACACTTGGTACTTGCATTAGCCAACCTTGTTTTACCAGCAAGTTTTCTGTGGTGTAAAATGCCGAGAAACATGGTTGAAACGGTCTGCTTCAAATGCAATGCAGCGGCTCTGTTTTGAAGCAGTCAGCGACATGATCATAAAGATCGCAGTGTTTACTAGTCCTTTAAGCTTTGTTTTTATGCACACTGCAGTAGATTTTAATTTAATGAGGTAATCTGTGTGAGATAAATCTGCCTGACGAAAATAGTCAACGAAAACACGAGTGCTGATCCCAAAACTCGTGTGACGGTGGTGAGACAACTGTGACGTTGTGTAACCTGGAAAACACCGGTAATTCCCAGTGACGTAGCAGCCACGAAAACCTGATTTTCGGTCATTGCTGACACTCCCTAATATTAAATCTTTCACTTATCTTAAATTCTCGTATCGAATCTTGGCCTCGTTTCCAACATTGACGTCACTGGCTTCTTTACGTACTCGCCATTCACAACTTTCCGGCACATCTCATAAAACTCGTGGGTATCGCCATTATAAATTAAAACGAGGTTAGAATGAAACCAAGTTCCGGTCTGGCATGTTTTGCTTTTATCAAAGCTTGATGCGTGACTTTTAAATATGGCAAATTGCCGAAAACGACGATTGTTAGAGCCAGAAAACGAGTGGGATAAGTATAAAAACGGTGGAGGAAGTACATGCTCAGTGAAAGGATGCAAAAAACAATCGTAGAGGCCTGTATTTGTGGCGACTTCGGAGGTGCGTCGATCATCGACAGAGAGTGAAACAGGACCTGAAGACTCTTGCAGTTTTCCATAGCTTCGCCGTCGCAACCTTCACAAAACACGAAGTAGTTGACTATGTTAGGAGAGCGTTGTGGCCAAGTGGGCTAAGGCGGGACTAACTTGCCTTGTCCACAATCCAGAAACCAAAGGCGCCTGATAGGTGTGGGTTCGAGCCAGCATCTGGGCGTTATGTTTTTTCCGAATATTTTTCAAAAATTCACAAATAATGTTAGGTAGGTAGGGTTTAGGCGCGCCACTGGCGATAGAAAGGGATAATAAACTGCAGCCAAAAAAAAAAGTGAGGGTACGATACTGGTGGCCAGTGACACATGTTATTATTCTTGAATATTTGGAAATAACTCACTAAAACACGCGGAGAAAGAAACCGGAAGTATGTTTCATTGAGGGAATTCCCGTTGGTGCATAGGATAGCAGAAAAGTGTGAATTGCTGCGGTCTCTGCTGTATGAGGCGCCATTTGTAAATTAAATGGTTATTGTCATTAT
Source organism: Oncomelania hupensis (assembly GCA_036898135.1). Taxonomy (NCBI): domain Eukaryota; kingdom Metazoa; phylum Mollusca; class Gastropoda; order Littorinimorpha; family Pomatiopsidae; genus Oncomelania; species Oncomelania hupensis. The sequence continues at coordinate 52,908,616 of CM072517.1, read as the reverse complement.
ATCTATAGAACATACATTTTACCTGTATAAAAGATATGGTATAATTATAAAATGAATTATATACCTTTAAAATACATTCTATAGCAATACAACATTTTTTATAGCTATAAAGCAACATTTTTATAGCTACAGACTACATTTTACGATATACAAGAGATCATACACGAATCGTCACGCCGTTTGTAAATATTAAACACAAAAAAACTATTTTATTTATAAACAAAACATTTTATAAGTAACCAATTCATTTTATCTATAAACAAAACATTTTATAAGTAACCAATTCATTTTACCTATAAACAAGTCATTGTATCTATAAACAAGTCATTGTATAGCAAAAACGATCAATAAAACTTCCTTTTATCTGTAAACACTTCATTTTATAGCAACAACGAGCACTTATATCTATAGAATACATTTTATAACACGTACAATGAATTGTACCTGTAGAATGAATTCGCGACAATTATTTTCCAGTCGGCGCCTTACAATAATTTTATACTAACTTTCTCATTGTATAACTGCTTCTCTCCCTTCGATTATTGCTGATCCCAGGGAAGCAACTCCATCCTCGTGTAGACTACTTGTAAACTTCTAAGCGACTCAACATGGTAAAGACCATTAAAGTCTACTACAAAAAATGGCAAGGACCATACTAGTGTATTATATAAATTGGCGAGGACCATACTAGTGAAATGCTGATAAAACATCAGCGACATCATTGTCAGTCTCGACTGTTCCAATTATTTTTTGGTCGTCTTGAAAAAACTATTGATAAGCACGAAGGCAAACCAGCTTCCATCGTAACTGTTACCTTGGAGATTGTTGACATCGCGGGAAGTCGATATAGGCCTAGCGGGAATTCCCTACACGCGCCGTAGCTATCTAATCTTAGCTTATGCAACGTCACTTCCACATGAAAATGCGAGAGCCCAGCGCATACGTGCAGGAGGGAGGGGGGGGGGGGGGGCTTTTTTCGTTGAATTGGTTGAATGTAACTATTAACCAATCGTCCCCTATACGCTTAATGAGTCCGGGGACGTAAATTTTAATTTTAAAAAAATGAAAAAAAAACACGTCAGCCATCTTTGCGCACCGCATAGCAACTTTGGGTCGCTTAGAACGTTACAAAATAAAAATAATCGAAGGGAGAGAAGCAGTTATACAATGAGAAAGTTAGTATAAAATTATTGTAAGGTGCCGACTGGAAAATAATTGTCGCGAATTCATTCTACAGGTACAATTCATTGTACGTGTTATAAAATGTATTCTATAGATATAAGTGCTCGTTGTTGCTATAAAATGAAGTGTTTACAGATAAAAGGAAGTTTTATAGATCGTTTTTGCTATACAATGACTTGTTTATAGATACAATGACTTGTTTATAGGTAAAATGAATTGGTTACTTATAAAATGTTTTGTTTATAGATAAAATGAATTGGTTACTTATAAAATGTTTTGTTTATAAATAAAATAGTTTTTTGTGTTTAATATTTACAAACGGCGTGACGATTCGTGTATGATCTCTTGTATATCGTAAAATGTAGTCTGTAGCTATAAAAATGTTGCTTTATAGCTATAAAAAGTGTTGTATTGCTATAGAATGTATTTTATAGGTATATAATTCATTTTATAATTATACCATATCTTTTATACAGGTAAAATGTACGTTCTATAGATATAATGACAATAACCATTTAATTTACAAATGGCGCCTCATACTGCTGTGGATCTTTTTTAAATCTCTCTCTCTCTCTCTCTCTCTCTCTCTCTCTCTCTCTCTCTCTCTCTCTCTCTCCCTATCTCTCCCCCTCTCTCTCCGCCTCTGTGTTGCTTCTGCATTTAAGTTGTCCTGTCTCTGTGTTTCTGGCCACTTGTGTGCTACTGCAGCTTCTGTGCCGTGGCGGCGTCGGTGCTGTCGCAGTTCCGTACTGTCGCGCCTGAAAAGATAAGGTCTTGACCTAATAATGTCTCATAATAGAATCCATAACAACAAACATGTTTAGTTTTAGGTTCCTCTTTCGTGGAGTACACATAGCATTAAAATATTATTCAACCTTATTATTATATAATGAATGATAGATGGGATGACTGATAATCCTTTCTTCATGCTTCCACTTGCTTACCTTACACACCTTGACATAAAAAATAAAACACTTCTGTCCAGTGCTCCTCAAACAAGACCCTCTGAAATAGATCTAAACCTAAACATAGATCAAATCAATATTGTGGGATGCTGTCTGAAAGATCTAGGAATCGGCCTAGATGCGCTGTGGCTAAATATTTGATAAACAGTGACGGAAGAATGAAACTTATATGACACAAGAACAAAAGTAACTAACCTGGAATAAGACACATTGTTATTGTTTTCGTTGCCTATATCGCTAGTTAACTGGCATCTGTTTGCCCCAGTCTAGCTTAGCTGAACTCGTACCCACGATGGCGCTTAAAGATTGAACCCAACGGTTCGTGAAGAATGGCCTCCAACTTCAGTAACGGCCGGTCGACGACTTTCGGTCACTGGCCCCCACCCCGAATCATTGAAAACAAAAGCGCAGATGGACGCTTTGCTATCGGTCGCATAGGCTTCAGCTGATTCGTGATGCCCGTGCACCTCCTGGTACGTCCCTGTACCTTCTTGGATAGCTTAATACCGGCTTGCCTTGCAATCGTTTACTGTGTTGGATGACTGACGAAGTGATGTCCTCTCGTCAAAAAACTCCCTTCTCAGTGAAGACTTTCCGGTTTGCTTCCAAAGTAACAGGGTCGTGGAAACCAATCATCAATTTGATGTATGACGCAAGCCGTCTGTGATGTTAGACGAAGACGTAAAAATCGCAGACTTTGAAATTCTATGCAGACTGAAGATTTAAAGGTTCCCTAATCTTGTTTTTATGAACATAAAAAAACAAAAACGAAGATACAATGCTGCTGATACGAAGATACGCTTATTTTCGCGACACTCAGGCAGAGATGCAAGATATTCTCTCTCTCTCTCTCTCTCTCTCTCTCTCTCTCTCTCTCTCTCTCTCTCTCTCTCTCTCTCTCTCTCTCTCTCTCTCTCGCGTTTCGCACACTCATACACACACGCACACACAGAGAGAGAGAGAGAGAGAGAGAGAGAGACGCACACGGACTGCTGAGTTTCCCCGTGTCAGAACAGTAGGAAGATGTATTGTTTGATGGGACAGACAACTCATTTATTGTTTTCACGCAGCAGCGGCTGTATACCTAGCGCTGCCTTTTTCTTGTGAACAAAGTAACCGTAAACGTTGTTGATAGATGCTGGCAAAACACTAAGAGAAGACTAAGAAAAATAAGCTTTCTTTTTTACCCCTTGGGGTCATGAGCAATCTTGCCACTGTAGATTGTTCTAACCTATACAGGGAAAAGTGAAAGCCCCAGTTGAAAACCTGTCTTTCCTTAATAGGCATGACCGATTCACTGCGGCAACAGTACCCCCGTTGGAGTGCCGAGGGTTTCAGTATAAATAGTACCCCCACTTTCTGGAAATTTAGTGCTTTAAATTCCCACTGTCGCTGTCTTTCTCATTTACTCTTTCTCATTCCTGCTCTGTCCTATCAATCTGCTATAGTATCTTCTTCTTCGCTAGATCAGTGACCTACCTTTTTTCTTGAAAACTCTTCCGGGACAAGACTCCTTGTTTGTGTAATATGAGGTCTGTTGGATCAGCTTGGGAATGTTGGACGCTTTCTGCCGGGTGGTCACTAGGGCTTCCTATGATGTTATTATTTAGCAATATAGGCATTTTATATGTATGTGTTTTGTTGATAATTTATAATGATGTTTGTATTCTATTTTGTTTTTGTAACCGGGGGTTTGATTAGTTGGGGTAAAGCCTCAGCCGTCCCCTGCGTGGGATGTCTTTATTGTAAAGTGACTGGCCGGTGGAGGGCATTCAATTTTCCCACTGGGGTTGTTTCAGCAGATCTTTTATGCGGATCTGGGGTTGTCCGGTCCTGATTTGGCTCGTAAGAGTCCGCTGGACCTAAAGCAACAATCAATCAATCTCTCCCATTCAAGAGTTTGAGTAAAGCGTCGACGCGTGAACAGGACAGCCTTGTCCTCGAATCCTCTAACCGAGAACAGAAGGTAGTGTTGGGCTAGATACAAGTGGCCACGTTTCACTCTCCATATTAGAAGTATGATTGTGCTGGGGGCTCAGTGTTGCTTTAAGTAGGTCCATTATCCTTCTTCCCTGTTATGATTATCCCCCCTTCCTCCCTCCTCCCCCCCCCCCTGTCTGTCATATCGCCTATGGTGGGTGGAGATGTTAAACTTCAAAGTTCATTTGTTCAAAAGATACGTAGATGCTTTGTGGATTAAAAAGGGATATACAATATCCTTTATTTGCCTGCTTATCCTTGTCTGGTTCAGCTGTAGGAGGAAATTGGAAGTGTTTGCTCGATGCGAGGCATTCTGTCCCGTCATTAGTCTTTGTTTGTGTGTGGATGAATGAGAGAGAGAGAGAGGGGGGGAGAGAGAGAGAGAGAGAGAGAGCGAGAGAGAGAGAGACAGAGACAGAGACAGACAGACAGACAGACAGACGGACATTGTGTGTGGATGAGACAAAGACAGAGAAGGTGCGAGTGTTTGTGATATTTTTTTTTAAATGTTATTATTTGTCCTCAATCAGGTATTCGTAAAATAATGTTGTTTGCTATCAATCCTCATTAATTGTGGAACTGCATGCTATTTTTTTACGATGTTCTACTTGTTATTATAACTTAAGGTTCTCTCTGTACTGGTAAGTTTAGCCTTTCCACTGCTTTCACAACAGAGATGGCAAGGGGGCCATGCTATCCCCGTGAGAGCTTGAAGCAAAGCTTATGTTTTGACTAGCGAGGCAAGGTATAATATGATCGGTCGTTGATGTTGGTGGAGGTTTTCTAGTCTTTTACCACTGATGGACTCTCTGGGAGTGGACGAGGAGAGAAGGGGGTGGGTGGATTGATCGTTGCTGCGTGTAATACCAGGAGGCACGTAATGTAAAAAAAGTGACAATAAACAGTGATTGAACGAGACCACGGTAAGTGTAGGCTGAGGCTTGACTTTTCATAATAACTTCTGTGTGTGCGTGTGTGGGTGTGTGTGTGTGTGTGTGTGTGCGCGCGCGTACGTGTACGTGTACGTGTGCACTTGCGTAGGTTCTTACATACTGTGACCACGCAGCTTCCACGTCAAGACAACGAGCGTCAGAGACTGAAAGTTCAGTCACATTCGATGAAAGGAACATGCCCTTTCCTGGGAAGAGTACCTAAAGTGTGATATTGCGCCAGAATTACATCGTTATTGGATGACCAATATGTAGTACTTTTGCGCCTCGCGGCCTCTCATACTCTGGTCTCATACAGAGAATGCTTCCCCGTGTTAAATCCCTCACACGCCAACACCACTGGTTTTTAAGGCGTAGACCATGAGTGCCTCTGACGCTTGATCAGTGTGTCTCGGACCGTCTGGTTGACCGCAAAGTGGACAGTTCCTGCCCTTGACATGCCCGTGACGCTGGTGACCCACTTTGCATGGGTTGGGCATGTGACCAAGTCTAGGGACCCTGACTTCCCTCATCATCATCCCAATCATCATCATCATCAGCAGCAGCAGCATTATCATCACCGCAAACAACAACAACAAGAACAAAAAACATCTTCATCCTCCAACATCGTGATCGCCCTTTAAGGCAGCAAGCGGACGCCTCGAGCGGCTCGAGTTAGATCCTGAATTTGTCATCGCCGAAAGCAGCTCTTGCTTAAACTTGAAAAGTACTATGTTAGTACTATTAAAAAAACCAAAAACAACAACTTTGCAATGGCTATGGGAACCAAGAACTGATCATCTTCAGCTGTTAGCGTCGTGTAGCACTGCAGTTGGAAGTTTTTCTCCTTTTTTGCACTAAGTTAGCATAATTTCTTGTAGTTTCAGTGACATATTGGCGTAGTTCTGTCTTGAACATGACTGTCACTGGAAAGACAGAAATAACATCATCATCATCATCATCATCATCATCATCATCATCATCATCATCATCATCATCATCATCATCATCATCATCATCATCATCATCATCATCATCATCATCAGTGTGTCTCGTGAACTTTCTACAGCGCAATATTCTGACGTTTATATGGAAATCGCGATATCTAGGAGGCATTTACGAATGTCTTTGCCAATCTTTCGTCATAGCTGAACCAGTTTCTTTGTCTTACACGAGAGGTGCTTGATCTCATTTGCACTGCAATTATGTGACCACTGTGACCTAAGCATGCTACGCTCTGGTACAGCAAACGTCACAGCAGTTCTTTTGCCACTTTTCTGAGAGGTGCTTGATTTAATTTGTTCGCTCGACTCGGAGAGCTTCGTTCGACTTCGGTAATTGCCTTTTTCGGGTTGGAAAAAACAAGTTCGCGGGAGGCAAACATAATCTACCCCATGGTACAAGAAAGCCCGACCTACCCTACCATGTGCATAATGCATGCTAAAGAGAGTTGACATCAGATAGGTTTGACCTTCCCCTCCTATCTTATCTCTTAAGAGAAGTGGTACTTAACACACCTACATATTGGAGGATTGGCGCAAGATCTATGTACGGATCCTCACCCTAGTGACTACATGACATTCATGAATGCAAAAGAGTTGCTTACTTGTTGCCTGCCACATAACATGTTTATGTAAACCTTCCTTTATAGATCTCCATACAGAGACAGACACATTTCTGTAATTTCCTATGCACTATGGAAAAATACAATTCTGAATGTAATCAAACACCACATTTTGTTCAAGTTTCTTACAACTTTTAGAATAATGCGCGCGTTTTTAGTTTTCATATATTTTAATTTTTAATTTGGTATTGTTCTTTCTTTGTATTTTTTAATAGTAGGATGAAAGTTATAACTTTTCCTTTTGCTAATAACTACTAGCAGGTAAGAATTAAGCGCTACCCGCTTTCACAGTTAAGGCCCGGCCACATTGGCCTGTAGTACCAGGCCTATCCTATCCTATCCTATCCTGTCCCGTAACCCGGAGGTCGTAGGGGCACCACAGATGATCGTTTAACCAGCATACTCCATCTTTCTCTGTCCTCAGCAGCCCTGATGGCTTCGCTCAGTGTCAAACCAGTCCATTCTCGAATGTTGTCTTCCCACCTCTTTTTCGGTCTCCCTCTTCTTCTACCTCCTTGCACTGTGCCTTGCAGAATAGTCTTTGCAAGGCCTGATGATCTGGTGACGTGGCCATACCACCGGAGTTTCCGTTTCTTCACCACTGTGAGCAGGTCATCGTGTTGTCCAATGGCTTGTGTGATGGTCTGTCGGACTTCGTCGTTGGTGATGTGTTGGGTATAGGAAATGCCCAGAAGTCTTCTGCAGCACCTCATCTCAATGCTTTGTATTCTTCGTTGGAGATCTGCTGTGAGGGTCCATGCTTCGCAAGCATATAGGAAGATGGAGATCACAAGGGAGCGCAGCAGTCTTCCTTTGGAATGTAGACTGCAGAGAAGACCAAAATGATGACCAACAACACCTATGGCATCAACACCGACATCAAAGTCCAAGGCCAATCCCTCAACACAGTGCATAGCTTCAAATATTTAGGAGCCATTGTATCGGACAATGGGTCCCGACAGGAAGTCCTCTTCAGGATCGCACAAACCACTGCTGTCCTGACAAGGTTGAAGCCCATTTGGAAAGACAGGACCATCAGTCTACCAGCCTCAGTACCAGGCCACATTTGTGAATTCCGGTCAGTGGAAAAATCTCATAACCCAATGCATAAGCCGTAAAACGTAAGCCATGTGTGACCACTACTTTAATTCATGCCAACAGATTTTATTACAAGACTCTAAAACAACGTAACCCAACCACTCAAATTTCCCTTCTTCCGAATAGGTAATGTTAGAGAATGATCCATTTGTGATGATGTTGCAAATGGGTCTGCACTTCTGAAGTAGTAGTAACGTTATTAACCATGTAAAGGAACTCATGCAGTACCCCAACGATACCCCAACGATACCCCTTCCTCCCCATTCCTCCCCCCCCCCCCTTCTATTCTACAACTAAAAGATCGTTTGACATCTGATAGCGGACTTTCGTGGAGAGCCACTTGACATATCTATACAGCCTAAAGGTTTCTGATGGCTGCTTCAACCTGTTCCCTTAATATTCCCATATTCACCCAACTCTTTGATGCGCGTATGGTAGTTGTTGCAGTGCGTATAGTAGTGGGACGAGGTCGGATCAAAATGATTGTTAGATGGGTTGTTGGGTTCTATTTCCCGTTTGTCCTGGGTGGAGCCAAGCTGCGGCTGCCGTGTTTTTGCACACAGAATTGTACCCAACTGGGTGACAAATATGATCCAAAATAAAATAAAATAAAATAAAATAAAATAAATGAATGAATAAATTAATGAATTAATCAAAAATGATGGCTGATGTAAGAAGTGTACATGTAAATGTAAATTAATCCAAAATGATGGCTGATGTAAGCAGTGTACATGTAAATGTAAGCAGATCTTAAATTGTATTGTTTAATTTTTTAAAGAAATTATTTATGTTGTTGCATGCATGATTGTTTTTTGTTGTGTTTTTTTTTCTGAAAATAAGTTGTATTGTATTGTATTGTATTGTATTGTATTGTATTGTATTGTATTGTATTGTATTGTATTGTATTGTATTGCATTGCATTGTATTGTCTGGCTGAAGTCCGAGAGGAACATCTTCGACGCGTAAAATATATTCACATCAACTTTCTGTCGACCCTTTTTCTTAGCTAATCTCCCACTGTTGATTCCCAAGCCCAAACTTGTCTCTCATGCTTGTAAGAAATTTGTACCTACGCCAAACCATTGGCTTCTAAATTCAGATTCAGAGAATGTCTCTATATCTACATGTACTTATTTGTTGCTTCCGGTGCTCCCCCAAACGTTTTCTTCCTTCCTCAAATGACTAACGTGGCCGTTTGACCTCTGTGTATGCAGGTGATCGTGGACGATGTGGAGATGGGCACAGTGTTCGAGTTCCCTTGTCAACGCTGGCTGGCCGTGGACGAAGATGATGGACAGATCTCAAGGGAGCTAATCCTGAACACTGGGCCCTTGGACATGTCTCCAGGTATGATAGCCTCCCCTTATGTTCTTCTACTACCAATATTGTTTTGTATACTATTACTATTTATATTCTTCTCCAGGTTGGAATTGGTTTTAATTCATCGGAAAAAGAAGGAGAGGGTGGGAGTGGAGGGGGGGGGGCACACAGGCAAGGTTCATTTATTTATTTATTATATATTATGTCCTGATTTATTTTTTTAATCAAGTTTTATTCAGAATTGATTGAGAGAGCAATAATTATGTTTAACAAGTTCATTTGTGCTATTTTTCAGTTTGATCATGTCAGTTTTTATAGGAATGCCTATCTTTTTTTTCTCTCTTTTTTTTAACTCTTGAGTCTTTTATTTTTTCTTCTTTCTTTTCGCTTTATGCCTTTTTTTTTTAATACACCTATTATCAGTAACTTGAACAACAGTTATCAGGACTGGTACTACATTTATTTTATGCGTATGTCCATGCCATGTTTGCATGTTATCGTAGGTGGAATTTGACAGTTGTTGTAAAATAATGAACACACTCTCCCCTCCACATGATATTGACACGAAATGTGTTTTCTTTTCCTACCATGTGTGTGTGACCAAAACACATTATCAGGAGGAGGTAAGAGATGTACATTTGAAAAAAAAAAAAACACAACACATTCATAATGGCTAACGGGCCGAAATACACATCGTGCGAGAATTGGTGATGAGCAATCGTGTTAGCGTTTACGTTAGTCCCGCTGCCTGCGTGTAGATGGGTGTCCTATTTTCACTCAGCCCGCTTTGAACAGTGGCTCGCCCCATTTTATCGTTTAGTTGAAAGCCTTCAGCTCAACAACGCTCGATTGTTGGTATGTGTATTTCGGCTCCAGGATCAAGAATAACCGTGTCAAGGGGAAATGGTGTAGCTAAAACTCTGTTTTATCTGATCAATCTTTGCTGGTCCGCTTTTTTTGGTCAAAGAAAGATAAGAAAAAAAAAAGAATCAAGAAACTACACAAGTTTTAATCTTTAAAAGTTTGAGAATGTGTGTTTTTTTCAAAGTAACTTTCATAAAAAAACAGACAGCAAATACAATTTTGTTCCCCTTTCTCTTGTGTTGGTGTTTGGGTCTATCATCGATTGATACTTGATCTGTTGTTAAAATATGGTTCGCACTAAGTGGTTTATAAAAAAATTAATTGTGTGGTTTAACCAGATTACTTAACTATAATAAGTGTTCTATTAGAACCCATCCATGACCCCCTTGACACTTGTATTCTTGACTTTAAAAGAAAAAGCCAAACAAAGAGTATGTAACATTCTACTGGATTTGTGTTGTGCTGCTTCACTATTGTGCTTTCAGTCTTCGCTACCTTTATCCAACTTTTAGTGGTTTTTTAAATTATTTGTTTTGGTGATTGGTGAAGTTGTCATTTCTTGTAAGAATAATTGTATTTTTCATTGTATTCTTGGATTTATTACTACGTTCACATGTCCACAGTTGGTTTTGAGTGATTGGTACTGGAGTTCCTGTACGTGTCATGTCGCATTGGCGTTCTTTTATCAGATCACATTCACAGCGCATCAAAATCACACCGCATCACGGATGAAAAGATGCGCACTCTTTGCCGTCAAAATGATATCGCATCACGTCACAATCAAATTCACATTCCAGTGAATTAACACTAACAAGGTTAATTTTAGCATGAATGCTTTTAATTAATCTGATTTTAAAAAAATAGGACGTGACATTCAAGCTATCTTATTCTAAACTTTTGGAATTTTCTTCTTATCAGTTAAGTGTGTGTGTGTGGTGGGGGGGGGGAGAGATAGAGAGAGAGAGAGAGAAAAGCGTTCATTTAGTATATTACGCCGTAACGAAATCGTGAAATTGCCGAATTCATTAAATCGGCAGCTGAGTTGCCGATTTCGTTAAATTGGCAATCGCTTGCGAATTCGGCAGGCTGTTACCGAAATAATGAAAAGTTTTTTTCAGAGTTGACATTGACGTCGTGACATCGACATCGAGAAATCGACGGTTTTGCCGATTTTACGAAGTCGGCAACAATGAACGACGTTGTAAAAGCATTAATACAATGTCTGGCATCAAAATAATTACGTGATGGATAGTATCAGTTCGCGTCTGTACAAAGTATCCACTTGGTGTCCGATCTACTTTTCATTGTGACTGATTTGAGTTCACTGTTGCCTGTGCGACAGTTGCGGGAATATATGCTTACCGGCCGGAGACTTGATCGTAAGTGGAGCAACCCTGCATGAAAGTGAACTGATCTTTTTGGACAATGACTTTTAGGTGCGCCATTTATCTTCACCTATAGTAAAAATTAAATATATTCCACTTTCACCACACAAATAATTATTTCAACTGTTGGTGGTAAAGATGGAAACGGCGTTTGCTGGTCGTTTCCGAAAAGCAGTAACTCAGTTGGTTGTCACAATAAAAAGGATGTCAGACACCAAATGGATACTTGTAAAGACACGAACAAACACCAACCATAATGTAATTATCATGATGTCAGATATAGTATTAATGTTTTTATAACATCGTTCATTGTAGTCGACTTCGTGAAATAGGCAAAAGCGTCAATTTGATGAAATCAACATCCGTTTTCGTGAAATCGGTTGCCTATTTCACGAATTTGTTAACTTTGAAAAGCCTGTTCACTATTTCGGCAACAGCCTGCCGAATTCGCGTTCGCGGCCAGCGATTGCTAATTTTATTAAATCGGCAACTCAGCTGTCGATTTCACGAATTCGGCAGTTTCACGATTTCGTTACGACGTTTATATGTTTAGCATCACTAAAATGAGAAGAAACAGAAGAAACAACGAGGAAAGATTAAAATAACATAAAACCACAGGTGTAGATGTGCGTAGGTTGGACTTTTGTCTTGTGGTCAAGGTTGTTCATTTAATGTACTGGAATGTGTGGATGTTTTGTGTGTGTGTGTGTGTGTGTGTGTGTGTGTGGGTGTGTGTGTGTGTGTGTGTGTGTGTGTGTGTGTGTGTGTGTGTGTGTGCAGCAACAGATTGTTCTCATTTGTAAATTGTATTGGGACTAACGTAATTTTCTCCTCTGAATATAATTATAGATATAATTATCTAAATATTCTTCCTTCTAATAATGCTAATATGCCGCATGCATTCTCTGTTAAAATATTGCGGCAGCAGCATCAATAATACTTATATGTACATTTTCCATCTTCAGAAATTGTACGAGTGTATGTGATGCAGCAGTGTGATGTATATGAAATTATGTGCTATAAATGTTTGTATTATTTACATAAAATTATTGCTTTCGATGTTTTGATTATTTTAATGTTCATTTTATAAATTCCATGCTATATATATGAAATTGGGTGAGATAAATGGTTGTTATTAAGCCTATGTCATGACGTTTGTGTCATAATTCCGGGAACTATTGCCATGACCAATGAAGTAGAGGCCTAAATTGGTGGTACACATGATTTTATTCTTACTTGGATTGAATTGTACATATTCCTTTCCACTGCTCATTTTAAATGTAGAGACGTCACAATCTAAGATTGCATTTACACACGTTTTAAAAATGTATCCAGACAAACAAAAAATTTAATAAATAATACATAATAATACGCAATTATTAATAAATAATTTATGATAAATAAGTACATAAATAAACAAATAATTAATTATAGACAGAAAATTAGATCAGATAAATTAATAAATATATGGGGTTTGCATTTATTTTCAGTATGTTCACATAGGGTAGAAACGCACACTATTCAAAGTTGAAAAAACAAAAACTGTTGAATGTCTTGAGTTTCTTCTAGAATCCACTGTACTGTTGAATGTCTTGAGTTTCTTCTAGAATCCACTATACTGTTGAATGTCTTTAGTTTCTTCTAGAATTTACTGTAGTTTAATTCCACTAGAGATCACTGCCACCTACCCCCTTTTTTCTATAATAGTCTCCCATGCAAATCGCTTTCAGTGCTTCCCTCGTTCCTATGTTTGTTGGCATTGTTCACTCGTATGTACATGCTGGTGTCTGGCAGTAGTAGTATCATTAGTGAACAGTACATTGGTTGGTTAGTGTGTGAGCTTCAAGACTGTTTAGTGAGTTTATGGGTTGTGCGGGCCGGTTCTCCTGTCATTATAATAATATTTTGGGTCTTAAATAAGCACGCAGGTCGTAAGTTCAATTCTCTCTTTCAGTTTCTATCTGTGGGAACATTTCTCAAATCTTTCCTGCACCATTTAGTAAACTTCCGATCATTAAATAAACTTTCTGAACTACGCCAGAGTATGATTATTGCTTTACCTCGGAGAGACGTCACATTGTACAGGAGTGCCCTATGTGATCACGGTAACAACGGGTGATGTGCCCAACGCGGGCACCGACTCGCGGGTGTTCATCATCCTGCACGGAGGAGACAAAGGAATGGAGACCAGCGGCAAAATCTGGCTGGAGACCGGGCAGTTCAAACGCGGCATGACGGACATTTTTAACGTGGACGTGCTGACCATGCTATCGCCTCTCAGCCACATCGACATCGGCCATGACAACAAGGGCGTCGCCTCCGGATGGTACCTGGAGAGCGTCACGGTTAGTTCTTCTAGTTTTCTTAACTTTTTTTTCTAAAACAATATAGGAGACGTAGCAGTTGTCAAGCGCAGATCACCGCCCTGGATAATAATACTATACTGTAACTCAGTTATAATTATGAGTGAGTTGTTTGAAAAATATTATTGGCATGATGTTGAACATTTGTATGGCTAGTTTTCTACATATACTATATGATAGCGTATAGCATGCTTATATGCTCAGTGTGCTCAGATAAAAATAATGACATAAAAAATAAGAAGGAAAAAAAAGAAGACATTGGTAGGTGGCGATTTTATTTGCTGAAAAAATTGAGAAAAGGAAACTAAATGAGTAAGACAGAAAAAGGCAAAAATTTAGTAAAGAAGGAAAATATTAAAATTCCAAAAAAAATTTGTTTAAGTTTTGAACTGTGCTATGAAGTTAAAATACGTTGTTAGAGAGCACCGAATGCAAATTCAACATAAAACACTTTTTTTAAAGGGCAGTCTTATATAGCATAGCATAGCATAGTTCGGCATATAGGCTAACAGCCTTTGTCCCTCATATTAAATCCTGAGGAAGGTGTCAAGACCCAGACCCCTGGCCTGCCTACCAATTTAGAACCTTTTAGACTGCCTTCAGAATACAGAATTTATTCGGTCAAATAACAACATCCATTGCATATCGAAATTGCACGGTCCCAATGTTGAAGATTCTGCAGCCAACTAACTGTTTTTAATCTGAACAGAATTTGTTTCTTGGTGAATGTCTATTTGTTAAACACACTGCCTTAGCTGAGACTGGCCGAGGCTTATGCTCGCCTCTCCCCATTCTCTGCCGCGGGTTATAAAAATGTTTGTGTGTGTGTGTGTGTTTTTTTTGTCTTATGCCATCCACACTCTTTAATTGTAGATTATAGTAACACGACGTATCTTATCCTTTCGTAACTCGAAAGTCGTTGGGGCACTACAGATGATCGTTTAACTAGCGTACTCCATCTTTCTCTGTCCTCAGCAACCTCATGGCTTCACTCAGTGTCAAGCCAATCCATTCTCGAATGTTGTCCTCCCACCTCTTTTTCGGTCTCCCTCTTCTTCTACTTCTTTGCATCGTGCCTTGCAGGATGGTCTTTGCAAGGCCTGATTCTCTGGTTTCGTGGCTATACCATTCTTCACCATTGTGAGCATGTTATCGTGTTGTCTAATGCCTTTTGTGATGGTCTGTCGGACTTTCTCGATGGTGATGTGCTAGGTATATAGGAAATGCCCAGTAGTCTTCTGTAGCACCTCATCTCCATGCTTTGCATTCTTCGTTGTGGTTCTGCTGTGAGGTCCATGTTTCGCAAGCGTATAAGCAGATGGAGATGACAAGGGAGCGCAGCAACCTTAATTACCTTGGAGTGTAGGCTGATGGTCCTGTCTTTCCAAATGGACTTCAACCTTGTCAAGGCAGCGATCCTGGAGAGGATTTCCTACAGGACCCATTGTCTAATGCAATGGCTCCAAAATATTTGAAGCTATGCACCAGGTTGAGGGATTGCCCTTGAACTTTGATGTCCATGTTGATGCCATTGGTGTTGTTGATCATCATTTGCACTTGTTTCTGCATTCTGTACTTGTTTCCATTCCAAAGGCTTTGGAGGTGGTGTCAATCCTCTGTACCAACTGTTGAAGTTCTTGTTCCCCTCCAGCCAACCCAAACGGAGGTTGGAGATTGCTCTACCCCTTATGCGGACTGTGCCTTCGTGATCTGCAAGGGCATCTGACATTATGCGTTCCAGGAAGATGTTGAAGAGTGTTGGAGAGAGTAGGCATACTTGACGCACGCCGATTGTTGTTCTGAACAAGTTCCTGATGATGCTGTTGTGGAGGACTGCACTGGTAGCCTTGTCATACAGCCTTTTGATGACTTCAATAATGTTAGGGCTGATGTTGTACATTCTCATGGTTGCCCACAGAGCCGCATGCCAGACTCGGCCAAACGCTTTCTTGAAGTCTACAAACACATCATATAGATGTTGTTGGTGCTGTAGGTATTTCTCGCAAATTATTCCGAGGTTGAAAATCTGCTCAGTGGTCACACGACACCGGAGCGTATAGGCGACTACTGGTCACATTATTTTGACACCAGCAAACCAGTTGATGGTAAGGGGAAAATAATATGGTCACACGTTGGCCAATCCGTTATTCGAACCAGGGAACTTTCGGTTACTAGTAAGAGGCTCTACCAACTGAGCCACCCGGCCCCACTTCCACATACTTTGTCCCGAACTGAAAATGAAGGGAGCTGACTTAAGGGTCCAACTACGTGACGTCACCCAGCGTAATAGTATAGGCTTTACGACCAGCAGCAGAGATTAGGGGGAGTAGGGGTGGGGGTGGGGAAAGCTAACGGAACGCAAGCCTCAGCCAGTCCCAGCTACGCAGTGTGTATTTATGTCAGTTAACACGTGTGTATGTCCAGGTATACTGCCCCATGGCTGGTATAGAGCAAGTGTTTCCCTGCAGAAAGTGGCTGGCGTCTGATGAGGGTGACGGTCTCATTCAGAGAACGCTTCAGGAGCAGACTGGTCTCCGCAAAAAGAAGGAGAAAAGTGAGTCAGGGCAACCATTCCTGTTAGGAAAAGTCTCTTCTGCTGGCTCTTCGTGTTGAAGGCCCATGACTTGTTAATCGTACTTGATCTCTCTCTCTCTCTCTCTCTGTCTTTTTGCCTCTCTCTCTCTCTCTCTCTCTCTCTCTCTCTCTCTCTCTCTCTCTCTCTCTCTCTCTCTCTCTCTCTCTCTCTCTCTCTCTCTCTCTCTCTCTCTCTCTCTCTCTTCTGCTTTCTCTCTAGTTCAGGCTTCCACTAACACCTTTTCTATCTCCGGAGGGTTTGAGATCACGATTTAATTAGTTCACAGTAAATTCTTTAAATAGCAGTTTTATTTATCATTCTAATTCTGTCTCTTTTCCTATAAGCTAAAATTAAACCTTACTTTACATTAGATTTAGAATTTTATATTTGAGGGTACTGTGGGCATTATAGGCAATACATATGAAGTTTCACTTTACACGACTCCTGTATTATCTGTTTCGTTCTGTGAGCATTTGTTAATTTTTGCCATGAAATCATTTACTGTTTGTAGTAAAGTTTTCATGATGTATAATTCAAGTTGTACTTGCAGCTTTTTAGTGCATTTAATGGTTTTTCATTTTGCATGTCATTATAAGTATTGTTGTGCATTGGCATGTATATTAGTTTGGTTTCCCTTTGTGTATCGTTGCATGCTTTTGCATTGTGTTAGATTATGCAGTGTGCATAGTCCATAGTCATGGTAGCATAGTTGTATCAGAAGTATGTACAGATGTAATGCATTGTTATTTCATCGTGCTTTCAGTGGATTTGTTGAACTGGATTACAGCCTGTACTGTAGAGAAGAGAACTTTAGAATGTGTAGAAAACTTAATGAAAATAACTCCCAAGCCCACCTCAATAATTTGAAGGATGAGAAGATATATTTTAAAGACGTTTAATTGGCCCATTGGGGCACATCAAATATAGTTAAGTTTTGATTCACACTAATCATTTCAGAAAGCCGTTACAGTTAGTGAGTGGGTAAATATGAAGAAATCAAGGAAAAGTAGATTTTTAAAACAAATGTCAGTGTTCATAGTAATATACAGCAAAGGTTGACCTCCCGTGCCATTTGTTGATAGAATTACAGTTTTAAAGCCAACCTTTTTCTTATAAGGTTATCACCCCCTTTAAGTAAAATGTCCTTGTTGTAATTCACCCCCCTTTAGATAAAATGTCCTTGTTGTAATTCACCCCCCTTTAGGTAAAATGTCCGTGTTGTAATTCAGCCCCCTTTAGGTAAAATGTCCTTGTCGTAATTCAACCCCCTTTAGGTAAAATGTCCTTGTCGTAATTCAGCCCCCTTTAGGTAAAATGTCCTTGTCGTAAATCAGCCCCCTTTAGGTAAAATGTCCGTGTTGTAATTCAGCCCCCTTTAGGTAAAATGTCCTTGTCGTAATTCAACCCCCTTTAGGTAAAATGTCCTTGTTGTAATTCAGCCCTTAATTTGTTCTCCTCTCCCTCTCACTCTGCAGAAGTGCCTTGGCAGGCCTGGGTGTACACCAGCGACATCAAAAACGCTGGAACGGACGCCAACGTTAGCATGGTGATTTACGGTGACAAAGGAAGATCCGACGACATCCCTCTAGACAACAAGGGGGACAACTTTGAGCAGGGCCACATGGACATGTTCAAGTTTGACACCAAGGACATCGGCACGCCTTACAAGATTCGCCTCTGGCACGACAACGCTGGTGCCTTTGCTGGTTGGCATTTGGACAAGGTAACAATACATATTCCAATGTAATGATGTAGCTGAGCTTTAGGTAATGTAGCAGTGTATAGTAGCATACTACTTCACACTGTGTGTTGAGAATGTCAAGGCATAAACCTGTACACAGTCTGAACGCTATAATCGGACCTGTGCATGAACTGTAGATTTTTTGCCTGCCTGCACTTTTGAGTTGGTCATGTTTTGAACGCTTTCTTTGCCTATCAGACATATGAAAACCTATCTGTTGAGAAATAGTGCATACACCAATGAACAGTTGCACATAGCCAGAGCTTTGTCGTTGGCTCATAAGTGGTCGATAGTCACATACACACACCCATTACGTGATTTCATGTGGCCAAATTTGCCAGTCGATCAGCGCTTATTATTTGTAATTCAAGCATGTCGTCAGGGATTATAATTAGTTTAGCTTTTGCTTGATTGGCCTCTTGACCCTCAGTTTGACTCTTGTTAACACATCTATGACCTACAATTTACACTAAATATACATGTTGGCCTAATGGTTTGTGTTACTGAGTTTTTCATAATGTCTTTTTGTCCTCTAGATAGAGCTACAGAGTGTAGGCAGCAAAACGCGCTTCTCGTTCCCCTGCGGCCGCTGGCTGGCAGAGGATGAAGATGATGGGGAGACGGTGAGAGAACTGCCGGCCACCGGACCTAGCATCAAGAAACCTTTGCCTGGTTAGTGTTGTTACAATGAAAGGCAATCTTGTTTTTCCTAAGGACAAGTGAAGGTGGGAGAATTTCAAATAGTTTAGAACCTGAGATCGACTTACATACATCCAGTCGCCCGGCCCCCTTCTTCTTCTACTTCTTCTCCATTGTTCTTATTTTTCCCTTTCTTGTTTCCCCTCTTTTTGTATTACCTCTTTTTGAATTTCTTCTTCTATTTTTATTTATTTTTATTTTTCTGTTTCTTCTTCTTCTTCTTCTTCTTCTTCTTCTTCTTCTTCTTCTTCTTCTTCTTCTTCTTCTTCTTCTTCTTCTTCTTCTTCTGCATTCAATCTATGGAGATTCGATAATTGATTTTCAGCAGCTTGTGACATATAGGCTTGACTTGAACATAGCTGTTGTTTTAGTGTACTTTTAAAAATATTTTACACAGGTAAAGAGCATCTGGGAGCATAACAGGGCTTAGAAATAAGTGGTCATTGCGGTATTGAAAACTATCTGGTCTTCCGTGGGTTTAACACGGATTTTATTTTTTATTCCGCAAGCAAACAGAAAGCAACTGAAAGTTTGTGAGATAATAACTTGGATTTGTCATCTGTTGTTCTCTTTCCACACCTCTTTCTTATTTACTTTATTTTTTTTTTTAATTAGGAATACATTAGATTTTATCTTTCATAAGAGAAATGATGCAGCTCAAGGCTGTGATGATTATCACTGAGTTACGATTATACATTTTGTGTATGAGGGTGTTTGTTTGGAATGAATTTTCATTGATCCATTATGAACATTGATGATGATGGTGACAAAGATGACGAGTATAAAGACAACTACCTTTTTCTATTGTAGTATTATCATCAAACTGTACTTTATGCTGTGTATATGTACAGTGGTAAAATACAAAGTGGAGGTGTACACGGGCAAGAAATCAGGCGCAGGCACAAACTCAAATGTGTTCCTCAACATCTATGGAGATTTGGGTGACACTGGCAAACGTTTCCTCAAGCGCTCCAAAACCAACAAGGACAAGTTTGAGAAAGGAAGGGTATGCATCATACATTGCTTGGCTTTGTGAGAAATTGGATGCTGGTCAAGTGTATTCAAATGGAAACTTAAAACCAAAAAACTGAAGAAACAAAAGTTCAAATATCTAATTGTAACTCTTTGACTTTTATCTATTAATAAATAGTACCAAAACAAATTGTACAAAAGTTAAAATGTCTGATTGTACTCTTAACTTTTAGCTATAAAAAATAATTCCGAAACAAATTGTACAAAAGTTTAAATATCTAATTTTACTCTTTTAACTGTCATAAATTATTTCAAAACAAATTGTACAATAGTTCAAATTTCGGATTTTATTCTTGACGTAGTTAACTTTGCTCTTAACTTCTGCCGCAGATGGACGAGTTTGAGATTGAAGCTGTGACCTTGGACAAGCTGCGCAAGGTCAGAGTAGGTCATGATGGCCGAGGGGCTGGCTCAGGCTGGTTCCTGGACAAGATTGTCGTCTCTCAGATCGGCACAGACAAATATGACACAAACTTCGAATGCAACAGGCAAGAGATCTTTTAGGATAAAGATGTGTTGTTATATTGTATTGTATTGTATTGTATTGTATTGTATTGTATATTGTATTGTATTGTTAGCTGACAAGAGATCTAGTGTGTTGCAGAGCTTTTGTATGCTCCTTGTTATGAATTATATCAATTGTGCTCATGCGCATTGAGCTTATGATAGAAATTACCATACAAGTTTTCTGTAGTAGTAGTAGGAATAGTAGCAGGAGCAATATTGTAGCAAGTATGACCCTGATGCCCCTGACAAGAGCCCCCAACTCCTTCAGATGAGAGTATTAACAGAGGTCTGTGCATTCCATCACATGGATTTTAAAGATCCTGATGCTCATGTCCTTAATGGGTGCCTGCTTTTAAAGAAAGTTTAGTTTCACAAAGAAGGAGCTTAACTCCTGGACACACGAAACCGAAACTTGCCAGCGCCACCAAGCGGTCATCGTGATAGAAAATGGCCTTTGGCATGGAACAAGACACTGTACTTAGTGGAAATTCTATTAAAAACATGTGGGTGTGATCACTGCAGTGCTATTAATTGCACAAATGGTCGTTACAAGTGCCCTGGACTTTAATTCTTCAGATTCCCAAAGGATGAAACTAAGTTGAGTATCACAAATGATTGGAAACTATGCTTATCTGTAGATGAACCGGCCGCTTTGTCATCAAACTGACATAAACCTTAGTCAATAATGATTCTAGTGTTACGAAGAATAATAATATTAATCATACTGTGTTTGTATTCGCTTTTTGTTGTCTGGAAACCAATGTACACAGTAGTGTTGATAACATTAAAGCTAGATCTATACTGTTTTTGAACTCAACCATAAAATAGGTCTATATCTACTGCACTGCTGCTTTGCATCTTGTTAAACTCTGGTCAGGTCACATTTTGTCTTGTATAGCCTTTCTCGAATAACAAATGATAGCATGTTAGTCGGCAGTCTTTCTTATATCGGGCTTGAGCTAGGGCTATTAGAGATAGGAAATAAGTACCAACGGTGTGCGGGATCTATGCCTCTGCAGTATGCTGTCATTGCCGCCATTGATAGAAAATGGCATTCAGTGCATATCTGGATATGCAGACTTCACATCGATGAATTTGGCATCATGCCGGTAATCAATTAGCATAGCAATAGTGCATTTTTAGGCTAATAAATTTTGCCCCCGGGATGAACGTTTTGGAGTTCTAGTCTATCGGTTTTGGGTTATCAAATTTGGTCTTGTGCTTCATCATTCTGAAACACTTAGTGATTGTTATCAATCTGTTTACTAAAAAAAAAAGATCAAAACCAGTGTGTTCTTTCTTGATCAAGCAGATCTATTTTTACGCTGAATTTTTTGCTATCTGGGTGAACTTTTTTGATTGCTAAACTATTGGTTTTTGGTCACCAAGTTTGGTCTCATGCTTCGTCATTTTGAAACATATCTACATACATGTGATCTATATACTAACCTTTTTTTTTTTGCGCTTATAAAGTGTTTTTTCCTATTAAAAAATTGGTTCAAAGAGCAATTCTCACGCATTCTTATCCGATCCTATCCTATCCTATCCTATCCTATCCTATCCTATCCTATCCTATCCTATCCTATCCTATCCTATCCTATCCTATCCTATCCTGTAACCCAAAGGTCATTGGGGCACCACAGATGGTCGTTTAACCAGCATACTCCATCTTTCTCTGTTCTCAGCAACCCTCATGGCTTCATTCAGTGTCAAGCCAGTCCATTCTCGAATGTTGTCCTCACACCTCTTTTTATGTATCCCTCTTCTTCTGCCTCCTTGTACCGTGCCTTTCAGGATGGTTTTTGCAAGGTCTGATGCTCTGGTGATGTGATCATACCGTCGGAGTTTCCATTTTTTCACCACTAGAAAAGTCAATCATAAAGAAAAAAACAACACAAAAATATATACACGCTGGCATATGTGGGTTGGTGGAGACTGATGATTCAAGATTCAAGATTCAAGATTCAAGATAATTTATTGCCAAGTGAATAATACACAAGGAATGCATTCGGTAAAAGCTGCAGCACCACACAAAAGCACATATAAAAACATAGAGAACATGTGAACAAGCTAACAGCAAATCACAATAAAAGGATAAGAAGATAAAGTCATGAAACGAATGAACTGTACAATAGGGCAAATATATATTTGCTAGTCAACACACACACACACACACACACACACACACACGCGCGCACACACACACATACACACACCAACACAAGCGCACATTGCTGACTCCCAGCCATCCAGTTTTCACTCTCCATCCATTCGGTCTCGTGTTACTGTAACATTAGCGCGCCTACGTGCAGCAAGTAGGCCTACTTGTACGAAACGAGCGACAAAGTTACTGGCTCTCGCCAACACGTTATGGCGACGACATGTGGTTAGGCAATGGGCAGAGAACTGGATATATACAATAAATTTGATAAACTGTGTTTATGAAGGAGGAGGACTACACTGTTGAATGCACTGACATTGGATACACTGACATTGGATACAGGGAAGAAAGAAGAGACGGCTTAGCATAGGAGGTAAGAGAATAGTATGTTCAGCATGTGGAAATCCATGTTTAGCCTAGAGCAGAAGGGGGAGCTTTTCTGCAGAAAGCACGAGTCCCGTTTGACACAAGCCGCAGCATGTCACCCGCAACGACAACACCTCAGAGCATGCACACCAAACAAAAAATAATATAATATGTCATAATCACAGCTTTAAAAACTACAGAGTCACAGTAGCAGATATTGCCAAAAACCACTGTACACAAATATCACAAATACAAACACATCAGTTATATCACAAACACTGCACCATCCGCATAAAAGGAGTAACAAAGTGTTCTTTATAAGATATGCATAATAGAAACCACTGATAAAACAACAGGAGACACCAATAAAGCCAATTCAACAGAAACAACTAGGAAAAAAAAAAAAAAAAAAAAAAAAAAAAAAAAAAGTCTAACAACCCATTAAATGAAGTTCCACATTGGTGATGGCTCTAATATTAACTGCCTAATCACCATTGTACACAGGGGAGAGTATTGCACAAAGAGTTTCCAAGGGTGACACTAGTATACAAGTCTTGTATTCATGCTTAGATGCAGATTACCCAACAGTGGACAGTGTATGGGGGGGAGGGGGAGGTGTAAGGGTAGAATATAGAAGTTATATACCATTCACACACACACACACTCATCCGTATTGTCTACGTTGTGGGGTGTTTAAGTATTAATGTATGTGCATACACACACACTCGCCCACATGCCCCCCACCAACACACTGGGGCGATCAGCCCATCTCAAGATTAAGCAGTTTAACTGCTTGTGGGAAAAAACTATTGAGGGATCTTGATGTGGTGCATCGAGGCATTCTTAATCTACGCCCAGAGGGAAGCAGCTGGAAGAGCTGGCTGGCTGGGTGGAGTTTGTCTTTATATATATTCTGAGCTCTGCGGTTGGCTCGGAGCAGATACATTGATTCAATTGATGGGAGAACGCTCCCAACGACATTTGATGCCTGTCGTACAACACGGTCAAGTCTGTCCCTGTCCTGACTGCTCGCACTAGAGTGCCATACCACGACCGAGAAAGTGAGAACGCTCTCTACTATTGACCGGTAGAACAGTGACAGAATATTCTGACTGACTCTGAACTTTTTGAGCTGACGGAGGAAATACAACCTTTGGTGGGCTTTCTTAATGGCACCAGAAATGTGTGCCTCCCACCGGAGGTCAGCTGAAATTGTAGTACCTAAAAACCTGAAACTTTCAGCAAAAAATAAAATGATAATATAAATGAAATAAATAAATAGTAATAGTAGTAGTGGTGGTAGTAGTAGTAGTAGTAGTAGTAGTAGTAGTAGTAGTAGTAGCAGTAGCAGCAGCAGCAGCAGCGGCAGCAGCGTTAGCAGTAGCAGTAGCAGTAGTAGTAGTAGTAGTAGCACCAAACTTGAGACAGCAAGTTTAATGTATTGTTGTTGATTTGTTTGTTTGGAAGTTTACTCCAGTTTATTATGAATTTAGGTATAGCTGAAATGAGCTTTAACGTGGTATTGCACATGTTGTGTGTTCAGGTGGCTTGCAGAGGATGAAGATGATGGACAGATTGAGAGAGATTTGACCGCTGGTGGAGCCCAGATGCTGACCAGTATGTAAAAAACCAAGTTTTTTGAATTTGGAACTCTACGTGATTTATTAACCTGCAATCCCCGGAGTATAGCATATCTAATAAAGATGTATGTCCAA
This sequence comes from Oncomelania hupensis, assembly GCA_036898135.1. Lineage (NCBI taxonomy): Eukaryota > Metazoa > Mollusca > Gastropoda > Littorinimorpha > Pomatiopsidae > Oncomelania > Oncomelania hupensis. The sequence goes on along the minus strand of CM072517.1, from coordinate 52,884,110 downwards.
GATGCAGTCAATGAACTCCCTTCCCATCTCTTTAGGCTTGATAACTACTTCCCACAACTGTTCGTCTCCCAGTCATAGAAGAGCTTGGTATATTGTTACCTGTTTTTCCCACCTTTTTTGTTTTCCTTAGAGTATGCATCAGATTTGGAAGTAACTGCATGGGATGTGGGGCTGCATATGTGCCAGGAAAAGCAGCCTTATAAATAACTTTTATTATTATTATTATTATTATTATTATTATTATTATTATTATTATTATTATTATTATTATTATTATTATTGTTTTTGTTAGTAGTAGTAGTACTGTAGTAGTAGTAGTAATAATGATTAATGAATTTATTTATTTATTTTATTATATTAATTTTTTTTAAATAATAATAATAATTGTTGGTGGTGGTGGTAGCAGTAGAATTAGTAGTAGTAGTAGTAGTAGTAGTAGTAATAATAGTAGTAGTAGTAGTAGTAGTAGTAGTAGTAGTAGTAGTAATAATAGTAGTAGTAGTAGTAGTAGTAGTTACATGATAACACTTGAAAAAATAAGATCACTTTAGATTGAAATGCATCCAGCAAAAAAGATTTGTCAAGCTGTCATGCAAGAAGACTAATCAAAAACGTTTTGCCGGTGATGAAAATATGAAAACCAGTCATTCAGTGCCATAGCGTGTGAGATCGGAAAGGACAAATGCTGGACAATGAAGGTCACAGAGATGGTCACGTGCTAGAGTTAATTGTAAGTGGCAGTGATCAGGATTGAGATCTATGGATTGCCACTTCAAGAAAACCCCACTCCTTAATCCACTCTTAGTAGAATCAAACCAGTTTTATATATCTTTTGTTTGTATATGTTTTCAGCCACCACATATCACATCCATGTGAAGACGGGCAATGTGAAGAACGCAGGAACGGACGCCAATGTGTTTTTGAAGATGTTTGGCGTCAAAGCCGACACAGACTCCATCAGGCTCCGATCCTCCGAGGCGGGAGGCAACAAGTTTGAGAAAGGTCGCACGGACGTGTTCAAGATTGACGCCACAGACATTGGCAAGGTTTGTATAGTTATGTGTATTGTGAAGATCGGACATTACACCTTGGGACCTGCATATCGACTTGAATGTATCCAGTCTTTTTCAACCAAGCAAAGGCAAAGTATCACAATTATGTTTGAAAACAAATGGAGTTTATATGACAGTTCTTTGCCAGCCAGATCAAGCTTTCTAGCTTGGATATGCATATAAAAACAAAAAGTTTACCAATTCTTATAAGGTAATCTTTTGCAAATATAATTTTTTGTTTGCGCTACCCATGTTTGCAGATCAAGAAGATCAAGATTGGTCATGATGGAACGAAGGCAGGGTCAGGATGGTTTTTGGACGAAGTGCGCATAGACATTCCATCTCGCGGTGAAAACTACACATTTGCTGCCCACCGCTGGCTGGCTGATGACGAAGGTGACCGACAGACAGAGATTGAGCTGGAACCTTCCGCCACTGAGGCCAGAGACAAGAGTGAGTGATTTTTCCCTTGATTCATTGCATTTACCATTCACACAGCTTTCATAGGGATCATTTCATCATTGTTTAATATTTTCTAACATACGCGTCACATCTGTTTGCTTATTAATTTATTTTTGCGTTGTAATTTTAATACCGTCATCTAGTATTTACTAGGGTACACATGGGTTCATTCTCATCTGATGCTGCCTGTTATTTTTGTTAGTCAAGTCTAGTCAACAGATCTTAATTTCCCACCATGGAGAATGTACATGACAAATTGCATCTCAACACAATAGAGAGGTTAAAAACAATGTTTTAACATAAACAGCAAGTTCATTTATTTGTTATTTATCTATTCATGACTTTATTTTTATCCTCTGTTCCTTTCAGCCATCCCTTATGAAGTGACAGTTTGGACGGGCAGTGTGAAATCAGGAGGCACAGATGCTAACGTGTTTTTGCAAATGTACGGGGATGCCGGCAAGAAGACGGAAGAGATTCAGCTACGCAACAAGACAGACAACTTTGAGACTGGTGCCATGGACAAGTTTAAAGTTGAGGCTCCGGATATCGGTCATATTCAGAAGATCCGCATCGGCCATGATGGCACAGGGATGTTTTCTGGTTGGTTCTGTGACAAGGTGAGAACATTTTCGTCTTCGTTGGAAAGCGCACCTTTATTTTCTCTCTTTTAAAAAAAATGTATTTCTCCTCATGATTTAAGTGTCACTTGTGTGAAATAGTGCTAAAGCAAAAGAAAGAACACAAGTTTTTTTTATTTCCATGTAAAAAATATAAAACTTTCTTAGCGCTGATAACAGAAACAAATCGTTAACGTTTAACTTTTGTAACAGTTGATTTTATTCATGTAACCAGATAGGTTCACTTTATGTGACAATAAATTAGGTACACACTTATCAGCCTACTGTCTGAAGCCTGGTGAAAGTTTATGGGTTTATTTTTCAATTTTTTCAGTTATTAGTGAAAGATTTTTTAAGAAAAAGACTGGTAGGATAAGGAAATATTCTACACACAAAAAATAGCATAATTTTGATGAGAACTTGAATTTTGGCATTGACTGTTGTCTTTTAATGATCATGTTGTTGGATTTTTGGCTTGTTTGTGTGGTGGTGCTCTTGTGGCCAAAAAATACTTGCTCTAAAACTTGGATCTTTTATTATATCCTTTTTTCCCCCAAGTTAACTGTGTTATTAATTTGTAGTATTGATGTATATAATTACTTATTTTCACACACAAAATGCTAAGATTTTTTTTTTAATTCCACATCTTCTGATTCAGTGCTGATTTTCAAAATGCTAAGCTAGATGGTTTCAACAGTGCTTATTCAGTGCTGATTTTCAAACCATGCTAAACTGTTTCTTTGCACAGCTGCAGATTCAATGCTTATTTTCAAAATGCTATGCTTTTTTTCCCCTTTGCACAGCTGCTGATTCAATGCTTATATTCTAAATGCTATGCTTTTTTTCCCATTTACACAGCTGCTGATCCAACGCGCAGCTCCCCCAGGAGGACGAAAGAAAGGCAAGAAGAAGTTGTCGGAGACAGAGAAGCGCCAGTCTTTGATCAACTTGCATCGTGCCTCAGACGAAGAGTCGGATTCCTCCAGCCCTTCCTCACCTCGACGGGCAGGTCGGCGAGGGAACCTGCGCTCCAACTCCAGGCTGGACGCTGTGATAGAGGAAGTAGAACCGGATGACGACACGGAAGATTACTGGTTCTTCATCAACAAGTGGTTTGCCCGCAGCGAAGAGGACGGGGAGATCATCCGCGAGTTTGTGCCAACTGACAAACAAGGTCGACCACTCAAGGGCAGACTAGAAGGTGGGTAAACAATTTTAAACTAAATACATGTTTAATCGCCGCCATTTAGATAAGGTTATTTCCATTCGCTCGTCAAACGCCTCGCATTAATTTAGGGCCTGGTCAAGTAATGACGCACACGAAACACAGAAGTAGCATTGAGTTCATTTATTAGTAGTCAAAGAACATTCACGAAAAATGTCAACGTCTCATATAATAATACGTATGTGTGTGTGTACATATCAGTATGGGGACAACTAATTTCTGTATACGTGACTATGAACTACTTCTTGTGCCAGACGATGTGTGGTAAAATACTGCGAAAAGAAAGAAACAAACACAAGAAACATTAGCGAGTGTATCAAACAATGTCTCAAAAACCTTAATCAACAAGATACAATCAAAGCAATGAGACGGAAAGAATACACATACTAGAGGACAATTTAGAGACAAATACTTTAGTTGATTTCAAAAAAGGACAATTTAGCTAAGGTTACGTGGAACCAAGCCAGAACAAACGAAGGAACGAACGCTTTATGTTCCTTTAACTTACACGACGATTAGGCTACGTTTATCCGTTCAAGCCTCAAAACAATTGGCGCAAGACAATTTGACTTTGCTCATCTAACATTAGTCAATTCATTAATATAAACAATTCGGCTACGTTCACCCAACGAGCCTCGGTACGATGCCTAAACTAGGAAATACTCGTCGATGACCTAGCTCAGTAAAACATTTATAAATGAATTAACATACGTAAACATTTAACAACATATTCTAGGAAATACACCTGAAGTCCCACAACGTCGCTAACTACCTTTGCAGAGACCAAAACAGCAAAGCTTTAAGGAAAAACTGTATAAATACCCAAGTGGGTTAACATTTCGAATAAGGCCGATAATTCAACAAAAAACGTTATCTTCATTAAAGACCAAAACAGTTATCTTTTTCGTCAAAACTTAGTCCGACAAATTGTGACGACAATTAGCTTTAATCAAGCCAAGACGTTCAGCATAATCAGCGCACTATGACTGACCTCAGGCTAAAAACAAATAAGCTTGATTTGTCCTTATTTACAAATCCTGAACAAAGTGTTCACCTTAATAATTCTTCTGCCAAAGCAGACCGGGTTCCAAGCAAAACGAATTCTAGAAAATCAAAAGCTTAAAGAATATCAGAATCAAATCAATTTGCAGAAAAGGCATGAAATCAGTCACTAAAACGAGAAAATCATAGAGGTCATAATCATTTGCACAAATCAACAAAAATATATGCAAAACGCAAAATAACTATAAGTACCTTATGACCGCTGTAAGACGTTTGGAAACCACACAGATCCAAAAGGCGACAACAACGTCTGGTACCAAAGGCAGGTAAAATAAAAGCTTCCACAAAAACTCTACAAATCGTGAACATCACATTTAAACTCTATCTTTCAAATCAGGTGAGCACAACCTTTATATCATATAAACTAAAAACGACCCAACCTTCTCTCAGACCCAGCAATCTAACTAACCAGAAAAAGCTGAAACAAACGTTTATATGCGTTACTACCAAAACCAGTCTTGCGTCATAATCTCGATCTCATGAGAAAAAATACTCAAACAATATTTACAAACGAAACACAGTTCACCAATAATATTCAAACTCATATCAAAACTCTGCACGCTTTTGCCACTGACTTGAGAGAGCAATAGATCCGGAGAGAGGGGGGAGAAACACGACAATCACAAAGAGAAGAATCACGACAAACACAGTTAGAGGGGTAAGAAAGACAGGCACCAAAAACAAATGAAAGGAAATAAATGAACAGTCCAGTCATAAAACCAAAAAGATGCGTCGGGTTGGCCAATGAGGTGATGATACGTCTTGTCAGTCAAAATCAATAAAACCAAACCAAAGAAAACGATAGAAAGAAGAAGCAACATGCAGTTGGGAGGAAAAGTAGTACAGATAAACGGAGGACACTTTACACACTAAGAAAGTACATGATATCACAAATAACACAGACACTCTCTCTCTCTCTATAGATCAATAGCCCATAATTAATTTCAAAACGTATCTAATAATATCTTGGTCACACATGACTCATAGGCATGCACACACCCGGCCTTAATTATGTCCAGGTAATTAACACATTTGAAATCAATAACATTAACATTTCTACAATCACACCAGGAGGCGTTATTGGTACAACAACCAAAAAATACATGCAGCATTCAGCTTTCAATCAATCAATTCAATCGTTCGTAGCGATAGTTGTGGCCATGTTCTGGTTACCTCCTCCTCTGCTGTCATTCCCTCGCTTGTCATCTCTTCGGCCGGCATTTTCCCCACCATCTCGTTTCATGTACACAAAGTCCTTCTCGTGTAGGCATGTGGGATGTTTTTTGTTACAAATCCCGCACACCTCTCTGTTGTCACACTGACGTGATTTGTGCTCCTTACTCATCAGGCAGCCAAAGCAGAGGTTTGATTTCAAAATGAAAGTCCTTTTCTCAGCAACGGGCTTCTTGGCGAAAACTTCACACTGACCCAGGTTATGGCTTGTTTGGGTACAGAATTCGCAGAAGGAGGAAGTCTCCGACCGGGTAGACAGGGCATTCTTCTTGGACGGCGCGCTGAGTGTGTTGGGCGATGTGACCCTTGTAGACGTAGGAGGGAAAGCTCCGGAGCCGAATACTGGGTCGTTACTAATGTCGGCTTCTTGTGTCACAAAGTTTACAAGTTCAGCGAAATTGGGGTACCTTTCTTGTTCGATCTTCGTCCGGGACACGTTCCGGCACCAGCGGTGTACCATCCAGTCGGGGAGTTTGCCGATAATACGTTTGAGGTATTGGGCGTCGTCTAAGATCCCTAATCCTCCTACCTCCTTGGCTGCAACAGCACACTGCTGAAGAAAATCCGCAAGCCGTCTAAGTCCCAAGTAATCTCGGCTTTTAACGATGGCCCACTCGTCCAACTTTGTCCTGAAAGCTTGTGAGACCACGTAACTGTTGCCGTACCTCCTTTCCAGAACTGACATTGCCTTGTCGTAGGCCTTGGGTTCGCTCAGCAGGAAGAATCCAGCCACGGCGTCCTTCGCCGTTCCTCCCAGGTAGCGCTGGAGATACAGGAGTTTCTCGCCCGATGCTATCCTCTGTCGTTGAATCAGAAAAGAAAAGGCAATCTTCCAGGTAGGATAGAGGAGCGGGTCGCCGTGGAAGATAGACGGTTCTTGCATGGGAAGTCTATTCAGCAGGAGAGCGTCAGAAAGCGTTTGGGCAAGTGAGTCTGTGGAGGTGTACTGCATCTGGAGCGGAGCTGGAACAGATCTGGGTTCTTCATAAGACGACGGGTAAATACCTCTGGGTGCCGCAAGGCGATCAAAGTCAATGTTCGTGGGACCATTCTCTGGAACACCTACTCTGGGGAGGTGACAAGAGGTGGGGGAGTACGTAGAACCATCAGGGCTCGGCACGAAAATCTTTGCTTCAGGGCTCAAATGTCTCTCTGCAAAGTGTACAGAGCGGAGAGGGAGGGGTTGGTAGGTGGAAGGCATGGGGTCCGCTGGTGCGGACAGATAAGCATGCCTCTCCTGCTGCTCTGGAATCTCCGGAGGCCTGTGGTGACGGTCAGCATGCAGGGTGTCGAAGTTGCGAGCAGCAGCTGTGTCGAGATGCGCAGAGAGACCGACAAATTGTGACGACAATTAGCTTTAATCAAGCCAAGACGTTCAGCATAATCAGCGCACTATGACTGACCTCAGGCTAAAAACAAATAAGCTTGATTTGTCCTTATTTACAAATCCTGAACAAAGTGTTCACCTTAATAATTCTTCTGCCAAAGCAGACCGGGTTCCAAGCAAAACGAATTCTAGAAAATCAAAAGCTTAAAGAATATCAGAATCAAATCAATTTGCAGAAAAGGCATGAAATCAGTCACTAAAACGAGAAAATCATAGAGGTCATAATCATTTGCACAAATCAACAAAAATATATGCAAAACGCAAAATAACTATAAGTACCTTATGACCGCTGTAAGACGTTTGGAAACCACACAGATCCAAAAGGCGACAACAACGTCTGGTACCAAAGGCAGGTAAAATAAAAGCTTCCACAAAAACTCTACAAATCGTGAACATCACATTTAAACTCTATCTTTCAAATCAGGTGAGCACAACCTTTATATCATATAAACTAAAAACGACCCAACCTTCTCTCAGACCCAGCAATCTAACTAACCAGAAAAAGCTGAAACAAACGTTTATATGCGTTACTACCAAAACCAGTCTTGCGTCATAATCTCGATCTCATGAGAAAAAATACGCAAACAATATTTACAAACGAAACACAGTTCACCAATAATATTCAAACTCATATCAAAACTCTGCACGCTTTTGCCACTGACTTGAGAGAGCAATAGATCCGGAGAGAGGGGGGAGAAACACGACAATCACAAAGAGAAGAATCACGACAAACACAGTTAGAGGGGTAAGAAAGACAGGCACCAAAAACAAATGAAAGGAAATAAATGAACAGTCCAGTCATAAAACCAAAAAGATGCGTCGGGTTGGCCAATGAGGTGATGATACGTCTTGTCAGTCAAAATCAATAAAACCAAACCAAAGAAAACGATAGAAAGAAGAAGCAACATGCAGTTGGGAGGAAAAGTAGTACAGATAAACGGAGGACACTTTACACACTAAGAAAGTACATGATATCACAAATAACACAGACTCTCTCTCTCTCTATAGATCAATAGCCCATAATTAATTTCAAAACGTATCTAATAATATCTTGGTCACACATGACTCATAGGCATGCACAACATGAATAAATAGTAGTAGTAGTAATAATAATAATAATAATAATAATAATAATAATAATAATAATAATAATAATAACAATAATAATAATAATAATAATAATAATAATAATAATAATAATAATAATAATAATAATGGGTCTCATACAATATATGCGCTTTTTCTCAAAATCACCAACCGGGCTCAAAGATCTGTCCCAACATACATGCTCACCTGTTTCACACACTCGTACACACACAACAAACACACACCTATCGCTCAAACATGCGGTGTAAAGGCTTTGAGGTTGCTATTAGAATATGAAAAAGAAACAAAATTGTTGAATCGAATTATTACTACTATTATTGTGGAAATTATTGAAATAAAAATAAGTTATACAAGAGAGTTAAAGAAGTTTGCTTTTGTTACTTGCCTTTCAGTATATTATTATTTCTATCCTATCCTATCCCGTAGTTTGAAGGTCGTTGGGGCACCACATGATCGTTTAACCAGCGTACTCCATCTTTCTCTGTCCTCAGCAACCCTCATGGCTTCACTCAGTGTCGAGCCAGACTTCTGGGCATTTCTTATACCCAATGATGTGCTGGGTATAGGAAATGCCCAGAAGTCTTCTGTAGCATTTCATCTCCATGCGTTATATTCGTCGTTGTAGATCTGCTGTGAGGGTCCAAGTTTCGCAAGCGTATAGGAAGATGGAGATATTATTATTATTATTAGACTGTAAACATCTTTCCACTGCCATCTTCTGACTCAAAGCAACGCAGACTACAGATAGCACTCAATAACACATTGAACTGAATGGGGATGAGAACATTTAGAAATACTCTTGTCTTGCGCATAAATGTAATTACTATTATTATGTATGGACGTGACTTGCTCAGCTTTCATGTTTTTCTGTGACGATACTGCATGACTGCCTTGTGGGTTTTTTCCTGGGCAGAGTTGGATTACTCAGTGCATGTGGTGACTGGTGACGAGTCAGGTGCTGGCACAGACTCTAACGTCTTCATCACCGTTTATGGTGAAAATGGTGACACTGGTGAGAGGCAGCTCAAGGCCACTGTCAACGGCAATCGCAACAAGTTTGAACGCAATCAGGTCAGGCTTAAAATAATAATAATAATAATAATAATAATAATAATAATAATAATAATAATAATAATAATAATAATAATAATGGATACTATAAACGCGCTTTTCTCCAAGTTTCTAATCAGACTCAAAAAGTGGCGGTCTGTACCAACATATGCACTCATTTGTTTCACCCACACAACAAACACAATTCTATCACTCAAACATGGGGTGTAAAGGCAGGGAGATTGCTATTAGAAGACGGAAAGGAAATCCAATTATTATTTTTGAAATGGGTAGATTGACTGCATCCAAATCAATTATTTAACCCATAGTACGCAACAGCATTGGGTTATTTGATCATACCCGAGCATGAGAGGTACAGGAAGGTCAAGGTCACTGAAAGTCAAGGTGATCTCAAGGTCACTGGGTTTTTTTTGTGTGTGTGTGCCAAAGGACAGGGGGGTTGAGGGGGGGGGGCATAATACAACTTTTGCTGTAGTTTATTTGATAGTAGTATATGAGTGTATTTGGAGCCGGAGGTCAAGGTCATTGCTAGGTCAAAAGCATAGAAGATCGAAGTCGGTTTTATACTTTGCATTTTAATCCCACCGTGTTGTTTTTTTTAAAATTGTATGGGCACTCATTTTCATGTAAAATATTGCAAGTTCCATAAGGTGCATGTGAGTCGTATGGGCTTTGCACTTCTAGCTTTGTGTTATTTCATTCTCGCTTGAATGGGGAAATGTGTAAAGGAGAGGGCAGACGGAGACAGAGGAGGGGGTTGGGATAGTTGAAGGTAATTGTTGTTGTCGGCTTTGTTGTCCTTGTTGAGTGGTTCGGAGAATGGCCACGATGATTCTTTGCCTACTTTGTAGACTGGTGTGATGACAATTATTTGGAAATGAATATTTCTAAGACCAAAGAACTTATTGTTGATTTTAGAAGAGACAGAGATGATGTTGCTGCAAGCACAATCCATGGTGAAAATATTGAAATGGTAGAGACCTACAAATAACTTGGTACAATTTTTGATAATAAGCTAAAATGGGATGCCAATACTGAAGCGATTGTCAAGCAGGGGCAGCAGAGAGTATACCTTCTCAGAAAACTCAACTCTTTTTCAGTAGACAAAAAAAATACTTAGTCTGTTTTACCAGTCTTTCATTGAGAGTCTTTTGACTTTTTCATTCATATGCTGGTTTCCTGGTCTGTCGGTTAGGGATAGAAATAGTCTCTTCAGCATTGTGAAAACATGTTCCAAAATTACCGGGGAGGAGCAGAGGAACTTATCTGCCTTCTGCAATCAGCAAATCACAAGGAAAGCTAAACAGATTGTCAGTAAACTGGAACATATTTTGGCCGATGAGTTTGTACTTCTGCCTTCAAAACGTCGTTTTGCTCAACCCATTTCGAAAACTAAAAGATATTCAAACGCATTTGTACCCTCTGCTGTCCGCCTTCTCAACGCCTATACAATGTAATACAAGGGACTGTTTCTTTTCTTTTTTTTTTTTTTTTTTTTTTTAACGATTGATTTTTATTGATTCTGTGTCACTATAGACAATAGATATAAGCTGCTGTGTGAGTGGGTGAGTGTGGGTATAATTCCAGAGAGAGTTAGGAGATTTTTGCTGGTAGAAACTATTATCTGTGATATTTGTTTTATAGTTTTATAGTGTATATTTTATAGTTTACTTATGCATTTAACAGCACACTTACTTATTGATTGGGAGTACTCTCCGTGTGTACGTAAGGTCATTTTTAATTTTTATTCTTACTCGTACTGGTTATTTCTGCGCCAACGCTGCCTTTGTAATTGTAATTGTAATTGCCCAGCTTGAGAGGAATGAAGTTGTGTGGCATTGTGTTGTGCTGTTTTGTGTTGTGTTGTATTGTGTTGTATGGTATTGTATTGTATTGTTGGGATGTACATTTTGTATTGTAGCTTTCTGCGGAGAAACTATTATCTGTGATATATCGGGGCAGTTTACTTTTTATGACATTCACCTCTAGTTTATTGTATGTATTTAACCGCTATTTTGTTATTTATTTGTTTTATTTATTATTTATTGATTTTATTACTTCTCATGTGTATGTAATAATATTTTTAATTCTTGTGTATTCTGCTAATTGCGCTGATGCTGCCATTGTAATTGCTCAGTTTGAGATGAATAAAGTTGTATTGTATTGTATTGTATTGTATTGTATTGTATTGTATTGTATTGTATTGTTTGATCGCAGGAGTGCATTTGACTTTTTTAATATTTGGGTATCTTTGTTTTGTTTAGGATGACGAATTTGTGATCAAAGCCTTTGACCTTGGCACACTCACCAAGGTCAAGATTCGCCATGACAACAAGGGCATAGGGTCAGCATGGTTCCTGGACCGGATTGAGGTGATTGATCCTAAGAGAAAGAAGAAGTGAGTACAAACAACGAACCACTCTCATTTTTATTTTATTTTTTTTCTTCAGAATTTGAAAGAATGGTTGTAAAGAAGTTTTATCAGAATTATAGAATAGTTGAAGGAGTGAGTATGAAAACAAGATCTGTGTTGTTTTTATCAGAATTATAAAGAGCTATTAGAGTTATAGAGGGTAGCTGGAAAGAGAGAACGAGAGTTAATTATAATAATAATAATAATAATAATAATAATAATAATAATAATAATAATAATAATAATAAAAATAATAAAAATGGACCCCATGTTTCACACACTCACATGCACACACACACGCACGCAAAACAAACACACACACGCACTCACACCCATGCACACACACACATAACAAACACACACACGCACACACACCCATGCACACACACACATAACAAACACACACACGCACACACACACATAACAAACACACACACGCACTCACCTACATGCACTCACCTACATGCACACACACACACACATAACAAACACACACCTATCATTAAAACATGTGGTGTAAAGGCAGGGAGATTGCTATTGTGAAATTTTAGATTGACTGCATCCAATACCATTATATAAATGAAGAAGGTTATCGTCTGAATGATTCAGAGTTTGTACCAGCTAAAATTATTTTCCTATTTTTCATTGCGCAGCTACTTCTTCAATTGTCAGAGGTGGCTGGCTACAGACAAAGATGATGGGCAGATTTCAAGAGAGCTTGTGCCAGTGGATGAGGCTCTACGACGCAAAATGTCCAAAAAAGGGTTGACAGCCATTCGGGATGAAATTGGACTGGAACTCAAAGGTACAGGCATTTGCCTTCTCTCTGTCTCTCTGTCTCTGTCTCTCTGTCTCTCTGTCTCTCTCTCTCTCTCTCTCTCTCTCTCTCTCACTGTCTGTCTGTCGCTGTCTCTGTCTCTCTGTCCTTCTTTGTCTTTCTCTGTCTCTCTTTCTCTCCCTCCGTCTCTCTCTGCCCCTTTCTCCCTCTCTCCCTCCCTTTCCCACTCTATCTCTGTCTCCCTTTCTCTCGCTTTCTCTATCTTCCTGTTATATGTTGTTTATTTTTTTCAAAAAAGCTGTTGAAAAGTAATCACAATGGAGGTCTACACATTTTAATCCGGCTCAAAACTTCACTATGAATGACAAAGTGATTTCTTCCTACAGGGTCAAGCTTAATCTGTAACACCATTATGTTCCTTTGTCAAAATAATTGTTTCTCTTGCAATAAAGCTAAAACACTGAAGGTTTATTTGTTTGTCTAACTAACATTCCAGCAAAATTCTTGCCAGCGTGAAGATGAATATGGCCTTTTCAGTCGAAAAATACATTTTTATGCCATAGTTGTGCATCACATAAAAGTAAAAAGCTAAATAAATAAATAATTCAAGAATCAAACAAACCCAGAAGTAAACAGAAATTTTATAAATATACCAAAGTCATGCCGGGCTATATAGATTCTCCATTAATATAATATAAACTGCTTTCTGTTTTGCCTGATCATCTAACATTAACAAATTTCTTTTTCTTTTTCTTGTCTTAATATTTTTTTTTCTTTAATTTTATTTCATGTATAAACATTGTATTGCTGTTTCTCTAAAATATTTTGCACCTGTGATCTCAATTAATTGTTCATTTGTTTGTAATGCTTTCTTCTATTTAACCTGCAGTTTTTGCCAGCTTTAATACTCCAAAATGTTCTTTTTAAAATTTTTTCAATTTTAATTTGTTTTTATTTATTTATTTATTTATTTATTTTAGGAGGCATAATTGGATTTTAATATTTTTGGAGACAAATGCTGGAATGTTCGTATCTGTCTAGCTATTTATTTTCATTTGCTTTCATTCTTTCTCACATGCGCTTCCAAGATTAAATTGATCAAGCTTTTAAGAACGCAGCCTAAAAACTCCGGAAGCCTCTATTGGAATATCTGAAGAATGCAAAAACTGCTGCAAACTTCAAGAAAAGATTGAAAATGTAACTTTTTCCCTCCGTTTGAATCGGTGTTGCTGAGGCTGTCCTTTCTCTTAGTCCCTTTATCACCAGACTTTTGCTGTCCTATTGTTTTCTTTTCCTGGTATCCTCCTTTTGCGCAATGCTCATAGGATGGATAGAATTAGCAGTGGGCATGTAATTATCAGCATTATCATCATCATTGTCGTTGCCATCATTTCTATTTTCATTTAATTTTATTTATCTTCTATTAGCATAGGCTTCAATATGTATTCGTTTACTCTTTAATTATTTATTTTGATATGACTTGAGTAGATCCTATTTTGCACTAAGAGCTGCAAGCTGTAGTGTAACACCCTATGCTTTATCTATCCGCTATGTGTCTTGTTAGTATTAATATTTAGTTTCGTTCTCTGTGGTTAACACAATTTTCTGCTGTGTTCTCTTTTTCAGAAAATTGTAATTCTTCATCATTTCTACAAAGTGTGAATTTCGTAGAAGTGTTATTTGCTTTTATTTACCCATAGCGAATGCTTTGTAGTAGGATTTTTGACGTATTGCTTCACTGCAAGAATACTCCACATGAATGCATGAGACTACTGTCAGAATTTTGTTTTGTTGCATTATTATTTCACACTTTGATTCATTAGGCTTCAGATCTCTGGAAGATCAGCTCACTTTGCGTTCAGTTGAAGAAAAAGCTCATGCTTGCAGCCTGCATTATTATATAGATATATTCTCACAACAATTTGTAGGAGGATTTTAGTATAAGCTTTGGTAATTCCAGTAAAGCAGGTTTTACACTGCAATATACATATTCTCAATAATGAACAAGCAATTAAACAGTGATTACATGGTTGTGGGATTATTTTGAGTAGTGAATAGTAATTATCATGTGGGCAGTTCTGGTGGAAGAGTCTAGAGCATGCAGAATGGGAATGAGGTGTATCAGAAATAGTCTTCTGAATGATAGTGCATGTGCATGCAAAGCTTTTTGGGCTAGTGGGAATGTTTGGGAAGGAAAATGCATGGCTGTGACAATGAATTTGGAGTATGTTTGGCAGGCTTGGATTGATAATTATTTATAGATTGCTTTTTTTGCATTTATTGGAATTATGGTTTGCATTGATGGTATAGTTTCGAGGTTGCCAGTTTGTTTATGTTTTTTTTTTTTCCCTCTTCCTTTGCCATTTCATTCACCCATGACCATTCTCCCCTTCCCTCTCCACCCTTCTCCTGCATATACTTTCCAATTATAAGCTGGGTAAGGTGTACGGTTCAACAGATTGAGAAATGGTGCACACTGTAATAATGTGCCTCTGGCACTGTTGTGTGCCTATGCCACTGCGCAGCTCAGTTCCTATGTGAGCAGCACTGTTTAGTGCCTCCACATTTTGCTTGCTGCGGGCTATTTATAGCTTGCCTTCACACCCCTCCAGTGAAAGGAAGCATCAGTGAAGCTATTTATAGCTAGCCTGGCTGACCTAACCTCAAAATCTAAAAAGCTTTGGTTGAGTCACTGTGGGTGGTTAGATTGTTTTTGCGTTTTCATGGGTGACACTTTTTATTTTATTTATTAATTTTAAAACAAAAATTGTTGGTTCAAAAGTGATCACTAAATATAGCTTTTCACGTTTTACTGACATGTATGATTAATTCTCTTGTTATTAACTTGGAGGGTTCAGGTAATGTTATAATTTGGTAACAATAAAAAAGATATTTTGTTCGGGTAACGATAAGTTTTAAATGTTTAAGGATGTCTGGGTATATCTGAGCTGATTAAGAGTTTAATTTATAATCCTTAACAATTTTATTGTTACAGTGCATTTGTTTTGACACATAAATTGAGGATTTGTTGATTTATTATTACACTAATTTCAAATAATGGAGTTAGGAATGGGCCTATAGGGAGGGTAGAGAGAGGGGAGAGGTAGGTAGATGAGTCTTCTTACTCTCTGAAGGTGTAAGCGATTCTGCTTTAGGGAGTAGGATGGAGCTGAAAATTTGTTTGAATTATAAATGGATTTGTTTGAGCTCATTCTCAAGCAGTGTAATGTATTACTGGATTTCAATTTTCCATAAGGTGAGGGGAGTTGTGCAGATTTATTGATTGAACTATTATTGATTTGTTTGATCTGATGTTGCTTTTTTATAATTTATTATTTACATGTTTGTTCTCAGCGGCGATGACAACTTATCACGTCAAGGTGACTACCAGTGACGTCTGGGGTGCCGGCACTGACGCTAACGTCTTCATCATTCTGTATGGTGACATCGATAGCACAGGTTAGTTTCTTCCCTCCAAGCCCCTCTCCCTTTTTTAATTTAAAAAAAGAAATGTTTGTGGATGTTAAAGTTTCATACAACGTAATGGGCAATTAAAGCAACAACAACAACAAAATTAAATTAAAAAGAGAGATTCTCCTTTTGATGATTTAGTTTTATACATATGACAAGCTTGTTGCAGTACAAAACATTATTTTCTTAAATGGAGACATGAAGTGTTTGCACTATGCATTTTGTGTCTAGTTTTAGTATTTGTTGTTGTTGTTGTTGTTGTTGTTGTTGTTGGGTTCATCTTATTCTCCAAGGTTACAGAATATTAAAAAAAAAGCATTTACACAGCTAGTTTGATACGTACACATACAAATGCTCATGCACATGCACATACCCGCTCACACTTGGATGAAAGTATAAACCAAGAACTAGTTTGTGCACACACTCATTCTATCACATATGGATTTATTTTCCTTTCTTTCTCCTTCCTTTCTTGTGGCATTATGTCCATATTATCCTATCCTATCCTTTCCTATCCTATAATATCCTATCTTATCCCGTGAACTCGAAAGTCATTGGGGCACCACAGATCGTTTAACCAGCACACTCCATCTTTCTCTTTTCTCAGCAACCCACATGCACAGCTGTTCATAAGTGGTACTTTCAGGCTATGGCTAAAAATAACCCTTGTGCTGTCCCTTATCGCTGGCTGAACTGCTTGTAGCCAGATCCAAGACGCTGGCTGTGCATGGGTTTCGCACGGCATGGCCTGCTGCGTGGCTAAAAATTATTTATAGCTGGTGGATGAAAGTTTAATTTCAGTGAAGGAAGTTTCAGCCGTACATTGCTTCACTCAGTTTCAAGCCCAGTCCATTCTCGAATGTTGTCCTCCCACCTCTTTTTCTGTCTCCCTCTTCTTATGCCTCCTTGGATCCTGCCTTGCAGGATGGTCTTTGCAAGGCATGATGCTCTGGTGATGTGTCTGTGCTATCGTAGTTTCCATTTCTTCACCAATGTTATCATATCATCGTATTTATCATGTCCGTGATAATTTCTTTTTTCAGGCAAAATGTTCCTGAAGTCAGCGGTGAACAATAAGAACAAATTTGAGAGAAACCAGACTGATGAGTTTATTCTGGAAACGGTTAAGATTGGCGACCTCAAGAAAATCAGGTAAAATTTAAAAACTGATTGAACTGTTGTTTATATAGCACATTTATTAGTTCAACCTCTGTTTCAATAAGGATCTAACGCAAAGTGCCCAAGATGCGAACGTGCAGCATCAAGGAATTTGGACAACTGAGCCACCCACATATCATCCTCCTGAATGTTTGCGCATGTTTTTGAGACTGTTACCAGTTCTTCTGATAGGATGGCTAAGTGAAGTTAAAAACAACAGTCTAATGAGTCATTGCATGTTTGAGAGTTTTGTTATTTCGGGATTAAAATGTTTAATTTTTTGTGGGTGTGTTTAAAAAAAAAGGTATATTTAAATCTCTTGAGTAAATTCATCTGTGTGCATTTGTGCAGGATTGGCCATGATAACGCAGGAGGTCCAGGCGCGGCGTGGCACTTGAAGAATGTGGTGATCGACTGCCCCTCCCTGGGTGCGACCTGGGTTTTCCCCTGCAACCGTTGGCTGTCCAAGAAAGAAGACGATGGCGAGATCGAGCGAGACCTTTTCCCTCAGGAACTGGAGACCTCCACTTACAGGCCCTGTGTGTATTGTCGGGCAGTTCGTAGTGTTGTCTGCTTGTTGGTTTATTTGATCTATTTTATTAAAGTTGTTATTCATGCATGTCTGTGTGTGTGTGTTAGTGTGGGAGTGTCTGTGTGAGCATGTCAGTCAGTCAAAGTATCGTGTCCACTTATGTGCGTATGGTCATGCGAGCACCATATATGTGTTTGCTCTTACTAGATATGTTTGTCTAAGGTGAAAAGAGCCTATGTTACAGGTCTGGGTTGTATTGTGTTGTGACATGTGTTGGTACTTTTATTATGACGAGTTTGTGAGCATGATTTTGGTACCCAACCTGTTAATGTTGCATTTAACTGTAATGAATAAGCTACACTTGCTTCATTTGATATTTCTTTTGCGTATGTGACCTATTTTATTGTATTTTACTCTTAATTTTATTGTTCTTATATTATGTAGCTCTTTTATAGCTCAGGCAACTCAAAGCCATGTGTTTTGGGTAGAGTATAAATTATGTTCCCAGACTCTGTAGTGGTCATAGTGACTAAGATTCTATCATTTACCTTCATATTTTTTGACAGCTTCACACTGCACTGCCTTCTTCAGCCTACTATAGTGGTAGTGGAAACCTTGATAACAAGAAAGAAACTGTGTTGATCATTGTTTGTGTAATATTCGTTGTTTCTCTCTTAGTGTAATCTTTATCCCACTTTGTTTGCGTGAGCCCTTGAAGTTGTTTTTGTTCACTGCAGGCATACCCTATGAAATTACCACCTACACCTCTGACAAGTCAGGGGCCTCAACAGACGCTGACGTGTACATCGTGATCTACGGCAAGGAGGAGTGCACTCAACAGAAATCTCTCTGCTCAAACAAGAAAGAGCGTAAAGAGAAATTCAACAAGGGCTCCGTCGATAAATTTGTCATTGAGGTTGGTGCATACAGTGATATGGTAGTCACAGTGAGCGTGGATCTTAGTTACCCCTTTATATGTTACCTAAATATTATATCAATTTCAGCTGATGGCAAGGAAGGGGATAAGCTGTATCACTGAAGAAACGTTTACACAATTTGATGATGAGGATGATGCCGTTTTGTGAAGTGCCAGTTTCCATGGAAGATGTTGGTGGCATGATAAAGAATACTCAATTCAATCAAGTACATCTTATTGCCTGATTAAAAAAAAATTAAAAATAAAAACAGAACTATGTCTCTGTTGGGTCTGCCTTATTCTCTTTTATATACTTTATTCTATTTTCAGTTGGAAGATGTTGGCGACACAATAGAGAAGATTCGCATCGGCCATGATGGCACAGGTTTTGGAGCAGGCTGGCACTTGCAAAAAGTGGAAATTCGGCGACTGCACGACTCTGGCAAGGTACGTAATGCATGGCTTTATATGTGTACAGCACTGTGGGAAACACACTGGTAAAATTTTGCTTAGGTATAAAATACACGTTTCAATGATCTGGTAAACATCAGTGGTGAGCCTTGATGATCATTCTTTTTAAAAGGCAAGCATGCTCGCTTCTGGAATAGAGGTGTGTTTCATATTCAAACAGCCTGTTATAGAGGCTGATCATCATGGCTTAAACTGTAGAAAGAATTTCAATGCCAGATTGTTGTTGAGTGCAATTCAGCCGATACTTCAAATAAAGAGTGATTTTTATTTTTTTAACTTTGCATTGCGAAAATAGCGGTACTGCTTGGAATGTTTTAATACTCTTCTATTCATGTGCGGTGGTGTTTGTGTGTGTATGAGTACATATGTGTGTGAGCTGCTTGATGCTAGCTTGAATTTGCAAGAGCAAGTTAGGTAGGTGTGAGTAAGCAAATCATCTTCTTTTTCTTAATGTTGAGAGCCCACGAACAGTGTGTCGATCATTCTGGCTCTAATAGGTTGTTGAAGGGGGTTCGCAGCTAGCTAGCCTGTAAATTGTGTAAAATCTTCCAGAGCTTCAACCATAGTCTTTGAGCTTAGAGCTCAGCTGTATGGCATTGCTAGGTTAAGGTTGTCTTAGGCTTGAATTTGTTTTCTTACAATTACGATACGAGATGAACATTTTGTGTGTGTGGTCTGGTGTCAATTATGTAAAAAAATCTTGCAGAGAATCTAATTGTGTCTGTACTATACATAATGACACTGGAATATGGTAGGAGTAATGCCATTATATGGAATTTTTTCTCAGGCTTACCATTGTTAAGCTTGTGCTTTTGCAGCATAATTATAAACATTGCTACGCTTCCTTATCTTTATTGATTAAGCAATGTTTTACTCCTTGTGGTGATTTTTTTCACAGACTACAATTTTCATTGCGAATATTTTACACATAAAAATAGAGCAGTGGAGTTTTGGGGTGGTCTGTGTGATTGCCTCCTTCAGCTGTATGCAGGTGGTGGATTTTGGAATATATAACAATTGTCACCCAAGCAGGTGAGCAGGGGGTGGGTAACATGTTAACCTGACGAAAGTTGGCCCAATTACTGCCGCTACTCTATGCATACATTTCTTTTCCTATTTGGCCAGTTCCTTGCTGATTAACTTTTGCTCCATTGAAAGAGTTAGTGCCGTTTTTAATAGTAATTTAGGCTGTTCAAATATTGTATTTTCATGTAAACTATATAACGGAATGAAGGGGAATGAAGCGAAGTTTCTTACTCCTAAATCCAATTCAGAGCACAATGATCTATAACCAACTTACACACTCTCATTTGTAACAGACATTTCCACATACACAGCAAACACACATTCATCACTCAGACATGTGGGGTACAGGCAAGTTGCTATTAGAAGATGTAGACGAAAAGGAAATCAAATTTTAGTTTTAACAATTTGGTTAGACTGCATCCAATATCGTTAATGAAGGGAGGGAGGGAGGAAACCAGAGTACTCGGAGAAAGCCTTTGGTGACTTGAAAAGTCTCGTACCTAAGGCACATAAGTTCGTCCCCTGCAGGAATCAAACCCGCGACCTTCGGCATAAGAAACCAGCGACTAACCAACTGCTCCATCCGGCCAGACGTGTGTGTATGTGTTCATGTGTGTGTGTGTTTGTTTGTTTAGCATGTTTGCAATTGATATTATACTGCTTCATACTAACAACATTTTTTTGTAATTTGCACTTTTTCTTTTTCTCTCTGCACCTGGCTTTGGCTTGCAATGGATTGTTTTGGGATCCAGGAACAGGTAACTAAATATTATATGCTATTTTTTTCCTTCTTTCTTTCTTAAAAAAAAAACAACAAACAAATTTTTTTCTTCAAAATGTTTTTATTCAGACAAGGGTTACATAGTGTTTTTGTTGCATCAGAAAGTACATTTTTAGAGCACATGTATGTATTAGAAAATTGTGTTTCAAACATTGGCAGAAGTTTAACATACAGTGAACTTGAAGATTAAAAAAAAATAAAGCAATGAACCAAGTATAAAAAGCATATGCGAACAGTTCCAAAGCATGATATACATATTCCTTCTTAGTTTTACATTCAATTGTACACTCTATTCATGTTCCATGGTCTATCTCTTCTATAAATTGTTTGTAAGCTGCCCATTTTTGTGTGAACTTATCATAATTCATGTTAATCTGAAAAACATATTTATCTACTTTATATGTTTGAATAATGACTCTTAAAAATACTTGCAATAATTAATGGTTTGGTTTTGTTTATTCTGCATTTGTATATAAAACATTTTGCAAGCAATAAAATATGAAAAACCTTCGTCAACTTTTGTTTTGCCATCCTGCCCAAAAAGTACTAAGATCGGATTCAGTGCAAGTCTGTCACAGTTACATTTGTCCTTCAGAATTCTTACAAAGTCATTCCAAAACATTTAAACATGCACGCAGTTCCACAAATAATGAAGTTTGGAATCTTTTCCTTAATTACAAAAAATTACACAAATTGTTTGGTATCATTCCCATCTGTTTCAATGGAGTGATAGATCTCTTTGACCAAATATAAAATAATTTTTTAGTCTCATTAAATTTATCTGTTAAATTTATTTCTGCCATTTTAGTAAGATTGCTTGTAAACCAGAGCCCTAGGATTTTAAACTGTGCTGGATTCTAAGTCATTTTTATGTTAGGCAAAAATGTAATGTCACTATTTTGTTTACTACATTACAGGTTTATTCATAATTCATCTTTAAACTGGAGATGTTCTCAAAATCATAAAACGTCTGAAATAGATTTTCATAAGAATTTTTGTCACCTTCTAAGAGTAATGAAGTATTGTCGGCAAACTGACTCACTTTACATTTCCATCTCTGAAATATTTATTCCTTTAATTTCTTTGTTTTTCCTTATTTTATTTGCCAATAATTCTGCACACAAAATAAATAAATATGGAGAAATTGGATCACCTTGTCTACATCCTTGTTTAATCATGAAACTAGAAGCAGCTTTACCATTTATCACCACAGAGGATTTTATGTTATTATAGAAGGCTGATATCCAACGACATAATTATGTCTTCTCGAAAGCCAAACAATTTTAAGACCTTGTGCATGTAATTCCAATTCACAGAGTCAAACGCTTTTTCAAAATCAATTGAGACTAAAAGACCATGGATGGTTTTTTTTTTTTAAGTAGTGGATTAAATCATACAAAAGTCTTAAATTGTCTCCTATGAACCTACTAGCCACAATCCCCCCCCCTTTCCTCCCCCCCCCTCCCCCTAAAACCAAAAACATTTACTATTGATTCTCAATGCAAATAATACTTTTGAATACTGCTTTGAACATGGAATAATTTTTCAAATGATTCTCAATCAGTGTAGGAAAAGGTTCTTGATAAAGGCAGACCTACCAACCAGTATGATTTGACCGTATTATTTTACGATGAAATTGAAAAAATACGAAATTACGACGATTTAGAAAATAATACGATGAGTTAAAAAAAAACGATCATAAGTCTTTGTGAACCCTAAATCTGGTTTATCGGTACAACAGTTACAGCACTGTTAACAGCCATCGCACACAACGCAGCCAGCGATATGGTAGGCCAAGTCGCGCGTTTTGACAGTAAAAAATAAAAACGAACCCTTTTGATTGGTCGCGCACTGGCTGCATCGTGTGCGATGGCTATTATACTATCAGAAGACCGGAAAAAGAATAAACCTATTTGCATACAGTTTTGTCCAATCAATGGTCGCGTTGATTTCCTGAACCACCAATGGTATACATTCTTTCTCAAGCAAAGAAAAACATGGCGGGCAGAGGTAGGCCGCGGAAAAACACTAGTAAATCTCCCCTTGCTACTGCTGAAATCGCTTCTAAAAAACAGGAGGCAGCAAAACTTTCTTCCTTCTTACTCTAAGGATTATCCTTGCATCGTCGCATCAAAATTCAACAGCAAATACGCTCGATGCCGTGTCTGAGAGTTCGATTTTTCAGTCGAGCATGGCGGTTTCGGTGATGTGAAAAAACATGTCCAGTCAAAGAGGCATATTGCAAAGGCTTCGGCATTGAAAAATGCTTCGTCAATCGCTAGCTATGTCTCAACGAAAGATGCAGACTTGAAAACAATTCGGTGAGGCATATTTTACTGCATTTCTGGTGAAGAATAATGTGCCTATTTCGGCATTCGACCATGCTGGACAACTTTTCAAAAAAATGTTCCCGGACAGTGAAATTGCAAAGAGCTATGGGTCAGCTAGAACCAATACGACTGCTATAATTAACGAATGTGCAGCTGCCAGCAAAAAATATCTCAGTGAATGCATGCAAGGTCCCTTTGTTTTCGGCACTGATGGCAGTCAGGAAGGAGAAGACAAATATTTTCCAATTGTTGTCAGAGCTTTTGATCGCAATTTGAACATCAAAACAGAGTTACTGAGCACCCCATCCTGTGACAAATCTGCAACTGGAGAAAATATTTTCAAATTGATGGATTCAGAGCTAAAAGCATTCAATGTAGAATGGAAAAACTGTCTGGCATTTGTAATTATGTTTTTCGTCGTTTTCAAAATACTATTGTTTTATTAAAAATACTATCAAAATTTTATTTGAGTACTATTGAGTCCTTACTGGGGTTGGCAGGTCTGTAAAGGTTATGTCCTAGATGCTGGCATTAGCTCCAACCGCCTTGTATTTGGTGAGGTTACCTATTCCTTTTTTTTTTATTTTTTTTTTTTTAAACAAACGTTTGGTCACATGTAAGTGAAAACTGTTATGGGTTTCATTCTAACAAGGCAGAACATTTTTATTTAATAATATTGTCCATACATGAATTTCAATGATAGAAAATGTATGCTGATTGTCTTCCATGCAAACTTAACAGGCATTGTTGATGAGGATGAAGTTATGTTTTGTTACCAACACTGGTTAGCATTGCAAAAGGTACTGATAACCCAGTACCTTTGGGGAAGCTTTCCTTAATGAAAAGATATAGGGCGCACTATCATGCACTGCTGGGAATGCTCACATATGCTAATGCGACCATTTTGAATCACGCCGTAAGTACATCTAGGACATGAGTGTCAGGATCTTTAGAGTCTGTGTTAGCGAATGTGTGGGTGTAAAAGCTAGACCTCAGTTTACACGTGCTGTCCTACAAAAGAGTGGGGTTCACTGTCCTACCTGAGCTTCAGGGCAAAGTTACCAGCATGACCGCAGCTGGAACCATCACCCATCCCAGTGGTAACTGCAGTCAGTCAGCATTGCTCAACTGCCATGAAGTTGCCTCTAGCTCTACCCATCCTACAGGTGCAGAGCAGGCCCCAATTTTCCTGATCAACTTGGCAACACCCCCATGGCCTGAATTCGTATTTTGGTAGTGTAAGGTGTAAACAAACTTATGATATCCCCTTTCTGCTTCCCTATCCCTCCCCAAACCCTCCCCAGCCCCAATACCTCCTCAACCTTACGCCCCCCCCCCCCCCCCCTTCCCAAAAGAAGAAAAACAAAATAAACAAAAAACAACACAAATTGAATAAATCTCATGAGTTTTGAATTTTCATAGCATAGGTAGGTATAGAGTGATGCATTGCTTATGTTTTTATCCAGAATTGATTGGGTTTCTTTGCCCTCTCTCTAACAGGGCTCCATCACCTATGTGTTCCCCTGTGACCGGTGGCTGGCCAGAAATGAGGAGGATGGTGCCATTGAGCGAGAGCTGCTGCCCCAGAAAGCTACCAAAGAGGTCATAGGCCGCGACGGACAGATCAAGAACCAGGAGCTCAAGATCCGTGACAAGCTCAAAGGTCAGTAGATGGGTGGTCACCCCAATCCTTTTTTTCGAATTGATTTATTTTATTTAGTAAGGGTGGGCGGGGCTTATAATGTGTATCATCTTGTAGGTCATTAAAATACGGTATTACATCCAACACCCATGGTGTCTTTTGTGTTGCAGCCAAGAAGTACATAGTGGAAGTGTTTACGGGCAACGTTTCAGGGGGCGGCACCGATGCCAACGTCTTCCTCAATCTCTTTGGTGACAAAGGCGACACCGGGGAGAGGAAGCTCCACAAGTCTGAAACCAACAGGGACAAGTTTGAGAAAGGAAAGGTTGGTAGACAGAACAGGGCCCCCGTATTCAGAAAGACTCGCTTGCAAACCCTTCAATAGGTTGTTTATCTCAAGGTATAGACCTTGCGGTAATTTTCACTTAGATTGTTTATCTCAGGGTATAGACATTGCGGTTATTTTCACTTACCTTAAGGTTGGAGAAAACTGCCGGTAACCTTAGCTCGGTTTTACGCATGGGCTATACCTTAAGCTAAATTTAACATTCCTGGGAATCCCCCCCCAGCTAACCACAATTTCGGGGCCCGATGGCGAACTTGTTTTTTCCAACCAAGTTCCAGTCATTCGCCGAAAAAGGCAATTACCGAAGTCGAACGAAGCTCTCCGAGTCGAGAGAAGCTATCCGATGTTTTACAAACGAATGCTGGCAGGACTACGTGAAACCACAGGCTGGGAAGTCTCGTCTTTCGTAGGCCTCAATTACATACTATACTACGTACGTATGTAGGAGGCCCACGAGTTTACAAAGACGAAAGAAAAGACTTCAGAGCCTGTGGTGAAACATCCGTGCATAAAAATAGCCGCTGTTGCTTCTAGATCTAATTCTATTTCGATCTGCACAGCTTCAAGCTGTAAGTCAAGTCGAGAAACGCATTTTGAAGCAGTTAGTATTATTATTATTTTATGATGATCAATATACTGACACAATTAGTAATAAAGAGTAAAAGTAATACATAACACATAATGCACACATACAACGATTTCACATCTATATCAACAATAAAACCATGACAAAATTTCAAAGCGCTATGGATACGTTGATGTCTCTTCAGCACAACAAGGCAAAGCAAGTTTATAATGGTCTCAAAAAACAGTGACATTTTTATTATTTAACTAATAATTATTATTCTTTTTAACTGATACAGTAAATTTGTTATATGTATTTCAATGATATGTATTTTAATGAGAAACACGTATTAAAAAACATGTTGCGTGGCAGGCGGAAATTTCCATAAATCATCTGAAAACTTTGGTAAATCTATAAGAAAAAAATAACCAGTAACACCATCTGAATATTTCGGGTTACACCCAACTTCAGCAAAAACAAACAAAACGTCACTGACCATATTTACACCATTGAGCACGCACAGTAGCACACTATTCTTTTCTTTCTTTTTTTAAAGGTAGGAATAATAATAATAATTTTAAAAACAAATAATGATAATAACAAACAAATAATAATAATGATAATAATAATAATAATAATAATAATAATAATAATAATAATAATAATAATAACTATCTACTACTACTACTACTACTACTACTACTACTACTACTACTACTACTACTACTACTACTACTACTAGCGAAATTGTGGTCTTGATTTTGTGGTCCTGATTCGGCTCTTTGCAGTCCGCTGGACCCTGTAAGCAATGAATAACTAATTAGCTATTAATTTAACTCTGATCTCGAGTTGTCTTGATTTTGTGGTCCTGATTCGGCTCTTTGAAGTCCGCTGGACCCTGTAAGCAATGAATAACTAACAATTACTTGAACTCTGATCTAGAGTTATAAAAAAAAAATTCGCTTAGCCTACTCGTCCTTCTTCGGAAATTTAAAGATTCAAATATTATAAAGTATAGGTCTAAATATTATTAATTAGAATAGATATAGTTTATACATTTATTTACGTATAAAACAAACAATACATGTCTAATGTAAATTAAGCCTATGGTTACTGTATAACAGTGTCTACTTGGTTCTAGGCAGGAAATGGGGAATACTATTATTAGCCTACTGCTGAGAACTAACAAAATGCAAATCAAGGAACGCAACTATTAAATGTGTTCGATAATAACAAAGTATACCGATGCAAAATGCTAATCTGTGTAAATCGAACAGAATTAGAAGCAACAGCGATCATTTTTAATGTAAACTAGTCGTAGTCATGCAAGCATCATTTCGTAACACCTCGGAGAGCTTCGTTCGACTTCGGTGATTGCCTTTTTGGGCGAATGACTGGAACTAGGTTGGAAAAAACAAGTTTGCGGCCCGATGGGGCCCGCTCGGTCTACCGATCGGGGCCCAATCGGGCAAATGGAAATTGGAACCGACTCGGGCCTGATTCGGGCAAAGATCGGGCGATCGTCGGGCTACCCGAAACTTACCCAATCGTAACCCCACATTCGCCAAACAGTAGCCCGACTTTCGATAAAGTTTGGGCGATCATCGGGGTACCCAAAACTTACCCGACCGTAACCCAAACTTTGCCGAACGGTAACCCGATTCCAGCAAAAATCGGGCATACGTCAGGATACCCAACACCAACCCTATTGTAACCCAACTTAAACCAGAAACAACCCCAATAATGCCCC
This sequence comes from Oncomelania hupensis, assembly GCA_036898135.1. Lineage (NCBI taxonomy): Eukaryota > Metazoa > Mollusca > Gastropoda > Littorinimorpha > Pomatiopsidae > Oncomelania > Oncomelania hupensis. The sequence goes on along the minus strand of CM072517.1, from coordinate 52,856,712 downwards.
ATCCATGGCCAATGCTGATTTACCCTAAAATCATATCCCACATATTGTTTATGATATGTGATTGCATGAAGAAAGAATTGAGATGTCTGGTGTTAATAAGGACTGTCGGCACAGGCGTTTTTGTTTTCGGAAGTCCTTGGTGTGTCCCCACTTAAGTATTTACACACCATTTCCATAACGATATATATTAACGTGATCTTCGTCGCTATCGAAATCGTGTGTAAATACATAAACGAAAGGCAAAGCAAAAAAAAAACAACCACAGCGGAATAGGTTTTCGCTGGCAAACACAATATCCAAGCACATGCAACTGTAGAAGAAAACTGTAGAAAATTGGTGCCTAAGGACAACCGGAAAAGGCCAGCAGTAATGGGCACGGAAATTTACCCTTGGCTTATAATGTATAAATAAATACAGTAGTTAAAAGAAACACTTTAACAATAATATTATTTTACATATTGTATGATAAAAATTAAGAATTATAAGCACAATTAAATAATGATATCTTGCTGAATTGATTTTGTATAAATATTTTTCACATACGTACGCCGCAGCAAATGTGAAGCAGACGAAACATTCCAGATAGTTTAGCCAATGAGAAGCGAGATTATGCCTATGTTAGCATGTGCGCAGCGTGGCTTTGTGGTGGGGCAGAATCGGGCGGCACACGGGAGGGCGAATCGTTACGCATCCACATTTCTCGACTCCGCTGCTCATCGGGTTTTTGTAGGGCTATGTGGGTCCCTACTATAGTCAGACAAAAGTCGGGATGCCCTACGCGGCCCGAGTGGGGCCCAGATCGGGCTGGTTTGCTTGGCCCTCTGTTATGCATGTGGTTTTGGAAGACAACGACACAATAGCTTCCATGGCAGACATTGACAAGCTCCCCACAAAAATTTTGAAAATTGCCACAAGCATAGATAGAACTTGAAACCTAGTGCTAAACACACAGTTGCAGTGAAGGAAGAAGTGACGATGCTGGTTCGCATGTTGCAACTCCTCTATTACTTCATCCACTATTCGCATATGTTGATTCTTAGAAATTTGAATTTCCTGTAATGTTCTACATCAATCAAGTATATCTAGAGGATTTCATATATCCTGAAAGAGGCTGTGCTTTGTCTCCAATGCAAAATCATGGCGAAAACCATTGGATTCGCCATTTTTACCTCAGCTTGGGTAGGAGTTACCGGAGGGAGGTAGTGTCGGTAAAATTATCGCCAATTTGACTGAATGGCAGGGCAGTTTCAACATCTCTGAATACCAAAGTCCAAACCAGTGGAAGGCAAAGATTATACCCATCTTCGTGGTAAATTACCAGCAGATATTGCTTTTTCTAAATACAGACCCTGATCGATACAAATATAATTACAAAACAATGCAGAACTAAACCCTACCATTCCCACTGCTCTACTCTTCCCTACTCTACACTATACTACAAGAACTACACGTACTACACTACATTACAGTACACAACACTACACTACACTACACTATACTACACTACACTACACTACGTGAGTACTACGATACAATGAATGAATGCAGAACCTTTAAGTTTAATGTCTATACCTAAAACTGATGATATTGCAGATACAATACAGTACTATACAATAATAATGATAGTGTAATTAATAATAATAAGTGCACCCCTAATTATATAAAGCCCCAGATGCTGTGACTTGCACACACACACACATACCCACACACACACACATGCGTGTGCGCGGTGACAAATGGGGTAATTTTAATCGGGTAGCACAAAAAAGGGGTAGGGTAAGGGCTAGTTGCCGCGCTACCTTAACCCTACCCGTTTTTGAAAAATTTGACCTAGTTCGTGTCCTATAGGGGACGAACTAGGTCAAGTTTTGCGAAAACGGGTAGGGTAAGGAATTTTCTTAAACGGGTAGGTTAAGGCCTTTTTCCAAAAAGGGTAGGGTCAAAAACGGGTGCACTTACCCTACCCGTTTTGGAAAAAAGTTGACCTAGTTCGTCTCCCATAGGGGACGAAGTAGGTCAAATTTTTCGAAAACGGGTGCACTTAACCTACCCGTTTTGGAAAAAACTTGACCTAGTTCGTCTCCTATAGGGGACGAAGTAGGTCAAATTTCTCGAAAACGGGTGCCCTTAACCTACCCGTCTTCGAAAAGTTGACCTACTTGTCTCCTATAGGGGACGAACTAGGTCGACATTTCTTCAAAATTTCTTCGGAAATGGACTGCATTTTCTCTGTCCCGACTAGTGCACTCCTCTGTACTTAAAACACTCCCATGCACTACAACTGCACTCCCATGCACTAAAAGAGCACTCCCGTGTATGGGGAACGGCAGATAACCACACACACACACACACACACACACACACCCACACACACACACACTTATGCCTGCGCACTCTCACACACTCTCAGCTAAACATTCCTCTCTATACAATACAGTGCAATACAATTTCTGTTTAATACAAAACCACATAGCACAATATATGTTATTCGATATTGATCTTCAAAGGAGCAGTCGCAACGACAACAGAGTGTGCATCAGATTTTTTTATAGAAAAGTATCATTCAAAATGAATAATACAACGCATATCAGCATAACAAAATGTCAGAGATCGAGTAGCTGTATGAAGGAAGTTCAATGAAAAGAGCAGATGAAGGCATTGTAGTTTTTTAAAAAATATTGTTGCAATAGATCTTTTCTTGCTATTGGGTTACTCCTAAGCTTACAGAGGCGTTTGGCCCGAAAGCAACATTGACCCAAATATTATTGTCAGAGGTGTTGAAGGGATACCCTACATGCAGCCTATGCTTGAGAGATCTCTGACATTGGGGTATTGCCCAGGTGGAAACTGGTCTATTGTATCATAGTTTATAATGTATCGTATCATGCCACCTGTTACTTGCAGATGGACCAGTTCATCATAGAAGCAGCAGACCTGGGCAAAATCTACAAGGCTCGCATCCGACATGATAATTCTATGCTGAACCCAGCCTGGTTCTTGGACAGAGTGGAAGTCACAGATCCCGAGGATAACCAGAAATATGTCTTCCACTGTGAGCGCTGGCTGGCCAAGAATAAAGAAGATGGAAAGATTGAGAGGTCCCTGTATGTCAAGGTGAGATATCTTTTTTTAAAATAATAACATTCAGGCAGGGGCTGCTCTATTATTTAATCACTGCACACAGTTGTGCAGATGAAGTAATGTACAGTTTGATGACATATTACTGTTATGTGGTTGTATCTGTACTTGCATTTGTGTTGAACGTGAGTGAGTGTTTGTACGTAGGTCTATGTTTTTTTTCTTTCTCATACTTCAATACAACACTTTTAATGAAATAATGGAGATGTGTTTGTTATAACTGACAACCAAAATTTAACAAAATTAGTGCCTGATAAGCATCCCTAAATCCTTTGAGAAATTGATCTGATGGAATTCCCAAGGATAAACTTATATTGCCCTGAAACCAATTTATACTCTCTCTAAATATACATTTGCACCTGCAGATTTTTGGTAACTACTCCTACTACTACTACTACTGCTGCTGCTGCTGCTGCTACTACTACTACCACTACTACTACTACTACTACTACTACTACTACTACTACTACTACTACTACTACTACTACTACTACTACTACTACTACTACTACTCTGTGTGTACTTGCGTCTGTTTCTGACAATTCCTAGGTGTTTGTGTATGGGTGCTATATAATGTCTACGACATCATGGTCATGATTTTTTAATAATCATTATTCATATCTTATTTATTTTTTACTTGGAATTTGATATTTACTTATTTATTGTCCAGATTTTAAAAGATGTGATTGCATTTCTAATAACATTTTCTGTTTTTACATTTCCCATCAATTTTATTCTATTTACTTTTGACTTTTTTAAAATTATATTGTCAGTCTTATTAAGCTATTAGTACATTGTTTTAATGCGACTATTGTGTAAGTGAGGTTTACTTCCAATTTCTTATTTTAAATTTTTATGGATTTTGTTTTAAATTTCATTTATTGATTGTATTCTAACTATTGTATTGTGCGTGTGACTGTGTTTGATGCGCCTTGAGCAGACTATTGTTTGATAATGCGCTTTATAAATACAATTATTATTATTATTATTATTACTACTACCACCACCACTACTACTACTGCTGCTGCGGCATGCTGGATTTCCAATACATTTGCACTGTATGATGGTGCAGTAGAGCAGTGGTCTGGGCAATGTTTCATGTTAAGCAACATCAGGCGGTGTTAGTTCTTGGATGGGTGACCGCTTTTTTAAGTCAACCACCAAACAGCACACACACACAAAAGAATGAAACAAGCACACGCCATACCCCAGGCCCCCCAACTGTGAAAGGGTACCTGGATCTGTTTAGAACCAGGGAAGATAAAGCAGCGAGGGAGAGGAGACAGGCATCGCCCTCATTAAGCTGGCCTAGCGAAAAGAGAGTTCCGAAACGCCTCTCTACCCCCGTTGGGGTGCCGGGGGTTTCAGTATAAATAGTATCCCCACTTTCTGGAAATTTAGTGCTTTAAATTCCCACTGTCGCTGTTTTTCTCATTTGCTCTTTCTCATTCCTGCACTTTTCTATCAATCTGCTATACTATCGTCTTCTTCGCTAGACCAGTCTCCTACCTTTTTTCTTGAAAATTCTTCCGGGACAAGACTCCTTGTTTGTGTATGAGGTCTGTTGGATCAGCTTGGGAATATTGGACCCTTTCTGCCAGGTGGTCACTAGGGCTTCCTATGATGTTATTATTTAGCAATGTAGGCATTTTATATGTATGTGTTTTGTTGATAATTTATAATGATGTTTGTATTCTATTTTGTTTTTGTAAACGGGGGTTCGATAAGTTGGGGTGAAGCCTCAGCCGTCCCCTGCGTGGGATGTCTTTATTGTAAAGTGACTGGCTGGTGGAGAGCTTTCGGTTTTACCACTAGGGTTGTTTCAGCAGATCTTTTATGCGGATCGGGGGTTGTCCGGTCCTGATTTGGCTCGGAAGAGTCCGCTGGACCTGAAGCGATAATAATGTAATGTAATGTAATGTAAACGCCTCTCTCCCCAACGAACGAAAGGTCACGGGAACACATTTACCTTTTTTTTGTTTTTTTTTAACATTTCCACTTGGCTAAAATTGTAATTGATGATTTTCCCCATGCATCTTTTAAAAAAGGTTGTGAAGAGGTACAACGGTTCTAAGAATGTAGATAGAACCCTGCCTTTGGAGAAAACCCCTTTAGTGGGGCAAGATGTTGAAAGATAAAAGATGTACAGCTCGACCCTCTTTGTTGTCAGGGCTATGATGGAGAGATGTCCAGCACGGGAACGTTGCGGTCAGCAAAGTATGGCGGTTCTGTGTCTAGCCTGGACTCTGCGCGAGATCCATTCTCCAAAAGCCCACGCCTCAAGACCAAGCAGCTGCAGCAGTCCATGGAAAGCCTGCCTGAAGGACCTTGTAAGACTTTTATCTTATCCTTTACACCTTACATGTTAAATGTTAGGTAGGTTGGGTTTGGGCGCGCCACAGGCTGCGACTACGCTTTTCCCAGGTGAGGCGGCCCAGAATTTCTCTATGAAAAAGGGACAATAAGTTAAATAAAAAAAAAATTTTTTTTTAAAGTCTCTTGTGAGATTAATTAAGTTTTCTGAATCTGAATCTGAATTTTTTTGTGAGGTGCTGATAGCCATTCCATTTATTAGTGTAAGGCATTTCTGTTTTTAGATTGTACATAAAATTTGATTTGATAATGTAGTAGTTGATGTTTAGTAATTGTGTGTGTGTGAGTGAAGGTGCATGTTCACATGTGAATGTGTTGTGTAATCTTGTGACTGTGCGTGTGTGTGCGTTTCCCTTGTAAACATTGCTTTCTCATACATGTTAAAGCATGAAAATTTGAAGATTGAAAATAGCACCTTGATGATGATGATATGATGTTGATGATGATGGTGATGATTATGGTGGTGATAGTGATGATGGTGATGATGATGGATGGTGGTGGTGGTGATGGTGACGATGATGACAATGGTGATGATGACAATGGTGATGATGATGATGGATGATGATGATGGTGGTGTTGATGATGATGATGGTGGTGGTGATGATAGTAATGGTGATGATGGATGATGGAAATGATGATGGTGATAATGATTGTGATGGTGATTGTGTCGATGATGATGATGACGATGATGGTGGTGGTGGCGGTGTCTTAATAGTATAGTGCCATATTCATTGTCCATTGCTCTGGGTGCATGTTCAAATCTATCGAGTTTGTGGTGTGATAAAATGGTTTTAGAAGAATGTAGCTAAATTTGTTGCTGTAGTTGTTGACTTGTGGACTCCTCCCATCTCTTCCCGTTTCATATGCCAGACTCTGCTTTCCTCCTCCCGCCGTCTTACGTTCGACTTCATTCACCATCACACTAAAAACATCGCCAGCTCAAATTCCAAATCTTCAACCATTGCATCACCCACATGCATAAATTTATTATCCAAATCACCCGCCATGACAACCAATGCTTTTACCAGAAGGTTCAAGCTACCAAAGCTTCCTTTTTGTTTTCCTTTCCTCCTTCCTCCTCTACCCCCGTTTGTGTATATGTACTTGTGTGTACCTTTGTGTTTGTTTGTGTATATGTACTTATGTGTACCTTTGTGTTTGTTTGTGTATACGTACTTGTGTGTACCTTTGTGTTTGTTTGTGTATACATACTTGTGTGTACCTTTGTGTTTGTGTATATGTACTTGTGTGTACCTTTGTGTTTGTTTATATGTACTTGTGTGTACCTTTGTGTTTGTTTGTGTTTATGTACTTGTGTGTACCTTTGTGTTTGTTTGTGTATATGTACTTGTGTGTACCTTTGTGTTTGTTTGTGTATATGTACTTGTGTGTACCTTTGTGTTTGTTTGTGTATATGTACTTGTGTGTACCTTTGTGTTTGTTTGTGTATATGTACTTGTGTGTACCTTTGTACATGTTTGTGTATATGTACTTGTGTGTACCTTTGTGTTTGTGTATATGTACTTGTGTGTACCTTTGTGTTTGTTTGTGTATATGTACTTGTGTGTACCTTTGTGTTTGTTTGTGTTTATGTACTTGTGTGTACCTTTGTGTTTGTTTGTGTATATGTACTTGTGTGTACCTTTGTGTTTGTTTGTGTATATGTACTTGTGTGTACCTTTGTGTTTGTTTGTGTATATGTACTTGTGTGTACCTTTGTGTTTGTTTATATGTACATGTGTGTACCTTTGTGTTTGTGTATATGTACTTGTGTGTACCTTTGTGTTTTTTGTGTATATGTACTTGTGTGTACCTTTGTGTTTGTGTATATGTACTTGTGTGTACCTTTGTGTTTGTTTGTGTATATGTACTTGTGTGTACCTTTGTGTTTGTTTGTGTATATGTACTTGTATGTACCTTTGTGTTTGTTTATATGTACATGTGTGTACCTTTGTGTTTGTGTATATGTACTTGTGTGTACCTTTGTGTTTGTTTGTGTATATGTACTTGTGTGTACCTTTGTGTTTGTTTGTGTATATGTACTTGTATGTACCTTTGTGTTTGTTTATATGTAGGCCTACATGTGTGTACCTTTGTGTTTGTGTATATGTACTTGTGTGTACCTTTGTGTTTGTTTGTGTATACGTACTTGTGTGTACCTTTGTGTTTGTTTGTGTATATGTTCATGTGTGTACCTTTGTTTTTGTTTGTGTATATGTACTTGTGTGTACCTTTGTGTTTGTTTGTGAATATGTACTTGTGTGTGCCTTTGTGTTAGTTTGTGTACATGTATGTGTTCTCATTTCTTTTCTAACTGCATTTAACTTTTTTGATTTATTTCTAGTGGGGAGGTATCCTCGCCTGTTTGCCTTCCTAATTTCCATGCCTCGGTCCATCATTCGCTTGTAAACCTTTTACCTAGCTGTCAACATCTTAACCCACTAAAGGAGTTTTCTCTGAAAGCCAGCTTTTATCAACTGTCATCAAACCGTTTTACCACACCACAGCCTTTTCGTGTATTATTTTACTTGCTCTGTAGTTGTTGACTTAGCTAAAACCTACCACTCAGGAGACAGCTCATTCAGTGGGCTACAGATGTACACAGGTTAAACATTTGCAGGCAAAGTGTAGTCACATTTTATTCTTATTTCTTAGCAAAATTTGGGAAAGAGCTTTCATTCAGCCGTATAGGAAAGGCACTGTACATAATATAAGTGGTATGTACTATTCTTTTATCAAGTTTGAAACGTTACATTCTGTTTTTTTTTTTTTTTCTCTCAGCCATTCCCTACACTATTAAGGTGACCACAGGGTCAGGAGAAGACAACGGCACAAAGAGCAATGTATGGGTTGAGCTGTACGGGCCTAAGAAAAAGAGCACCGGGCGCTTGTTTCTGGAGCTGGCACAGAAAGACCACTTTGCTCCTGGCTCCGTGGAGATCTTCTCTCTGGAAGCGGCTGAACTGGACGAAATTAAGAAAATGGAAGTAAGAAACTTTACTTATTGTTCTTATCTCCTCCTCCTCCTTTTCCTCTTCCTCCTCCTCACTGTCCCCCTCCCCTATCCCTTAAACCTCAAGTTTTTTCTCTACATTTTAGGATTGTGTTAAATTTAGTTTTTTTATCATTGTCATACCTACAAGCTTGTGTTAACAAATTTGTGTGCGTGCGTGTGTTTCCAAACTATAGTTAGTGCACACTGTCACTACAAAATTGTGAAGTTTGTTACTGTGGGAAAAGAATTGCAACAAGTAATTAAAAAAAAGAACAAAAAGGAGTTGGCTTTGTAATTTTTTTAAAAGAAAAAATAGAGACAAGAGAGCAAGCCATTCAAATGTATTTCCAGACACCCACATATACAGTGTTGTGTTGAGTTATATGGCTGGTCTGCACTATCTATATACAGAAAAATGTGTGTGAGAATGTATGTACTTTTAAACGTATATAGGCCAGAGGTTTGCAAGACAGTGCCTGCAGTTTTATGTATTCCTATTATGGGACCCACACAGCCATGAATGTGACCGCTAGAATAAAAAGGTGCATATGTTCAAAATGACTGTAACCTTTTATTTCTAATAAATCTTCATATGGGACCCGTACAGAAAAATGTGAAACCTTGTCTTTTGTAACCAGATCGGACATGATGGAACAAGCCCTGGTTCAGGCTGGTTCCTGAAGGAGGTGGAGGTGGATTTACCCACCAAGGGGAAGCACTACCACTTCGACTGCCACCAATGGCTTGCCCGTGACAAGTCTGACGGCAAAACTACTCGTTTGCTCAGTGTCGATGATGGAACCAGCACCGTTACTTCTTACCGACCTTGTGAGTAGGCGTTTTTATCCAGCCCATGATTTGTGAGAAATCTCTTACATTATCTTTAAATATTGACATTAGAAACATATTTTGATTAAGTGTATGAAGGGTGTGTGTGCATTTTTATATGCATGTATATGTATAATACATTTGCGAAAGTCTAAGATCATTGTATACTTTAAATTTTAAAAATGTTAATCTCAATCTGTGGGAAATGACCTGTTACAAAAGCTTAGTAGTAGGAGTGGTAATAGTAGTATTAGTTGTAGTAGTAGTAGGTATTTGTAGCAATATTAGTAGTAACAGCAGCAGCAGTAGTAGTAATAGTAGTAATAGAACACTTTGCCCTCAACCATCAATGAACCTCCTGTATAGAGTGGAGGTAAGTACTCTAGATAGACTCTCACCTTACCATGGAAGCATGAGGCAATGCAATACTGTTAACGTTTAATGGGAAATCTTCATTGAGTTTACATAGTCCCTTATTTCTACATGGTCATCCGGTGTTAGTTAACAAATCTTTTCCTACTGTAATGAATTGTTCCTGTTCTGCACATGCACACTCAATACTATCGGCTGAAAAGAAAGACTGCTCAAAGACATTTATCATTATTTCCGTGATGAGTTTTCAAGTCTGTCTACCACAATATTGACTAAAAGGACATGCACATGTTTTTTTGTGTGTGTTTTTTGGGTCACCAGTGGTCCCGTATGAGGTGACAGTGACAACCGGTGATGTGCCCGAAGCGGGAACAGATGCTAGGATTTTCATTACTGTGTTTGGCACGAAAGGGACCACATCCCCTATGGAACTGGAGAAGAGTGAGGATCGCTTTGAACGTGCTCGCACCAACACCATCAAGGTAATCGTTGCCACCATCATCATCCTCATCATTATTAATATCATCATTGTCATCATCATCAACATCATAATTATCATCATCATCATGTTTGTCATATTATAGTTGTCGTCATCATCATCATCATCATCATCATCATCATCATCATCATCATCATCATCATCATCATCATCATCATCATCATCGTCATCAACAGTAGGAATATTATCATCATCATTATCTTTGTTGGGGTCATCATCATCATTATCATCATCATCATCATCATCATCATCATCATCATCATCATCATCATCACCATCATTAGTGTCATCATCATCTTCATCTTCATCACCATTATCTCCACCATCGTCATTAAAATAAATTATAGTTGGAATTTACTACTTCCATGTATGACTGTGTTTTTCTGTTTTTTTTTTACAGATGGAGATTGATGATGTAGCTCCACTGAAGAAACTGCGCGTGGCACTGGACACCAAGAACTGTGCTCGCAAGAAATGGTACCTGGAAAAGGTACCTGCAAAGTTCATTCTGGGTCCTTTATGAACGTTTGACAGATGCTTATCAACTTGGGCGGGCACAGCAGTGTCATGGTTTGGGCACATGCTAGCAATGTTTCATGTTAAGCAATGTTGGGAAGGGTTAGCACTTGGATGGGTGATCAGACATGGAAGCCAACCACCAAACGTCCCAAAAAAAATGAATGAAACAAGTGTGTGAAACACTCCAATCCACCCAGCTGTGACTGGGTAACTTGATCTGTTTAGAAACGGGGAAGGTAAAGCAGCGAGGGAGAGAAGATAGGCATCGCCCTCATTAAGCTGGCCTAGAGAAAAAGAAGGTCCCAAACGCCTCTCTCCCCAACGACCAAAAGTTTACGGGGAACACCTTTACTTCTTTTTGTTTTTTTAACCAACAACTTTTGGATTTTATTCGCCACCCATGCGTGTCAAATTTACATTCAAGCTGCCTGCTCAGCGAAAGCCCAACAGCTGCAAGAACAATTGCCACAGCGGACAAAGGAGGAGAGGAGAACAGGGCACATTGTGCATGTTGGGTGTCTTGGGGTCACCTTACTTTGCAGTCCACCCAGACTTTCAAGTCTGCATATATAAACTGTACTGAAAGTGTTGTAAGATACAAATTATGAATAATTTGGAGAATGTAAGATTTTGGACCTACCATTGTTTTTTCTATTCTTGGATACAAATTCGCCTTTTATGCTGCAGTGGGAAAGTTGAGGCAACTGTTGCTCAGCGTTGTGTATAATTTGTTTAGTTTACTCATTTTTTAATATAAATTACACCCTTTAACTTCAGATCGAGCTGCGTAACATGGAGACTGGCACGCTGTCAGTGTTCAAATATGACGGCTGGCTTGGCAAAGGCAAGGAAGGAGCCCCAGAGTCTATCGACATTCCTGCCACAGAACGTGGGAAGACAGTCATTGAAAGTATGTATCTTTACGGACACTAAATATACCTTTGTCTCTTTTGTCTCTGTCTGTCCTATTTATGTTGGACACGGGTGTGGATATTTTTTTCTTCCCCGACAGTCAAGAATAAGGAGAACATTAATTTAAAAATCGATTTTAGTAGTAGTAAAATGTTATTTTATGTTTGAAGAACAATGGGGTGTGATAGAATGAAAAAGTAGTTTTTCCATTTCTATAATTTCGGCTTAATTGTATTTTAGTTCTGTTAAAAACATTAGAAACACAAGAAGATTGTATATTATCCAACAATCGTAAAATTAATTCTCCAGCTGTACTAATTTTTTATTAACCAAACTCAGTTTATTACGCAAATCGTAACAAAGAGATGCGGAGTTTTGTAAATGGATGTGTCTACTAACTTAGTGATAATGAATATACACTTATTGTCCTAATTTTACCAACCACTTGGATAAATGAAAGATCGGTTCTCTCCTGTACAATATTTTATCTTCTGTTAAGCGGCCTGAGCATGCTGCCAGCTTGGAGTTGTGCTTGTTTTAAAATGTCTACAACATCATCATTAACATCATTATTAACCCATTTATTTTCTAATGAAACGAAGTTTAATCTGATTTTAAATTATCTCATGGATTTGGATTGAATTACTCAACAGAGACGGACTACAAGATTTCAGTGAAGACGTCTGATGTACGAGGTGCAGGGACAGACGCCACCGTGTCGGTCATGCTGTTCGGCATGAACGGCGACTCTGGGGAACTCAAGCTGACTAACTCTGAGAGCAACAAGAAGCCGTACCAAAACGGTCAGGTTGACGTCTTTACTGTCAAGGGCATCCTGAGCTTAGGCGAACTCAGCAAGCTGCGAGTCTGGCATGATAACAAGGGTGTGTTTTCCTTTTGTTAGTAAAGATAATGAAGTCTCACATATGGCCCAGGTCTTGAAGACCTTCGTTATGCAAGGCTTTTTGGCTCATGGTTTCTGGCACTCAGAAAATATGTGGTAATTTGGACAGTGAAGGTCAGACAATTTAAAAATGACTTGCACTGTTTAGAACCTGGGTAGGCAATAAAAGCGAGGGAAAGGAGATGGGCACGGCCCTCATTAAGAGGGCCCAGAGAAAAGAGAGTTCCCAGACGCCATTTCTCCCCCAATGACTGGAAAGTTACAGGGAAACACCTTAAAATCTCAATGCACTGGGTAAAAAAAAAAATTGCAGCAAGAGCAACAAAAGTATTCTGCTTCTCTGTGACTCTTAACAGTAACCTGACCACCCTTTTCTCGTTCCTCCAACTAGAATTGTGGGGAAACACTATAGACATTGGTTAACTGATTCTATATAAGCTGTGCAAGGCAGCCGCTTTAATTATCTCTGGCCCAGCTGTGGAGAGGCCTTTTACTACAATTTGGAACTACTAAAAAGTTGTCCATACAATTTGGAGACCTTTTTCTGGAATTATTCATCAGGATCATCAGAATGATTCCTATCGTAGTTCATAACCAGCTGTGCAACTTCTCTGGCAGAATAGAACTGTTTCTGACTCGCCATCGTCAAAAGAAATGTGCAAAAATTCGATCTAAATTGAAGCAGATTCAGTGAATCACGTATGCTTGTTGTTCGCTGGAAATCTGAGAATGGGTTCAACACTTCGAAGTCAAACTGTATGCGGATTAGAACCAAAGAAGGAAGCGTTCAGTAGCACTATGCTCGCTATGTAGATAAATCTGTGCTTGGTCAGTTAACTGCCTGAATTATAAATAAACTGAAATAGTCGTAATTATGACTGGGCTGCGCTGTACCGATTTATCTGTGCTTGGGGTAGAATGAGTTAAAGTACTCTCAGCTTTGAAACTATTTGCACATTGAATTGTTATTCACCACACAGGTTTCGGAGCGGCGTGGCACCTGGCCAGTATAGAAGTGGAGGATCTGAATACACACAAAGTGTACACCTTCCTCTGTGACCGCTGGCTGTCAAAGAGCGATGACGACAAGCAGATCTTGAGGGAACTTACCTGTGCTAATGCAGCCAAACCTGGGACTACTGGGGCTGGGAAAGACAAAATTGGTGAGCAAAAGGTCATCATGAATATCATCATCATCAACATTAACATTAACATTAACATTAACATTATCATTGTCATCATCATCATCATCATCATCATCATCATCATCATCATCATCATCATCATCATCATCATCATCATCATTATAATCGTCATCATCAGTTCATTCTTTTCATTGTCATTGTTGTCATCATCATGATGGTCATCATCATCATTATCATCATCATCATTTCCATTGTTTACATCATCATCAAAATAGGACTTCGATGATTGTACTTCAGTGAATGATAAGTGTTTCGGGGTGACTGTGTTTTTGCAGTGTACGTACATTAAGGATGATTGCTATTATTGTGTGTTGCAGTGTATGAGATAGAGGTGACAACAGCTGACAAAGAGAAGGCCGGCACGATACACAACGGCTGGCTGATTCTGGAAGGCAGCAAGAACACTTCTAAGGTTTTCGTGCTTAACAACAGTGCCCAGAACAAAATCCTACGCAGGTACGTTCCTCAGAGCTATGTATGGGAAGTAAATGAGCTACAGTTGAGGTGCCCATACATACAACATGAAAATGCTTGTGGAAACTTAACTGCGGGATAGCTGTACATAAAAAAAATCTGTAAGGTGTGCCAGTCAGTGCACAAGGTTTGAGTCCCCCTCATTTTCTTGTAAGGCCCCAAAAACTATCACTGTGGTATAGTTACCTCAACCCTACCTCTATCAATCCATGCTGAGAGGAAAGATAAATCCATCCTTTGCCTTGACCACCTTGCATTAAACATTTATATATATTTTTTTTTTGCAGAGGTCTGACGGACAACTTCAGCCTAACATCCCCCAACCTAGGCAAGCTGGAGGCATGCATAGTTGGTGCTTTTGAGCGAGAGGACAGACCGCTGACGGACAACTCCGGCCGCGAGGCCCAGTGGTATTGCCATGAAGTGGTTGTCACTGACACCAGCACTGGAAACAGGTAACTTTGAGCCCAGCAGTTCTTAAAGTACTGTGCTTTATTAGGGCCATTCATTTAGTAGTAGTAGTAGTAGTAGTGGTAGTAGTAGTAGTAGTAGTAGTAGTAGTGGTAGTAGTAGTAGTAGTAGTAGTAGTAGTAGTAGTAGTAGTAGTAGTAGTAGTAGTAGTAGTAGTAGTAGTAGTAGTAGTAGTAGCAGCAGCAGCAGCAGCAATAGTAGTAGTAGTACAATTATTATTATCGTTGTTATAATTTGAAAAGTGAAGATGTGTTTCTGCAGCAGTTTCATTGCAATACAACTATTAGCACTGGAAAACAGGCAACTTTGGCATTTTTCTGAGGTGCTACAACTAAAGCAATGCTTGTCCAGTGCGATGCAGTGAAGATCAAGCGCTTTTTTTTTACATTAAGTACGTTTTGTGAGATCAAAAGTGACTTTATTGAACTACTTATTCTGCCAGATCTTCAGACAGCATCCTTCAGCAGCTCTTTGAATGGAGCATTTACCATACAAGGGCAGTGTATTTGTTTTTCAAAACAAAAGTGTTACTTGTGATGAAGTAAAAAGGATGTAAAATTAATGTATATGAAACCTGACCTTTGGAACATTGGTTAAGATGTTGATCAGTGAATAATCTTTGAATATTATTATTATTATTATCATGACCGTGCCTTGTACTTGGAAGGTAATATGAAATCTTCATTGGGGACAGTGAGTTGTTAGTTCCTCTTCTGCAGGACTATCCAGTGTTCAGAACCTCTAATAACATTTTCTACCACAGTATATTAGTTCTATTCCTTAAATCAGCCTCGTCCTTGCACGCTAGAGTTAACTCTCTTGCTTTGTAGAACAAACTTGACGACTCAGCTATGTTCCGCCTTGGGCAAAAGATGCAGACAGTAAAGCATTGTGCATGGAGAACGTGCAAAACTGATTCCAGATATTCTGAAAGATGTACAAGGATACCCAGCAAACCAGCCCGATCGGGGCCCCACTGGGGCCGCATAGGGCATCCCGACTTTTGTCGGGTTTTAGTAGGGACCCACATAGCCCTACAAAAACCCGATGCGTAGCGGAGTTGAGAAATGTGGATGCGTAACGATTTGCCCTCCCGTGTGCCGCCCGATTCTGCCCCACCACAAAGCCACGTGGCGCACACGCTAACATAGGCCTACTCTCGCTTCTAATTGGCTAAACTGTCTGGAATGTTTCGTCTGCTTCACATATGCTGCGGCGTATGCATGTGAAAAATATTTATACAAAATCAATTCAGCAAGATATAATTATTTAATTGTGCTTATAATTCTTAATTTTTATCATACAATATGTAAAATATTGTTACAGTGTTTTTTTAACTATTGTATTTATTTATACATTATAAGTCAAGGGTAAATTTCCGTGCCCATTACTGCTGGTCTTTTCCGGTTGTACTTAGGCGCCAATTTTCTACAGTTTTCTTCTAAGTTCTACAGTTGCATGTGCTCGGATATTGTGTTTCCCTGCGAAAACCTATTTCTATTTTCACTGTGGTTGTTTTTTGGGTGCTTTGCCTTTCATTTATGTATTTACACACGATTTCGATACCGACGAAGATCACGTTAATATAGGCTATATAGTTATCGAAATGGTGTGTAAATACTTAAGTGGGGCCACACCAAGGACTTCTGAAAACAAAAACGCCTGTGCCGACAGTCCCTATTAACACCAGACATCTCAATTCTTTCTTCATGCAATCACATATCATAAACAATATGTGGGATATGATTTTAGGGTAAATCAGCATTGGCCAGGGATGGGGCATTATCGGGGTTGTTTCTGGTTTAAGTTGGGTTACAATAGGGTTGGGGTATCCTGACGTATGCCTGATCTTTGCCGGAATCGGGTTACCGTTCGGCAAAGGTTGGGTTACGGTCGGGTAAGTTTTGGGTACCCCGACGATCGCCCAATCTTTATCGAAAGTCGGGCTACTGTTTGGCGAACGTGGGGTTACGATCGGGTAAGTTTCGGGTAGCACGACGATCGCCCGATCTTTGCCCGAATCGGGCCCGAGTCGGTTCCAATTTCCATTTGCCCGATCGGGCCCCGAAATTGTGGTTAGCTGGGTAAGGTTTGTTCCATTTGTCAAGCCTGGAAAGTATACTTATCATCTAGATCGATGACTGAAATGGATCTATCAAGGCATGCTGTTGACCGGCCAAACAACAGAAAGTTTCATTTTAAAAATTTATTATATATATAGATAGATATATTGTTTGTTTGTTTTGTAACTGAGCTAGAAAACCATCAAATGCTAGACGTACATTTGCAGCAAGGTCGGTGTTAATCTTTAGTGAGGTATTTATGGAAGTATGAAAGTAGATGGAAATTATACTTGATATCGATGTGGATAAATTACAGAATTTGATTTGTATTAAATTCTTTTTTGATGCACACACCATATTAACAGCTAGTAACACAGCTCCCTTGAAGTTGCTCTTTCAGTTGTGAGTTTTGGATTCATCCGACCTCATTAGAATAAAACGCACGATTCAGTTCTGAACTATGACTGGTAATCGGCTGCCTGTTGAAATGCCAGATAGCTCAGTTGGTAGAGCAGCGAGCTTGTGTCACAAAGTTTGCGGGTTTGATTCCCAGTGGCCCGGACATAAACATTGGCTGTGAGCACTAGCCATCTTACTATTTATTACTTGTTAATAGTCTGGTGGTTGTTTCAGTGTATAGCTTTCCCTTCTTCCTAATCCCTGGTCACCTAGGATTGTGCTCAGTTGTCTGAGCGTCAGACTAGGCAGCAAGTGGGCACCTCAGGCAGCTGGAGTTCAATCCTGTATTGGCCAGTGCCTTGAGCAGCTCTTGAGCTGAACATGCGCTATATAAGATTGATAAATAAATTAAATAAATAAATAAAATAAATAAATAAAATAAATGAATAAAATACTTCGGATTCCCACAAAATAATCATTGATAAGTGTTACGTTGAAACGCGAATGGTAGTACGTCGGAAGCGCGCACGATAGATCTAATCGTTTCGTTTTGCAAAGTATTCAATGATGGAGTTTATTTACCTTTGGTTTGAGTTTGCATTGTTGTTAGGAGAGGCTTTGTATAACGTTGATAGTTTTCGTTGGTCGATATTGTTGTAGAATTCTCTGGATCCCCTTGTTTACTATCGATCGAAGTTTCTTGATGGACGTAGATAATGGCGAATATTCTGGGACGGGAAATAATTATGTATGACGTAAGACAGTAATGACGAAGTTAGAAGCGAATGGTTAAATTGCGTCAAACGAGATTGATCCAGGTTATTCGGGAGTATCAAGAGACTATTTAAGTGCCGCGCTGTTTCTCTAATAAGATAGAGAGATTGTTGTTGATAGTAAGTTGGAAGGTAAACTTGAGAGTGGAAAGGCGATTGAGCGATTGTATGCAGTTGTTGATGTATGCTGAATAAAAGTGGAAAACTTCATACGTCGACTTTGTGACTTGTATGCTGCTTGAGCAGGCTGCGTGAATAAACGAATCTGAGTTACACCTTATCAGGAATTCAGCATTGGGGCTGAATCGGATACTGATAAAGAAAAACACCAACATCGAATCGAGTGTAACAATAAGCAACATATTTGAAAGACGGGAAGTTAGTTCATAGATAAAAAGCTTCTGATTAACCATTTTCGTAGTTTGAAAGTCAATCTGAGACGATTCTCATCAGCGGTAGATAGATTTGCCTCAAAGAGGGTTTCAGAGAGGACTGTTCGATTTCGTACGTTCACGTACCAGCCTATATGCATTCGCTCACCAATTCAAACTGCTTGCTTTCACAGACAAGGGAAGTATCTGGCTTGTTTATGTTTTAAGCCATTTGAGAACGCTGTCTCTTATGTGCTGTTGCAACAGGTACAAGTTTCCATGCAAGTCGTGGATAGAGATTGCGCCAAAGATCACTAAGAACAGAGGCAAGGTGTGTGTGCTGAAGGAGGTGGAGGAGAGCAAGATCTCCAAAGTCAAGAGTAAGCAGATTTTGTGTGTAGGCCTAATGTGTGTGTGTGATATGCGTGTGTGGGTGTGTGTGTGTGTGTGTGTGTGTGTGTGTGGTTGAAGATGAGAGCCTGTGGAGGAAGTTCTTTCCAAAGGTTAATTAGGATTTGTTAATTTTTCTTCTTCTTTTATTTAATTCATTAATTTTGTAAATTGTTTAATTTTAATTCACTATTTTTTTAAAATTTATTTCAAGTTACACGCCTGTTTTTTTTCAGGTCTGGCACAAGTGAAGTATAAAATCACAATGTACAATGTTAATTAATTATAATTCCCCCCCAATTTTTTTTCTTCACATTTCACACCTGGGTTATTTTTTACCGGGTCTACCACAAGTGAAGTATGAAGTCACAGTGTAAATTTTGTTACTTGTTTAATTTTAAATTGTATTCTTTTTTTTTTTCTTCCCAATTCTCACATTACACCTGTGTTTTTCTTCAGGTCTGGCGCAAGTGAAGTATGAAATCACAGTGTACACGGGAACAGAGAAAGGGTCAGGCACAAACGCAAACGTCACCATCACCATCTACGGTGCCAACGGGGACACGGGACCCCGAACTCTGAAGCAGGCCTTCCGCGACCTCTTTGAGAAGGGCCAGATCGACAAATTCCAGATCGAGTGCCTGGATCTTGGTAAGAAAGTCTGATGGACTTGTCCAAGACCACTTTTGGTCCTGACGAATATCTTACTATTGACATATTTTATTTTTCACAGTGTGAAAGGAGAACAACTGGTGTTTAAATGTCACCCGATTTATTCCAGCCTTTTAATATTGTCTTGGGCAGAGCAACTGTAATGTAAAGTTGAAGAAATAGTTGAAAGAGTAACAGGTTTACGAAATGCTTTTGTTTTGGGTGTTTCATCTAATTGGACCTTTTGTCATCTTTTAACTAGGCAAAAATTTTGGTCAAAGTGCGTTGGGCTCTACAGCAAGGAAAACGATAATTATTATTGGCAGTGATTGGATGAGAATATTGCCTGAGATCTAGTATGTGCTGGCATGCATTCCATTGCTAGGACTGGGTAAAAATCCTGATGCTCATGTCCTAGAGTGGGGTAATGCCACATGAAGAAACGCATGCTTTAACTGCACTTCATTCCATTTATTACTCGTTATGACAGCGCTGATCTGTGGCTGCTGTGCTTTCACTGATACAGCATTCTGAATTTTGCCTGCATGGGTGACAGAAATTATCCCCGGACCATAATAATTTGTAAAATCCAAAATCCAAATCATCTTCGTTCATCAACATCATCATCATCATCATCATCATCGTCATCATCATCATCATCATCATCATCATCATCATCATCATTATTTTTATCATCAACATCATTATCATCATCATGATCATCATCGTTATCTTCATTATCATCATCATCACTCATCATGACATCATCATCAGTTTTGTCATGTTGGTGTTACAGGTGAGTTGACCAAGGTGCACATAGAGCACGACAACAGCGGCTTCAGGCCAGGCTGGTTCCTGGACAAGGTGGAAATCACCAACCTGGGCACAAGCGCCACTACTGTCTTCCCCTGTGGCAAATGGCTTGACAAGGACAAAGGGGACAAGGAGATTGCTCGTGACCTCCTCCCTAAATTGGAGTAAAAATTAAAAGAAAATATCAGGCACAAACGCCAGAAAAATATTTCAATGAACTGCACGAGTCACTTCCTTCTGAATTTGTTTTTAAAATAAATGGCTCTGCAAGAACGAAATAATAGACCATGCTCGGAAATACAAAGGGAAACAACTTTGGCCGGCTTGCCCGCATGTTGTCTAACGTTCGGGCGGACGGACATCCTTTGCAAAAGAACACAGTTTCTCTCCTACAATTTCTGCTCTGTCCTCCGTCAAACCTTCCGGATCAACCAAAACGTTGATTTTGGTTGCAATCCTAGCTACATGTAGCTCCGCTAGTTCGACCTTGCACTGCCTGGCAACTACCACCCCCCTTTTTGGAAGAAATGTTCACAGCTCAGGGTAGCTTTCATAATATTCTGAGACGAGATGTCCGTCAGGATACCTCTAGGTAACTAAAAACAAAACAAAAAGACAAGTTACCCCCATTTCCAATTATTGGGAAGAGCATTCCTTGTGGCCTCTTTACTAAATTGGATTGAAGCAGCAATGAGCTTTTTTGCCTAAGTTGGGAGATACTTATTCAAAATGGATTGATGAAGAAATGGCTTTTGCCCAAGATGGGATAATCTTTTTCATGATGGACTTGTGCAGAATTTGACATGTTAAAATAAGCTTTTTTCCTCAAAGTAGAAACGCCTTCCCACACACACCCAAACATACATTGTCCAGGGATGGGAATTAGTGCGCCCCGGTCGTATTTACGCCCCATCGAGTCCTTCAAAGCGCCCCAGCAATTATTGTGTACGCCCCATTTTTTTTATTTTTTTTTATTTTTTTTAAATTTTTTTAGGTGATTTGTGTGTTTAGTCAGCGGACATAAAAAAAAAAAAAAAAAAGGGAAGTAACTAGATGAACTTCCGAAGCGTGTTGTGTGTGACCTAGCAAGATGGATCTTGCCACGTATGAAGCAATGCAGACTGTAAAATGTGCACTTTCTACCAGACAGAAGTCAGCCGTGCAATATTTCGCTAAGAAAGACCCAATCAAAGATCCGGTTGACAAAAAACTTGTTGTTTCCATGAATTCAGCTTGGAAAAAGAATGAAGCAAGAAAGTCTTCTTTAAAGGCAACAAGAGAAGAAGTCAATCTTGCACTAGGAGTGCAGTCGTCTCTCCCTAAAGCCACAGAAAACCAACAGCTGTTAAGCAGCAGAAAAAGAAGCAGAGAAGATGTGACAGAAAAACATCCAGTGTCAGAAAAACATCCAGTCACAAGAAGCAGAGAAGATGCGACAAGAAGCACAGAAGATGTGACAGAAAAACATCCAGTCACAACACAAGAAACAGCGGTAGAGGGGGGGAATGAGATAGTAACAGTCAGTGAGAAAAGAATTGAGTCTGACACCAGAAAAGAAGATGAAGGAAATGAGGTGTTATTAGTAAAAAAGATAAAGAAGCAATCAAATATTAGTTCTTTCTTTTCAAAGTTATAATTTTTTTTTCATTTCAACATCTAAAATTAAAAAATTCCAAAAGAAGATAAACTGGTTTATAAACTGTTAAAGAACTTGACTATTTGTATTTTATATTATAATATTAATAGTAAGAAAACTATACAGTGAAATATTTGGTTACAACTATGTAATGCTTCAGCTGCAAATGTCTTTGTGAAATAGTAGGTTTAAAGCAATGCTAATACAAGACTCGTCCATATATTATGTCTGTATCTCCATGTGGTATGTCTTTACAGTAAAATCAAATTAGAGTAAAAATACATTTAATCACATTGTTTGAACAATTGGAACGGTGTGCATAATGTGACAAAGTACCAATCAAAAAGAAATGGTGGGAGATAAGTAGGACTTACAGAGAAAAGCTTTAAAGAGGTAAGAAGGAACAAGAAACTGATTAAATAATTAAACACCTTGCATCATCTTTTTCTTTTCTAGCTCTTAAAAGAGGCTACAAAATTGAGTTAATTTTGATAAAATGAATTTTCTTCCGGGGGGCTTCGCCCCCCTGGGCCCCCTACATGGCCTTTGCCCCTTGACCCCACCGGGGCCTAAGCGGCCCCTGGACCCCGGCTTGCAGTTGCAGTAAGCCCCATCAACTTTTGGCAATTCCCATCCCTGATTGTCTCAGTAGAGGTTTTCACATAATACTTGAAAGAATGACTGTGAGAACTGAGGTTTATTATATGAGAAACATGTACAGCAATGATTGTGTGGTACTGGTTGTATGTGGTTTAACAACAGTGAAGGATGTATATTTTCTTGTGCTTGGTGAACCGTTTTAATAACCATTTAGGGAGCAAAAGTTGGATAACTTTTGCAGTACCTTTACTCGTCTGCAATGAAGAATGAGATCAGTATTTGTTCTCCTAAAACAGGAATGATATTGAATGAAGTTGTACTAGGAATTGTGTAATCTCCCAATGGGGAAAGTTTTTGTAACATCGATTATATTTGTACTCAAGGTAAGAGGGTATGATTGAACGGCAAGATGCTGCTTAGTTATAACAATTGTATTTTAGCCCTTCAAATGTAGGAATTACAGTGATACAAGGTGTGAATTTATTGCATTGTTTTGTTAGTTGTTTATAAACCTATTTTGAAAATGAATACGGAGAATGCAGGTACAGCTTTCTTATATATGTTTAATGTGAAGAAATATGGCACATTCTTGTTTCAGACTTGCTGACAATAGCATAATACAATATTGTGCTGCGTAACTCTTTGTTTT
Organism: Oncomelania hupensis; assembly: GCA_036898135.1. Taxonomy (NCBI): domain Eukaryota; kingdom Metazoa; phylum Mollusca; class Gastropoda; order Littorinimorpha; family Pomatiopsidae; genus Oncomelania; species Oncomelania hupensis. Next base: position 52,833,677 of record CM072517.1, on the reverse strand, counting down.
TTATCTTTGTACACTCATTCTGACCCTACACTCCTTTAAAAACATATTATGAATTTATTATTATCAATTTTATCTCTGCCTTTAATGTTCAGCACTTGCTAAATGATGTGGTTTTGCTGCCTTTGCTGTTTCTCAAAACTCAATTTAATCTGCCTATCACTTTTCTTCTGCCTTCTTTTATTTTTGTTTGGCCTTCTTTGTTAATATTATTCCTATAATTATTACCCTTGGGATTAGTTCTGGATTATGTGACACACGAAAAGCCTATATACGTTTTGTTCAAATTCTCAGTTTTTTATCATTATAATCGAGAGTTGTTTTTTTAAAGCAGCAATGTGCATTTAATTTGGAAACATTCCAAGTTTATTATATGAGAAACGTGTACAGCAATGTTTGTATGGTACTGGTTGTATGTTGCTTAACAACAGTGACGGGTATATACTTTCTTGCGCTTGCGTGAACCGTTTTAATTGCCATAAATGTTTTTGTTGGTGTATGGTAATTTAATTATACATTCCATTTCTTCTGTATTTCTCATTTTTGTTTTCGAATCACATTGACAGTTTATTGCAGCATGGATTTTCTAGCAAAATGTATCGTACGATTCCCATAAGTCATATTTTATTGGCCTGCCTTGATCTCATTTTCTGTCTTCTTCAGTCTTCGATCAAGATAATATTGTCCTATCCTATCCTATCCTATCCTATCCCGTAACTCGGAGGTCATAGGGGCACCACAGATGATCGTTTAACCAGCGTACTCCATCCTTCCCTGTCCTCAGCAACCCTGATTGTTTCGCTCAGTGTCAAACCAGTCCATTCTCAAATGTTGTCCTCCCACCTCTTTTTCGGTCTCCCTCCTCTTCTACCTCCTTGCATTGTGCCTTGCAGGATGGTCTTTGCTAGAGATAATATTGTAATGTTGAATATTTAATAAGTCCGTAATCTGATGTCAAGAACAGTTCAGTTTTCTGCGCATTGTTTTTTTTTCAAAATATAATGTATCGTAGAATAATTTATATGCTTTGCAATGACAGTTATAGTATTGTTAATTGAAGTTTTTTTTTTTTTTTTAAATTGATGTTGGTGATGTTTTATACACCAATAAGAGAAAACAGAACCTTTAATGTGCATAGATACCCTCAAATTGTTTTGATTGTTTCTCGTTCTATTTTTATTTCCTCCTGGCCATTTGTCACACAGCACTTATATTTATCTAATTGGCAAATTTGGCCTATTTTGTTTTTGTGAGCATTTCGGAAAGCTTCATTATAATGTGCTAATTCATTCATGGTTTGTTTAATTTGGTAATTTAAAACAAATATATAATTATTATTTTTAAGTGGGTTGGTTTTGTTTGTGTGCTGTTGTTGTTGTTGTTGTTGTTGTGTGTTTGCATAAACCTGCAGCTCATGTTTAAAAGTGCCTCTATGGATGATAGATAGCACCGGCTGTACATCAAAGATTTTTTTCTCCACGAAGTGTGTATTGTTATATTATTTCAATGAAGAGGTTTTATGCTTTTGTAAATATAGCAAAAACCAAACATATTATCTTTTTAATATGATAAACGACATGACAGGATATGAGGTGTTAAATGACAGTATATCATACATGTTGTGCCAAATTATTGGACAAGTTTCACTGCAACGCAACTCTTTGTGATCCCCCGTTGAGGTGCCAGGGTTTTCTTTAAAAATTGTATCCCCACTTTGTGGAAATGTAGTGCTTTCGATCATTCTCAATTATTCTTTCTCGTTCCTACTCTGTTCTATCAATCTACTATCTTCTTCGCTAGACCATGCAGTCACCTATTTTTTCTTTAAAATTATCCCGAAACTCCTCTTTTGCGTATGGGGTCTGTGGGGTCAGTTTGGGATATTGGACGCTTTCTTTCAAAAGGTCACTTAAGGCTTTCTATGGTAATATTATTTAGCAATGTAGGCATTTTATAGGTATGCGTTTTGTTAATATTTAATAATGATGTTAGTTTTCTATTTTGTTTTTGTAAACGGGAATTTACAGGATAAATTAGAGTACTGCCTCAACTTCTCCTGCATGGGATGCATTTATTGTAAAGTAACCGGCTGGTGGAGTGCCTTCAGTGTTACCATTAGGCAGGCAGGCATGTAGATTAACGTCCCTGGACACATAAGCGTATAGGGGACTTACCATTAGGGTTGTTTCAGCAGATCTTTTATACGAATCAGGAGTGAGCCCTCTTTCAACCAAGTTGTGGTCCTGATTCGGCTCTTTGAAGTCCGCTTGACCCTATAAACAATGACGTAACTAACTAACTCTTTGTGATTGCAGGTTGTTTTGCTTTGTTTTTAAATAGAGTATCATAAAATTTTATGGATCATAATATAATCTTTCTCTTTGATTCAGTGCTATTTGGAGTTACTTGAAGTGTTCTGTTTGTAAATAAGTTCTTGAATCAGTCGATACATGTACGGTACTGCCTTATTTTGTGTGCATGGTAAATTAAGCATCACCCTCTTTCACACACAAATTTTTTTCTTCGATGCAAAGTTGGCTAATTAAACAATGATTATGTAATGTGCCATATATATATAAGCATTTGTTAATCATTTTACCGTTTGCCTCCGACCCAGTTTTAATTTGGGAACGTTTTTCATGTCACTATTCCCCACAGGTCATTTTAGGGTGCTAAAATATTTTTTTGTTGTTTTTTGTGAAAATGCAAAGATATTTTAGTCTGTTTTTAGTATAAGGTACCTCTTAACAATTAATGTATTCACTCCACCCGTTCCAGCTTACTACTTGTAGTCCACACTGGTCTGAACCATTTCAGTTGTTGAGTACTTTTTGTGGCATAAAATTAAATTCTATCTGCATCAATTGCTAAAGTTGATGTCACATATAAGGGGAAATCATTAACCGTTTATGAAGTTCTTAAGAGCTTGGCACTTAGGTTGTGATTTTCCAAACGCATTCTCCCTCCTCCCTGCTGCCCCCCCCCACCCCCCTCTCCCTACATTGCCTCCCCTGATCTCCTCCACGACCCTTACCTCTATTATTGCTTATACCACAAATTATCGGTAGAAATAGTTTTTTTCTTAATGGCGTTAATCAATCACATTTTCAAATCCTGTATTACTGTTTCCAAGTATTTGTATTTCCTTTTACCTCTTTTCTTCCGACAGTAATTATTTTTCTTGTGATAAATATTTTGTTTAATCCCATTGTCCATCTTGTTTTGAATGTTGTAGCTTTCCTTTAAAGTTGATAAATATACAACCATGACTGGGTTGGGGTTATGGTGACATTGTAACAACACCCCCACTTCCTCCCCTCCCCCATCCACTCTTTCTTTAAAATGTCCTTAATTAAATATTATTTTACCTTGAATGATGCTAACATATGATATATATGTATACATAACCAATCGATCAAAATGCCTCAGTGGTATTGTGATGGGGAGCTACAATCAAATTGCAACTGTTTGTTTTTGTTTTTCTTCTTATAGTATTAATTTTTTTATACACCAAAATCAAATTCTTTAATTATGCAACCTGACCTTATCCATGCTTTTTTTTTTTATATTTATTTTTTTAAAGATATCCATTTTAACAATTAGTTGTCATTTTTAATCAACTTTCTTGCTAATTTTGTTTGAATTATTTTTTTTTACATCTTATGTAAATTGATACAACTGTTTTGAAAAATTCATGATGCATCTTCGATTGTCATTTTTAAAACTATTTGTAATACTGATCATGGCTCCTCATTTGCAGTGAATCTAAGGAGTGGGCACACTTCCATTTTAGAGTTTTAAGGCTTTTTTTTCGCTCCTTGTTAAGCATTTTAAGAAGTGGGCCAAAAACGATGGACAAAGTTAACGCCATCATTGATGGTTTCGTAAAGAAAAGTAACTATACTGTCACAAACCTAGCTATGTCACACCAAACTATGACATCACTTTCTAAGCAAAGGCTACAAATTAAGAGCTTTGTGATTGGTTAATGGTGCAGAAGGTAAACCAATGAACATCAGGCTAACTTTTCAGTCACATGGCCATGCTAATTTTAGATACGATTCTTCCCGAAACAGTAAACACTCTTCACTCAGAAAAAAACAACTAAAAAACTTGTTGCCTTGCTTAATATCGTGTTCACGATCTTCTCAGGCTGTAGATGGATTTTTTAGGCATGTTTTCAGCACCAATTATAACATTTAAATTGTACTTCTCATGCCTGATCAGCGATTTCAAGGCGCCATTTTGAGGGTCTAAGGCCTATGCCAGACCCTGGCATTACGGGAAGCCCTGTTGTTAGATAATACGTTGGTTTCTTTAAGTTTTAAATCATGCTTTACATTCCAAATCTTCTGTGAGTTTTTTTTTGTCCCCTATCATAGTGGTGTACTGTACAGAGTTATTCATACAATATTGTTTCATATTTGTTCTTTATTGTCTTTTTAAATAATTTTGTAGCTGCTTGTCCATTGTTTGAAATGCTCAAATCCAAACTTGTATTGCTTTTTTGCAAGTGCTCTTTAGCCTGTTTGTAATAATGCTTTTTTTTTTTAATAATCTGGAGGCAGCATGATTTTAATCAGCAGTTAGTGTTTAATAATTATATAATTATTGTTCTTGTATGTGTGTGTGAACAGTTACGACACAGTTTTTGCCTTGTTTTATGCATGACACTAAATAACTTGACTATGATTTGGACTGTTTTAATTTTATTACATATAGCATTTTAGTTAAGGTCACGCGAGTAATTGTTACTTTTGGCTTTGTAATATTTTATAGTTGTGATCTTTTGGATTGAAAGGTTTGAAATCATTGACTCCAGCTTTTTGTATTATATTTTATTCCTAGCGATTGACTGATTTTGTCTGATAAATTCCAAGTTCATTGTTTTATTTACGATATGTTTATTGTTGTTGCTAGTTTTGATGAATTTGTTTTTTTAATGTTTTATTTTCATGCATAATGTAATTGACACTTGTATGTTCAAAATGTATGCGATTGTGTACAAGTAAAAAGAAAAAGTTAAAAGAAAAAGTATGTAATTTTATGTATATTTTTGTGTACAGGCATGCTGAACAAAATGCTGTGGCATCACACGTTCTTGTATCAGTTTTTATTCATCAGATTAACTTAAATTGTTCTGAAAAAAAAAGTTGTGATTAAAAGAAAGAAGCTTGTTTTGCAGTTCCTCAGTGCTCAAGATAGATCTGAAATACAGTGATTGTAATTTGTGCATTTATTTTTGTAAAATTATTTTTAATTTGTTCCTGTATGGCGCAGCTCAAAGAGGTTTATATTGCTTTTAGCACTTATGTTTGCCCCTATTAGAATCGAACCCATCTCACCAAGCACCCCTTGGGGTCATGAGCAATCTTGCCACTGTAGATTGTTCAAACCTTAAAGGGAAAAGGGAAAGCCACAGTTGAAAACCTGTCTTTCCTTTGTAGGCAAGACAAATTCACTGCGGCAACAGTACCCCCGTTGGAGTGCCGGGGGTTTTCAGTATAAATAGTATCCCCACTTTATGGAAATTTAGTGCTTTAAATTCCCACTGTCGCTGTCTTCCTCATTTACTCTTTCCCATTCCTGCTCTGTCCTATCACTCTGCTATACTATCTTCTTCTTCGCTAGATCAATGACCTACCTTTTTTCTTGAAAACTCTTCCTGGACAAGACTCCTTGTTTGTGTATGAGGTCTGTTGGATCAGCTTGGGAGTGTTGGACGCTTTCTGCCGGGTGGTCACTAGGGCTTTCTATGATTGTATTAGTTAGCAATATAGGCATTTTATATGTATGTGTTTTGTTGATGATTTATAATGATGTTTGTATTCTATTTTGTTTTTGTAACCGGGGGTTCGCGTAGTTGAGGTCAACCCTCAGCCGTCCCCCGCGTGGGATGTCTTTATTGTAAAGTGACTGGCCGGTGGAGGGCATTCAATTTTTCCACTGGGGTTGTTTCGGCAGATCTATTATGCGGATCGGGGGTTGTCCGGTCCTGATTTGGCTCGGAAGAGTCCGCTGGACCTAAAGCAACAATAAATCAATCAATCAATCTCACCAAGCATCTCACTTGATGCAGGTTTGAACACTGTTAGACCACGAACGGTTTTGGGTTCCCATGTATATAATAATCTTTGTTATATATACTCGTCGAATGTGATATTATTGTTGTGACTGCAAAAATGTCTTTTTCTCCTTATCAGTGTCTATATGATTATGAGTCTATATCTGTGAGTGTGTGAGTGTGTGTGTGTGGGTGTGTGTGTGTGTATTATATTATATTATATTATATTATATTATATTATATTATATTATGTTATATTATATTATATTATATTATATTCTACATAATCCAGCCTCATACAGAATTTATGTTTTAAAAAATAAAATGTTTTTAGCGTATATGAATTCCGATGTACATAATATGAATATTTACATGTATGTTTAATTTGGTTTGCATTTTTAATTTAATATTTATTTTAGTTTTAATTTTTTAATTTTTGGTTTATGTCACTGACTGTACATTAAATGTGTAATTGATCTGTCCACTTTTTGCACAAGTATTTTGTCTATATAATATTGTTAAATCTTTAAGAGTTGAAAGTTTAAACGTTGCATGTTAATTAGGATCGCTGCACAAAATAGCTTTTTTTTCCTAAATGCTCATCGAATAATTTCTCAAAACACCCTATAGTGTTTCTTTATTTAGTTCGCTATTCATCACATCTGATTCGATTATTTATCTTTGTTTATAGTTCGCGTCAATTTTGGAACTTTTGAACTTAAAACTTCTATTATTTTAACATTCTTTTTTTTTTTAAAAACATGCACAGTACCTGTAGACGAAGGGAGGCATTTTAACCATCCATTTTACTGTCCATTAGACATCTACATTGGATTGTTATTGTTTTATTTTATATCATTTTAATTTTTGCATTATTTGTATTAAGTTGGGGTTTTTTTTCCCCTCACAATGACTCATGCATATATCTTTAAATTAGTATATTAATGATGGGGTTTTTATTTCCACCGTCCAAGCTCTTTTTGTTAGAGCATTTCCATATATTCTGTTTTATTGTATTTACATTTGGTTCATATATAATTATGTGTACTATATGTTATCGTCGTACTGTTATGTATTATACTGTTGTTGTTTGTTTTGTTTATCAGTTTATAGTCCCCTCTCTTCCCGTAAGGATTTTCAGAGAGGAGACTCTTTATGTATTATACTGATCGACTACACATGTTTTATGCTGCTGCACATGACAGACGTTAATCAGTCATATGTTTATTTTTATAAAATATATTTTTAGAATGAATTGGTGGAGATGGGGGTCAGAACATTTATAATAATAAAAATGAATTTAAAAAAAAATGTTGTTGAGCGAGCTTGGAAGAAAATCTTTATATTGTGGTGAAAAGATGAATTTTCTCATTCTTCTTTCTCAACGTGGTGAAATAATCTGTAGTTTTCTGTCTGTCTTTTCTTTTAACTTGCATGCATGCTACAGTAATGTGAGTCCATTTATTCACCCCCAAAATAACGATTTGTTACAAATCGGCATTTTATCTTATTCTTTTTTTTTTCGTCTTCTTTCTTCCGCCCTTCCTACCCTCCCCCCTCCCCCTCCTACCTCCCACTTTTTTTCTTTATTTTTTTATCTTTGTTCTTTCTTGTATTATATCTATCTTTTTATCTAGCTAGCTAGCTATTTGTTCCCCCCTCTTCTTCTGCTTGAGATTCTAAAAAAATATGTAATAAGGCGGATGTGACGTCCACGCTGTGCACTAGCCTACCAACAAGTGTCAACAACATGGCGTCCAGCAGATCGTCTGGTGCTTCATCTGGGTCTCTTTCGAGAAACTTTCAAACTCCAACGAATGGGTGCAATGACGGTAAATTTTCCTAAGAATTTTATAGAACGTTTCCCTTTCAATTAATAGATCTTTACTTTTTAACGATATTATCAATGCTGCCGAAAATCAGTGCAGTCGGAATGTACATAAATCTTGGCCTCAAATCAGTGCCCAGTAGTAGTTTCGTGCAGGTGTGTGTGTGCGCGAGCTTGTGAAAAACAGAGAGAGAGAGAGAGAGACAGAGACAGAGACAGAGACAGAGACAGAGAGAAACTTTTGAAACTTTTTGAAACTTTTTTATTAGGGATAAAGATTTTAGACTTATTTTAGATTTTAGAATTAGAGAAGTGTTTTAACCCAAGTATTTTATGCAAAATAACCTTACCCAATAAGGAGTCATATGTATTCGGGGTCTTATATAGATCACCAAACTGTACTGAAGAAGAAAACGGGAGGGTCAATGTCTTGATCAATAAGCTTTTTGATGATCATGGGCGGGAGCGAGTTATTATGACTGGTGATTTTAATTATCCTGAGATTGACTGGGACCTCGAGGTTTCCAAGAAGGGTACTGAACATCCAGCCAGTGTATTTCTTGAGACGGTACAACAGCAGTTTTTGACTCAGCATGTGAACGAACCAACTCATTATAGAGCTTTGCAAAAAGCTAATGTTCTTGATTTAATCTTAACTAATGGTGAATTTGTGTCGTTAGTTGAATTTCTCCCACCCTTAGGTAAGAGCCATCACTTGGTAATAGAATTTTCTCTTCTTGCCGGTGGGAATGCCAGTGCAGGCCATGTCCCTGTAAAATACCAGTTTACAAAGGGTGATTATGAGGGTATGAGGAGGTTTGCGCGAAAGCATGAATGGAAGAGAGAATTGCATGAGGGTTTGAATGTGAATGAGTGTTGGGATAAGATAAAGAGGATGCTGAAAGAGGCCAAAGAAATGTTCATACCAGTGAGAAAGTTTAAAGTACATGATGGAGGGGGCAAAAAGACGAATATTCCACCAGACATGCATGACAAGATTAGACAAAAAAGACGAGCCTTTAAGATGTATAAAAAATACCCTACTAAAGCTAATTACGATGCCTATGCAAAGTCTCGTAACCAGGTGAAATGGTTGTCTCGTAAGTTGGTGATGGCAAAGGAAATGTATCTGGCAAAAGAAGCTAAAAACAATCCAAAATGTTTTTATCAATATGTTTCGGACAAAACCAAGCCTAGAGAGACTGTCTCTAATCTATTAAAGTGTGACTGCACACTGACGAAGACAGACCTCGAGAAAGCAGAGACCCTAAATGAGTTTTTTGCTAGTGTGTTTACACTGGAAGATGAAGAAAATGTGCCGAACTTTGACTGTGATATGAATCTAAAACTGGATGTCATTAATGTTAGTGAAGAGCAGATGAGTAAGGCCCTGTTGCAGTTGAAAATTAATAAGTCACCGGGACCAGATGAAATTAATCCTCGGGTGCTTAAAGAATTAGCAAATGAATTGGCTTTGCCTCTCAAGTTACTTTTTGATAGAACAATGAGGGATGGCATGATACCTGATGAGTGGAAGGAAGCAGAGGTTAAACCCATCTATAAGAAGGGAGACAAAAGTTTACCGGGTAATTATCGTCCTGTTAGCCTCACCTCGGTTGTCTGTAAGGTATTTGAGGGATTCGTCAGAGATGCACTGTGCTCTCACTTTGTCGAGAATGGCCTTCTGCATGATGACCATTTTGGCTTTTCCAAGGGTAGGTCATGTGTCACTCAGCTGTTGGTGACAATAAATGACTGGATGTCCTCCTTGGATGAAGGCCACCCAGTCGACGCTGTATATCTTGACCTTAGGAAGGCATTCGATACTGTACCACATCGCAGACTTTTACAGAAACTAAAAGGTTATGGCATAAGTGGCAGCCCACTTGCATGGATAAGGAGTTTCTTGACTGACAGGACCCAGTACGTGACTGTTAACGGTAACAGCTCTGACAAAATAAGTGTTACAAGCGGTGTCCCTCAGGGGAGCGTGTTGGGGCCGACATTATTTATATATTTCATAAACGACATGCCAGAGAATGTAGAGTGTGACATAAAGATATTTGCTGATGACACAAAGGCATATACAGAGGTTGATGAAAGTGAAGAGTCTAAGGAGAGAATGCAGCAATGCATTGACAAATTGGTTGAATGGACGGAGACATGGCTACTTAAATTTAACAGTGAAAAATGTAAGGTGTTACATTTGGGCAAAAATAATCCCCAGCATGAGTACTTTATGAATGAGGGTAAAGAAAGGTGTAAGATTGAGACGACTGGTGCAGAGAGGGATCTTGGAGTGATAGTGGATACAGAGCTCAGCTTTGAGAATCACATTGAGAGTACTGTTAAGAAAGCCAACAAAATATCAGCCCTGCTTGTAAGAACCATAAGTAACAAATCCAAGGATATTATGGTCCCCCTCTTTAAGGCCCTTATACGTCCCATCTTGGAGTACGCTAACCCTGTCTGGTGCCCATATTTAAGGAGGCATGTTGACTTGATCGAGGGTGTCCAGCGCAGATTCACCAGGAAGATCTGTGGAATGTCAGGGCTCTCCTACGAGGAGAGGCTGAAGTCACTGAGGTTACCCAGTTTAGAATATAGGAGACAGCGGGGTGATTTAATCGAAATTTTTAAAATTGTACACAAATTGTATGATCCTTTAACCACTTGTTCTCTTTTAAATTTTAATGAGGTTGGTTTAACACGAGGTCACAAATTTAAACTTACTAAAACTTTTAATAATACTCGCAAATTTAATAAGTATTTTACTAATAGAGTGGTAACCCCTTGGAATGACCTGACTGCCGAGGCTGTGGATGCTGGATCACTTAATGCGTTCAAAAATAGTTTGGACAAATTGTTTAAGGATAGCATCTACTCCACCAAGTTGGAGGTTAAAAAATTCTAAATTGGTAGGCACTGATGCCAGGGGGGTGGGTCGTGGACCCTCATTAAGATTGATTATGAGGGCCAAAGGCTTTTAGCCTGCACGCCGAACTATGCTATGCTATGCTATGCTAGACTAATAAGAAGTCTAATCTTCCAATCTGTCCCTTAACAAATTAACATAATAAATAACCTTTAACATTAACTTGGAAATCATAGAAATCACACACATGCACTCACACACATGCACACACAATCACACCAACATCTTCATCATGATTTTTAAACAATGTTAGGCAACCACCACCCTTCCTATCCCTCACCCTCATAATAATAATACAAATAACAATAATCATAACAACAATGATAAGAACAATAATAATAACAATAATAATAATAATAATTATAATTAATACTATTATTATCATCATCATTACTATTAATTAATTAATAGAGAGAGAGAAAGAGAGAGAGAGAGAGAGAGAGAGAGAGAGAGAGAGAGAGAGAGAGAGAGAGAGAGAGAGAGAGAAAGAAAGAAAGAAAGAAAGAGATTAAAATAAAATGTTAAACAAAACTTGACATTATTTTTTATGCGATATAGTGCTGAAGCGACAGTTCGCGGAAGCCACGGAGCGTGGTGATGCAGAAGCCATTCGTAACATTCTGGAGTCTGGAGCAATGGCACCAGACGTGATTGTCAGAAGAGAGGGTTTTGACAAGAGTCTGCTCAGTATAGCATGTCAGTATGGGCAGACTTCTGTTGCAGAAGAACTTCTCAAGGTTGGTCCCAGGGCTATTGGGAATTCGATTTTTTAAAATTAAAATAAAGTAATTAAATAATAATAATTAAAAATTACAAATAAATAAATATATAAATTAATACCTCATTCATTCATTCATTCAAATTCTGAATATTTAGATAATGATGAAATAGATTAGCTGAATTCAGGTGACACTTATAAGGAATTAATTGATTGGTTTTTACTTTTAAGTTGTTTTATTTGTTTAAAAGGTGTATATATATGCTTTTACTATAACATTATTTATTTATTTATTATTCAGAGTTCAAGCACATGCACTTATTTAGTTTTGCAACCATGCAGGTATGACTTTTTTTTAAAAAATCTTGTATACCCATTGTCACAAAGTAATGAGGATTTATAGCCAGAGCAATTAGTAATATATATGTCTGTACACATGCAACTTTTTGCAAGGTGTTAAGTTATGTGACTTAGGTGTGAGACTATTGTGATCACCGAGGGTTTTCTCTGGGTCCTCCAGTATTCTACGGTTACTGTGGTTTCATCCCTCCCTTCAATAATTGTATTGGGTGCAGTCAATGTCAAATTTCACAAAAAAAAAATTCAAAATAATTTCCATCTGCTAATAGCGATGGTTTAGTGCTGAATCTTCAGCACCTCTTGTGCTTACCTTTCTTGGAATAAACTTTATCTACTGTATCCTGGCTGATCCACAAGCAAGCAAGGGGCAGAGGTTTCAAGCCTCAACACTACCACATCTTTACACTACATTTGCTTTGTCCTAAATCTTTGTAAAGGTTGGGAACTCTCGGGTGACATTTCAACACCAGTTGTTCTACTTCACACTTTATTCTAATAGCGATGTCATTGCCTTTATACTACATATGTTTGAGCAATAAATGTTTGTTGTGTGTGTGTGTGCGCGAGAGTGGGTGGAACCTGTGAGCGTGTAGGTTTGGCACAGTTTGAGCCTGATTGGTAATTTGGGGAAAAGCGCGTATAATTATAGCACCCAGTAATATTATTATTGTATTATTAGTAGTATCAAACTTCATTATTTTGACTGAACACCTTGTTTTAAGCTTTTGAGATTTTAATTATCTTTTTTCTGAAATGACAAGCAATGTCGGCAAGGATTAATTATTGTATATCTGTTTGGGAGGTCGACGTCTAGCGAGTCTAAGTACACAATTTTAAAATAAGTTCAATTAATTTTTTTGGGAGGGAGTGGGGGGGGGAGAGTGGGGGGTGAGGATGTAGGGGAGGGGGAAAGTTCGATATCTTTCCTTTATTTTTTTTTTTTTTCGTCTGCAGGGAGGAGCAGATTTATACTTGAAGAGTGGCAATGCAGGGAGGATTCCACTGCATGAAGCATGTATTGGAGGCCACACAGACGTCGTGGCCCTCCTGCTGGATCTCATGTCAAACATTGAAATTGCCGACAAGAACAAGCACACTGCCGTCCACCATGCAGCTTATAACGGCGAAGGAAAATGCCTTGATCTGCTGGCTAGCAAAGGTGATGATAATGCCTTTATAATTTTTTTTTATTTTAAAAATTGGTGATGGTGGAAATCAATTGTTCCCGGTTCCAGTGAGATTGTCAGCTATATTTCACAGATAGTGGATTTTAGAAAATGACTTGTGGCGAGTTGAACAAGGAAGACAGAAAGCTTGTGTGGAACACAAGCAATGGCTATACCCTGCCTACACTAAAGTGATGGCCCTGGAGATTATTGAGAGCATCTTGAATATAACCCTTATCAGATACTATCCTCTGATGAGGGAATGATAGGAAAGATCTTATCTCCCCCTTCTCTACTGCCAAACAGTATAACTGTATAAACAAAATAATTCTATCCTATCCTATCCCATAACTCGGAGGTCGTAGGGGCACCACAGATGATCGGTTAACCAGCGTACTCCATCTTTCCCTGTCCTCAGCAACCCTGATTGTTTCGCTCAGTGTCAAACCAGTCCATTCTCGAATGTTGTCCTCCCACCTCTTCTTCGGTCTCCCTCTTCTTCTACCTCCTTGCACTGTGCCTTGAAGGATGGTCTTTGCAAGACCTGATGATCTGGTGACGTGGCCATACCATCGGAGTTTTCGTTTTTTTCACCACTGTGAGCAGGTCATCATGTTGTCCAATGGCTTGTGTGATGGTCTGTCGGACTTTGTCGTTGGTGATATGCTGGGTATAGAAAATGCCCAAAAGTCTTCAGTAGCACCTCATCTCCATGCTTTGTATTCTTCGTTGGAGATCTGCTGTGATGGTCCATGTTTCGTAAGCATATAGGAAGATGTAATAAATATATAAAATAATTCTACTGTTTAAAAAATCTTCTTTTTCTAAACATGTTGACAGCAATCCATATTAACTCTCTCCCTACTGGACGATTTTATACTACACTTTCTTATCAGTATAATTGTTATTTGTACTGTATTTATTTTTACAAATTCATTTTAAAAAATGTACTCCACAAAAGATCTTGAAATATTCAGGATTTATTTTGACATATTGGTACACTTTATAGTGAAATGTTTGAATTGTTTCAAGTGGAAATACCTGATTTAGATGGGAGGTATAAATGACCCTATTTTTTGTCGAAGTAGATGACGCCCTTTGGACTGTCAAAAAATCACGCAAAGCCAGTGATTATGAAATTATAAACTCTTCTGTGTCATTCTACAGCTGAAGAACTCTATGAAACAGAGAGCAGAACAAATTTGAAAGCTAGAACGTTAGTTTCATACACAAATTGACGTCACTGAAGCAAACAAACACGCCAGAGTTGAAAACTGCGATCGCAGTGGTTTTTTGAGAAGCGATGGGCAGGGGACCACTGTGATCGCAGTAGACAGTATAAGGATCAAGTAAATTAAGTTAAAGCCCAACTTACCAATAACATGACCCTGATGTTTGAGCAGCTCTTGAGCTGGAAATTGTATAAGAACAATTCATAAATCTTCTACTTCTTCTTTATTTTATTATTGCTATTATTATTATTATTCCTTGTTGTAGGTGCCAATTTGGTGGCTGAAGACCACAAAGGGAGACAACCAGCCCACTTGGCGGCCATGCACAATCATGTCAAGATTCTGCGCATGTTGTTTGACCATGGCGTTGACCTAGACTGCTGCTGTGAAGCTGGGAAGACACCCCTTCACTATGCTGCACAGTATGGGGGTGAGTCCATTGCTTCAAAAGTATCAGAAGAAATTCCGCTTTTAAAAAAATGTATTGTTTATTATTATTATTATTATTGTCACGACCCACACTCAGTTTGAACTTTATATTGTTGTTTGTAGATAGGTGGTCTTCTCGCTAGTGCCTATGAATCATCGTTTTGTATGCCTTTGAATAAGCCGGGACAAAAGTAAATGAAAAGTGTGACGTAACTTATTGTCGTAGAAAAGAGGAAATGACGAAAGAGAAAGAAGACAGGTATTTGGTCGTTACATGGAGGTCCCAGGAACAGTGAATCTAGGAGCAGTGTGTTGAATCGTTTTTCGTCCCTGCTAATCCTTTATCCGTCAACTGTACGCTTAAGGAAATACGTACGTGATATCCTCACGTAGCGGTGCCCTACGACAAGAACTTGAGTTTTCACCAGAAGTCGTTTGAGAACGATAAGGGAGAAAGAGTTCGACCTTGAAACTGGTGCAAGTTCGACTGTTTGTTTTAGTCAATGAAGATCGAGACGACTAGTAGACCTGACCGTTGACCTACCTGTACCAAAAGGAATGCTGCGGATGAAGAGACGTATCCGACCTTAGCCGCATCACCGTATCCACGGGTAGTTGAGTAAGTGTGGACTTGGGTGTTTTCACTGGCTAGTCGGGTGTCTCTTTGTTGTCATTTATTTCTGTGGTCCGTATTTTGTCGTGTCATTGTTGGTTATCATTATGTTGTGGGGCTAAAATATTATGGGGAAGTATTATACTCGAATAAGTGATACCATATTTATTACAATCATTATTCTTCCAAGCATACAACACATTCAAGGTTGCAGTCATTCATTCATACATGCGTTAGATTTACATTTGTGATTGTTACAATACAAGAGTTAGCGATTATTATTATTAAGGAAAATGGTTGAGTTTTCAATTGCATCAGGAAGCATGTATAAATTGTTACTCAAATTCTTAGAAGATTTTGTATGGGTTATGTTGCAGTGTACCTTTCGCTTTTTGCCTTTGGTTTCATCTTCAACTTCGATTTTACCTTCAACTTCAACTTTAACTTCGACTTTGTTTTTGGTTTTACCATCACTTTTCACCGATTGTATTATAATAGACTTTTTGCCAGTGAACTTTTTGCCTTCGCTTCTTCACAGACTTTGAAATATTGGATGACCACGGCGGATGCATCTAATCGTAGCAGCTACAGTCCCAGTGACATTCGAGGTGTATGCACTTATCGATTACATCTAGTGCATTGACAATTTTTAGTTTATTTGCCTACTGTGTTCCCGGGACATATATACATTTCACTCCTGCGTTGAGCGAGTTCATGCTCTAGTGTCTTCGGGACGTATTTGTTATTATGCAATTTCGTATTGCAAAGGTTTGATCGCAGGAGTGTGATATGTATTTGTAAAACGGGACTTGTGAACTGAAATCGTTATAACAGTAGTAGCAACACATTTGTAAACAGTGCATAGGTTGTGTGCGAACAATGAGTGAACAGTAGAAAAGGAAAACAAAGAGACTGAACGAGAATACTGTGTAGAACCATTTAATTTATTTAAAACAAAGAACATTTCATTCTGTCGTTTGATTTTATCACCTTTATAAATTTTAGTTATTCAATTACGACTCCATGTTATGTTCATGTGAATAAATTGTTGTTTTATTTTGCCAACGTAATACTTGTCTCTATCTATTCATCCGTTGTTCACGTATGGTTGCATACACTGCTCAGAGTTCCCCTTTATGGTAAGAGAAACGAAGGACCGTAAGGGGGGGCTTTGACATATTTGGTGGCAGCGGTGGGATCGAACGGATGAATGGAGGAGATAGAATTACGTTGACATTGTTGTGTTATACCATACAATCAGAGTAAGTGACGTGGGTGGTTGGCGGGTGCTGGAGCGTTTTGAATCGCGTGGGCGCACTTAGAGCACCCGACAGTAATAAGGTAGGCAACCAAGCCCACACTTTACTATAATACAACTTAGTGTCATCTGAGCCAAACCGTGGTATAACTGTTGAGTTATTTGAACTCTGAGATATATAGTTGGTAAATAGATTTGTTGTTTACCAATTATACAAGAAAAGGTGGTCGGCTAGCAAAATGTCCACCACCCGGAAAGGTACAAAACGTGCTGGAGCCAAGAAAACGATTGGTGGGGAAGGGACATCGATCACCCCTAGCAGCGACTCAGCCGATATTGTACTGGGAGCATCGGGAGAAGCGACCATGTCCAGTTTGACGAGAGAAGAGACTCTGAGTACGTCTGTCTTAGGTTTCCCTCGCATGGCGGTAGCCGTAGAACCGTCAAGGAACCAAGAGACGTCCGAAGTGATTGACGTATCCGTGAAGTATAGAGAATTAGGTATGAGCCTAGGCCTGCGAGAAGAGGCGCTAGCGAGATTTGTCGTGGATGGCATCCAAAAGGAAGAAGAGCGAAGAGAGCGAGAAGAAGACAGACGGCTAATGGAAAGAAAAATAGAAGAAGACAGACGTCTAATGGAGAGGAAAATGGAAGAAGAGCGAAAGGAAAAAGAAGAAGAACGTCACCGACGCGAAGAGGAAAAAGAAGAAGAACGTCGCCGACGCGAAGAGGAAAAAGAAGAAGAACGTCGCCGACGCGAAGAAGAAAAAGAAGAAGAACGTCGCCGACGAGAAGAAGAAAAGGAAGACAGACGTCTAATGGAGAGAAAAATGGAAGAAGAACGTCGCCGACGAGAAGAGGAAAAAGAAGAAGACAGACGTCTGATGGAGAGGAAAATGGAAGAAGAACGTCGCCGACGAGAGGAAGAGAAAGAAGAAGAACGTCGCCGACGTGAGGAAGACAAAGAAGAAGAACGAAGATCATTAGAAATCAGAATGGAGGCAGAGAAAGAACGGATGAAAATGCAGATAGAGGTGATCAGAGAAGAACGCGAAGTTTTCGCTGACCGTTCAACTCGTAGAGAACATCATGATGGTTACCGACTGAAAATTCACCCTTTCGATGGTAGAGAAGACATCGAAGCTTATCTGCGTCATTTTGAACTCATAGCTGAATCACAAGGATGGAATAGAGATTGCTGGGCAGCAAGGTTGTCTCCACTATTGTCAGGAGAAGCGCGCGATACGTATTTGCGTCTGACACCCGAACAGGCTCAAGATTTTGAAGAAGTACGCAACGCGCTGTTACGTCGTTTTCGCCGCGATGCGGAATGGTATCGCCGACAGTTCCGAGAGACCAAGAAAGAACAAAATGAAACTTTTCCGCAATTTCTCATCCGGTTGCAGACATCTGTAGAAAGATGGTTTTCCTTGGCAGACAAAGACATCGATGACGCGAAGTCTGTGTTAGACATGTTTTTGGCTGAACAGATATATTCAGTAATGAATCCTGAGCTCGAGATGTTCGTGCGTGAACGATTGCCGACAGACGCCGCACAAGCAGCCGAATATGCTCAACTGCATTTGGACGTAAAACGAGCCGTATCCCGAGGACCTGTTTTCCAAAGAGCGAGTCCACGAACACCGAGCAGTCAACCCGAGCGTAGACCGAACGAGTCACAAACGAGATTGAGGGAACCTATTAGGAGACCAGTTGTCGGTAGAGATGGAAGAGACAGGAGGAATTCAGACGAGTGCTATAAGTGTGGGGGTAAGGGGCACTTCGCCAGGCAATGCATGAAAACGCATGCAGTCAGTCAGGTTACAATTGCGACCGACACCCTACCGATCTATACTCCGCCAATAGACGTCCGATCTATTAAACCCTATAACCCGTGGAGTGAGGGTCGGATCAACGAAAATACAGTACGCATCATGCGTGATACTGGAGCAGAGATGGGAGCAGTTGCTTCAAAATGGGTCAAACCTGAAGATTACACAGGGAGGAGTGTTGAAGTGTACTTAGCAGACCAGACAAAAACAGGAAAGTACCCTACAGCATGGGTGAAACTTGAATCAGGCTTTGTGACAGGGACTGTTGAACTGTTCGTCCTTGACCACATGGGACCTGACATTCTTCTGGGTAACTGGATTACATTTTCATCTGGTTACCGAAGCCCAGTTACCATTGATGGTAGTGAATGTGCCGTGGCAGCAGCAGTCGAAACAAGAGGACAAATAGAACGTGAAAAACGAGCGACAGTACCTTTGCAGGTATCGAAAACTCTAGGAGTGGAAGTCACACCGACAGAGTTGGCTGCATTGCAAGAAGAAGACGATAGTCTTTAAAAAGTTCGAGCGTTGGCTGATGCCCAGAGCGAACTGAAGTTAGGAAATGCTACAGTAAAATTCACGCGAAAGAAAGGGTTACTATACAGGTTGCATCAGTTGCGAGGAGTGGAGACATCGCAGCTAGTAGTTCCCAAGAAACTACGAAAAGAAGTCATGAGGCTAGCTCATGATCCTCCCATGGCAGGACACCTAGGAGGAAAACGAACTCGCGAACGTATATGGAATACGTTTTTCTGGCCAGGTATGTGCGCAGACGTTCGCAGGTACTGTGCATCATGCATTGAATGCCAGAGAGTGACACCAAGGGGTCGAGTCAGCAAGGTACCCCTACAAAAGATGCCTTTGATGGACGAACCATTCCAAAGAGTGGCTATCGACATTGTAGGTCCGATTGCACCAAAGTCGGAACAAGGTAACCAATACATTTTGGTAGTTGTCGACTACGCTACACGATACCCAGAAGCAGTTCCGTTGAAAAGAATTGACACTGAAAAAGTAGCAGAGGCTATGTGGACCATATGGTCGAGGGTAGGCATCCCTCGTGAAATACTAACCGACAGGGGGACGCAGTTCATGTCAGCAGTCATGGATGAAATGAACAGATTGTTGGCCATCCATGGAAAAGCCACCACACCCTACCACCCTCAGTGTAACGGGCTGGTTGAGCGGTTTAACGGCACTCTGATGACCATGCTGAGAAAACTGACTACAGAACAGCCACGGATGTGGGACCGGTACATATCAGCTCTTCTTTTCGCCTACCGAGAGGTACCTCAAGAGGCTACTGGATTTTCACCGTTTGAGCTACTATACGGAAAAACAGTCAGAGGACCGATGGCCGTGTTGAGAGAGCTATGGTCGAAGGAGATTGCTGCTGAAGAAGTGAAAGTAAGCAGTGAATACGTAGTCGATCTACGCAATCGCATCGAGGAGACGTGCCAGATAGCAAAAGAACATATGAAAGGTGTTGCAGAGCGCCAGAAACACTACTTTGACCGAAAAGCGAAACCCAGGGTCTTCAAAGCAGGCGACAGAGTGTTGCTGTTGCTATCCACTAAACATAATAAACTCCAAATGGCTTGGCAAGGACCCTATGAAGTCATAGAAAAAGTTGGCGAATGCGATTATCGCATATCAGTAGGACGGAAAACTAAACTCTTCCACGTCAATCTGCTGAAAGAATGCAGAGAAAGAGTGACAGTCGATGCAGTAGTGACAGAAGACGATCAATGGAAAGAAGAACAAGTGGGCAACGACATTCCAACGTGTCCGTTAGTGGCGACCGAGGGTCCGAAAGATGTACACGTTGACCCAGAATGTCCAGAAATTCATGAGGACATCCTAAACATAGTGTCAGACTATGCAGACATTTTCACTGATTTCCCTTTACGATGCACCTTGGATACGTGCGAGATAAAGATGATCAATGAAGAGCCAGTCCGTACAAGACAATACCCTTTACCTCATTCGCAAATGCAGGTGGTGAAGGATGAAGTAGAAACGATGATGAAATTACGGGTCATTGAGAGAGCAACGTCACCGTATAGCTCACCGATTGTGCTAGTGAAAAAAAAAGATGGACAAATACGATTTTGCGTTGATTTTCGCAAAATGAATCGTAACATCGTCTTCGACGCTGAGCCTCTACCTGATATCGATTTTTTGTTCGCGAAGCTCGCAAAAGCGAAATACCTGAGCAAAATAGATTTGTCAAAAGGGTATTGGCAAATCCCAATGAAAAAAGAGGACAAAGAAAAGACAGCGTTCACCACTCCTGAAGGTCAGTTCCAGTGGTGCGTGATGCCTTTTGGATTGAAGACTGCCGGAGCTATATTTTCCCGAATGATGCGGAAGTTATTGGCACCCCTTCACATGCCTGAAATAGACAACTTCATGGATGATTTGATGATAGCTACTCAAACAAAAGAAAGGCATTTGGAATGTCTAAGAGCGTTGTGTCAGAGACTCCGCGAAGTGCAGTTAGCTGCAAGACCGTCAAAATGTTTCCTAGGATTTCAGAGTTTGGAGTATCTGGGACACATGGTAGGGCGAGGTAAGATTCAACCAGACCGTCAGAAAATGGATCGCATCGGAGAAACGTCACAACCAACTACAATACAATACAATACAATACAAGGTTATTGCTTTAGGTCCAGCGGACTCTTCTGAGCCAAATCAGGACCAGAGAGACGTTATCTTAAAATATTATAAAATGATTCAAGTCTTAAAAAACGAGCCTGTTACTCTTAAATACACAAACAAACTTTCACATGACACCTCTTTAAGAGACTTCTTTAAAACTGATGTATTAAAAATATATTCTCTTTCTTCAATCAAATCACTAAATTCAGTCCTAATAAAATCCAAACTAAACAAAACATGTCGATACGATTTATATGCGATAAAACAAACCAACATCATGTAAAAATTGAAACAGATGTTGACCATTACATACTTTAAAAATCTCTTTGAAAGGTATGGAACCAAAATATGTTTCCCTTTCCTCAATCAAATCAGCACACTCAGACATGAAATGTCGAACGGAAAAGGATTGATCACATGCAAAGCACCATGGTGGTTCTTCTCCTTTTAAAAGGAAACTGTGGGTGACATAAGTACTGTATGCCCAATATGAAGGCGAGATAACACTGTTTCTTCTTTGCGAGTGGATGCAAAGTTAGGCAAAGAAGTGGACAAATCGGGAAGAATTTGAAATAATTTGTTGTTGACATGGTTAGACCAGTCAGTCTGCCACAGTCGTTTACAATAAGAACCAGTCATACAACGTAGGTCAGAGTAGGGCACAAACTGGAAAATCTCTGGAGGGAAATCAAGATGCAGAGCATCTTTAGCCGCCCTGTCTACTGCAATATTGCCGCGGATGCCCATGTGACCAGGGACCCACATAAAAACTATCTTTTTACCCTCAGAAATAAGTTGTGTATGGAGGTCATGGATCTCTGCCAGAAAAGGGTGTGATATCTTTCTCGTGGAAAGAGCCTGAAGTGCTGACAATGAATCAGACATGATTAAAAATGAGGTTCTTTTGGATTGATAAACTTGTTTCAGAGCTAAATGAATTGCCTTGAGCTCAGCTGTATAAACAGAACAAAAATCAGGTAAACGCTGTTGCAAAGGCTGGTCTAAGTGTCTCCCGGAGACCGACGCAGCAGCAACTGAATCTCCTTTCTTTGACCCATCTGTAAAAAGTTGTTCATATCCTGGGTATAAAGCACACTGTTCTAAATAAAGTTGGTTATATACGGTTTCGGATGTATTGTTTTTAAGGAAAGCGGACAACTGCCAATTAATGTTTGGGATACATAATTTCCATGGGGGAGCTTCAGTCCTAAGTTCATCGTCGTTGATGGAAGAAACATCAATGCCTGCTTTTTCCAGATGAGCTTGCATTCTGATGCCAAACGGAGGAATTGTGTTAGGTTTGGCTTCAAATTTCTGAACAAAATCTGGGTTGAAAACACAGTCATAAGCAGGGTTCATAGGATCAGTTTTTAATTTTAAATAGTAATTCATTGACAATTTTGTACGTCTCAGCTCCAGTGGGGGTTCGTTAGCTTCCACGTAAAGGCTTTCACAAGGGGAAGTGCGAAACGCACCCAAAGCAATGCGTAGTGCCTGATGGGCAACTGGATCGAGCATCTTAAGATAAGATTTTCTAGCAGAACCATAGACAATGCAACCATAGTCTAACTTGGATCTAATTAAAGAACGATATAACAGCAATAAAGTTTTCTTGTCAGCACCCCAGTCTGTACCACTGATAACCTTGAGCAAATTGCAGGCCTGTTGACATTTAGTTTTCAAAATTTTCAGATGAGGAATGAAAGATAGCTTTTGATCAAAAATAACACCCAAAAATTTGACTTGTTGGACCGCCTTTATTGGAGTTTTATTGAGGAGAATAGTAGGGTCTTGAATAATTCCCCGGTGCTGGGAAAAGTGAATACATTCAGTTTTTGCTTCAGAAAATTTAAAACCATTTTGTAAAACCCAGTCTTCAACGGCCTTGACACATAACTGTAGCTGACGTTCTGCAGATGCCAAAGTTTTACCTTTACCTTTGGCTACCAATGCAAAATCGTCGACAAATAAAGAATTGTCAATTCCCCGTTTAACGGAACGAACAATGTTATTTATTTTAATATTAAACAGCAAGGGAGACAAGATGCTACCCTGAGGCACTCCCATCTCCTGTTCTCTCGTATCTGACAAAGATCCCCCAACCTTAACCTGAAAAATTCTGTCTGTTAGAAAATTGGATATAAACAGAGGTAAATGTCCCTTCAAACCCATTTCTTGTAAATCTGAAAGAATGCCATATTTCCATGTGGTATCATAGGCTTTTTCCAAATCAAACATGATGGCAACGACATGTTCACCCTGGACGAACGCGTTACGGATAAAAGTTTCCAGTCGCACCAGGTGGTCAACAGTACTTCGACCACTTCGAAAGCCACACTGAGTGTTGGATAAGATATTATTGGTTTCGAGATACCACAGTAAACGAGAATAAACCATTCTTTCCAGTGTCTTGCATAAGCAAGACGTTAAGGCTATTGGTCTATAGTTTGTCGGGTTAGTATGGTCTTTGCCAGGTTTAGGGATGGGTACAATAATGGCCTTTCTCCAGGAGGGAGGAAAGGTGCCAGTGATCCAGAGCTGATTGAAGATGTCCAGCAGTTGAGACCGTGAGTACCTTGTTAAATGTCTGAGAAATTGATAATGTACATCATCCGGTCCAACTGCTGAATCTGCACTTTTGTTAATTGCATCATCAAGTTCGACTAATGAAAACGGAATGTTGTAATCTTCAGAATTATCGGAGGTAAAATGTAACTGTTGTTTTTCTTTACGGGTTTTAACTGTTTGAAAAGGGACAGAATAATTTTCAGAGGAAGAATTTGCAGCAAAAGAAGAAGCCAATAGATCAGCTACTAATTTTTTATCTCCGATTACGTCACCCTGCACAGTAAGGCATGGGCTCACCTGTTTGTTACTTCTATTTTTGAGTTTGCGGACTACTTTCCACACCTTCGACAGTTTCGCTTTTGAATTAAGCGTGGAGCAGAAACCTCTCCACGATTCCTTTCTCTTTCGTTTGAAGAGCTGTCGGCATTGCGCTCGCAAACGTTGGTGGTTTTGTTTATTTTCAGTGCTTGGGTGTAAAAACATAGTTCTTAAAGCTTTTTTACGAGCTTGCTGAAGTTTTCTACATTCATCGTCAAACCAGGGTTTTTTAAGTGTGTGAGGGTTTGACGAAGTTTGCGGAATGGACTCCTTGGCACTGTTAATAACTATGTCAGTATAAAGCTGTATTGGATCTAAGGCATTTGAAAATTCCTGTTTCTTAGCACGTAGCTGGGCCTCAGACAGGTTAGAAAACAGACTCCAGTTAGCTTGTTTCAGTTTCCACCTGCCATGAGTTTGCTCAAGGTTATCTGAATCATGTTTTAATAAAACCGGGAAATGGTCGCTGCCATGGAGATCTTCTAAAACTGTCCATTTAAAATCCAAAAGTAAGGAGGGATCACAGATCGATATATCAATGTGGGACAAAGAAGCAGTTCTAGAACAGGAAAAAGTTGGAGCACCCTCGTTCAAAGTTACTAGGTTTAACGAGTCTAAAATGTCTTCAATTATTTTACCCTGAGAATCGGTACGATCACTACCCCACAGGGGAGAGCGTCCATTAAAATCTCCCAACAACAAAAAAGGGGGAGGTAACTGTTGGACCAAATTCTCAAGTTCACTTTTAGTTACATTTATTGATGGTGTCAAATATAGAGAACAAACTGTGAGGGATTTAAAAAGAGATACTCTAGCTGCAACTGCTGGTAAACTTGTATTAAGTAAAATTGGATTAAATGGGACATTTCTATGAATAAAGAGTGAAACACCTCTAGAGGATAAACAATCTAGAGAGGAATAACCAGTAATATCTATAGGATGTTTTTCTGACAGGAGAGTTTCCTGAAGGGCCAATACTTCAGGTCGATGCTCTGTCAGCAGACAGCAGAGCTCCTCATAATTTGCCCTTATCCCTCGGATGTTCCATTGTAAAATGGACATAAAAATTAAGTAAAAGAATGCTAAAATTTTCATCTCCAAGAGCACAATTACGTCTCTTTATCTTTTGGACCCTCGTCCATCTCTTCATGTTCCATCAACCCCCCGAAACGGTTCTCCGTTTCGAGAGGCTGATGGGGCCTGGAAGAAAGGGGTCCGGGCCTTTGATTTTTGGCCAAAGCCCCGGAACCCGAACTGCCAGCGGACTTCCTCCCCTTCTCCCCAGCACCAGATTTTATATCTTCCCTCTCCCCTTCACCCCTGCCAATCTTTCCCTCTCCTCCTCTGACGCTCTTCTGCTGAGCGACTAGCATCTTTGCCGCCCCAGCAACTACCCGGTCGCTAAAACCGGTCGTTGCTGGTGCGGTGGCATGAGGCCTAGCCTCCTTTGAAGCAGGTGTGACGGCTTTTGTCACGGCCGTCGGCGTGTTGTGTGTGACGGGTGGGGACGTGCCCGTCGGCACGTTCTCCAGTGGATTCGGTGGGGCTGGAGAAACCCCCTTCTGGGCAAACAACGCGAGCATCTTTTCCAGAGCATCCATCCGTTTGCACAACGTTTCCAAGATCTGCGTTATTTTACTCATGGCGGTGTCCATTGTCGGGTGTGCGCCCGGTTCCACATGAGATGTGGAACCCGCCACAGACGCAAAGGACCTCTCTTTAAGCACCGGCCTACTTGCAAGAACTTTTTTCCTTGCGTCGCCAAAGGAGCAACTCTCAGTGGCCCGCACCTTTTGGATTTCCAGCTCCAACTGCCACTGAGGACAGTCTTTGGAGCTGGAAGAATGATTCCCGGCGCAATTCACACAGCAAATCGGATTTTTGCATTCATTTTCATGTTTTTCTTTACCACAGTCACGACATATTTCTTTGCTTTTACAGGTCTTGCTACCGTGACCAAACTTTTGGCAGCGGTAGCATCGCAACGGTGATGGTACAAACGGCGTCACCTTCACCCTAAGGTACCCCACCTTGAGTGACTCCGGCAATTTGGCCATAGCGAAGGTCACAAAAAGTGTGTTGGTGGGGATACGTTGGGGTCCCTTGGTGACGAAGACCCGCTGGACTGCTGTGACACCCTGGCTGGAGAGCTCACCACGGATTTCCAATTCTGACATGTCGATCAAATCCTGACATCGGATGACTCCCTTGGAGGAATTCAACCGTCCATGCACAGAAACTTTGATTTGTCTATCAACGAAGACAGTCGAATCCCTCTTCAGCAGACAATCCGATGCCATTTTGGTTGAGCACTCCACCAGGTAGGCCCCAGATCTCAATTTTTTAACGTCCTTGAAACCCGTTGTGCAAACGGACTGGAACCCCTTATGGA
Organism: Oncomelania hupensis; assembly: GCA_036898135.1. Taxonomy (NCBI): domain Eukaryota; kingdom Metazoa; phylum Mollusca; class Gastropoda; order Littorinimorpha; family Pomatiopsidae; genus Oncomelania; species Oncomelania hupensis. The sequence continues at coordinate 52,807,306 of CM072517.1, read as the reverse complement.
TGGCGAACGGAGACAGCTTGCCTAGTGGCATAGCCGGATCCGCCCCCTCTACAACCAAAAAACGAGGCCAGGCCCCTTCCACCCCCGATGCACAAGCTTTTTGTCTCGTCTCCATGTCACTGTCCGTATCCGTGTCAGAGTCGTCACCGTGAAGTCGTTTTTTTTTTTGTTTGAAGCCATGTTATTAATTTATGAATTCATCCCCCCTGCTCCCCACCCACCACGGAGTCCAACAAGGGGATGCGTCCAAGCGGAAAATCCAGCAAGGGAGCGCACCAGGGCTACAGGGGGGATATACACCCAGACAATCCCGCACTGCCACTACGGTTTTGTTCAAGTTTGACCCATGAGCCGCAGCCTTCTAGCAGAGCTAGGGCAATACACGACCAGCCGCTTGACTGACGCGGGCCACGCCAGCCTCCCGTCTAGGAGAAGTCCGGGCCAAAGAGGTGTGTTAGTGTGAGGGACCGCAGTCCCTCAGTGACCTCAACCTCCAGGATCCCATTCTCCCCCGACACGGGTTGCCCTGCACGGCAAACGCAGGGGGCCAAGAGAAGGCCACAGAGAAAAAGAAGGGTGGAAAAAGAAGGAATGATGGGGAAAAAGAAGACAGGGAAAGTCCGGTAAGGCAGAAGAAAGGGAGTCAAAACTGCATAGTATACTGGGAGAATTTAAGGGTGAAGAGAATATAGGTGAAAGGACCAATAAGACAGAAACAAGACAAAAGAGAAGAAAAAGGGGTAGGCAACTTGGTCACCCAGCAAGTGAGGTCGTTTTTGGGGTTAGCGAGCTACTACAGGAGGTTTGTACCAAACTTTGCAGCCATAGCCGCACCTCTATCCGATCTGACGAAGGGAGGAAAAACAGGACCAGTCGCATGGACGGAAGCATGCGAAAGAGCTTTCAACACTTTGAAAGAAAGGTTGTGCTCTAGTCCTGTATGTTGTCTGCCAGATGGCGAAAAACCGTTTGTTTTGCAAACAGACGCGTCAGACACAGGTATTGGAGCAGTACTATGCCAAGATCAGGGTCACGGACTCCAACCAGTGGCTTGTGTCAGCCGGAAGTTAGTTGCCGCAGAAAAGAACTACTCAACGATTGAGAAGGAATGTTTAGCGTTGATTTGGGGACTTCAACGATTTCAGCAATATGTGTACGATCGGACAGTCATCGTACAAACTGATCACCAACCGCTGAAATACCTTCAGAAATCGAAAACTACCAGCAGCAGGTTGATGAGATGGGCGCTGTTGATGCAGTCGTTTCCACTGGTTATTGAAAGTATTCCTGGAAAGGAAAACGTCACTGCAGACTTTTTGAGCAGAAACGTGTAAGTCGTGAACTTTGAGTTTGAACAAAACCAAGGTTTTGTCTTGAGGGGGGGGGGTATGTCACGACCCACACTCAGTTTGAACTTTATATTGTTGTTTGTAGATAGGTGGTCTTCTCGCTAGTGCCTATGAATCATCGTTTTGTGTGCCTTTGAATAAGCCGGGACAAAAGTAAATGAAAAGTGTGACGTAACTTATTGTCGTAGAAAAGAGGAAATGACGAAAGAGAAAGAAGACAGGTATTTGGTCGTTACATGGAGGTCCCAGGAACAGTGAATCTAGGAGCAGTGTGTTGAATCGTTTTTCGTCCCTGCTAATCCTTTATCCGTCAACTGTACGCTTAAGGAAATACGTACGTGATATCCTCACGTAGCGGTGCCCTACGACAAGAACTTGAGTTTTCACCAGAAGTCGTTTGAGAACGATGAGGGAGAAAGAGTTCGACCTTGAAACTGGTGCAAGTTCGACTGTTTGTTTTAGTCAATGAAGATCGAGACGACTAGTAGACCTGACCGTTGACCTACCTGTACCAAAAGGAATGCTGCGGATGAAGAGACGTATCCGACCTTAGCCGCATCACCGTATCCACGGGTAGTTGAGTAAGTGTGGACTTGGGTGTTTTCACTGGCTAGTCGGGTGTCTCTTTGTTGTCATTTATTTCTGTGGTCCGTATTTTGTCGTGTCATTGTTGGTTATCATTATGTTGTGGGGCTAAAATATTATGGGGAAGTATTATACTCGAATAAGTGATACCATATTTATTACAATCATTATTCTTCCAAGCATACAACACATTCAAGGTTGCAGTCATTCATTCATACATGCGTTAGATTTACATTTGTGATTGTTACAATACAAGAGTTAGCGATTATTATTATTAAGGAAAATGGTTGAGTTTTCAATTGCATCAGGAAGCATGTATAAATTGTTACTCAAATTCTTAGAAGATTTTGTATGGGTTATGTTGCAGTGTACCTTTCGCTTTTTGCCTTTGGTTTCATCTTCAACTTCGATTTTACCTTCAACTTCAACTTTAACTTCGACTTTGTTTTTGGTTTTACCATCACTTTTCACCGATTGTATTATAATAGACTTTTTGCCAGTGAACTTTTTGCCTTCGCTTCTTCACAGACTTTGAAATATTGGATGACCACGGCGGATGCATCTAATCGTAGCAGCTACAGTCCCAGTGACATTCGAGGTGTATGCACTTATCGATTACATCTAGTGCATTGACAATTTTTAGTTTATTTGCCTACTGTGTTCCCGGGACATATATACATTTCACTCCTGCGTTGAGCGAGTTCATGCTCTAGTGTCTTCGGGACGTATTTGTTATTATGCAATTTCGTATTGCAAAGGTTTGATCGCAGGAGTGTGATATGTATTTGTAAAACGGGACTTGTGAACTGAAATCGTTATAACAGTAGTAGCAACACATTTGTAAACAGTGCATAGGTTGTGTGCGAACAATGAGTGAACAGTAGAAAAGGAAAACAAAGAGACTGAACGAGAATACTGTGTAGAACCATTTAATTTATTTAAAACAAAGAACATTTCATTCTGTCGTTTGATTTTATCACCTTTATAAATTTTAGTTATTCAATTACGACTCCATGTTATGTTCATGTGAATAAATTGTTGTTTTATTTTGCCAACGTAATACTTGTCTCTATCTATTCATCCGTTGTTCACGTATGGTTGCATACACTGCTCAGAGTTCCCCTTTATGGTAAGAGAAACGAAGGACCGTAAGGGGGGGCTTTGACAATTATTATTATTATTATTATTATTATTATTATTGTTATTTTAAAGAGATGGAGAATGACCATAGAACTCTATCTCGGTCAGGAAAGTTGCTAGCTTGGCATGAAAGTATGAAAACAAACCATGGTTTAATTTTGGGCAGTGGCCTGAGGCATCCTCTGCAAGAGTTACTTGTTGTAACCATTCTTCATATAGCATTCTGTGCTCCCTCCGCATGTACATGTTACCTCAGCAGCACATTAAAGAACACAGTCATTGTGTTGAGAATAAAATATTACATGGTCCCTAACCTAACCTCACCTCACCCACTCCTACCCTGAATACAGCAACAACAGCAGCAGTAGCACAATGCCAATAAAATGTCAACTGTGGATGCCCACAGTGTCACAGGGGTTAAGACAAGAATTCCATGAATTCCATGGAATTGAGTTTTTATATTATACATGTAGCACAGGTTTTAGTACAGTGTCACAGAGATTAAGCTTGATTAAGCAAGAGATTGAGCTTGTTATATTATAGCATGAGTTTTAGTACAGTGTCACAGGGGTTAAGACAAGAATTCCATGGACTTGAGCTTGTTATATTATAGCACGAGTTTTAGTACAATGTCACAGGGGTTAAGACAAGAATTCCATGGACTTGAGCTTGTTATATTATAGCACGAGTTTTAGTACAGTGTCACAGGGGTTAAGACAAGAATTCCATGGACTTGAGCTTGTTATATTATAGCACGAGTTTTAGTACAGTGTCACAGGGGTTAAGACAAGAATTCCATGGACTTGAGCTTGTTATATTATAGCATGAGTTTTAGTGGTACATACAATTCCTCCCAAAAAAAAACTAAGGGTAGGAATCAGACAAATGGAGAAGCAGAGGAAAACAAGAATAAAGAAGAAAATTTTAATAATAATAATAATAATAATAATAATAATAATAATAATAATTAACAATTGTATAGCGCCCTTCCTCACTAGAGCTCATAGTGCTTTACAGAAGAAAAACTGTCAACGTTTAATTTTATTAAAATTTGGAATAAGTAATATATCTCGCAGACATTAAAAAAAAAAAAATGTCTCTCCCCCCCCAAAAAAAAAAAAAAAATATATATATATATATATATAAAAAAGTTTTTTCTTTAAAGCTAATTTATTTTATGCAGCGTTGGAGTCGGTGATTTGTTTGGTGGAGCGCGATTGTGACACAACAGTGGGAGACAACAACGGGTTCCTGGCAACGCACTTGGCAGCTCGGTATGACCAGGTGGACTGCTTGCGTTTTCTGGTTCAGCAAGGGACAGCACTGGATGCCGCACAGTCTGAGGGCCGCACTCCTGCCCATGTGGTGAGCGTGTTCTTAAATGCTTGTTGCAGTGGAGATCAGATAGTTTCAAACACCTTGTTGTTGTTGTTGTTGGTGATGGTGTTTTGTTGTTGTTGTGGTACTTTTGTGTTGTATTATAATATATTTTGTGTATTTTTCCCTCATTCTATTGTACTTGGCCTTGATCTGGATTGGTTATTTGGGGAAAAGTGTGTATTATATAGAATCCATTATTATTATTATTATTATTATTATTATTATTATTATTATTATTATTATTATTATTATTATTATTATTATTATTATTATTATTATTATTATATTTATTGTGATGTCTTGTATTGTAATGTATTGCATTTATCAGGCTGCATTGTATGGAGCGTGGAATGTCTTGCACTGGCTTCTGGAGAAAGGAGCGGATGTCAACATCCAGGATCGTAAGTCAAAAGAGTTACATATATACATAAGATTTGCAGAATAGATGCATGTGCTTACAAAATATACTTCCATTCGGAAATTATTGTGTGTTTATGTACATTATGCATAATTAAAATTATATTTATGACTTTGTCGTCAAATCATTTATGTGCTTCATAGCTTCGATGAATGTTTGCCGATGACTCTGGCCTCTATGACTCTTTCCCACCTGACGATGCCGCTGCAGTGGAGTCTGCTAAGAAGATTGAGCTGTGCTGCTCTGACATCAATGTGTGGATGACGCACAACATGCTGAAGCTGAACGAGGACAAGACTGAGGCCATCATGTTTGGACCTAAGAGCAAAAGAGACTCTGTATCCCTGACCTCAATCAGTGTTGGGCAGTCTGTGATCCCCCTCTCGTCCACTGTCAAAGATCGTGATCGATGCAAACCTCACAATGGAGGATCACGTTGGTGCCGTGGTTAAGGGGAGCCACTTCTATCTCCGCCCTCTTGGTAAACTGCGAGGTGTTCTCACAAACAAGGCTGCTACCACCATTGCCGTTGCCTTGGTGATATCCAGGATAGACTAAGCAAACAGTTGTCTGTGGCGCCTTTCTGACCATCAGCTGGACCATCTCCAACGTGTTCAGAGCACGGCTGCCAGGGTTGTCACCCGCAGCAAGAAGACCGACCATATCACTCCGGTTCTCCGACAACTTCACTGGCTGCCAGTCAAGAAGAGAGTTGACCACAAAGTCCTCTCCCTGTGCTACAAGTGTGTCCATGACCCCACCTCTTTTAGTGAGTCACATATAATGTCTGACATCAGCGACTGACATAAAATAACAAACATGGCATTTTGAGCAAGGATAGCAGAAAAAGGCTACAAGTACATTGACAATTAAGCATGAGAAGTAATCCACAATGAGATCCAATCCAGATGCAGTTGGAGAATGGAAAGACGATGGGACAAGGGGAGTACAAAGGGAGGGGGGGGGGGGAGGGGAGCAGGGTGTGTTTGGCTTAGTGAAGTTGCATGTTTTTATCTTCTCTGTGATGATTTAAATACATGCATGCACTAATTGGCTTGCCATTTCCTTTTTTTTGGGGGGGGGGGGGGAGGGGGAAGGGATGGGGGGAGCGGAGCAGGAGGAGGGTGGGGGGGTGGGTGGTGGTCAAAAGTTTACATTTGATTTCAACCAAGAGAGTCTCTTTATTGAACAATATTAACCCAAAATCAGTATAGTGTGGTCATATCGTTAAAATAAAAAAGAATGCACAAAAAATTAACAAGTAAAAAAATCATCAGCGGTTGTTTAAAAATATGTTTGTGTATTTTGAATGTAATGCATGGTTAAAGCTGGCTTGCTTTTAATTTTTTTGTCATCATTGTTAACAAATTATATTTGTAAAGGTATGCTTCACTCAGCACCTTTTTGTATGTCATTAGATTTGTACAGATCTTGGTGTTTTGTTTTGGATCCATTTATTTTTATTCATCTTCATTATTTTGTTAAATTTGTTTACTTCAGATTTAGGCAACACACCGGCCCACTGTGCAGCAGAGGGAAAGAAAGTGGAGTGTTTTAACTGCTGTGTTCAGCACGGTGCAGACCTAGGACTTACCACCGTCAACCACGACACACCCATGGATTCTGCAAGGAAGTCAGGCTGTGCCCTCCTGATGGCTAAAGCTAGTGAGAATTTTATCCAGTCCAATCCAACCCAACCAATCCAATCCAAACCATTCTAATTATATCCTGTATCCATTTGCACAGCACATTAAAAAAAAAGTAAACGATTAGTTCATCAAAGAGCTGCTCAAGGTGCTTGCTGAAAACAGGATCTAACATGACTGGGTTCTTAACGTGCTATAACTGCTCTAACATGGTGGGAAGTTAAAATGCGGTATAAAGAGTCATCACAGAAAATCGACTACTTTGAGAAAAAAATCTGTTGTCGCTGTTGATGTAGATGTAAAGCTAGAGTGTCGTTTTGCACACCAGATGAGAAAGTTCTACCAGTGCAAGTGATCTGCCACTAAGCCTTTCAGTCTGCCGCTGTATTAGGGCTATACCCTTTCTGCAGTTTGAATTGATTACAGACATAGGCCATGGCAATTAACGAACCAAATGCATGCTTTGTGCTGTAATAATAATAACGGATTTTTATATAGCGGGTACTCCAGCCTATGACCAGACTCACCACGCTTTACATAGTCATAACATATAAATACATGCACTCGATGAAACATTACTTTTGCTACAATACACCAAAAGACGGGACAGTAAAGGTACAGACTATTTACGATTATGTAAATAAATTACAAAAAAGACAAAGATATACTATTTACAACTATGTACACAAATGACAAAAAAAGACAGAAAATAGAATAGCAGAAACCTATTTACAGCTATTTATATGCCCGGTTAGGCCCAGGAAGGAAAACAGTATAAATATTTACAGCCGTGTATACACTTACGGATCAGACATAGACAAGAGATGAGAGAATGGCAGCGGGATACAAATCAATCTGAATAATGCAGTTTGAAGAGGTGGGTTTTGAGGGCCTTTTTGAATGCTTGTGTTGATTGTATGTTGCTGTACTGTTGAATGTTCCTGCAATGAAGATTGAGAGCAAGTGTTATTAAGTGTTAGTATGCATGCCACCAGAACTATAATAATCATGAAAGGATAAACACATAAGGAGCGTGATCTCAGCTCCATGTTAGGAATGCCTTTTTTGTAGTGCTAGCAGCTGCAATCTTTACCCAATAAATACGTTGCTCTGTTAAATGCTTTCAGTTAGGAACGAAAGCAAATGCCCTGCATGCCACAAGAAGCAGCAAGTGATAGATTGGGATGAAGAGCACAGGCCATCTGCTGTGGAGAGGAATATCACCACTGCCGCCTCCACTGCTTACGTCTCCCCTTTACCTAAAACTCTGTAAATATACTTTGTTTTTTTTAATGTTGGATTATATTTGTCATATTTGTTATATTTGGGTTGGCCTTCCCACCTACGGTGTGACTGTCACAAAAGTGGCACCACTCATTACAAAAGGGAATAGGGGAATTATAGGGTTGATTTGTTTTATTTCTTCACCTTTATCCATCAAGGACCTGAGCATTAAGATGTGTAAAGTCCATGTGATGGAATGCATGTGTGCATGTACAGACTAGACTTCAGCTTATAATCTCATTTGAAAGAGTGCTGGCTGGGTAGCTTTTATAGGGAAGATCAAATAATTTCAAGCGGCTTGAGACCTGTGACCAGTTTGATCATATATATTATCTGAAGTTTAAAACAACATAACAAATAAATAAAACTAGATGCGTATATGAATAAATTACTTATTTAATTAATTTGAAAAATTGTTAAAATGACCATCACCTTATTTAGAATGACCATCCCCATATTTAGAATCACCATCACAGCAGGGAGTAGAGCAATCCCCAACCTCTGTTTTTGCGGATGACATTGATGGATTGGCTGGAGAGGAACAAGAACTTGAAAAGCTGTTACAGAGGCTTGAAACCACCACCAGAGCCTATGGAATGGAAATAAGTGCAGAGAAGACCAAAATGATGATACCTCTCCATTCGCTATTTCTTCTAGTGTAAAGCCCATAAAGTTATTGTCATCACCGCTTTCACAGATAATCGAACACCATATCTTCTTCCTCCATCTTTGTGACACAGAAATTGGGGCCAAAAACTTTCTGTTTTAAAAAAAATTACCATGAAAAGACTATCGCCTATTGCACCATGTAGATCTATCGGAAAACTAAACCAAAAACTGAAGTTTTATATATAAATTATAAGGCAATGTATTGTGGTTGACTGTTGCTAGACAGTTACGACGCTGTAGACTAGCGAGACTGAACAGGCTTGCGAGGAAAAAAAGACACTGAGCTCGTGGGCCTGAACAGGCCTTGCGAGTGGCAAATGGTTAATATTGAACTTATGATTCTTTGATGCATGATAAATATCAATGAGACACAAATACTTTACAAATTTGTTCAACCTCACTACAAGGTCAAGGTCTTTGGAGCTGTCCAAATTAAGTAGGTTAGTATAAGTACTTTGAAGTGACCTAGACCCTAAACTATGAGAGATATGAAGTCCAAACTTGTTGTATTTAGAGATGATAGCTTGATCTTTTAAATGTGTTTTGTTTTTGGGGTGATCTTGAAGGTCAAGGTCATTTTAGGCCTTGCAAAAACATATAAAATAGATCATCGCACAGTGGAATGGCTGTTTATATACTCCATAATATCCAACAACATTGGGTTAAATAATCATACATGCATGAAAGACCACATGAGCCTCAAGGTCATGTTCACTGAAGGTCAAGGTCCTTCCAAAGTTACCAGTTTTTTGGGAGGCATAATACTAATTTTGCTTTATTTTATTTGATAGTGCATGAGAGTATTTGGAGCTAGAGGTCAATGTTATCTCAAGGTCAAGAGCACAAAAAGACCAAAGGCGATATTACTTTGCATTTTAAAGCCACCGCTTCATTTTCATTTTTTCTGGGCACTCATTTTCATGTTAAATATTGCAAGCTCCATAAGAAGCATGTGAGTCATATGGGCTTTGCCCTTCTAGTTCAAATTTTAGTTCATTTTACTGCTTTACTTTCATCGACTTGTGAGTAGACTTGTCAGCAGACTGCAATTGTCGACTTTCATGGACAATTACGGGGTTATGACAAACAGACAGCGCTTCACGGGAACGGCACTTGCTTTGATGCTAGTTGACAGAGCTGCATGGTGATGTCAACGGATGGCCACTGTGTTATGTAACATTTTATAGCAGAGGAGTTATTGTGGCATAGTTCTGTGCATTTCATAATGATGTATCCACTGCCTACCTCAAATTAAAACTGTACTCCTTGAGAATGAATGAAAGTTGCCCTTTGAGCAGGCTTAATGTGTTTGGTATTGCACATTATAATGTAAGTTATTATTATTATCTATTATTATTATTATATTATTATTATTATTATTATTGTATTATTATTATTATTACTATTAATACTATTATTACTATTGTTATTATTATTATTATTATTATTATTGTTATTATTATTATTATTATTATTATAATTATTGTTGTTGTTATTGTTGTTATTATTATTATCATTATGTCCTATAATGTCTTTATCACTTTGCAGCCCAAAGCAGACTCAGCTACAGAAGAACCTGACTAAGATTGGCATGAAGGAGAAAAAGAAGGTGGCCAAGAAGACACTTCCAGAGAGAGACTTGACGGCCAAGTACTTTGGGGAGTATCTGGATCCAAACAAGAATTTCTCATTCTTTAAAACACAGTAATAGAGTTCTACATGTTTCCCCAATGAGAAATCCAATGAAGAAAAATGTTCTTGTTGTCAAAGAACATAATGGTTGTGAATGTGATGAAAGGAAACATTTCCAAGTTATTGGCTGAACTATAGCATGAAAGAGACCTGAGAATGCAGCCTACTACTTTGGGAAATATCTACATCCCAACAAAAATTTCTCATTCGCAGTAAACTCTGTAAAAAAAAAATTTATAAATTAAAATTAACAAAAATTACAAGGAAAGTAATAATAATAATAATAATAATAATAATAATAATAATAATAATAATAATATAAATATTGGATGCTATATACGCGCTTTTCCCCAAATTATCAATCAGGCTCAAAGCGCTGCGATCTTTACCAACATACACGCTCACATGTTTTGACCACTCTTACACACACAACAAACACATATCTATCACTCAAACATTTGGCGTAAAGGCAGGGAGATTGCTATTAGAATGACGGAAAGGAAATCCAATTATTATTTTTGAAATTTTAGATTGACCACATCCAATACCATGCATCCAATACCATTATTGAAGGGATGGAGGAAACCAGAGTACCAGAGAACCCCCCCCCCCCCCCACCCCCTGACCTCAATAGTCTCGTACCTAAATCACATTAGTACACCCCTTGCGGAAATTGAACCCGTGACCTTCGGTATAGGAAACCAGCGACTTATCCACTGCGCCACGAGGCCAATCCACATATTGCGAAGTTATTGCATCTAAGAATATTGCTGTGATGAAAGGAAGGGAGACTATTCCAGTGAGATTGTCATAACCCACATTATAAATCAGTGTACATAAAAGAATAACGTTGTTGGAATTTGTTTTATCAGATACCATTGAGATTAGATGTCACACTGAGCTCAATCAGAGAGAGAGAAAATGGAATCTTTCAATTATATGTGTTTTATATGTTTTTATATGTGCTTTTGTGTGGTGCTGCAGCGTTGACCAAATGCATTCCTTGTGTATTATTCACTTGGCAATAAATTATCTTGAATCTTGAATCTATATGTATCATTAACTGAATATCTTTGCGATGAAAGCCAAACTAATTAAGTCTTTTTATTTATTTAAAATTTAAAAATCCATAAGATTTGAATACCGCAAGGACATTTCCTGCCACAAATGTACGTGACATGGACAAGAATAAAATAATATTATTACAATTAAAACATATAAACCCAGCTCCAGTACTGTTTTACAAATAATACTGTGATGAAACAACAGAAAATGTTTCTGTGTGAAGTTGGGTGTTTTCAGCAGTGTATAACTCTGCTTGGCAATTATAGTCAGTTGAATTAGCAGTTTCAGTGTCACATTCCAAGCATTTTTGTTGTTGTTAAATCTGTTTGTGCGGGTGAGGTGTGGATAGGATGGGACCTGGTCTGAGGAGTGCTAATTGCATCTTTAATGATTTTTTTTAAACAAACTTCTTTTATTTTCTAAAACATGCATGCAGTTATTATATTTGTCATTCTCAGAAACGTGAGAGGAAAGGAAATACAGTAAGTCCTCGGGTAACGCCAGTCTCGACTTACGTTGTTTTGTGGTTACGAAGGTCCTCCCCATAACAATATAATAAATATTATTACGAGTCGTTCCGTCTTACGCGGTTTAGCATCGTAAGCTATGTAAACAAATGGGAGCTAGTTTAATTCATGTGGTAAGGAATTGTTTTCTCTTCTTTTTAATACTTTTTTATGTCGTTAACAGTTACAGTACAGTATATAGCACTGTACATACAGTGCAGGTATTTTTCTTTATGTTCTGACTTACGTTCCGACTTACGATGAAATCGGGTTACGATGAGTCCAACGAATGGATCAACGTCGTAACTCGAGGACCCCCTGTAAAGAGATAATATTACAAAATAGATCGAAAAATTACAGTTCTTTATGTCACATGTACAAGTTGTAAGACAATGTAATACAGTTTGGATCTTTCGAAATAGGATCTATACATACATATTTCTTTTTTAATATTTTGTAATGTAAAAGGAGAGAGAGAGAGAGAGAGAGAGAGAGAGAGAGAGAGAGAGAGAGAGAGAGAGAGAGAGAGTAAAATGTAATATAGGGATGAGAGAGAGAGAAAAGGCATCATTGGTAATCATCTTACAAATTATACAAAACAACACTTTAGTTGGCTGTCAAAAATACACAAATATATTTAACTATAAGGCATATGAGCTCATCTGCCATCAAACAGTGGTAAGTACAGGCACCATGCTTGTGCACATTTTTGATATCTCATTTGTAAAAATGCAATATGTATTTCTACTTCACATCAACTTTTCAGTACCACTGTAAAGAACCTGTAAAGTGGAATTTTTTTTTCGCATTTTGTATTTGTAAATGAATGATTTTGATAATAAAATTAACAAGTCTGATATTGTGTCAGTTCTTATATTTCTGTCAAAGCCAAACATTATGAGATGTTCGCTGAAGTAGAACGCAACAGCATTATAACACTTAGAATTTAAGGCTGTTTCAAATTCAGCCCAAAATGTTTCAACGAAAGGACACTTTAAAAAAAAGGTGTTGTATGTTTTCCCTTTCATCTTCACAAAAGGTACAATTAATACTCTGTTCTACTCCATGTTAGATAATACTATATTGGTTCCTATTATTCTATGAATTATTGTAATTTGCAGCCACTTCAATTTCATTTCCCTAATTTCTTGTGTTTTCGTAAATATTTTTTCCATTCTACTGTGTTCAATATTCTCCCGTCCCAGTTTTTACAACAATTTGGTTTTACTTCATCCTAAACTAATGTATATAAAATAGCCTCGCACCTTTTGTAGTTGTACCTATAAGTATCAACACTTTACTATTGTTATAATCAACAACGTTAGTGTTAGCTAGTTGCAATCCACTCCGGCGAACATATTTCTTAGATGCCTCTACACAACTATAGTACACTAAGAAATTAGTAGTAATTCTATATATTTCCATGAAAGCTTAAAAAAAATTGCCATTGTTATTCAACACTTCCAATCAAATATTTTCCAGATTCGATTGAAAAATGTGCATATTTGGTTGGAAGTGTGTTGAATAACACATGATACGAATAATTTTATTAAGTGAATTGTGTTATGAATAATTCCATTAGGTTAATTGTGGGACAAATAATTTTATTAAGATAATTGTGTGACAAATAACTTCATTAAGACAATTGTGTAACAAATAATGTGTATTAATTAAGGCAGTTATATTATGAATAATTTCATTAAGGCAAATTGCATGTGTGCATATATGAATGAAGTAAAATCTTAACTTTTAAGTTTGTAAAAGTATCAAGTCCATGTACAAAATTTAAATAATAATTAGCAATGTGTTTTAATGTTTTGTTTTACTTTGAGAATGATTTTGCTTTTTTTAAAATTCATGTTTTATCCTAGACTGACTGTGTTGTGTTAATGTGATTGTCAATGATTGTTGTAAGTACGCACGCACTGCACACACACGTATACAACAAAAATAAAATAAAATTTTAAAAACGCTTGCTGTTTAATGTTGGGACAATAATTAAAGACATAAGACACATACATGCTCACAGTGGTGAAGAAATGAAAACTCTGATGGTATGGCCACGTCACCATCAGGCCTTGCAAAAACCATCCTGCAAGGCATGGTGCAAGGAGGCAGAAAAAGAGGGAGACAGAAAAAGAGGTGGGAGGACAACATTCGACAATGGACTGGTTTGACACTAAAACAATGGACTGGTTTGACACTGAATGAAGCCATATGAGGGTTGCTGAGAATAGAGAAAGATGGAGTAGGCTGGTTAAACGATCATCTGTGGTACCCCAACTACCTTTCTAGGATAGGATTGGAAAAGACACATAAGATATAAGACTATTTATTTACCAAATAAATGGTTATACGGATTTTAGGCTGGCATGGTGACAATAAAATAAATATTTTTTCTTGCAGAATCTTACATGCATTCATCATGTCATACACTCAATTGGCAATCCTCCTGTATACAGCACTAGAAGACATGTAAACACAGTATTAAACTCAAATCAGTCATATAGCACAAGTAATGGAATAACAGTTTTGCAACCATTGTAGAAAAATACATAAAAATCATAAAAAGTAAAAAAGAACCCAACACACCCAAATACACAAAACAACAACAACACACACACATACACACAATTATATAGAGAATTCACATCTAACACACAGTATTCATGTAGAATGGGTAACTTCTCCGTTAAAACATTATGTACATTATGTTGTAAGTAAAACAGATATTGCACAACAGCAATCGATGGATACAAAGTGTAAGAACAAGCATGCAGTGAAATGACTATCAATCAAATCACACATATAATTAACCATAAATTTAAACACAGACCACAAAAATACACACACCAATCAACACATTTAAATTCACAAATATACACCGACATACCCACACAGTAAATAATAAAGTGATTTAAAAAGGTTAAGCTTAACTTGTATACAAGCGTGCGTGGACTCACGCACACGTATCCGCACCAACACACACACATGCAACAATTAAACACACACACACACAAACATACACACAAGTAAAACAAAACACAGTAATAAAACACAAAGTATAATACAAACAGCATTAAATAAAATGATTACGACATTTTGATAGACCAAAAACAATAAGTTGTTCTTTGCCATCACTAATATAAAAAACGAATTTTTGCACTATGAAAATATGCAGCCCAAGGGCTCAGGTTGATGTTTCTGGGTTCTAGAGAGGGGTTGCAATAAATTGGCACTGATAAATCCTGTCCATCTTTTTTTGTGGAGTTACCATTAGTTTTGACATGGACAAAACACACTTCAATCTTGGAGAAGATTAACATCTAAAAACAAATTTTTGTTCTATGGGTTCAGGTTGATGTTTCTGGGTTCGAGGGATTCCAATGAATTGGCCTTGATAAATCCCTGTCATCTTCATTTTGGGAGTGTCCAGAAATTTTGAAAGATCCAAAACAACACTATTTGTTTTTTGCCATCACTAAAATAAAAAACACCTTTTTGCACTATGAAAATACGCAGTCCATGGGCTTGGGTTGATGTTTCTGGGTTCCATAACTGTCAAGCTCTTGTGGACTCTTACCATAAGATTTTGCTTCCTATATACCATAAGTTTGAACAATAAATGGTGTTTTTTTTCGCCACAATTTCATTAAAAAAAACCATAAGATCATCACCTTATGCCTTAAGATTTAAAAACCAGCAAAATTCCATAAGAATTATGTCAAAAGCATAAGATTTGACAGGTATGGGGTTCTATGGTGGGGTTGCAATAAACTAACAGTAACACTGATAGAGTGATAAATCCTGTCCATCTTCAAGATCAACATAATTGTTTTCGATTTACACATATCCTCATAGTCACACCCCATGATTATTCTTTGCTTAATTTGTTTTATTTGTTTATTTTTTTCACACACTTCAACATTACCAAATATAGATTCCAACGATCAGATAGTACTGAATGTCTTTGGCTTTGATAGTAAATTGGAAATTCCTAAAGTTTTCACTTTTTAGCTATTAAACCGCTTTCTTATTATAGTACCTTTAATGGCGGCGTACATGATCTGAATTTTCTTCAGCCGCGAAAAGTTAGTACAATCAGTGAAAAAGCACTTCATACATTATTCTTTATAGTTCCTCCTGTATTCATGTTTTGTGCATTGCAGTTCTGAACGTTACAGTCATTCCTCGGGGTGAAGATCCCCAAACCGCACTCTGTAAATCTTCGGCTCGTTTGGTTGGTTCAATCACAGGCTGTAGTGTAAACTTGTAAAGTCTCGTCTTTCGTAGGCCTCAATTACATACACGAGTTTACAAAGACGAAGGAAAAAATATCAGTACAGAGCCTTGTGGTTGGTTCACTATGTAAGTACTACGAAAGACGAGACTTCACAGCCTGTAGTTAGTTTGTATTTGTAGGCCTATATCGTGAGACTTGACTATGGCAGCAGAGAGGTCTCGACGAAATAATGCGGGTAGCCGCATGAACCAGCTGTTGGAAGCAGAAGATGAAGATGATTTTTACAAAACTACTTATGGAGGTTTTGAGGAGGTATGTTTACTTGACTTTTTAATTAAAGCCTATAGTATGTTATTAGGCATTAGCTCAGTAACTATTGTTTTTGGCTTTGTCCGTCCGGAAACTAATGGACAGATTTGTTTAAAACTTCATATTTATTTGTTACTATTTTGTATTTGATTTGTTGTAGCTTTGATTTGATTTGCAGGAAGCTGAAGACAATGACTTCAACACAGAGGACTCTGATTCAGAATCCACAGATTCTGATTTTAGTATCGACGAAAATGATGATGTTCGCAGTGACGTGGATGATGATGATGAACCCAAGAGAAAAAAGCGTGTCGTCACTAAAGCATACAAGGTAAATTAAATGTTATTTGTTTTCAATATAAATATTAACCCGTTCGGTGCTTGTGACCGAATATTCGGTCAGCATCTTCACTACCAGTTCTGTGCCAGCAACCGAATGTTTAGTCATTTTATCTTTTGAATTTTTCATGGTAAATCCAGAAAAGAATGTATGACATGGAACCTACTTTCGATAACTACAACCATTTCCTTCTTGGGGAACACTGGTATTTTCCCACTAGGTCTCGCTGCTAGGGCCGTAAACACAGAAATATTGAGGCAACTGCATCATTTTGCAGCGAGACATAGGGGACGCATTGACCCAATTTACACAGCAGAGGCAGAGGTCAAGTCAAATGATAGTGAGTGGGATGTCAGAGATTTGTTGCGATAAAGCAACCTAAAGTGTCTAGAGGCAGTGCTGTCAGGGAGAGAGGGGGAAGGGCAGTAGCGAGAGGGTGTGACCAAAGTGTAAGAGGTAAAGAAAGGCAAGCAGTGTCAGTGACCTGGACTGCATCTTTTGATGGCCAGTTTCTTGATGCCACTAACACTACACCAACATGTAATGAACTATCTTGCCTCCATTAGGCTTTGGGAATTTGTTGTGAATTATTACCCAAATTTGCAACAGCAACAAAATTTTTTTTTTAAAGCCCTGGCAATAGGGATGCACACTTGCAGGTTAATTGATGATTTATACATTTGCAGTGGTAGAAGCTAAGCTATCTTGGTCATGATTTTTAAAAAAATGTAACAACTAAGAGTATTCATCTTTGTCCTTTTATTAACAAAACCAAGCACAATTCCAAGCATAAAACAAGGCTCATAGCCCAGAGGGCATTTGAGCCAAAGGTAGGGGGAGAAGAGGGTGGAAGGGATTACAGGCATTTTAAAAAAACAACAAAACACCCCAATGATTGGCACAACAACAAGACTGCTCCATAGGCATCACAAGGCATATATCTCCAAAATGGTACTAACAGTATTAAGAATTTGCTAGTCATGACTTGGTAGAGGCCAATTGTGTGAAATTGTGTACCTAATATAAACTTAACTTAAAGGATTTAGAGCAACTAAAATTTTTTTTGTATTTTTACCTTGGAAGTTGTGAGTTTTGTTTTCTTCAAAGTTCTTCTGTTAGTGTGACAAAACGAGCTCTATTGAGATGTTATTTATATAATTACTTTCATTACTTCTGAGTTTATGATCGTTTACATGTGGTGTGTCTATTTCTGTACCTCTTGCAGCTTACTAAGTACTTAGTAGATCGCAAATCCATCTTTTGAGTTTTCTGAGGTTTCATTGTCATTTTTCAATGCAGGAGCCCAAGCGAGAGCCAGAGGAGAAGAAGACAAAACTGGTGGAGAAAAAAGAAAAGAAGAAAACAATGGAGATTCCGGCAGTGCAGATCTACAAGTCTCCAGGTTAGACAGAATTTTCAATAGTACAATAGTATAGACTACAGGGTACAGTGTGTGTTGCGGTAACATGAAGCTCTGAAACAGACCCTTCCGCACTTCAGTGATAGAATTAGTTTTTTGCATGTGCATTATAAACTTCTGTTGGATTTGAGAGTGGGCAATGGACTCAGTGGGTCCCAGCTGCCACTGCCATCAAAATAACTTTGTTCGAAAAGTTTTGCCTGTACAGGCAGACATAAGACTATTTATTCACTCATAGTAAAATTTTACAAGGATTTTGGTGCAGTGGTTCTCATAGGCCTCAAAACTGGCAGTCAACATTGATGCACTGATACAAATTCTGAGGGTTATTTCAAAATTTTTAAGGGTCAAATCAAAATTGATCAAACAGACAATTACTTACACACAGAAATGATGGCAAAACAATAATACAACGCATTCAGTATAGCAAAACAATTTTTAGTTTATTCTGGTTTCTATCCATAACGTAAACAACAGTGAAATTGATTTTTTTTCTCTTGTCAATTGCAAAATAATGGCAAGGGGAACAACTCTACAAAACTATGTCAGCGGAAGTATAAAATCGTCGTCTGCTGTGCACTGGTGTCTGTGGACATTAAGCAAAACTAAACAAACAAACACCAATTCAATAGTGATGCCGATCATTGCTGTAAGGTCACGAAAAATGACTGTGTCTTGGCAGAGAAAAACTTGTGCGTCATAAAGACGCACAGATCTGAAATCTCTGCATCACTTTCTGTATTTTTATGCGTAAATTACGCGCTGCAGTGCGTTATGGGGAACTCTGTTCACTTGATGTGATGTTGGCTCTTGTTTAATTTGATCGTTTATTGCATAAGTATTCATTGTATGCATGGAGCATTACAGAATCAGGTGTATATCTATGTGTATGAGTCCATTTATATTTTTTATTTAGATTTTGTCAGAGTCTGCGCCCAAAGGTTGCAAGTGGGTAGATTGAGTTAGATCCTTTATCGACCAGCGTCTTGAGCTGCTCTTGAGCTGGAAAAGTGCTTTATAAGATTGGTTGATTGATTAATGTGTTAGCAAAATTTGAAATAATTTTCTCAGTGAAAGAGCATGTGTGTGTGTGTGTAATTGTGGGAGAGAGAGGAGAGAGATTGGAGAAAACAATTCAAATGTCTTCTTCATTCAAACAGATAACATTTTAAAATTTATGTCAACTGTATTCCGAACCCGGAGCCAAATATTTTATGCTACTCACAAACCTAATCCCATAGAAATGTTGCTTTAGTTTAGTCTGTCATCAGTCCACCCACCACAGACAAACAAAGCTTCTGTGCCTGGGGGGAAGGTATATATCTTAAAACTTGTCTGTGACAATTGGAATACGTTTGAATGACTTGCCATCTTTTTGACTTGCATGCAAGTAGAGATATACTTCAAAGCTTTTTCTTTTTGCTTTTACATTTAGAACGCAAGTCTGTACGAAAGTCGACAGCGCTAAAATCAAAGCAGGTGAGCGCTCGCCAGAAGATCCGTGAAGAGCAAGCCAAAATTTTGGCCGACATCGCGGACAAGAAGAACATCAACGTTGAGGACATGCGGCGCCTCACACAGGAGGAACTTCTAGCGGAGGCCAAGGTCACCGAGCAGATCAACCTCAAAAGTCTAGGTCAGTGTTTTTTAGTGAGCTTGATGGCATGTTTTCATGCTGTAGACGAAGACTTTTTCCCTCCTTTGTTTCACATTGTGGAGCTTTTCTGTTTGGAATCACGAAGCAAGCTGGGATATTCTTTACTATAATTATTATTATTTAATCTTTCCTATTTAGTGCCTTTCCAGCTCAAGAGCTGCTCAGGATAAGTTTCTTTATTTATGGCATTTTTATCATGTGATTTTGACCCACCACCATAGATCAAGTGGTAGAGGTTTCGTCTGGCACACCGATGTCCCAGGTTCGAATCCCGTGGTTGGTGAAATAAAAAGTGGCCATTTTCACTGTCCATTTTAAAAGTATGATTGCTGTGGTCGTTCAGCGTTGAATTAGGTGCCTACCACTCTTTCCCTGTAATGGTTATCCCCATCCACCTCAATGTTCATTCATTCCTGTTATCTTTTTCTTTGAAGCTACTTTTGCTTGCTTCTGCAATCAGTGCTGAATGCAACAGATGCATTTGCAAGTAAACAATGATTATTCTTCCAACTTTATTTCTGCAATTTTACAGTTTGCTTCCAGCTTTCTCCAATGGTGTAGAACGACTCCACTCATTTACAAGATGAAGAAACAGATATTGAATGAGTTCCAATTTTGTGTCACCCCATAAATATCTATGTATACTGATTGCTTCTCTGCATTACTTACTTTACTTATTATTTCATCTGAGTTTGGTGTTTACAGAAACCTACGAACGCTTGGAACTGGAAAAAAAACGTACCCGCGTGCAGAAACAAGTTTACCGCGGACCAATCATTCGCTACCACTCTGTCACTATGCCTCTCCTTAACGAGGACACCTGCGCTGATCCAGAAATCAATGTTGATGGTGACGGGTAAGTTTTAAAAAAAAAATATTTTAACGCAAGAATGAAGTCTGTTTGCAAAACATACGAAAAACAGACGCTAAAGTTTGTCTTCTCCATCTCCATATACGCTTGCAAAACATGGACCCTCACAGCAGACCTACAATGAAGAATTCAAGGCATGGAGATGAGGTGCTAAAGAAGACTTCTGGGCATTTCCTATACCGAGCTAATTACCAACAATGAAGTCCGACAGACCATCACGCAAGCCATTGGAAAACACGATGACTTGCTCACAGTGGTGAAGAAACGGATACTCCGATGATATGGCCACGCTACCAGAGCATCAGGCCTTGCAAAGACCATCCTGAGAGGCAAGGTACAAAGAGGCAGAAGAAGAGGGTGACCGAAAAAGAGATGGGAGGACAACATTCAAGAATGGACTGGCTTGACAATGAGCGAAGCCATGAGGGTTGCTGAGGACAGAGAAAGATGGTTAAATGATCATCTGTGGCATTGTTCGTACACTCCTTGAACCTCCTTGAATTTTCTATGTCTTGTTCAAGGCCCTTGAATCTCCTTGAAAAATAGCCAAATCGCCTCAGCTCTTTGAAAACTCCTTGAAATTTCAACCAGTGTATCTATCCATTGCTTGACCTAGAGATTTTAATGTCAGGTTTTCAAAAAAAGCCATTGAAAAATAAAAATTTATAAAACAAAAATTATAATATTATATTATTTATTATTTTGTTGTCTGCTAATGATAAGGGAAGTAACCTCCACTGGAAATTGTTCACACCCTTGCTGTCGCGCATGCGCAGTTATCGGTTTTCGTACATCCTTCGTTCTTTCGTGTGTTGTTCAGAGCGTACGAAAACAGCGAAAAGGACAGCGAAACCGCGCGAGTTTAGATAGATAGATAGATATTCAGTGCTTATAGGGTCCAGCGGACTGCGAAGAGCCGAATCAGGACTACACAAAAGTAAGTAAAATCAGACTAAACTGTTAACATTTAAATATGATAAAAGATGTAAATAAAATCAGTCTAACTAATAAAATCCAACCAAGTATACAAAACAAGATGATATGACTTAAATGCAATAAAACAAACCAACATCATGTAAAAACTGAAACAGGTGTTGACTATTGCATACTTTAAAACTCTCATTAAATGGTATTGAACCAAAATATATTTCTCTTTCATCAACCAGATCAGCACATTGAGACATAAAATGGCAAACGGAAAAGGATTTATCACATGCAAAGCACCATGGTGGTTCTTCTCCTAGATCCTTTTAAAAGGAAACTAGGGGGGCCAAAAGTATGTCCAATACGAAGGCGAGCCAAAACAGATTCTTCTTTGCGGGTGGATGCAAAGTTAGGTAAAGAAGCAGACAAATCTGGAAGAATTTCCTTTGTGGTTATCGAAATCTGAATACGCAGGGTGGCTGCTTGAAAAGAAAGGGAACAAGCATACATGTTTCTGCCGCGTCTGCAAGAAAATTATCGACGTGAAAGTGATGTGTTGGACCAGCTGTTCAGCACGCACATGAAAGCAAGAAAATGACTATCAAGATCTTTGGGCTGTTGTGAGGCAGCTGTTACTTTTGTCCCATGGGCAAACAACTGTCGAGAGAGGATTCTCAATCAACAAAGAGACCAACCCTGAAAATCTCTCCCAACAGTCCTTGGTTGCTTGCCGACAAGTGCTGAACGGTATCAGGAAGATTGGTGGAATCGACAAGGTGGACATCACCAAGGAGCTGCTATTATTAGCATCTTCTGCAAGGAGAAAATACGATGACTACCTTGATCAACAAAAGAAAGACCAGGAACAGGCACAAGCGGCAAAGAAGAGGAAGGCACAGGAAGACTCTGTTGCTGATTTAAGAGAGAGAAAAAAGAATGGAGAAGGATGCTCAGCACCTGATTCAGGAGGCAGACAAGCTTGCTGAACAAGCAGAAGAGAAGGGTACTCTTGACTCAGTCTAATGCGCTGAGGAGCAAATCCAAGAAAATAAAGATCCAGCTGGAGAAGATTTCCCATTATATTGATGAAGAGATGGAAAAACTGAAATAACTGAAACCTCCTTCATCTGTATAAAGTGTATTATATATTAGCCGGTGGTGGTACCTCTTTCTGACTTTTTACAGTTCTCTAACTTGTGTCTAAGGACAACATGCTTCACAATTATTATTTAAATGTGTATAGACTCCGTAATCTGCATCATCTTCATAACTGCAACTTCATCGACATGCAGTATTTATGTGTGTAGATTTCATAATCAGTATCAACAGCAGTATCACCATCAGATTCATGATTGCAAACAATTTATGGATATTACTGGGTAAGAGATTTTATCCTTTATTTTGACTAATCAATTCTTATGTGTGTTTACAATTTTAAAAAACTCCTTGAATTTTTGAAAAAAATCCTTGAAAACTCCTTGAATTTGAGTATGAACCATGTGTGGTGATCCAACGATTTTCTAATTATGGGATAGGATAGAATTTTTGGAGAGGCTTGACGTTATCTACGATGGATGCGTTGTGTTATTACATGTTGGTCGTTTTAACTGGCTCATTTGGTTAAATCTAATACCACCAAGAAGAGAAACAACTTTCTATTTAAAAAAATTATTTTTGGTTTTTGCAGCTTTAGTCATGCAATAGAACACTTCAGTTTAGCTTGTGAGAGAGTGGAGGCAGACTTAACATGTCACAGTTACAAACTGCTTATTTTATTTCTTTCTTTTTATTTGAATGGTGGGTTGGTATATATTGTATTTACTTATTACAGTAGTATTTTTTAACAGACATGAAAACAGACGAATTTTTTCTCTCAGAGCAAAGTCTCTTGAACAGTGATTAATAAATTTTCTTTTTTTTTCCCATCTTGTTGCAAGGTTACGAGGGAAGAATAATTGAGTTTTGTGCACAAATGACTCTCAGCATGTAATCTCCTAGGAGAGTTGGTCAGTTTTGTCAAAATGGTTCGATAAAAGTAAATTTTACTATGTTCTCTGTTGACCTAAAGATTGTGTGACTTCTGACACTTTTTCTATTTATTTTCTTTCTAGAGATGGGGTGGCAGAATCCACAAACTCCACGGAGCAGAAGTCAGGAGAGACAGAAAACTGCTCTCGGACATTCATCACCTTTACAGACAACGCCACCTTCGACCAGATCTTTCCGCAGAGCCGACGTAAGATCCCACAGCGCCAACTGTGTCCTGTCACACGCCTGCCAGCCAAATACTTTGACCCTGTGACACAAACGCCTTATACCACCCAGCAGGCCTTCAAACTGATTCGCGAGACCTACGCCAAGCAGCTGGCCCAGTCAGACGGCAGCAAGAATGGTGAAACAGGATCCAGAGGCTCCACCCCGCCCCCCTCCACCCAGACGGCTGGTGCTCAACAGAAACGGAAAGACAAAACACCCATTGGGAGTGTTGCAGTAACAGTGGCTGAACGAGACAGGAGTGTTTGGGACTGAATAAGAGAATGTGTGTTGGAGTGCATGCCTGATTGAAGAAAATAATGTCAACCTAGCCTGAAACTAAATGAATGTTTGCGCTTCTGCCGATTGAGGGCATCGATGTGTTTAGTTTCAGACTGCAGGAAAGTTGACGTTTGCTGGAATTGTGAATGAACATTCGTTTAGCTGCACAAGGAATGTTGGTTTTGCAGAGACTTGACTGGAAAAAACTGTTGCTTTGTGCTGAAATTGTGAACTGCATTGATGTTGTTTTTAAGAGTGAGCAAGCAGAGCCTTTAATTGTAGCTGAATGCATCTGTATTTTGGATGAGAGTATATAATCCGAGGTATAGTCTGTATACACACACACATTTAATGGCACATGTCCTTGACGGAGGAATGCTAGTTACCCGCCAATACCCCAAGTGCTAGATCCCTCCTCCTAGGTTGCCTAAGTGTATGCTCTGTTTAAGGCTTCTCATGAGGATTGAGTTAGAGCCTGAATCAAGCAGAACCTTGAGAAACCCTTGAGCTGGTAAAGTGCGCTATACAAAACAAGAAATATTTAAAAATAGATAGATATTCAGTGCTTATAGGGTCCAGCGGACTGCCAAGAGCCAAATCAGGACCACAAAAAATTAAGTAAAATCAGACTAAACTGTTAACATTTAAATATGATAAAAGATGTAAATAAAATCAGTCTAACTTAGTAACTAATTAGATTCAACCAAGAATATTCAACAACAGGATATGCGATAAAACAAACCAACATATTGCAAAAACTGGAACAGATGTTGACCAATGCAAACTTTAAAAGATATGAGAACATTAAATACATTTCATAGCAGCATTGCGCTGAATGCATCTGTATTTGTGTTCTGTTATTGATGAATGGTTGTTAGTAACGAGGGACAGATTGAAAATGTGTTTGTTTCTTCAAAAGTTGTAATTTCATGTATGAATTGGATAATTGTAACAAAAATTACTCTTATGTAGCAGATTAAAGTTGGCAAAATAAATTGTAAAATTACTCTACATGCTTATTTGTGTATTTGCAAATATGCGAAATGCAATTTGTGGAAAAATAAATAGGAAGAATAAATAAATATGTTACAACAGTTACTTGGAACTGTTAATAGGTTATGTAAAATAATTTACACACACACAAAATGATCATACGCAACATAGACACACATACACACTTTTATTGCAACACAGTAGACGTGGATTGGTTGTATGAACAAACGCATGCAATATTTATTGCACAGTAATAAATAGCACATCAACAAGGCTGTTAAAAAAAAATCACTGTGGAGAGAAATATCAGTCCTTTTAACAAGCAGAAGGAGAGGCCATGTCCAGAAAATTCTACAGAGAAAAATGCCCACATGTATCTGAAGAAATTGTTTAAATAATGTAATTTACAATCTAAATTTTGAATTGCAATTTACACACTATGTGCAGTGGAGGTACAGCTTAGCTCACAAGTCACTATGTACAAGTAACAATGTATAAACTTTCAAACAGCATTTCCATTGTTTTAGGAACAAACGATTATGGTTTTAATTATAGACCTCTTACAGCCATGCTACAACAGCATGGTCAGTGCAGTTTAACCTTTTTTTTAAAAAACCAAACAAACAATATATTACATCAAGAAACAACAATTTTCTATTCTAAAAACATGCAGGATAAAAGCTATTATACTTATAGAGACACAACCAGGCAGTAATGTCACCACAAAAACAGAACATGCTTAATAAATGTAAGCGGTATTACACAAACCCTGTACGAGTTCCCTCAAATTTTTTAATGCAACAGAACTATCGGCTAAATTGGCAGTGTGATAGCTCAGCAGCGATGGGCAGGTGGGTAAGGTTAGGGGAAAGGGATGGGCCAGACTACAGTGGATTTCCTTTCTGTCACCTTACTGGGCAGTAAAACGGAGATGTGAAAGAAAGAAAGAAAGAGATTACTCTGATATAGCGCACTTATAAGCTCAGAGAGCTTCTCAAAGCACTGGCCACTAATATCCAGAAATCACAAAATAGTTTGCTGAAGTCAAGATTCGAACCCACGTCACCCGAGAAGCTTGTACAAAAGTTGTGCGTTCTGACGACTGAGCTATCCCTGGCAAACTGTTTAAAGCGATGCTGGAAACTTACATCAGTACAACTTTATGTCAATCTGAGGAATAAAAATATTGATACAAACGGCTGGAAACTATTAATAGATGCAGTGCTAAAGGGCTTTGTCGGCTCTCAGGTTTTTGCTCTTTTCATAATGCACACCTAAAAGTGAATGTGACTCGATGCACAGCACAGCTAGAAGCGAGACGTGACGACACCATAACAAAGATGCTGAAAGCACTTGCCTAATCACCAAACTGAGTAACAAAATCATCTGAATCGCCTAGACGTGGCAGGCTTTTTGTTGAGATGTTCTTTAAACTAAATCTGTTTTCAACAATTCTTTTAAATCTCACCTCAACATCAGAAACTTTTGTTTGTTTGGTTGTTTTTTTTTTGTGTGCGTGAAAGTTGTTCATGGACTTGCCCAGACATTTTGCATTCTAGAAGGAGTCTCTAGTAGCCCGTTGAGTGAATTGACATTTCTGGTTTTCAATTACAGCAACCCCTGCATCAAGTATTACTTTCAAATATGAAAATGTGGTTTTGAGACCAACAATAAATGCTCTAAATCCCGGTTTGTTTGTTTGTTTTTTATTATAAGAATGTAGAATGGGGGAAGATTTCAATTCGACAACATTCGAGAATGGACTGGCTTGACACTGAGCGAAGCCATGAGGGTTGCTGGGGACAGAGAAAGACGGAGTACACTGGTTAAATAATCATCTGTGGTGCCCCAACGACCTTCGAGTTATGGAATAGGATAGAAGGGAGGGGGGAAAGGGGGGGGGCTGGTGGTGGTGTCAGGAGGGGAAGGGGGGTGGGGGTGGAAGGGGGACATGGGAGTGAAGTAATATTTATGTTGTGTCCAGGCATGCACACCTCCCTAAGACAACACGGCTTTAACCAAAACCCCAGTACATGAAGAACAAACACACCCTGCAAACCCCAAAATGTCACACAAAGTATGCTGCCAGCTGCGCCATCTTGTCTTTGGGTTTGCCTCGCCCTCCTCTGCCCCGCCCCCCTCTGCCCCTTCCCCCTCCACCCCGCCCTCCCCGACCGCGACCCCTTGAGGGCAGCCGGCTGATTGCGTGAACTTTCTCCATCAGGGGCTTGAACATGGGGTCGCAGAAGCAGCACCCGGTGTGCTCTTCTTTGCCGTCCTGCAGCGGAGACTTGCCCGACTGAAAAAAGCAGAGGTAACACTGATGACGCTGGCTGAAAACAAGTAAAGTGTGAAAAATAGGCCTTCCTCCCTCCCCCTCCATTCCACAATACAAAAGATACTGACAATAACACTGAATTATGAATCATGTTGCTCCCTAAAACCATTCTTCTTCTCCTCCTCCTCCTCCTCCTTTGATGCTCGTGTGGGCAGCCAACCTCAACATTTATTGAAAAAAACTTGCTGCACAGATGCTTCATGCATACCCCCTCTCAACAGTGTTGCTCCCTAAAAGTAAAACCATTCTTCACACCTTTCTTAAAAGGTTATGCGTTCTAGTGTAAAGCCTACACGCCAAAGTTTAAAGTCTCCCCTCCCCCAATCCCCTCCTCACACATTTTACACCATATCAGACGGATGTTGAGTTCATTCAGCAGGCAGACTCAAATCATCATATGCATCATTCACAGAAATAGTAACTATATGAAATCAGCCCCCCCCCCCCTTCCCTCCCTCTTCGCACCCCCCTCTCTCTCCCCACCACCCTTCCCTGAAAAAAAATGACAAAAATATTTTTAAAAATACAACCAATGACATAAATAAAAATCAGGGTGGAGAACTTTCCGCGGATCCGCGGATTTCTGCGGAAGGCATTTGCATTACCGAGAAAAAAAAAAATTGAGTTCCGAGTGTCAGAAGCTGAGGGGCTACCCTTTACTGGGCATAGCGGCCAAAAGCGGCCGAAGTTCTAAACAGGCAAAACGTCCAAAAGCGTCCGTATCAACCATGTGGTTATATTCTCGCGTTGTGTGATTGCGAGACTTCCGGCAATTGACTTCCGGTTTATTCTGTTGTGAAAGGCGTTAGTTTTTTCGATTTTTTTTTCAAATTTTCTTGTGTGTGTGTCTAAAATGGATGGTTTGGATTCTTCGACTGATGAAGGGAAATTTACAGGCTTCCATTTATTAGACATTAAAGTGAGAGAAATGGACTTGGAGTCGGAGGAAGAGATCGGTACTGACATTAGACAATTAGTGTCAGTAGTGTGCATGCATATGATCTTTCAGACTAGCATGAAAGTGAAGAAGAGGAGGGGGCTTGTTTGGAATTTTTAAAACTTTTTTTTGTATACACATGGAGTAATAAAAAACAAGACATGACAAGAGAAGTATAAAAAGGTAGATAATCAAAAGAGAATTTATTTCTGTTCATTTTGCATTTTATTTCATTTAAATCTGTACACTAGTCACTAATACCTAAGATGTGGTGTTTTTACTAACGTTCCCCTAAATATCTCAAAAATTATAAAAATTCTTGCCTGATTACAGCTAAAAAAAATAGACTAATGTGTGCCCAGTAAAATTGGAAATGTGGAGTTTGTGTTTAACAGTGGTGGACCTCAAACTTTGTTAGGCTTGCAAATCAAGATTCTTAACTTTTTTGAAAGACGTGTGCATAAAACATTCTTTTTTTTTGGTTGTTGTTTCTATTGATGTTTACTTTGTGCTTTTTGAATTCAGGAGAGGCCCTAAATTACTTTCAAAATTGCATAAATTCATTTTCTTCCAGGGGGCGAATACCGGGGCTGGGCCCCGGTCGGATTTCAGAGATTTCTTGATTCAGTTGTTCTCCACCCTGAAAAATAAAAGAACTTTGCTTACTTTGAATCCCACTTCCAGTTCGCTGGCCCCACACTCATTGCAAGTCTCCTCCTTCACCACTACCTTGACAGCGCCTTCAAAAAAGTGGATCACTACGTTGCACCTGAAAAACGCATGCAGAAAACAAATAAAAATCACACAGAAAAGACAAAAAGCAATCGTTAACACCTTGAGAAAATCATAAATATTATGTAATGAACTCGCAGCTTTTCTTTTTTACAAAAAAAAAAAAAAGATAAAACAAAGCAAATCCTAGCAGAAAAAAAAAAACATAATAACTAGTCTCTTGAGCCACCATTTCAAAGAACAATTTTTTTTTTTAAAGGCTGGAAATTCAAGTAAGTCAGCACTGCAGTCTAAGAAACCGCTAAAACAAGGAAACAAGAAATGTACAGTTATTTGTACCTTATACCATGAGGCGTGATAGTTTTCTCATTTTCAGTTATCAAAAATGGTGCCCTAACAAGGTGAAACAAACAAAGAAACTGTTAGAAGGCAGTTTGTTTGTGAAGTTATTCTGGGCTCAACACACAGTTAGATACCTTTTGGAGGTCTATATGAAGGACAAAGTATTTTTTGCCTCATTCAGAGAAAGAAATGAATTGAAACAATAGGGATCTTTCAAAAGCGGGTGAAAGTGAAAGTGAATGTGAATCGGGACTACTTATTGTTGTGACGTCAGCAATTTATGTGACGCTTTAACTTCCCGTGGTGAAAGGTCACGAAGTCTGCCTACCACAAGGAATAAAACTTCGTGGAAAACCTGATTTCCACGAACTAATGTTAGTGAGTACATTTTGGTTATTAAATGGTTTGTAAAATGTCCAAAAATGATTTGAATTTGTATATGGTACATTACTCAACCATTGTAGAAGGAATAATGGTGATCTAAACTCGGTCTCAGACTTAAAATGTATTTTCAAACGAGCTACTGAAAAGCCGTCATGGCTGTCTAGAATCTATCTATTCTGTATCACCAATCAGCAGTCCAAAAACTGTTTTATGTGACAAAAATGAAACTCGAAGCTAGAATGTAAAATATCTTCAATGTTAGAGCACTAATCCATCTTTAAAGTTCAACCTAATCGTTACATTCGTGTCAAATCATGATTTGTTAGAAGAAGCCTTACGTAGGCATAATAGTGCTCTGCCTCTGGGCCTGCCCTGTGTGTGCTCAATAAAATCACAACGAAACTAGGTGCTGGAATCGAAAGCGCACAGAAACACGTTCGTTTCGTTTCGTAACGCGGCGTAAGAATCTCCCGGCGTGCCTCTCGTTGTACGAAACGAACACACAATCACTTTCACTTTTACCCGTTCCGAAAGACCCCTATTGAAGCTTTTAACTTCTAAACCCACCATTGGCGATAGGGCAGACGGGAGTAAATCTGCACTGAACCAACAGAGCAATCATACTGCTAAGATGGACGGTGAAAATGAACACTATTATTCTGCCCACCACGAGACTGGAACCTGGGCCATCGTCGTACCAGATGAACAAATACTCTACCACTGAGCGAGAGAGAGCGAGAGAGATAGAAAGAGAGAAGCAAGAGAGATTGACAGACTGAGAGAAAGCGAGAGGTGGTGGGGGGGGGGGGGGGGAGACTCACTTGTTACATGCCATCTTCCATTTGGGAGTGGAAGTGGGGTCCAAGACGAGGATCCCACGCTCACATTCCACACACTCAGACACGCCATGTTGGGAGAAGGCGTGCTGGCAAGTGGGGTGTGAACACTCGTTACATCCCATCCCTTTGCGCATGTCCTTGAAGGGCGGGTTGTTGTAGCAGTACGGGCACAACGGGTAGGACTGCAACAACCAACCTAAGCTTCAGGAAATGTCGCAGTTTTAGGACCAAAAAAAATTATGCTCCAGTCTAACAGATTTTCTCTCGCCCCAAAGGACAACTTTACCAAAGCACCTGGAGCATACTGTGACGTTGGTTAAACATTGATAACTTATCACTCTTACAACTGACTGACATTCCTCGCTGTACTCCGCACTTGGCTCACTCTTTTGTTTCTTTCTCTCTCTTTCTTCTCACGCTCTCTTTCACTACACATCACTACACAACACCCATCCATACCCACACATAATTAACACATCTAAATAGACCTTCTCCACATGCAAACACAAAGAGTATCTCTGAAACACAACACCCAACAAAAAACCTTCAGGAAATGTTGCGGTTTATGTAAAATAATATATGCCAGTATTCAGGGGAATGTCGCCTATTATGATGACACTAGATGCCATTATTCAGGAACTGTTGCATTTTATGACACAAAATGTACACATTATTATTCAATGAAGACATTCTGTTTATTTCATAATTTGTGTGCTCATCAGAGAGTCAACCACCAAAAAAACCAAAAGGACTCGTACATTTCTAGACTATGATTCAAAATGTATGTGTAGCCAAATAAACTAATTTGGTAGAATGGATTCACTTCCTTTCATTCCTAACTCATGTGCACATCAATCAAGCAAAGACAATCAACCCCCAAAAGATCAATGTGCATTTCTGGAATATGATCTAAAAGGTATTTGTGTATGTATTGAATGCAGCCAAATAGACCGTTTGTCGCTATCAGGCTGGGTTGGAAAACTACTAACCTATAGAGGCAGTTAGCACAGCTGGCCCTGAAAGCGACACTGACCCCAATCTTGAGTATCAAAAGGCGGCTGAGGCATATCCCTACGCACAAGCTTATGCTTGATAGGCCCCTGACACTCAGCTGACATCAAAGTCATCCGTTTAGCGCAGCGCAAACTGGTTTATTTTGCCTTCCCCTTAAC
The DNA here is from genome assembly GCA_036898135.1 of Oncomelania hupensis. Taxonomy (NCBI): domain Eukaryota; kingdom Metazoa; phylum Mollusca; class Gastropoda; order Littorinimorpha; family Pomatiopsidae; genus Oncomelania; species Oncomelania hupensis. The sequence continues at coordinate 52,775,536 of CM072517.1, read as the reverse complement.
CTTTAGGCTGCGCTGTCAACGTACGTAGCACGGGGTGTTTAACGCCATAGTAATGCGATGTATCCGTACGTTGTAAGGGAGATAGTATAAGCAGAGATGCCTAGTATTACGGAACGTCCGTAATTTTACAGAAAAACAATAGTTACTACGGAAATACGGAATAATTAGCGAAATTACGGATTTGCAGCGATCAATTTTACGGATTTTCATAGCGCCGCTGATGCCTATATTTATAGGTTCGTTTGAGGCTCTTATTTTTAACCGCGAAGCTAACGGTTCGTCTGAGGCTTTTTTGTAACCGTGAAGCTTGCGCGAAATGTTACGAGAGGTGATCACGTGACCAAGCGAGAGTTCTAAAATGGCTTCCAAACGAAAGCACAAAACCGAGGAGTCTGACAGTGAAATAGAATTTAGTTTTTTGCTTAGTTTTTGTGTGTTTATATTAGCTTTAAAAGAATTACTGATGATTACTGAAAAAGGTTCCAAAATTACTGAAAATAAGTTGCCAAATTACTGAGAGGCATCAAGGCGCCTAGGCATCTCTGTATAAGGGAGGTAAAAGCGTTTATAAAATAAATCCTTGGTCATGATTATTAAACAAAAGTTGTTTCCCTTCAACTGTAATGTTTTGGAAAGAAAAATCTTTTGGTTTAGAGGTAATTTTCAAACAAAAAGCACGTGTCGAAGCACTTGTTGCTGGCGTAATTTTCCGCCTCGTTCGTCGCCATCATGGCACGCAGAACATACACGGCAGAAAAGGTGGCGCAAATGTTTCAGGAAGAAAACTTTGATGATAATAGTGGGGATGAAGATTTTGATGCGGGTGATGATGTTTATTTGACGGAGGCTGGAGGGAGGGATTACGATTCGGACGAAGAAGAAGATCGCCGCCTACAATCTTTAGCAGACGACGGTAGGTGAAAAAAAACTTTATTTTCACTAGATCTATAATAATATTTTTTGCCTTTTACACAGACTATTTCTGTATTTATCAGGCTTTGATTACAGTCCATTTTGGTTCTCATAATTTTTGGTAATAAATCTTATTTCTATTTTGCAATTCTTTGCGTATGACTTCAAGAATGGGTGTGCAGTTGAGTGAGAGTGAATTTGTTTGCTCATGCCCCTAACTTTCCATTCCATAATTGTACAAACCAACAATCTTACACTTTTTTGTGTCTGTTCTTTGGAATCTTTATTCACTTTCCTTTCATTTGATATATACTTTTATATATATAGCTGTAATAGTTTAGCAACAATGGCATATATAATAAGGCATGTGTGTTTTTAATCGTAAGTCAAAATTTTCTTTAGCACAGAGCAGGAAAAACATGTCAGCAGGCTAAGGGTTAAGAGTTTTTTTTGTTTTTTGTTTTTGTGTTGGGATGTGAATGTGGTTGCGTGTTATTGACCAATGTTCGCATGTTGTGTTTACATTTGTTTGTGTAAAGCACTTTGTGATTTTGGAAAGCGCTGTATAAATTGCCTGTTTATTATTATTTATTATTAAGAGTGTGTGCAACAACAGAAGCTCAAAACCTCAAGATTAAAATCAAATATTAGGGAAAGTAAACACCTCAGAAACAGCAGCTCCTATCGCCTCTTTAGTTGCCCGTTTCACAATGGAAACAAACAATACACCTACACCTTTAGCACATGTAGAAATTGGTTTTGATGCGCTACAATCCCATTGGGACGGCAAATACATTAAAATACTGAATTACAATGATCGTGACGATGTGATGATCATGACGATGTGATGATTATAAGGATGATGATGATGATGATGCCTAGTGCTGTGGATTTATGGCTTACCTTCCCTTTGGCCCCTGTGGTCCATAAGAGCAGCTCAAATTCGTCTAGCGGACACCTGAGCTCCTTGTACAGTTTGATGAGTCCGTTCTGCGGCAGGCTGTAGGTAGAGTCACAGATGGAGCAGTACAGGCGGGCTGGTTTGGCCTCCACATACTTCATGTAGCGCCGACATTTGCCACACCTGCACACGTGCATGACAACCCGGTCTTTATAGTCCATCAAATGTGTTCCTACACACTAACAATGGTTTCTCCATAAACCTCACCTCGCACCTCACATTTAGTAGGCACCCTTATTGAGCACCCGTCCATCTTCTCTCTCGTCCCTCTCCACCCCACCGGTGAAATCCTAGGAAAAGGCAAAGGCAAGCACAGTTTTTCACATCACGCTTACTTTACCAAGCCTAGGAAATTACAGTCAAAAATGAAATTAAAACATCCAGCTTACCTAGACAGAGGCCTCCCCGTGTCCGCTAGGGAGGAAAAGGTCATCTCGAACAGCTCGTCCATGGCGTTGATGTGAGAGACAAAGTAGCGGAACTTCAGGTGAAAGATGTCCAGCGCATGCTGCTTCACCTCATGATAGTTGGCGTTGCCCTGAGCGATAAGCACCAACTGCTGCTCCACCGCGGAACGCATTGTGGACAGCACCAGGTCAGCATCGATCTACAAGTTGAAACCACTCGTATTGTTTGTCTAAAAGCGACAGATTTTAAGCAGAACAGTACAAAACCCTTTTCTTTCTCCTTCTCTACTCACTTCTACTTCCACAGAGTTATGAAATTCTGCTACCGCCAGCAGGGAGGATTAAAGGATTATAATGGACTTTACTCCAATAGATTAAAACTTAAAATGCAAAGTAAACACGTCTCACAATTTCCTTCTTCCTATCTTAGAGTTCTTCAATTTGAACTTTTGAAAAATAATGTCAATCCAGTTGCCATTGGAAAAAATGTGTTGCTTCAAATACGTGAATTCATCAATAGTTATTTCATTCATACATTAATTTTAAGGTTCCTAAATACTGCTATTCCAATTCAAGGTGTTTACTGATACAAGATCTAACTTCTACTGGCGGCCTAGACAACTGGAGCGACCGGGGATGAAGGATAAAAGACCTAGTGCCTGCTTGGTGTATTTATGAAGCTGACACGTCTCACCTGTCTAAGAAATGAGCATCAGCATTATTTCCCACTTTAAAAAGAAACACACACATACACACACATTATGAGGAACTGGTTCAGGACAAGAGGCGGCGTGCGTCAAGGGTGCCTACTCTCTCCAACACTCTTCAACATCTTCCTGGAGCGCATCATGTCATTTGCCCTTGCAGATCATGAAGGCGCAGTCAGCAGAAGGGGGTAGAGCAATCTTTAAACTGCGTTTTGCGGATGACATTGATGGATTGGCTGGAGAAAAACAAGAACTTGAACAGCTGGTACAGCACGGCTGAAACCTCCTTCACTGAAAGTAAACTTTCAGCCACCAGCTGTGAGCTATTTTTAGCCACGCCAGCATGCCCTGCCGTGTGAAACCCATGCACAGCCAGCGTCTCGGATCTGGCTACAAGCAGTTCAGCCAGCGATAAGGGACAGCACAAGGGTTATTTTTAGCCATAGCCTGAAACTACCGCTTATGAACAGCCGTGACAGAGGCTTGACACAACATCCAGAGCCTATGGAATGAAAATAATTGCAAAGACCAAAATGATGACAAACAACACCAATGGCATCAACACAGACATCAAAGTCCAAGGCCGCTTCAAATATTTAGGAGCCATTGTATCAGACAATGGGTCCCGACATGACAAGAAGTCCTCTCTAGGATCGCACACACAACTGTTGCCCTGACAAGGTTGAAGTCCATTTGGGAAGACAGGACCATCAGTCTACACTCCAAGGTAAGGCTGCTGCACTCCCTTGTTATCTCTATCTTGGACCCTCAAAGCAGATCTACAATGAATAATACAAAGCATGGAGATGAGGTGCTACAGAAGACTTCTGGGCATTTTCTATTCCCAGCACATCACCAATGACCGAGTCCGACAAACCATCACACAAGCCATTGGACAACACGATGACATGCTTACAGTGGTGAAGAAACGGAAACTCCGATGGTATGGCCCCATCACCGGAACATCAGGCATTGCAAAGACCATCCTGCAAGGCACGGTGCAAGGAGGCAGAAGAAGAGGGAGACAGAAAAAGAGATGGGAGGACAACATTCGAGAATGGACTTCCTTGACATTGAGCGACTGAGGACAGAGAAAATAAGAGTATGCTAGTTAAACGATCATCTGTAGTGCCCCAATGACTTTCGAGTTACGGGATAGGATAGAATAGGATAGGATAGTAAGGACCTGCACACCTAAATCCTAAATCCTAATGCGTCCTCACCTTCTGATATCCATGCACCAGCACAATGCCCAGGTTGGTGGGCTGCAGCTTGCGACCTGCAATGATGGTGACATAGTTGCGCTCGCAGATGTTGTTGATATGCACCGGGATGCTGGCGTCCGTCCCTATGCCATGTTTCTCCATCAGAGAGATTAGCTCACTTTCTGTCAGGTAATCTGGCGGCGAAGTCTGCTTTTCCACAAGTTTCACCTTCAAGCACCCAAAATAATGTCATAAATAGATTTGTTAAAATCCCTAGTCTGTAGAGCCGTTAAGTACCTCATGCTTAAACTTTGTTACAAGCCCTGTACCAATATTTCTTTTTGTCATAAAAACCTAATTAATATAGTATTTATCTTATTAATCACTGCTTCTGGTAGAGCTAAAGATTGCACAATGTAAACAAACTAAGACAAGTAAAAGGTTTTAATGATACAGAGTTTACCACTAATACTTTCTTTTAGACAAAGTCAAATCAAAAAGTCCAGTCAAGAAATCTTTATTCACAAAGAAAAAAAGAAAAGAAATAAAATATACAATAGCAACATACAAACACACTCACGCTCATACACATTATGCGTAACAAAAAATTTTTTTTTTTAATTTCAATAAATACATTCTACCATTGTTTGTTCACTCACTTCTTCAATGTCCAGCATAGAGTTGTTCTTCAGAACCGGAATTTCTTCATCCTGGCCCAGCGCTAGCCATGGCATGACCTCAGTGAAGCCAGGGTCTTGCAGCACCTTGCCAGAACACGAGAACTGCTCTGACCCAATCTCAAAGAAAATTGTCGTCTGAAGGTAAAGGCAGTTTGGGCTCAACTGAAAACATTATTCCATTATTATTATTTCAATTCGACTGAAGACACTTTACACAAATAAATTACGAAACATATTTCAGACTTGTACATGTTTCAGGAGTATTATATTATAAAACAAACAGACCTCAATGGCATACAAAGAAAGCGTAAAAATTATGATTCAGAAAGCATAATTTTTCAAGGACCAGCATTCATCCTTCTACCAAGGGATTAATATTGTAAATGTTACCTCAATGCAGAATAATAAAAAGAAATTAAGTTAATGCAAAAAGGCAGTACATAAATGCTAATAATAATTATAAAATAAAATTTAAAAAAAAACAACCCCCACCCCCCTAAAAAAAAAAAAAAAAGACACAAAAAGAACACTAAATGATTATGAAAACGGAAAGCGAACAACTTACAGTAGCAATGAAGTGGCGTGTGATATAGTCGTACAATTTCCAACTGTCATTGTCAAAATCAGACTCTCTGGCGCACCTCATTGGGGTGATGGGAGGGTGGTCCCCGGCATCCACACCTTTCCTATACACAGCCAGAACACAAAATCGATTTTTTTTCAAAAACACCTATCATTACAAATTTTATATCACATCGTTATAAAATTTTTTAAACCTCTTTAATATATCCAGCATCCTGTTTCTCTCTGCAAGCACCCCAACTTCACAAACACTCTCTCTATTTTCTAAGATTTGGTTAATAGCCTAAAATCTCCTTACTGTTGAAAATAAAATATCTGAATCTCAATCTCTCTTCACACTAACATCATAAGAACAATGGAGATAATTTGTGGAGATTTTCATTGAAATGATGATAATAGTGGTACTGATAACTACGATGCAAAATTCACATAAAATTATTAAACTAAAATTTCACCGTTTCCTGCTCAGTAGTGCCTGTTACAAAGGATTATACATTGCACCAAATAGAAAAAAGCAAGGGAGGTAATTTGTGGAGATTTTCCCCTGAAATCCATTTTTTTCGGTTTTCTTAGCACGTTTTTGTATGACACTTTGTTGCTTTCTGAGATGTTTACCTAACTGGAAGGTTTTGTACATATTGTGTTTAAAACCTTGTAGTTCTCAAACAAGACATTATCTGTTTTGGGAAATACGTTTTAATATTGTTGTTTGTTCAGGTTTAGACTGATAGTAACTGCCTTCCCCCCCCCCCTCCTCCCCCATTCCCTCCCCCTATTCATCCCCTATAAAAGAAAAACAAAACTTCCCATAGTTTGCACTGCATATTGTTTTTAATCAATTGTAGCTGGCCTCGACTTGTAACCCTAAAAATCTCGCTTGATTTGATTAACCAATGTTTGAATTAGGGATAATAATAATTTTATTCAATTAAAAAATAATATTTGTCAGCGCGTGAGTGATATACCCGAGTGAGTGACTCGGTAAGTGTCCAGTCATGTCATAATAATTTGAATGCAGAGAGAAACAGGACTTACTTTGGCTGTTTGATGCCCTCTTGCAGCAGCTTGCGCACATATGGACCCCAGTCAGGGTGGTCTTGCTGCTGCTTTAGGGTGCCCCTGGTAAGAGAAAGGCTCAAAGTAAGTCTCAGCGTGGCAGTTGACATGAATACAAAGTCAAAGAAAGGTCAGATTTAGAACATCATACAAATAAATAAGTATAATAATAAATTACAAATTATATAACACAGCAAAACTTGTGCGCGTAACCATTTCCCCATGCATTAACACCTGCATTATAACAAAGGGACTCTTGTAAAAGGCCTATCTATATACACATGTATCTTTGCTTTTCATCTTCATCGAGTATCACCGTCGATAAACACCAAGAGTTCCCTCACATTTCTCTCCGGATGTCCAAGGTGGCCTTTTTAGAAATTCAAATAACATCTGGTCAGGGCGGCGGTGTCATGTTGAACTAATTATTGCATTGTGTTCTGTCCCTAGCAACTAAAGATGTTCGACGACCGTCGAATACATTTGACATTGAAATAGAACCGACTTTAATTATTATAGATGCTAAAACGTCAAATGAAAGAAAAAAAAACCCACAAAAACTTAGGTGCGAACCTGGATTTCAGAAAAAAATCTACCAGCTTCAGCCTTCATGCCCATCACAGGTTACACATTCACTAATGATGGAGACTAGAAACATCGTCTATATCTCTTGAACATCACTTTGAAGGAACCAATCCAATTCAATTTAATCCAATGTCCACTTGAATGAAGCACAACTCTACTTTGCTCATGACATGCTCGTAGCACATTCATCATTGTCCCTTGCTGATCATCGCATTTCATCCACATTATAAGGATTTTAATGCCAAAATTACACAAAATATCTACATCATCTACTGAATCCAAACTGAGAGTAAAATATGTTTTGATCCTTGTTTGTAAATGGACTGCTATGATATCAGACATACCACCTTGTACACTGCAATAACAACTCTGACATAGTCAAGAGTAACAGATGTGCATACCCACAATCAATAATGCTTTGTGTAATCTTACTGTTTATCCTGCATGTGTGGATGACTGGCCAAACGCAAATTTCTGGCTATTATGGGACAATAAAGTGTGTGTTGTAGTATAATCCACTATACTTTAGTGTACAGTATATGTGACCCGTCATAACAAAAGGGTACCAAAGGTGATATTTTTAGATTTAGAGTTATATATATTTTCTGAAACTAAAAGAAAATACCTTTATTTTAATATATGATCCATAGATCTAGGTTAAAAACTCAAGAAGTTATTCCACTTTAAAGGCACAAGGTGTAAGAAAGCTAGTTTTGAGAAAATGGCCGCCAAAATCGGACACCCTATACAGAGCTGCCAACTGCTATTGTTGGTCGGGAGTAACAAAAAGGCAACTTGGGAGTAGCAAAATGGCGTTTGGGAGTAGCATTTCAACAAAATGTTAACCCTGAACAAGGTCATCCGCTTATTTACTTTTGCACTTTAATACCTGTTTATAATAATCGTATCTTACACGTGTGTTTTGGATGTGACGTGCTTTTCTACAGCATGCATTCCACCATGGCTTATTTTAATGTCCATGTAGCGAATGCTACAAAACACGTGCTGGGCACTGACTTTTGAAGAAGTGATGCACGGATGTGTTTCACTGTATTTCGTTCAGTATTTCTGACAAGCATGACGCATTTTGGACTTGGGCGGTTCATTCGTTGTACTCGCTCCAGCAGGTCGCTTCGACATGTTGAAATGAAAATGGTAAAAATCTGCACACTCTGACACGGTCTAAAACCATGAAGAACTAAGATGGCGGTTAAGCATTTCCGGTAATTTTGTACTGCACTTTCCGATTGGCTAACACAGACGCAGTGTGCGTGCGTGCGGCAGATACAAAACGGTCACACGGCGACTTGCTGTTGCTGTGCGAGTTTTACACAGCCACTTTCTTGTCAAAAAATGGTACGCTAGACAAAATTTGACCGGGCGTAGCAAATCGAGACCGGTCGTAACGGCGAAGCCAAGTCAACTCTAGCGTTGCAAACTACGCCCAAAGCGTAGCACTTGGCAGCTCTGCCTATAAAGCAACATTTTCCTTAGTTACCATAGTTCATTTTTATTAGAAATCACATAAACACTTTAAAAACATCAGATCTATCAATACAGACAAAAGATTTGTCAAGATAATATGATGTTTATTAAAAAATATCATTGTAAACAGGATTGTTTTAAACATTATTTGCAATAATTACCGCTAAATACATGCAATTAATGACATTATTTTCATATTTACAGCTTAAAATATGGCTTATTATATTTTGATAGGAGACAGATAAATGCTTACGCTAACCAAAAATGCAAAAAAGTCAAACTGACCCAGATTGACCCAAACTACCTTTATCGGGCCCTAGCACAGAATCACAGATGCCGGCTTTGGTACCCGTTCGGGAAATCAGGTCACATATAGTCGAAACATTAAAAATAAAGTGTATTTACTTGAGGTCGAAGCTGTCAGGATAAGAGTTGGTCTCTGTCCTGGGGTAACTGATGTAGCCCTGGGTGTAGAGCCGCTCCGCGATCTGCATGGTATGATGAGGGCTCATGCCTGTCCACAGATACACACACTGTATGTTATTCATGTGGCTTTCTTCCTTCAGTAGGTTTCACACACACACTCTCTGTGTCTCTCTCACACATGGACGCTGACTCTCTCACCAACACACATACATGGACTCACTTTCACACATTATGCATAGGCCTTATTACGTCATGCACTCGCTGACTTTATTCTGCACACACACTGTGCGCAACAAGCAACTTTCATGCAGTTCTTTGCAAATTCGTTGCCTTCTCCAAAAGGTAAATCTGATGTCTGAACATCTTCTCCCTTTATTATTATGCTCAATGCAAGGCACCTAGAGTGCAGAATCATCAAATGTTATACACTTCACAATCACTAACATCAACATCAACAATCAATCAATCATCAAAAAGTCATCAACATCATCATCATTACTGAAAACCACGTGCTCACCTAACCCAGAACTGGCCACCCTCAGCATTTCCACTGTGTTGAGAGCCAGTGGCTTGGCCTTCTCTCCCTTCTTCTGAACTGTCTCCAGCACACTGAAAACAACACAAGTCACAAACTGCCATGAAGATCTCAAGGTTTAGATAATAATAATGATATTAATTAACAATGATAATAATATTGGATGTCACACAGGCGCTTCGTCTCTTAAATCAGGCTCAAAAGCTTGTCGATCTGTAATCAACAGCTTTTTCTCTTCAATCAGGCTCAACACGCGACAATCTATAACCAACATGCAAGCTGACATGTTACACACTCTCTTTCATACATAAGCCACACACATTCATGATTCATCAGTCAAACATGTATGTGGTTTATAGGCAGGGAGATCGCTATATTACAAAACTGACAAGAAAATTAGTTTTTCGATAACATTTTTATAAATTTACATTGACAGCAGCTAAAAAAAATTCCAGTTTGCTTACATTCAAATACCACTCATATGCAAGTCCTGCATTTGGTATTTGGTCCCGGTTGTAACACCATTTTTGAATATTTACATACACAAGTATATCAACTAACAAGTTAGCATCTCTCTTCTATGTCTCTATCGACGTGCGCGTACAACCGATTGCTTCCCTTTATATGCTTTGTGCTCCATAGAGCGTCATCGGCCTGAAATAACTTTTTAGAAACTTCAAAACCCAGGGGAATTATGGGTAGAGAAATCCTTTTCTGAAATAACGTCGGCTAAATCCTTCTTTAGTTTCTTTGCTCGAGCAAAGGCAACTTCATAGGTATGGAGCACTTCGTCCATTATAACTCCATCGCTGATAATTCTTCTGACAAGTTTCTGCCTTTGTTCACTACCAGAAATATGCAGTTCCTCTCTCAACTTTCGTGTCATTTCAGCGAGCACATCTTCGCGAGAACAGATTTCCCAGAATTCTCTATTCTATTTTTAGGTTTGGGATTTCCCCGTCTCAGCTTGTAGCTAAACGGGACCACCGCACGTCGACTAGGGGCAATACGAGATGCTAACTTGTTAGTTGATATACTTGTGATACATAGGGACAAAAACAACTGCCATGCCAAAGAACACTAACCACGCCTTGTCCCCTGACTTGATCAAGCTGACGAACATCTGTGCCACCTCCCGGTCAAACACTCTGGTCCTCTCCCAGTCCAGTTTCAGCGACTTGCCGTCTGGTAGTTTAATCTGCAACATTTCATTAAGCAATTGTAGTTTAAGCGCAACATTTCTCATTATTTTTGTGGAACAGAGCTCTGAGCTCCGCTCCATTATCCAGTGGCACACTTTTGAGCTGATGGCTGAAATCAGAATGGAACTCTTTTAAGACGTCCACGACCACGACATAAGTCTGCATCATCAAACTCCAAAGCCTTGGCCAACACAAACACCCCAATCAACGTAAATGTACGCATGATTTTTCTTTGTTTCAAATTTTTTTTTATTTTAAACTTTTGTCACCAGCTCTCTTGATGGAATAACCTGGGTTATTTCAAATGTTTCGCCGCAGTGAATGAGGGGAAGCAACCACCATGTGTAAAAAGTCACTAAAGAGAGTGGGCCCTTGTGATAAAAAATTTCCTTTTACAATAAAGACTTCAACCAGTTCTCCTACATTATAGTAATGTATGTGACACGTTCAGCTCTTTGAGGACAGAAACAAGCACATTATGACTTTATGCACCACTTAATAACCTCTAACCAAGAAGACAAAGCTACAAGTGTGTGCTACAAAATACAGATCAGTTATTTTAAAATCTGCTGTAAGTCAAATATCACCTATATTCACATTCAAGCCCTGCTGCCTCAGTTGTTCTTTGCTTTTATTAAAATTATCGTAATGGAATGTATAAGTAGTATAGTAGTAGTAGTAGTAATAGTAGTAGTAGTAGTAGTAGTAGTAGTAGTAGTAGTAGTAGTAGTAGTAGTAGTAGTAGTAGTAATGGTATTGCTATCATTATTATTGGCACCTACCTGAGTATTGATGACCCAGTATGCCTCTGGTTTGAATGACTGGATCTTGTCATGACGGTCCACACAAAAACCTAGCGTTGGAGTCTGGCATGGGCCATAGGAGATCAACGTACTGTCCAGATCTCCATACTTCCCCTGTCAATGTAAAACGAACTCCAAACCATGGCATCATGACAGCAGGTTAAATTATAGATATGTAAATTAAACTTAAAAAAATATGTGCATTTAATGAAATAAATTTCATAAAAAATAAAAATATTGTATAAAAATGTATGAAAATAGTTCCTTTAAGTTTAATGCATTTTTTGACTAGGAGCTTCTGTCAATAAATAATTGCTAGGTTCCATCAAAACAATACTGCTACAACAATAATTATTATGTATACTGAATCAATGTGTACATGCACCTGTATGTGTACAAGTCATACTCTTATTTGTAACCATATACATCATACCTAACAATAGTAAATTGCACTCCTCTGTTCGCATTCAAAAGGACAGTTTAAGTTTACTCATGTATTTATATATTTATAAATTGTACTACTGTCTACTCTGTCAACATTTAACAAAAAAAGTTTTATTCGTTTATTTAGGCATTTTCTAAATACCTGAAAGAATTTAGTCTGGAAGCGAGTGAAGGCACAGCCAATCCGCAGATCCAGCTCCTGCCTAGCGTCCACCGACAACGCTTCATTCTTGTTCGGTGCACCCAGGTTGTTGAACGCTGCTTTTACCTCTTGATCAGTGATGGCGCTGAACTTGGCTCGGTAGACTTGCTGTACACAGATAAAAGTTAACACTGAAAATGTTGTCTGAACAGACTTAACAGCACTTGTCACTTAATGGATAACCGCACTATACAAAATCATCATAACCATCATAATAATCACCATCATAATAATCACCATCATCATCAGCAACAGCAGCAATAAGAAATGTTGACATAGCAACATTTAAAAGAACAGTCAAAAAAATTTTTCATGCCCTGCTAACCGCCACACAAGACTCAGCAACAATGAGAGCACTCAATCAAAGTTCTACACAAACAAATCTGACCATGCGTATAATAAATAAAAAATAAAGATTTAAATTTTGTTTCCAACAGCTCACAGTCCCAACTATAATAAAGAACACGCCGGAATCAATTTGCATTTTTATTTGTATATTATTAACTATTTGTATATCTATCTAGCATGCTGAATCTATTTGTAATTTTTGAATTAGATTTGTGTAAAATCTTTTTTAATTCAGCACAAACAAAAAATACCCCAAAATCCCTAAAGGTAATATAATTTTTTTTTTTAATTTATAGAAGAAACTTTGTTTTAATTATAGTTTTTATTTATTACTGGGTTTTATGGAGTCAGGCATTCTTCATTGCTACCTAAGGTACTGCAGACAGAGCTAACAGGACATTATTTATTTTTTTATTTAATTAACCAATCTTATATAGCGCTTTTCCAGCTCAAGAGCTGCTCAAGGCACTGGTAAATATAGGATCTAACTCAGGCCGCCCGATGCACCCACCTGCAACCTTTGGCCGCATAGTCCTACACCTAGACAACTGAGCACAACAACCGGTGATGGGGAGAAGGGAGAAGGAGAATTTTAAATGTTTATTTTATTTTATTTTTTTATTAAAAAAAAAAAAAATATATTAGTTTACTCCAGGCCGTCAATAGGTTTGAACTACTGCCTGTACAGGTTGCAATGTAACTGCCTGCCATTTTAGTACACAGAGTACACCACTGAGCCAACTGCGCACCCTCCCGCCAGTGGTTCTTTCACACTATATGTTAGTGCACTGAATATTTTCCTAAAACAAATCAAATAAAACTCCTGACAAGTTTACATAACTTGTCGATGGGTTTATACAGAAACCTACTTGTCCGACCACTCTGTTCATGACATGCTGCACACACTCGATGACCTCAAAGCAAATGTTCTCCCCTTCCTTGTCGCAGTCCAACCACAGCACCAAGTAGTCGGCGCCTTGAGCCTAAAAACATGGAATGGAAGATTCAATGCGTTATCTTTTGCTCGCGAGGCTGCTGAATAGGACTGCATGTTGTACTCAAGACTGCTGAAGTTAAACACTAGTTAGTTACACAATTAAACTCAAATAGTAAAACACAAGCAACAATATATTTTCATTGTTTTTAACTAACATCGCTTTTTATCAATTTAAAGTAATTTTACATTAAACAGATATCATCATTAGCAGTAATGAATGCTGATAAAAGTAAAATAATAAGTAACTATCCACAACATTAACTCATTGGAGGCAGAACTTTCTTGCTATGTTCATTCCCTGAAAACGCACTATTTGAGCACATTTTTGAAAACTCAACCATCTAATAATATGTAAAAGATAATTTTAAAAAAAAATACATTTTTCTAAATATCATGGCATGTTTTTTCAAGAAATAAACAGTAGAAAATACACTTATTCACCTTTTGTAAGAAAATAGCACTCAAGTATCCAGACTGTATCAGTGTATGCAAAAATCCAAAACCTTTTTCATTTTGATATCCAGATTATTGTAAATGTACCACAAAAACATCAGTTTTGCACTAATGATAAAAAATACATTCAGAATATGTATCAAAATGTAGAATGATTCTTGTAGATCAGTGCACATAAAATTGTCATATTAGAATTGGCTGCCATTTTGGAATGGAGGTAAAACATGTGCGTCACATATGAAAATTACTCTCACAGGAAAAAATACTCGGTTTTACAGTTAAATATTTGGATTTTACAGTTAAAGGGAGATAATAAACCAATTAGGAATTATTAGTCTTGCTCCCAACTGTGCTCTCTTTTTAGTAGTAGGTTTGCTTATAATGGATACTATCGATCTTCCTAAAATGTGCTCCTCTGGCAACCATAAAAACGAATCGCTCACCCTTTGTGTGCATTGCTGGCAATGAGTTAATTATTAAATTAAGTGATTAACAGTACTATAGAACATAATATATTATAAATCACTTAATAACTTAGTTTTAGCAGCCGGAAAGTACTGACATGAGATTGAACAAGTTTGTAAAACTAGCAAAATTAAAATTCCTGACACAAATCTAATAAGTACCCTCTTACCTCTTTAGCAAGGAAAGCAGGCATTCGCAACTTTTCATTTGCCTCTTTCTTCTGTATTGGGGCAGTAAACAGCTCCACCTGTGAGGGGGAAAAATTGAAATAGCAATATTGATTCTTATAGTATAATTTAATTATTATACTGAAATATTATAATGTGTACACACACATGTATGTGGACAAGTTTCTAAAATATCTGGAAAATTGCGAATGTTTAAACTTTTTAATGCAGCAGGATTCACCAAAGAAAATGCTTTTGAATAAGTTGCCATGACTCTTTGTTTGTATGGGCGTTTGTCTTTTCATTATATTGGGTTTTTAAAGCAAGACTTTCATCTTGCCCAATGGATTAGTGGAAAAGTAAACCCTGAAAAGTCTCTGGTTAACCTCACAAGCCCATTCAACGATTCATATTACCATAGGCTGCAACTGTATTTAAATGCAAGTTAGCTCATCATGACCAAGTTAATAGTAAACCCTCAAAAATTCATAGTGACCACCAAGGATATTTTCATGCTGAATTGGGACTCCTTTTTTTTTTCTCAGAAAGAATTAATATCAAATACATAATGTTTGGCATGGTGTCTTTGGGGTCCCCACATAACCTTATAACTAACTTATAAGCATTTAAAATCTACTGGAAACGTGCAAACTACGTTTTAATGCATGTGTTAAGACCTAAATCTAAAATCAGTAATAGACCAACCTTGCTCGCTCTATATTCTTTCTCTTTAGTTAGACTTAGGCCGCTACACTACATCTTTTTTGATCATGTTGGACGGGAATTTTTAACGGGTAAATAAAATGTGTCAAGAATGCAACTTACTGGATCTACTTTGTCCCAATTGTTATATTTCCCTTGAAAGTCGACTCCCATAACATGACCACAAACTGATGAGAACTTGAAGCGTGCGGGTTCGCCACGAAAACGTCCCGTGTACTCGTGCACAGAACAAGCCCCATTCATTCCCTTGCGCGAAGAAAGTTGACCATTTGAGAGAATCTTGGCCAGCGATTGAGCCAAAGACGGCTTCTCTGCAACCATAAAAACTGTCTTCATTTTGTCCTATTTGTTTTGCACGGTATTAGCAAGCAAAAACGGCTGTGCCGTACTTTGCCGGTCTCACTACAAACTTCTACAACTTCTCTTCTTGGAAGCCGCCATGTTCAAAATCTCGCATACCGCAGGTGACGAGATGAGATTTTTGACCTAGGCCTACGCGGGAGGTTTGGTTTCGATAATGTTTCAGAACTCATCATGGCCGAAGCAGAAGATGCAAGACTGAAAGGTATTTAATTCAGAATTCTGTTCGTGCTGATCATGCAATTCTTGAATAAGGAGTTAGAAAGTTTGTGCAAAACACAAGAAAAGTACTTTGTACTCTTCAAGCCTATAATATAAAATAATATTAAAAAAAAAATATGATAGCATAGCATAGCATAGCATAGCATAGCATAGTTCGGCGTGCAGGCTAAAAGCCTTTGGCCCTCATAATCAATCTTAATGAGGGTCCACGACCCACCCCCCTGGCATCAGTGCCTACCAATTTAGAATTTTTTAACCTCCAACTTGGTGGAGTAGATGCTATCCTTAAACAATTTGTCCAAACTATTTTTGAACGCATTAAGTGATCCAGCATCCACAGCCTCGGCAGTCAGGTCATTCCAAGGGGTTACCACTCTATTAGTAAAATACTTATTAAATTTGCGAGTATTATTAAAAGTTTTAGTAAGTTTAAATTTGTGACCTCGTGTTAAACCAACATCATTAAAATTTAAAAGAGAACAAGTGGTTAAAGGATCATACAATTTGTGTACAATTTTAAAAATTTCGATTAAATCACCCCGCTGTCTCCTATATTCTAAACTGGGTAACCTCAGTGACTTCAGCCTCTCCTCGTAGGAGAGCCCTGACATTCCACAGATCTTCCTGGTGAATCTGCGCTGGACACCCTCAATCAAGTCAACATGCCTCCTTAAATATGGGCACCAGACAGGGTTAGCGTACTCCAAGATGGGACGTATAAGGGCCTTAAAGAGGGGGACCATAATATCCTTGGATTTGTTACTTATGGTTCTTACAAGCAGGGCTGATATTTTGTTGGCTTTCTTAACAGTACTCTCAATGTGATTCTCAAAGCTGAGCTCTGTATCCACTATCACTCCAAGATCCCTCTCTGCACCAGTCGTCTCAATCTTACACCTTTCTTTACCATCATTCATAAAGTACTCATGCTGGGGATTATTTTTGCCCAAATGTAACACCTTACATTTTTCACTGTTAAATTTAAGTAGCCATGTCTCCGTCCATTCAACCAATTTGTCAATGCATTGCTGCATTCTCTCCTTAGACTCCTCACTTTCATCAACCTCTGTATATGCCTTTGTGTCATCAGCAAATATCTTTATGTCACACTCTACATTCTCTGGCATGTCGTTTATGAAATATATAAATAATGTCGGCCCCAACACGCTCCCCTGAGGGACACCGCTTGTAACACTTATTTTGTCAGAGCTGTTACCGTTAACAGTCACGTACTGGGTCCTGTCAGTCAAGAAACTCCTTATCCATGCAAGTGGGCTGCCACTTATGCCATAACCTTTTAGTTTCTGTAAAAGTCTGCGATGTGGTACAGTATCGAATGCCTTCCTAAGGTCAAGATATACAGCGTCGACTGGGTGGCCTTCATCCAAGGAGGACATCCAGTCATTTATTGTCACCAACAGCTGAGTGACACATGACCTACCCTTGGAAAAGCCAAACTGGTCATCATGCAGAAGGCCATTCTCGACAAAGTGAGAGCACAGTGCATCTCTGACGAATCCCTCAAATACCTTACAGACAACCGAGGTGAGGCTAACAGGACGATAATTACCCGGTAAACTTTTGTCTCCCTTCTTATAGATGGGTTTAACCTCTGCTTCCTTCCACTCATCAGGTATCATGCCATCCCTCATTGTTCTATCAAAAAGTAACTTGAGAGGCAAAGCCAATTCATTTGCTAATTCTTTAAGCACCCGAGGATTAATTTCATCTGGTCCCGGTGACTTATTAATTTTCAACTGCAACAGGGCCTTACTCATCTGCTCTTCACTAACATTAATGACATCCAGTTTTAGATTCATATCACAGTCAAAGTTCGGCACATTTTCTTCATCTTCCAGTGTAAACACACTAGCAAAAAACTCATTTAGGGTCTCTGCTTTCTCAAGGTCTGTCTTCGTCAGTGTGCAGTCGCACTTTAATAGATTAGAGACAGTCTCTCTAGGCTTGGTTTTGTCCGAAACATATTGATAAAAACATTTTGGATTGTTTTTAGCTTCTTTTGCCAGATACATTTCCTTTGCCATCACCAACTTACGAGACAACCATTTCACCTGGTTACGAGACTTTGCATAGGCATCGTAATTAGCTTTAGTAGGGTATTTTTTATACATCTTAAAGGCTCGTCTTTTTTGTCTAATCTTGTCATGCATGTCTGGTGGAATATTCGTCTTTTTGCCCCCTCCATCATGTACTTTAAACTTTCTCACTGGTATGAACATTTCTTTGGCCTCTTTCAGCATCCTCTTTATCTTATCCCAACACTCATTCACATTCAAACCCTCATGCAATTCTCTCTTCCATTCATGCTTTCGCGCAAACCTCCCATACCCTCATAATCACCCTTTGTAAACTGGTATTTTACAGGGACATGGCCTGCACTGGCATTCCCACCGGCAAGAAGAGAAAATTCTATTACCAAGTGATGGCTCTTACCTAAGGGTGGGAGAAATTCAACTGACGACACAAATTCACCATTAGTTAAGATTAAATCAAGAACATTAGCTTTTTGCAAAGCTCTATAATGAGTTGGTTCGTTCACATGCTGAGTCAAAAACTGCTGTTGTACCGTCTCAAGAAATACACTGGCTGGATGCTCAGTACCCTTCTTGGAAACCTCGAGGTCCCAGTCAATCTCAGGATAATTAAAATCACCAGTCATAATAACTCGCTCCCGCCCATGAACATCAAAAAGCTTATTGATCAAGACATTGACCCTCCCGTTTTCTTCTTCAGTACAGTTTGGTGATCTATATAAGACCCCAAATACATATGACTCCTTATTGGGTAAGGTTATTTTGCATAAAATACTTGGGTTAAAACACTTCTCTAATTCGTATAACCTGAATACATCCAGGCCCTCTTTTACAAACAAACTAACTCCTCTGCCCTGTGTCACTGTCATACAAGTGTAGCCTGGCAACACAAAATTATCAATGTCATTACATAAGTTCTTCATCATCACTTCAGTGACAGCTATCACATCAAACCTCTTTTCACTTACTAATAGTTCAAATTCTGGTAATTTGTTTATTAAAGAATCTGCGTTTGTGTACATGCATCTTAATAAACTATCAGATTTTCTTCCTCCACCAACATCACCGGCAGTTTCCCCCTCACACACCACATCACCATCAAGTCACACTCCCTGAAGTCCAGCATCCACTCCCCTGTCACCTCTACTCTGACCTTTCCCTATAGCTTTAGTCTCCTTCCCATGACCACTCCTCCCACCCTCATTCTTGGAATCCTGTTCCCCTTTATTTCTAACTCTGTCACTTCTATCCTCATCTTTCTTCCTGCCATCCGCCTCACCTCCGTCCACTCTCACCTCCATCTCCCCCCTCCTCCTCAGATTCTCTCTCTCAACTGTTGTCATCACTCTTCCACGGTACACCACCACATCCTCTCCATCCCCCTTCCTCTTTGCACACTCCAGCCGTACTTCTCTCTCCTGCTTCCTTTCAGTCAGGGTCTTGTCTGCAGAGATGCCAACTTTGCTAAACTCCTGGTGGTTCTTAAGCCGCCAGGCCTTCCTGAGTATAGAGCTGCGCATCTCTGGCTCTGTGAAGGAAACTTTGATTGGTCTGGGCTTGGAGCCATCCTCATTTTCTTTCCGCCTACCTAGACGAGTAATGCTGCTTCCATTCAGGCAACTCACTTCCAATTCTGGTTGCACTGCATTCAAAATGCTTTTCACCACTCCCAAATCATGTTGATCTTCTGCCCTTCTTTCCTTACTTTTACTTTCACTCACATTGAACAACACTATATTATTCATCCTCTCATCTCTTTCTTTCCTACTGTCAAGAGCCTCTGACACTTGTACTCTCACTTTCTCCTCAATAGTCATGGACTTACAGCTCTCTTTCTTCAGCATCTCAAGTATCAGAGCATTTTGTTGCTGAAGAGTTAGTACAACCTGAGTAAGTATGTCAAGTTTGGCAAGTTGTTCTGCCACTTTATCTGTAGGATCCTTTTCCTTTTCACATACAGGACAATACCACTTTATGGCATCCACCGTGGAAGATGCCAAAAAGTCCAAGGCTGATGGTGAGAGTCCGCAACAATTTCCATGCACCCATGCACTACATCTATCACACTGAATACCCTCTTCTGTCACCATTTTCTTACAAACTGTGCAAGGGCTTGGTGGGTCACTATCAAGGAATTTGGTTGGAGATTGCTTTGTTCGGCTTTTTCTTTTCTTGTCCGCATTTTGCCACCCGGCCTTTCCCTTCCCTCCCCCACCAGCGCAAGATTCACCATCGTAACTCTTATTCAAAACAGTATGTTTTTTTGTTCGAGTCATTTTGCCAACACAATTCCCAAGAGCTGCTATGACAATACAAGACTACTTACCTCACAATTTTCTGTGTTAGTAAAACTTTGTATTAAGACACAAAAGAAAAATAAAATTTAGTCTAAACTAGCACTATGACTATACATCAAGTGTGAGCACAACTTCGTGAACACAATGCCGGGCCCTGCGCAAGGTCACAAAATACTGTCTAAAACGTCCAAAAGGACAGAAATTCCACTGTAAAACTTCTAAAGATAATAATACGTTTGTAAAAGTTGATTTTGCCAAAATATAAAAAGGATTTTCTCCAATTCTAATAAAAAATACAGTGGAAACTGAGCACTGAATTTCATGCACGTCCGCCAGCCAAGGGAAGTCACTCATAACATCTATCTATCTATTCTATCTATCTATAATCTATCTATCTATCTATCTATCTATCTATCTATCTATCTATCTATCTATCTATCTATCTATCTATCTATCTATCTATCTATCTTTATATATATGTACATGTATGTACATATAATATATTATGTGGAGAGAGAGAGAAAGAGAGAGAGAGAGAGAGAGAGAGAGAGATGATGATGATGATGATGATGATGATCAACACGATTGATTGTGGGCGTATACGGCAAGACAAGAGAGAGAGAGAGAGAGAGAGAGAGAGAGAGAGAGAGATTACTTATTAAGCATTTACTTGGTGTGACAGATTGAGGTTATGTACGATTTTCAATATCTGGGAATAAAAATCAATTACAATGGAAGCTTTAAGCCCGCTCAGAAAAACCTATATGACCGAGCCACCAAGGCGATGTTTGCTTTACTCCGCAAAGTTAGAAAATTGGCTTTACCTATTGACATGCAAATTGAACTCTTTGATAAAACTGTTGTACCTATATTATTGTATGGTTCGGAAGTATAGGGACTCCTCAGTTGACTGACCTGGTAAACAAATTGCAACTAGGTTTTTATAAGTGTATCTTAAAGCTTGGTAAACGTACGCCGACATGTATGGTTTTCGGAGAAGTAGGTCAGTTCCCTATAGATATCTTAGCAAAATGCCATATACTATAAGCTTGCTTTTGAAAGAAATAGTACTAAATTATCTTGTGTGGTTTACAGGTTTCTGCTGAAGCTGTACGAACTAAACTTGTACAAACATGATTATTTAAACTGTAAGCTGTGTCAGGAATTCTCTTGAAAAACTAGGGTTAGGAAATGTTTGGTATGATCAGTCTCAAGGCTCGCATTTTTCTGCCGAAGGGTTTAAAGAAGAGATAAAGAAAAGGCTGCAGGATCAACATGTACAAAACTGGCACTCAGAAATTAACACAAATGATTTATATTATAATTATAGAATGTTTAAAGAAAATTTTGAATTTGAAGAATATTTGACAGTTTTGCCCACCAGCCTAGCTGCTGTTGTCATAACATTTAGAACCTTTAACCATAAGCTACCAGTGCAAAGGGGACAGTTTCTTGGAATCCAGAGATGTGACATAATCTGTAATAAATGTACTTTTAATGAGCTAGGAGATGAATGACAGGGGTCTGAGGCTATTGGAGTTTGCCAGATACAACAATCTGGTACTGGCAAACACGCTTGGTCTCCACAAAAAATCCAGACGATGGACATGGCACAGTCCCGGCGGGGAACATCACAACCAGATTGACTACATCATGGTCAAGAAACGCTTCAGATCAAGCATCAACATTGGCAGGACACGCACTTTTCCAGGAGCAGACATTGGAAGTGACCACGATCTCGTGATGATGTCTTTCCGGCTCCATTTGAAGAGAGTAAATACAGCAAAGTGCACTAGGCTGAAGTTCGACCTGGACAAACTGCAAGACCCGGAGGTGGCAAAAATATTTCAGGCCACAATTGGAGGGAAATTTGCACCACTGCTTATTTGGGGGCAGGCGAAGTAGATGTCAACACCATGACCAATACCTTCAACTCAGCTGTAACAGATGCCGCCACTGAGATCCTTGGCAAGCACCGACCAAAGAAGAAGCCGTGGATCACACCTGAACTTTTGGATCTGTGTGATAAACGAAGAGAGTTAAAAAAGAAAAAGAACACCCCACAGGGAGCTGATGTCTACCGAAAAGGCATGCGCACAGCAAAGGAGAACTGGATAGAAGATCAATGCCAGGAAATAGAGAACAATCTGAACAAGAACAACAGCAAGAAGGCCTACCAGACTGTGAAGCGGCTGACAAGTGTTAAACAGCCCAAAGTCTCCACTATCCAAAGCAAGTCTGGCATTTGCCTTACAGAAGAACAAGAAGTCTTGGACAGATGGACAGAGTACTGCTCTGACCTTTACAACCATACACCAAATGGAGACCCATCAGTTCTAGCATGTCCTGAGAGCAGAGAAGAAGAAGAAATCCTCCCAATTCTCCGGGAAGAAGTTGAGGCAGCAGTGCAATCGCTGAAGAAAGGGAAGTCAGCGGGAGTGGACAACATACCAGCGGAACTGCTACAAGCAGGAGGAGAAGCGATGACTGATGCTCTCACCATTATCTGTAACAAGATTTGGCAGAGTGGGGAATGGCCTACACCATGGACCCAGTCGCTTGTCATCACTCTTCCCAAAAAAGGTAACCTTCAGGAGTGTGAAAATTACCGCACCATCAGCCTCATCAGCCATCCCAGCAAGGTCCTCCTGAAAATAATACTCAACAGGTTGAAACCACAAGCTGAACAAATCATAGCTGAAGAACAAGCAGGATTCATGGCAGGGCGAAGTACCACTGAACAGATTTTCAACCTCAGAATAATCTGTGAGAAATACCTACAGCACCAACAACATCTATATCATGTGTTCATAGACTTCAAGAAGGCATTTGACCGAGTCTGGCATGCAGCTCTATGGGCAACCATGAAAGTTTACAACATCAGCCCTAAAATTATAGAAGTCATCAAAAGCCTGTATGACAAGGCTACCAGTGCAGTCCTCCATAACAGCGTCATCGGGAACTGGTTCAGAACAACAATCGGTGTGCGTCAAGGATGCCTACTCTCTCCAACACTCTTCAACATCTTCCTAGAGCGCATCATGTCAGATGCTCTTGCAGATCACGAAGGCACAGTCAGCATAGGGGGCAGAGCAATCTCCAATCTTCGTTTTGCGGATGATATTGATGGATTGGCTGGAGAGGAACAAGAACTTGAACAGCTTGTACAGAGGCTTGACACCACCTCCAGAGCTTATGGAATGGAAATAAGTGCAGAGAAGACCAAAATGATGACCAACAACACCAATGGCATCAACACGGACATCAAAGTACAAGGCCAATCCCTCAACACAGTGCACAGCTTCAAATATTTAGGAGCCATTGTGTCAGACAATGGGTCTCGACAGGAAGTCCTCTCCAGGATCGCACAAACAACTGCTGCCCTGACAAGGTTGAAGCCCATTTGGAAAGACAGAACCATCAGTCTACATTCCAAAGTAAGACTGCTGCGCTCTCTGGTCATCTCCATCTTCCTATATGCTTGCGAAGCATGGACCCTCACAGCAGATCTCCAATGAAGAATACAAAGCATGGAGATGAGGTGCTACAGAAGACTTCTGTGCATTTCCTATACCCAACACATCACCAACATTGAAGTCCGACAGACCATCACACAAGCCATTGGACAACACGATGACCTGCTCTCAGTGGTGAAGAAACGGAAACTCCGATGGTATGGCCACGTCACCAGATCATCAGGCCTTACAAAGACCATTCTGCAAGGCACAGTGCAAGGAGGTAGAAGAAGGGGGAGACCGAAAAAGAGGTGGGAGGACAACATTCGAGAATGGACTGGTTTGACACTGAGCGAAGCCATGAGGGCTGCTGAGGACAGAGAAAGATGGAGTATGCTGGTTAAGCGATCATCTGTGGTGCCCCCTACGACCTTCGGGTTATGGGACAGGATAGGATAGGATAGGAGATGAATTTCATTTTATTTTTATATGTCCACATTTCAACGATGATCGAAAAGAGCTGCTTAAAAGGTTTTTCTATGTGCGACCCAATTTAATTTATTTTCAACGAAAAATAAGACTATTCTGCTGAAACTGGCTAGGTTTATGAAATAATAATTGATTGCTTCAGAACGTTATAGAATGATTTGTAATATTAATGATAGTAATAACTAATAATACAGCGCTTCAGATTGTTTTCAGACATCATGGGCCCAATGACCCATGGCCATGCAAAATGATGGGTCAATTTTGAAAAAGATGGGTCATTAACAATCGAAGGTATTTGTATCGTATGTTCACCTAGTCCTTCTTGATTTTTATGACTGTTACGCGCCATTCTGATAAAATATGCGCCAATGGCGCGGGCGCACCAACAATCTGAAGCACTGATAATAGTGATTAATTTTAATCAATAATGACATTTTAAATACTCAATACCAGTTTGATACCCCCCCCCCCCCCCCTTCTCCCCTTCTTTATCACCCAATCTTGCGAGAGAGTGCGTGCGATTTGTGGTCAGATTGTGTGGACATAAGTTTTATGTAGTATGCTTGTGTTGTGTGATAATAATGAATGTGTATTTTGTAAATGTTTATTATGTGTCTTAGAACGCGAGTTTGAAAGATTAACTTTTATTTTTGTAATATATGTAAATATGTATTTTATATTGTATTTTATGATTTTCATGGTTATTCTATGTTTATTTTTATTCTTTTTTGTTGTATCCATGTGCCCCATGGGGTTTTATGGAATAAAGCGCTTTTGACTTGACTTGACTTGATATCTCATATGAATAATGGATTATTAATGCCTCACAAACCGGACTGGCCTTTCGCTAAGATCAGCACTTTATGCTCATTCGTCCACAGAATTGTACAAGAACGAGAAATAAGTCTATGTTATGATTATGCCATTCGTCAGATATTTTGTTGAGATCGTTTGCTTAGTACATAGTGGCACCTCCAAAATTGCAAGGCAATCGTGAAGATCGGCATCCAAGAAAAAATGTTTTCACCAAATCAGATCGAGTTATGGTTAAGGTATGGGTAACGTTAGTGTTACAAAGCCAGCTACTAACGCCATTGATTTGATTGAAACTACAATTATCAGGCATGGTCGAGAATGAGAAAAACCAGAGATTGAATGTTTTGTTGATTTTAAATTTGGTAAAATTGTTGCAGAGTGTCTGAAAGGATACCTCCTGATGCACCATGAACAAGAGCTGGAACAATTGCTACAAGAAGAAGATGAGGATGACTACTATTCCCTTACTGTGAAGTATGTTATTGTTTAAGTACACTATAGATAACTCTGAACTAATATATCTGATGCTTACTTTCTGTTTTGGCAAGGAGCCACTATATATTACATAGATAGATAGATAGATAGATAGATAGATAGATAGATAGATAGATAGATAGATAGATAGATAGATAGATAGATAGATAGATAGATAGATAGATAGATAGATAGATAGATAGATAGATAGAGCAATCTCCAATCTTCGTTTTGCGGATGATATTGATGGATTGGCTGGAGAGGAACAAGAACTTGAACAGCTTGTACAGAGGCTTGACACCACCTCCAGAGCTTATGGAATGGAAATAAGTGCAGAGAAGACCAAAATGATGACCAACAACACCAATGGCATCAACACGGACATCAAAGTACAAGGCCAATCCCTCAACACAGTGCACAGCTTCAAATATTTAGGAGCCATTGTGTCAGACAATGGGTCTCGACAGGAAGTCCTCTCCAGGATCGCACAAACAACTGCTGCCCTGACAAGGTTGAAGCCCATTTGGAACTTTAGACAAAACCATCAGTCTACATTCCAAAGTAAGACTGCTGCGCTCTCTGGTCATCTCCATCTTCCTATATGCTTGCGAAGCATGGACCCTCACAGCAGATCTCCAACGAAGAATACAAAGCATGGAGATGAGGTGCTACAGAAGACTTCTGTGCATTTCCTATACCCAACACATCACCAACGTTGAAGTCCGACAGACCATCACACAAGCCATTGGACAACACGATGACCTGCTCACAGTGGTGAAGAAACGGAAACTCCGATGGTATGGCCACGTCACCAGATCATCAGGCCTTGCAAAGACCATTCTGCAAGGCACAGTGCAAGGAGGTAGAAGAAGGGGGAGACCGAAAAAGAGGTGGGAGGACAACATTCGAGAATGGACTGGTTTGACACTGAGCGAAGCCATGAGGGCTGCTGAGGACAGAGAAAGATGGAGTATGCTGGTTAAGCGATCATCTGTTGTGCCCCTACGACCTTCGGGTTATGGGACAGGATAGGATAGGATAGATAGATAGATAGATAGATAGATAGATAGATAGATAGATAGATAGATAGATATAGATATAGATATATACATATATATAGTGGGATCTGCCTTTAGGTTTAGAAGATGATGCAGCAGGGAAGAGCATGCTGTTCATTTTGACAAACTGAAATACATTTGAGACGCTGCACAGATTTGCACCCTAGTTTGACATTCTATGTGCCATTCTCAATTTGTATGCATCATTGATGCAAGGCTAGGCGCACTCCAAAAATTAACACAGATGACCAAGCTTGTTATATGCTTTGACAGAGGTTTTGACATTAGTTTTCAAACAGAACTTTTTGTTTTGCTTTCAACTGTTCAAGGTTCAGGATGAGTAAAACATAATGCTTTAGCATTGTAAGTTCTGATACAAGAGGCTATCATCCTACCATGCAGAACAGCAAAATTACACTGTAAGGCAAAAGATAGTTTACTGTCCAAAAAACATGGAAAAGTGCTTTCCAACAGTATGCGAAAACATTGAAATATTTCAAGTTAAAATTTTCACTTACGAATGATGGATCAGCTCACAGATATCTAGAATAGAATGAGAGGGCATTATGTGGCATAATCCCTTTGTAATCTGTACTATGCAAGAAGATACAATGAGACAGATGTACATGCTGTATGTAAAACAATATCACATAAATCTGGTTATTGCCTTGTTTACTTTGGCTTTCAGTGCTCTGACATTGTTTGAAAGCAACATGGAGTTTTGCAACATGCTGCTGCCTGACCCTGGTCGTTTTTTACCTCTATTTGATGAAGCCATCATTATAGCACAACAGGCGGTTAAACAAGACTCTGCTGCAAAGCATGAAACAGTATGTACAATAAAATTGATAAATTTGTGATTTTTTTTTTGCCTCTAAAGTCCAAAGATGCAAGCAGTATTTGTGATCAAACGGAACTTTCTTCTGTCAAAGTCTAATTTGTACAGTAAATTTGTTTATTTTTTGCCTCATTTGTGGCCAAGTACTCTGTTGCACGTTGGTTATTTATCAATAGTTGATTCAGCCCCAAATGCTTGAATCTTGATAAGTGTAATTCAGATTTGTTTATCCATCCAGCCTGTTCACTCAGCAACAAGGTAGGCGTCGTCCTATAAAGTTTTCCAACTTTATTCAGCAAACATCAACAACTGCATACAAGACCACTTTCAGAGAATCACTTCAAAGATCAGCTTAAAAAAATCATCATAAATCTCTCACTATCACTCTCTCACAAGCAGACAGCGCATTACTTATATAGTCTCTCTGCAATCGAGTCAAGGTCATTCCAAGATCAAGGTCAGTGAAGGTCAAGGTCATCCCAAGGTCACAAATCTTTTTGCATTATACAACGTTTGCTGTGCTTTATTTAATAGTACATGAGTGTATTTGGAGCAGGAAGTCATTGTCATCTCAAGATCAAGAGCATAGAAGGATGAAAGTTGGTATTTGCATTCTAATGCCACCATTTCTTTTTGTGTTTTTTTCTGGGAACTCATGTTCGAGTTCCATAAGGAGAATTTGAGTCATATGGTCTTTGCCCTTCTAGTTTAATATCGTTTAACATTTTATGTTATGAGAACTTCTTACTTTTGATGTGAATAATTATAAATGAATAACTTAGTTAATGTCGTTTCACTTAGAGCTTTGCTGTTGGCATTTCTGGTTGCTTTTGTCAATGTTTGAAATTCCTGTATCATAACCTATACATGCTTCTGACCAATTAGTCAATCAATCACTCTTTTAATTTGTGTTCACATATTTAGGTGATATTATACATTTAAAATTAAATATATATTTAAAAACACATTAAGTTTAGTTGTTTTTTTTAAATTGCTATCATGTTAGTCTAGACAAGACTCAAAGACACTTTACCATTACCCAAGGAATTCAAAATACATAGGGTAGTACTAATAAAATGCTTCTCTGACCAAGAATAATAGTATGGTTGTAATTTTATTTGTGTAAACTTTCCCAGTAGTGCTTCTTGTATGCCCACAGGTAGAGATATTCGGTAGAATGCAGTCTTCTCATGATGCTTGACCTGAGCACTGATGGTTTATCTTTCAGACGGTGAAGAGGCACGTGCATGCTCGTATCATGGCCCTGCCTGTGTGTCCTGAACTGAGTCGTACCGCACTGCCTCGAACAGTGGACGTCAACAACTTTCTCTCTGTCACTGGTGAGACAATAGTTTTGCTTCTTCATTATCTTTGTCTAAATCATACAGTACAATTCATGAAAGTTGAAAATTGCCTTTAGGCTTGGGGGCAAAACTGTACATAAAATTTATAATTAACGATAAATAATATATTTCATGCATACAGCAATCACAGGCTCCACTAAACATATTCTCTTTCTTTCTCTCTCTCTCCCCCACCCCCAGTCAGAGCATAGCAGCAGTTGAGTACAGACGTGTTGTGAAAAATCTCTGACTGCCTACAGTACAATGCCTACCGCGCGCTGGTTTACCAGCAGAGGTACAGCAAGTATTGGATTCAATGCTCAGCTTGAAGAAATTGTCATCTTATCGACTGTTTGGTAGTAACAATAGCACCATACTGACCTTCAGATTTGTCAACATTACCACTGACAGCAACGACTGCAACACCATCAACGACAACCGCAACATCTACTGCGGAACTTACAAGCGCAAAAACCCAAGTCAGTTGAGGAGAGACAGATGCAGGGCGGGAGAGAGAAGACATAAAATGAAAGAATGGAATAATCACGAAGAAACAAGAATCAACGCAAGTGACAGTGCTTTTTATTCAACAAGTCCATTTTGCCATAACAACAAGGCATACAGGCCAGGGAAGACTGTAGGCCTATGTATCAAACAGATAGCGCTGTACAGAGAAGACTGTAGGCCTATGTATCAGATAGCAGTGTACATGGAAGACTGTAGGCCTATGTATCAAACAGATAGCGGTGTACAGGGAAGACTGTAGGCCTATGTATCAAACAGATAGCAGTGTACAGGGAAGACAGTAGGCCTATGTATCAAACAGATAGCGCTGTACAGGGAAGACTGTAGGCCTATGTATCAAACAGATAGCACTGTACAGGGAAGACTGTAGGCCTGTGTATCAAACGAGAGCGGTTTACAGGGAAGACTGTAGGCCTATGTATCAGATAGCGGTGTACATGGAAGACTGTAGGCCTATGTATCAATCGTGGCCAGGCGTGATCCCATCAGTGACGACCAGTAGCAGAGTCAAGCAGATCACATCCTCCGCTACATCATAGACGATGTGAAGGCTTTCTTGGCATGACTTTCTCAGTCCAATCTGTGTAAAGCCTTCAAGATTTCATAAAAAAGATTTATATTTTTTCGAATCATTATTATGTAATTATGTTGTGACAGTTGGCTGTGGTACACCACCCAAGCCTTATGAACTGAATGTTTCAGAAACTCCGCGATTTCGAAGTATTCTGTTCTCGCGTATAGGTTGGAATTGTTAGCCTGCACTCACGTGAACTGGTTTGTAAATTCCTCCAACCCCACTTGATGTAGGCCCATGACCTTTGATCATTAAATCATCAATCAATCAATCTCCCATCCCATCCCTCCTTCCCTCCCTTATCTGCTTTAACACATGGTGCATCCATGGACAGAGAGAGAGAGAGAGACACACATACACACACCTACACACACACACCCACATTCACCACACACACACACCCCTTGGGGTCATGAGCAATCTTGCCACTGTAGATTGTTCTAACCTATAAATGGAAAAGTGAAAGCCCCAGTTGAAAACCTGTCTTTCCTTTATAGGCAAGACCGATTCACTGCGGCAACAGTTCCCCCCGTTGGAGTGCCGGGGGTTTCAGTATAAATAGTATCCCCACTTTCTGGAAATTTAGTGCTTTAAATTCCCACTGTCGCTGTCTTCCTCATTTGCTCTTCTTCGCTAGATCAATGACCTACCTTTTTTCTTGAAAACTCTTCCTGGACAAGACTCCTTGTTTGTGTATTAGGTCTGTTGGATCAGCTTGGGAGTGTTGGACGCTTTCTGCCGGGTGGTCACTACGGCTTCCTATGATGTTATTATTTGGCAATGTAGGCATTTTATATGTATGTGTTTTGTTGAGAATTTATAATGATGTTTGTATTCTATTTTGTTTTTGTAACCGGGGGTTCGAGTAGTTGGGGTAAAGCCTCAGCCGCCCCTGCGTGGGATGTCTTTATTGTAAAGTGACTGGCGGGTGGAGGGCATTCAATTTTCCCACTAGGGTTGTTTCGGCAGATCTTTTATGCGAATCGGGGGTTGTCCGGTCCTGATTTGGCTCGGAAGAGTCCGCTGGACCTAAAGCAACAATCAATCAATCAATCAATCAACCACACACACACACACACCCACACACACACACATACACACCATCATCTTCTTAATCTTTTTATTTTTCTTCTTCTTCTTAAATAATAATAATTATAATAATGGATGCTGTTAACATTTTTTTCCCAAATCAATGTGTAACCAACATACGCACTGCAGTTTACACACTCTCAAGTTACTTGCTCAGCAATCACCATTCACCACTAACAGTAAAACATTTGGTGTAACTGCAGAGAAATGTGTATGCTTGTCTTGATGGTGATAATGATGATGGTGCTGGTGAAGATGATGATCATAATGCTGATGATGATGATGACGACGTGCTCATATTGATGTTACTTGGAAATAACCAAAACAATGGTGCTCACGATACGGATTATGATGGCAGGGTGATGCTAGCAGTGTTGGTCATTTGTTTCTTGATTTCAGGCACAGTCATCAGAACGACCATCGTACGAATGCTGGAATTCGAGAAGGATTTCTTGTGCAGCAAATGCAGAAATGTAGTAACTGTTCAAGTAAAGAGAAGTTATTTTTTTTATTTTCTAAATAAATTGTGTTCTTTATTAGAAGGAATTTATAATGAAACTTTACCAATTATTAATGCTTTCATGTTTGCATTTTGTCAGAACTCCTTTATTATGTATATATATATACCTTGCATAAACGACTAATAAACATTTTTGTCTGAAAATAATACTGTCAAATGTTAATAGTTTATAATAGGATTATTTCCAAGAATGTTTCACAAGGACATATTTTGCTTTGTTTTTTACAAGAATGTTTCACAAGGACATAGTTTGCTTTGTTTTTTACAAGAATGTTTCACAAGGACATAGTTTGTTTTGTTTTTTAAATAATGACATAATTATTTATTTTGTTTTATGCTTTCCACGTCATTTTCACCTCCCCAAGTTCTGCATCAGAACTGAATAAAGGGATAATATCTCCTAAATGTTTTCTAATAATTTGGTATTGGGTATTCTTTTTCATATTTATAATTACAGTGACATAGTTTGCTTTTTTTTTTTTTTTTTTTTTTTTTTGAAAAAGTTCATTCAAGTCAAGACATGATACTTTATTACCCAATGAATTCAAAATTAATAAAACTTTTTTTGGGTAAAGCCATAGCACATTCACTGATTCAGTCACTCTCTTTAGTTCAAATGCTGCACTCTTCAAAACCCTACAAATATATAAACTGACCAACAATCAAAATGTGGTGATCGCCCACAATGACCAACAGATTTTTTTTCTCATGGAGACCACAGTGTGTGTAGGTGATCACCTGTGCACGCATGAGTGCGTCTGGTATGGGACTTTTTTGAAGAGTCAAGATGACCTCATCATGAAGAAGGGAGTTTAGTCAATGTCTTCAAATTTTTTATTTTCTTTTCACTTTAGTCAATGATCAAGTCAGTGATTTGATATTGTCTGCATCTTCTTTCCCTCCATGCATAATACGTTTTTGTGTTTGCAGGCCGACTTTGATCAGTTTTACACTGTGTGCAAACCTAATAATTGTACCAACGATGCCTGTAATTCCAACACCTTTCAACCAATGCATGAGAAAGGTTAGTTTTGTCAAACAGACCGAAAAACTATAAGTATAACTGCATGCAATATGATTCTTCCTTTATTTGTTTGGATGCTAGAAATAACAGGGCCTCTTCTTTTGTCTTCTTCTTTTTGCTGGTGATCCTTTTTTTTTTTTTAACAGAAGTAAGTGTACACACTTTAAGGGTTTGTCCCTTCCAGGCTTATTGTAACTGATCAGTGATTACCGTTGTTTTTTGTTTTTGTTTTGGGGGGACATATTAAGATGAGGAGTTGGGCAATATATTTTCAGATATTGCAGCTTTCAGACAATAAAAAACATTAGAAAGAAAAAACCCCAAAATGTCTCAAATGACTGAGTCTTCCTTGTATGTTCTGGCAAGCAACCAACACTAAATCTCCGCATTGTCATTTTGTGCAGGGGCAGGCCCAGTGAAGTGCAGGAACTACCAGGAGATCAAGGTGCAGGAGCAGGTTCAGCGTTTAGCCCTGGGCAACATCCCCCGCGCCATGTGGGTGGTCCTTGAGGATGATCTTGTCGACTGCTGCAAGGCCGGCGATGACATCACCGTCTGGTATGTAAAAAGAATACAGGGTCTTGTAATTCCTGATTTCGATAATGATGTGTTAACTAGATGTTGTTCTTAATTGCAAAATTGTGTGTAGTCATACTAATTGCACTTTGTTGTTGTTGTTGTTGTTGTTGTTAATATGCACAGTGGTTTTAATTTTTTAATAACGGGACTGTGGATGCAAGTTTGTCTTATGTCTGCAGGCTAGGTTGAAGCATTGAATGCACCTGTGCTACTGTTTAAGAACAAAAGTATTATCTTTGAAATACCGAACTACTTGTATGGGCAGACGACTTCAATTTGTTGAAGAAACTTGCCACGCTGATTGGGGGCTGCTAAACTGGGGGTGGAACTATTGGGAGCTTAAATAAAATTAATTAACTGTTACGAATTCTGGGTATGGGGAATGGGAATTGGGGAGAGGAGAGGGTGGACTTTTGGGGCTGCAAGTCACTACATTTTACATCTGTTCAGACCCCTGCAGTTTATCATCCGGTACTGCCTATGTCTTGTTTTGTCAAAAATGTTCAGACTCTCGTATGTATTCTTCAATCTGTGAGAAGGTAGGGGGTGTCTTTTAATATGGTGTGGCTTATTTGTGATTTCTTCATGAATTTTGTGAGTATTTGGATGGTGCGGGTTGTGTACTGGTGCACTTCATAGCCTGGAAAGCACTGTACATGAAGGAATGGGAGGTAGAAAGAGGAGAGGGATACAAAGGTACCTTACTGATGGTAATGAACAATGATCCGTGCCTTGAATCATTATATCTTGTGAGATGCCTGCGCATTAAGCAATAAACATTCTTGCATTGTTACTATTGTCATTATTGTTGTTGTTATTATTATTATTATTATTATTATTATTATTATTATTATTATTATTATTATTATTATTAAGGAATATATAAATTGCCCTGGACCATTGGTTTGGCAATGTTCAGGTTTTCCTATATTTGTTGTGTGTGTAGTGGAACAGTGCGGCAAAGATGGAAACCTGTTTCAGAGGAATCCAAGTGTGACATTGAGATTGTACTCCAAGCTAACCATATTCTTGTGACCAATGAGCAACGAAGTCGTGTCTTGGTTACCCAGGAACTAGTGAGTATTTTGATGACTGAAATAACCTGTGTCCTTCATTGGCTGTTGAAAGGTGTTACACTCGAATCGATGTTGGTATTTTTCTATCAGTATTTGATTCAGCCCCAATGCTGAAGTACTGATGAGTGTAGCTCAGATTCGTTTATCCACGCAGCCTGCTCACTCAGCAACAAGTCAAAGTCTTTGTATGAAGTTTTCCACTTTTATTCAGCACACATCAACAACTGCATACAATCACCTTTTCACTCTCAACTTTTTACTTTCCAACTCACTATCAACAATCTCCCCCAAAACAGTGCGGCACATAATTATATAGCCTCTCTCTTTTCCAGAACAATTTAGAACACGGTAGAAATCACGCACTACCACCAATAAAACTAAAGATCGTCATCACTGACTTACGTCATACATCTCTATACACATTCCCGGAACGTTCTCAAACTTCCACAACTACCGGGAAATTTCTATCGACAGTAAACACGCAGATCTAGAGAATTCTCCAATAATATCGACTAACGAAAATTATCAACGTTATACAAAGCTTCTTCTAACAACAATGCAAACTCAAATCAAAGGTAAATACACTCTATTATTGAATACTTTGCAAAACGAAATGATAAGATCTATCGTGCACGCTTCAGACATACTATCCTTCGCGTTTCAACGTAACAAAAGGAATGGCGATGATCAACCTCATCAAGCTTATTGCAGGAACACTGTTAAACAGATGATCTCTTGGCTGTTTTGATCTTTGATTGCTTTTTTTTTTTCATAGAAGCTAACATGTTGAGCTAAAGCCAGCAAGAACAATGCATTCAACAGTGTAGAAGAGTATTAAATGGATCTATTTGCAGACAGCCTAAACACGTCACTGCAAAGTAGCCGTTCATTGTTGGTCCTCAAAAAAGTGATGTAGCATGTAATTTATCCTCACTTTAAAGGCTTTAGGTTCAGAATGAATAAAATATAAATCTTTTGAATGTTCTCATGGCTTATGTTCGCAGCAAAATCTTGTTGGTTATATACTAATTTCATTGACAGTGGGTGCATCAATCCTATATATATGCATGAATACAGAAACGCAGTGTGAAAGTGCTCACATCACCTCTGATCCTCTTCCTTGAGTGACTGAATTATAACTTTGTGGTTTACCTACATCTTTTATGTTGTAATTCGAATATTGATGTACGGTTGTGGTAACGGTACCTGTATGCAGAAAGAAGAGATGGTGGCATTCTGGGAGAAGCATAAGAACTGTCCCTTGTCAGCCAGAAACAAGATCGTGGCCAGTCTGTGCCCTCAGGTGTATGGGTTGTATGTTGTCAAGATGTCGGTAGCTCTCTTCATGGCTGGGGGTCTTGAGGTAAGCTATCATTTTAGTTCTAATTTGAAATTATTAGATTTTATTTTGTTTGTTTGTCCATGTTTTGTCTAAACTCACATATGTGAGCAGATAGTTAAAATAAGAATACTGATAAAGAGATAAAAACAGCAAACACCTGTGTTAAGAACTACGAATGTTTGATTTATTAAAATCTTTTTCAAGTAACACCATGGACTGTTTAGATGTTAAAATTTTAAAAAAATAAAATATTGGAATGGAATAAATTGTTGGTTTGTAAGAATTGTTTATATTTTTTTAAAGCTTCGTGTTATATGCATGATTTTGTGTTTGTACGTCCATACATGGAGGTGAAATGGTCTGAAAATAATTTATCAAGAACGAACGTTACAATGAAATTGTAGATGGAATTAAATTGTTAGTGGAGGACTCGTTAAAAACGTTATTTGAAGTATTCAAACTCAACCATGAGTTGAAATTGATGCAGTTCTCTGGGTGTTAAGACGTCTGTTCCTTCATCTTGTTGAGCAATGTGAAAGGTTTTCACCAAGCTCAGCAGACAACAAGGTTTGTGTAGAACACACGTGATCTAGGTGTCTCGCCTGAAGAGAAGGGGCTGGAGCTTATTGACAGCACCCTGGATATCTTCCTAATCAGATGTTGTCTTCCAGGGAATATGGGAAATAGATTTATCTCCCCTTCTCTGCTGACAATGGTTGGCATTTGTGGATGTGTGCCATAGATACAGATGGCCATTTGCCTGTGTTCTCAGCTGGTCAGTGTATCAGCCGGGCTTGCTGAAAATCAAGGGACTGATTTTCCAAAGCATGAGAAGACGCCTGAATAAAATCCTCAGGAAACAAACATCTTTAGGCGAAAAAAAAAAAGTGTCCACAATTTGGCTGGCTGGCATCTGAGGTGGGAAGAACCTAACTTTTGGAAAGAGAATTCATTGCCTAAAATAGTTCTCAAATATAGGGTTGCCGTCTTGGTAGTTTTTGAACAAGGTTTGGTTTTGTTTAGGAAGTAACTGCTGGCCAGTTGAACGATTTCACTAGGCTTGGTTATTATCTGTTGATTATAAAATAGCAGTTTCATTCCCCCTCCTCCCCCCCCCCCCCCCATGTCAAGCGCCTAGCATTTACAGGACTCTGCTTTCAATTATCTTTTGTTTCCTTTTCTGTGCTAGCTAGAAGC
Source organism: Oncomelania hupensis (assembly GCA_036898135.1). Lineage (NCBI taxonomy): Eukaryota > Metazoa > Mollusca > Gastropoda > Littorinimorpha > Pomatiopsidae > Oncomelania > Oncomelania hupensis. The sequence continues at coordinate 52,738,859 of CM072517.1, read as the reverse complement.
AATTTGAGGATTAAGCTTCCTATTGGGTTAGGAGAAAGGAGTAAATTTTTAAAGTTAAACGGAAAATGAACCATTAAAAGCTGTAAGGCAGAGTTGACAATTGCAGTGGATAATGTTGAGAGCAATTTATTTTTCGTGAATTTTTCTATGTTGTTATTTTACTTCTTTATTTTTAATTTTATTTTCTCTCAGCGAATTGATAATGATGGATCAAGAGTTCGAGGAGAACTGCACCTTCTGTTGGTTGGTGATCCAGGTATGTGAGCTGACTTTTTCATAATTAAGACCTATAATAGACCATGCTCGCAAATATGAGGGGAAACAACTTTGGCAGGCTTGCCCCCATGTTGCACCTAGAGTTGTCCTACGTTGGGCGGACAGTCTTTGCAAATGAACACCGTTTCTTGCCTATAATTGTATAATTTCTGCTCTGTCCTCTAGCAAACCTTACGAATAAACCAAAAGGTTGATTTTATTTGCCGTCCTGGCTAGCTCCGCTAGTTTGACCTTGCACTGCCCTGCAACCACCACCACCCCCTTACCCCTACCCCACCCCACTTTCCCGAAGAAAAGTTGCAGCTCAGGGTAGCTTTCATAGTATTCTGAGATTATGTTACCGGCAGTATTTTCTACGAGTTAAGTAGTGTGTTTGGTAGTATGTTCGAGGTTATTTCCCTTTATTCTTCTAATCATATTATGAATATTGCTCTTATTAGTAAGTTGTTTAAACCGGTTTTTTTATTGCTGGGAGAAAGTTTAATACTGTGTGATTAGTTTTGAAATAGGATATATATATATATTTTCTGTAATGAGATTTTTTTTTTTACTTTTGCTATGATAATTTTAGAGGCAAAACTTCTGTATGAATTGTGTAGCCCTTGTTCCATAAGTAGGGGCTTCATCTTTCTTTTCTTCAATTAATGTTATCCGACATCTTCGAAAAAAATAAACGTACAGCAGGGGATAAACCAAACTCCTTGTGTGGACTGGATTAGAGATTCTTTTACTTCTATCTGTATCTTGTCCTGTTACAATTACATGCTCTGATGATGTCTACCCGTAAAACCCTAAGTAACTTTAAAAAAAAAAAGACAAGTTACCCAGCAAACCAGCCCGATCGGGGCCCCACTCGGGCCGCATAGGGCATCCCGACTTTTGTCGGGTTTTAGTAGGGACCCACATAGCCCTACAAAAACCCGATGCGTAGCGGAGTCGAGAAATGTGGATGCGTAACGATTCGCCCTCCCGTGTGCCGCCCGATTCTGCCCCACCACAAAGCCACGCTGCGCACACGCTAACATAGGCCTACTCTCGCTTTTCATTGGCTAAACTGTCTGGAATGTTTCGTCTGCTTCACATATGCTGCGGCGTATGTATGTGAAAAATATTTATACAAAATCAATTCAGCAAGATATCATTATTTAATTGTGCTTATAATTCTTAATTTTTATCATACAATATGTACAATATTGTTAAAGTGTTTCTTTTAACTATTGTATTTATTTATACATTATAAGTCAAGGGTAAATTTCCGTGCCCATTACTGCTGGTCTTTTCCGGTTGTACTTATGCGCCAATTTTCTACAGTTTTCTTCTACAGTTGCATGTGCTCGGATATTGTGTTTGCCTGCGAAAACCTATTTCACTGTGGTTGTTTTTTGGGTGCTTTGCCTTTCGTTTATGTATTTACACACGATTTCGATAGCGACGAAGATCACGTTAATATAGGCTATATCGTTATCGAAATGGTGTGTAAATACTTAAGTGGGGACACACCAAGGACTTCCGAAAACAAAAACGCCTGTACCGAGTACCGACAGTCCCTATTAACACCAGACATCTCAATTCTTTCTTCATGCAATCACATATCATAAACAATATGTGGGATATGATTTTAGGATAAATCAGCATTGGCCAGGGATGGGGCATTATCGGGGTTGTTTCTGGTTTAAGTTGGGTTACAATAGGGTTGGTGCTGGGTATCCTGACGTATGCCCGATCTTTGCCGGAATCGGGTTACCGTTCGGCAAAGGTTGGGTTACGGTCGGGTAAGTTTTGGGTACCCCGACGATCGCCCACTCTTTATCGAAAGTCGGGCTACTGTTTGGCGAATGTGGGGTTACGATCGGGTAAGTTTCGGGTAGCCCGACGATCGCCCGATCTTTGCCCGAATCGGGCCCGAGTCGGGCAACGATCGCCCAATCTTTGCCCGAATCGGGCCCGAGTCGGTTCCAATTTCCATTTGCCCGATCGGGCCCCGATCGGTAGCCCGATACGGGCCCCATCGGGCTGCCCGATGCGGGCCCCATCGGACCCCGAAATTGTGGTTAGCTGGGTACCTCCCATTTCTCCCATTTCATAGTGGTTTTATGTCGGCATGTATAAAATGGGTTTGTGAGCATGTATGTTGGTACAGATCTCTGGGCTCTTCTGAGGCTCTAAAGGCACATGTTTGGTATCTACTATTATTATTATTATTATTATTATTATTATTATTATTATTATTATTATTATTATTGTTATTAATATATTATTATTATTATTATTATTATTATTATTATTATTATTATTATTACTTTAAATCTCTATCCATGTTCTTAATATCAGTATCTTGCAATGTAGAATTTTGCCACTTTGATGATGATGTTCGATATTGTGATTTCAATCTGTTGTCTGTAATAGTGTTTTGTATGCAGGCACTGGCAAGTCCCAGTTCTTGAAATATGCCTCCAAGATCACCCCGCGTGCAGTTCTGACCACAGGCATCGGCAGCACCAGTGCTGGCCTCACTGTAACTGCCGTTAAGGTGATTTGTTTGGCACAGAAAACAGTTTTAATTTGTTCTGTTCAAATGGGATAGAGAAGAAGGAGAGACCTTGCTATCATTTGTCAGCTTTGCCTCCCTGTACACAGATATGTAGGAACGTTGCCTCCATTGTCATGAAGTTCTTGAGCCTTATTTCAAAATAATGTGTTCATACGCCAAACATTTGCAAGTAGCGTGATCCCCCCCCCCCCCCCCCCCCTTTTTTTTTTTCAATGTGAAGGATGGAATCATCTAATGTTCAAGCCTTAAAAAGAAGAGATTTAAAACATAGTTTATATAAACACAAAAATAGGTTGTCTTGCCAAAAGAAAGAAGGGGATGTGGTAGAAGAGTGTGAACTTGATGAAAAATCAGTGTGAAGATTACAAACCAGTGAAAGGAGATACACTGTGCATGCTGAAGCTTGAAGTTTTCCATCCTTTCATCAGGACTCGGGAGAATGGCAGCTGGAAGCAGGGGCGCTGGTGCTGGCAGATGGAGGCATCTGCTGTATTGATGAGTTCAGCAGCATCCGCGAGCATGACAAGGCTAGCATCCATGAAGCCATGGAGCAACAGACCATCAGTGTGGCCAAGGTGCTGCTTTTATCAATAGTCAAAGAGATAATTATTCATAGAAATTAGGGTCAGCATGAAAAATACTCAAATAATTTATGGACGACGTGGACAGGGCTTTAGGGCTTCGAATCCAGGGTCGCAATTTTGTCATGCAACTGAGAAATTGGCATACGAAAGGTGCTCTTCATCACTGGAGAGCTCATAAAACAAGCATAGCTGATAGCAATTCAGTCATCTACAGCACATTTCATCTTTGATTTTGCATGGTAAATGGAAGGACTGGAGTGCAAAAGTGTGTCTGTTATTTCTGTCACAGGCAGGACTAGTGTGCAAGCTTAACACACGGACATCCATCTTGGCAGCTACCAATCCCAAAGGACGTTATGACCCCACTGAGGTGAGTGGGGGTGATAGCGGTGATGGTGATGATGATGAATATGATGACTGTTGTGGTGATGATGACGGTGTTCTCAGTGCGCTTGAGAGCAGAGAATAATGACTACACACTCAAATACACTTGTACACACATACATGCAAACTCACACATACATAATACTGATCCTACATTCATTCATGCCCACAAAACTGTGTGGCCATTAACAAAGGGTCATGTTGTCTACACTGTAGTGTCATTTTGTGGTCGAGGGAGTGAGGTGAGGTCAGGTGAGAAGGATATTACTGTCTGATACAAAACTGTTTCACTGTCCTAACTATGTGATAACAATGAAATGGCCCCGTTTCATTTTCAGTCGCTGTCGGTGAATATAGCTCTGGCCAGCCCTCTGTTGAGTCGCTTTGACTTGGTCCTGGTGCTGCTGGATTCTCAGAATGAAGACTGGGACACTGTGGTTTCCAGCTACATCCTGGAAGACAAAGACCCTTTAGGTAACTTTATCTGTCTTTATTTTGTTTTTGTGTTGTAGTTGTGCGATTGTCTGTTGTCAATTTCCTTCTTCTTCAGCTGTTTATGTAACAGCTTTGTTATCACTTCGAGCCTGAGTTTGTATTCCCTGATGTCACGTCAAGTGTTGGGTATGGTAATGTTGTTGTCTGATGTTGATAATGAGATAACGTTCTTTGTGCGAGTGATGATTATGTTATTTTAAAGAGTGTTGATTTGAATTGTTGGTTATGGTACATAGCGTAGTAGAGTACGCCATGTTATGGTAGGAAACTTTTAACATTGTTTGGGATTTAGTAGTTTGAATTTCAATATTTTAAAGTTTTATTTTTATATTTAAATTTACAACACTGAACCAGCAGAACAATTCATACTGCTAAGATGGATAGTTTTAACATTTTCAGGTGATGTGGACATACGATCATTGTGGAGCTTAGACAAAATGCAGGCATACATAGCGCTGATCAAGACTCTACAGCCTGCCATGTCTGACGGCGCTGGACGAGTGCTGCAGGCCTACTACAGGGCCCAGAGAGGAGCTGATGACCGCAATGCTGCCAGGACCACCATGAGGCTTCTGCAGAGCATGATACGTCTAGCACAAGGTGAGAGGAGTTGTGGTTCTTATAGTTCATTATTTTGTTACGCTGTGTAGCCTCCATCCTTTAACTCCTTGTTTTCTAGTCCTGCTCGGTTACATTTTAAAAAAATCTTATTTATTGAAGTCTCCACAAAAGGAAGCTCTAAGTTTTGGAATAATTTAGGCCTTCAAGTAGATTCTTTTCTATTGTAATGATAGCCTGGAATCTTGTGGAATGTTCTGCAGCATGCAGAGGCTCTTCCCCAAGATACGAGCTAAGAGTTTGTTCATACTTTGGAATTGGTTCTTTGACTTTCAGCAATTCAAGAGCACAACTAATGAGCCGATCTCTTGGTAAAATTGCCTTATTCAGTCATGGCAAAATCCAACAATTTGAAAGCACTGGGGCAGCAGACAAAGGGAGTTGATGATAGTTCTTTCTTATCACTCACTTTGACCTTTTTAGTATTATTGCAACCTGCACTGTAGTTGCGTTCATCAGTGTTATACCTGTATCCTTCAGTCTAGAAGGCTCTTGCGTGCCCTACTCTTGTGTTGGTTCTGTGTCTTGTTAAAGAAAAAAAAAGCTGACTTGAAGGAAAAGAGCCCCCAACAGATGCATTCAAATAAATTCTGGGCCCAAAGCTGCTTGAAATTATTTCACCGTCCCTATATGCACCTTATGATGTTTTTACCTTGAGATAGAGTTTATAATAAACTTGAAAATTGTTTTGTTAGACTTGTTAGGTTGTTTTTATTGATTATGTACATGAAAACTGCAACTTGAACTGATTTATACTTATGAAAAAGCGCTGTATAGATCCAATTATTATTATTATTATTATTATTATTATTATTATTATTATTATTATTATTATTATTATTATTATTATTATTATTATTATTTTCGCCTCTCTCTCTTTCTCTGTTCTTCTGCTGTGCTGTTCTCTGTATTTCAGTGCACTTGTCTTTTAAAGTTACTGATTAATGTCATCGTTGTAACTTTTATTGACTAATGTTCCCCGAGATTGATGCATGCCTTTTTATACCTCATAGCAAAGGTTTACCTTGTGCTTTGTCCATGTCACTTAGCAATAAAAGATTGAGTTATCCTTTTTTACCTTTGTTAAGGTATACATTTATTTTCAGCCCACGCCAGACTGATGTTTCACAGTGAGGTACTTGTACAGGACGCTGTCGTTGCTGTCACTCTCATGGAATCTTCCATGCAGGTTGCTGCTGCCTATTATATTATTCTTTTTTGTTTTTTTTAAATGTTTATTTTTTTTGCATTACTTTATTTTACTTTATGTAATTTTAGTTTACTTTATATGAGTAATTTTATGAATTTGTTTGAATAATAATAATGGTGATGATGGATGTTGTATCCTATTTTTTTTTTCTGAATTTATTTATGTAGGCTTTAGTTTCGTTTTCACATTCTGAGTCATGGCTTTAACCTAACAGACTGGGAAAAGATAGGCAGTCACCAGTTTATCACTGCACAGAACAATTGAAATTTATCAAGTGACTGCTGGAACACAATTCCTACACTGATAGATATAGATTTACCAGTCTTGCTGTAGGAAAAACTATATTGATACATTTTGCTTGAGTGTACAACAATAATAATAATAATAATAATAATGGATACTATACTCCTCTTAGCTTATTCCTATATCAGACTCAAAGCGTGGCGATCTGGAACAAACATAGACGCTCACATGTTACAGACACTCCTACGTACTCAACAAACACATTCACCACTTAAACATGGGGTGTAAAGGCAAGTCGCTGTTAGAAGACAGAAAGAAATCCAGAGGTGCCAACCAGTACGGATTGACCGTATTTAATTCCGGCGAAGTGAATTAAATACGGAAATACGGTAGCTTTAATAAAAATACGGAGAAGTTGCCGATCGTTTATCCCTTTACCGGAGGTAGCGGAAGGAGGTCTAAACAGGCAAAACGCCCAAAAGCGTCCGTATCAACCACTGGTTATATTCTCGCGTTGTTTGAATGATTGCGAGACTTCCAGCAATTGACTTCCGGTTTATTCTGTTGTGAAAACAATCGACTGCATTTCCACAAGTTTTCTCTTTGATGCGTTCGTATTTTCGATTTTAAAAAAAAATTGTGTGAGTGTCTAAAATGGATGGTTTGGATTCTTCGACTGATGAAGGAGAGTTTACAGGCTTCCATTTATCAGACATTAAAGTGAGAGAAATAGACTTTAAGTCGGAGGAAGAGATCGGTACTGACATTAGTGTCAATAGTATGCATGCATCCGATCTTTCAGATGGGCAGGGAAGTAAAGAAGAGGAGGAGGCTTGTTTGGACTTTTTAAAACTTTTTTTTTTGTAAACACATGGAGTAATAAAAAACAAGACATAACAAGAGAGCATAAAAAGGTAGATAATCAAAAAAGAATTTATTTCTGTTCATTTTGCATTTAATTTCATTTAAATCTATGCACTACTACCTAAGAGTAAGATATGGTGTTTTTACTAATGTACCCCGAAATATCTCTAAAATTATAAAATGTATTGCCTGTTAAGAGCTAAAAAATAGACAGACGTGTGCCCAGTAAAGGGTTATCTTTGCCAGCGGTGCTTCTGTACCATTTTCTGGTCTCATAATAGCACTCCTGCATTCACTGAACGTCGCTGTGTTCAACAAGCTGATTTTCATGGTGATTTTAGAGTAAAACAAGTGTAATGTTCAACAAGCTGATTTTCATCGTAATTTTAGAGGACTGAAAATAGCCTGCTGTTTCAGAGGGAAGCCTGTCGTTATTTTATAGTGTCATTGGCTGGGATTTGCGAGAAAAAAAATACTGACAAGTGTTAAAAAATACTGACAAACGGGTCCGGAAATACTGACAAGAAGATTAGAGGGTTGGCACATCTGGAAATCGCATTTTATTTGTGAAATTTTACATAGACTGCTTCCAACACCATTATTGAAGGGTAGCAACAATAAATGGGAATTTTGTTGTTGCACAGGTACAATAAACGTGACTGTTATTAATCTGCACAGGGGGCAGCACTGTTGGGCGGAGTGAATGCCTTGCACACAGCGTTTCCGGAAAACGCGGAAGAGGAGTACATGCTGCAGGCGGAGATGGTGCTGACGCGGCTCGGCCTGGACGATTTGCTGCAGCAAGAGACGACCTCGTTCTCTGCCATGAAAGAACGACGACGGCTGGAGTTGGGGGCTGAAACAGCCAGAGAGGGAGGTGGGCCTGGTCCGTCTCAGATGACACATTCTGGTCAGTCTGGAGTTCTTCAATCTGGGCGGCCAGCTTCTCACACGCTGACCACTGCTGACGATGAGGAGGTAGAGGCAGAAGTGATAAGCATAGACTCCCAGCCTCAAAGCAGCCTTACAGGAAAGTCCATCTCACAGAATCTCGGGGCAAGTTCACAGACTCACAGTGCTGCGACAGGGCATGGGAGTTCGCTGAATCATGATGCAGCACGTGTGAGCAGTGATGAGAGACCCAGATGCGTTCGTTTAGGACAGAGCCAGAGCATTACTGCATCACAGAGACGTCGGCTTACTCCAGGGTCAGGACTTGCTAACATTTTGAATGACAGCAATGATGCACGTAATGTTGAAATGTCTGGTAAATATGCAGTGCAGTCGTCTACAGTATTTGGCATTACTAACAGACATCTACCTTCACAAGACCTTGCACAGTCCACTGCCACAGAGACACCAGCGCCCTCTGCACATGTGTTTGATGATTTAGAGGCAACGGGGCTTGCAGACCTTTTTGAAGACAGCACTCATGAGTTGTTTTTGAAGCCTGATGATGTTAGCACAAGCATTCATACACGAAAAGCTACAGATGTTAAAATAGCTTGTTCGCCTTGTCCATCACTAACTAAAGGTCCTTGCGACAGCCAGGCGAACAAGAGTGATGTTAATGTAAACATCTCCAATGCTTTTGCTGCAGAAGGTGGTAATCTCCAAGCTCTGCATTCTGAGAGCAATCCCCAGGGAGGTCTGGATTCCTGCATTAGCCAGACTATCCAGAACAGGATTTTCAGGCAAGAGTTCCAGCAGAACCAGAGGCTGCAACATCAGAAGTGTTCAGAGTCCGCAACTGTTGTTGCTTCAGAACACTTGTCTTCAGACTTTCTGGACAGCATTGAGAAAGATCACCCCCATCCCGAAAATGACAGACTGAAGGGTGGGAGCAGAGCAAATGCTAACCTCGAGAAAGCGAACAGCGGTGGAAGGTTGGTCTATGTGAAGGACAATAAAAAGAGTTCGACTGATGCCAGCAAACGCTTGGCGTCAAGGCTGAAAGACAAACTGAGCAGTTTTGTCAAGAGCAGCAACCAAGCCCCTCGCCTGTTTCATGCCAGTAACAATGATGTATCGTTGAGTTCTCCACTGGGTCAACAAGCCCGTGGTGCCAGAGATAGCTCTGTTGATGACAGTAAGTGTGAAGGACCTGGGGCAATGGGCAAAGGAAAATCTGACGATGATAGAATAACATCAAGGCAACAGGAGTCTGGAGAGAGAGTGAGATCTAAGCAGAAATTGGGAAAGAAACCTCACACTGTTATCTCAGACAGTGAAGATGAAACAAGTACTGCCGAGAATCATACAGATGATGATGCATTTGATAATCAGAAGTCAGTGCCTAAAGCTAGCAAAAGCAGAGGCAGGCAGCCATCTGGTAAGATGAAGAAAACACCATGTAAGAAAACACTACAGGCAACTCCTCAGGCTTCTGGTTTTAGACATTTGTCAGAAGAGCCAGAATTTGTAGATTCAAGGGCATCCGTTGATGGGCTGCCTTCATCTAGAAGGTATAGCGGCAAGGAAAACAGTTCAAGAAAACAGAGTGAAGGTGTGGGTAACATCAGCGGGGACCTTGACAGCAGCAGATCAGATGCAGACAGAAGTAATATAACCACTCCTAGGTCTCGGGTGTCTAGGAACACGCTCAATAAGCTGGCCTCATTTGCTTTCATGGTATCTTCAACGGATGATTCTGTGACGGATGAGCCAAGAGCACCACAGAACGAAAGCCCCGATGCAAAACAACGTGCACAGAATCATGTTGTTTCCAATGACAAACCAACACACTTTGCACATGCGGCCAAACCATCAGACGTTTGTCACAGAAACCGTTCGCCTGAGCTCGATTCTAACCAAACCTGTGTTCTAGGCCGATCAGAAAAAGTCCCTCAGGAAAACTTGCGAACCCGATCAGATTCGAAGAGCGCATCAAGAGACGAGACCGAAGCCAAAGGACTTGCGGACAAGCATGTATTCCAGCTGCCTGATGACAGCGATGATGATGGCGACGATGACATGGATGACGGTTTCTTTGGAGGGTCTTGCAGCAAGAAGAGAAAGTGTTTCCAGCTCACCCACGACTGTGAGGAGGACAAACCCAGAACCAGCGGTTGTGGAACAAGGAAGAGAGCTACCACGCAGCTCCAACACGACGCTGTCACAGGTCAGGAGAGGTGCGACAGCCCCAGCATCCTACTGCACAGCCAGCACAGCTTGACCTTGAGCCAAGGTCAAGATCAAGGCCAGCTCAAGGTCAAGGACCAAGCTGAAACAGCCTTGAGACAGAGGCTATTGCCCTCCATTGGAGGGACACCTACCAACTCACAAGGTGCAACAACAGGATTTCTCAGCAGCACACCTATCTCAGAGCCTACAAGCGCCAACAGGTTTATAGCAGGTGACTCTGTAAATAGTCATAGTGATGTCGCTGCAGCGGACACGAGAAAAGCCTCCTCCAGCTGCAAGTCAACACCGGCGTGGCTGGTTAAGCTGCAGTCCCAGAAGAAAAGGCTCACCCCCACCTCGGCCTCTTCAATGTCCACATCATCCACTACAGCCTCACCATTTGTGGTAGGACTAGGAGGCATTGATGAAAATGACCTCGAACTTGACTTAGACCTTGACTTCAATCAGCCGTTCAAGCGGCAGAGGAAAAGTTGAGTCCTGGTCAGCGTATATGTCATGAGGACAATCTTTATCAATGTGCATGTGTGTTGGATGAAGTGGAAACATGATGAATGATTTTGTTTGTTTTTATCTTTGTGTAAAACTGAGGGGAACAATATTTTAACAATATTATCTGAACGAACTAATCTGATATTTCTGAATATTGTCACCAATTTTTATTTATTTTTTAAATAAATTTTTTCGCCAACAAAAACTCTATACTTCATTTACTTACAGTTAAGAGATGTAAATATTGCTTATCATGTAACCTATATAATTTCCTGTGGATACCCATTCAACTAATAGAATTGTTGTGGTGTTTATATTGGGGACCAGTGTGAACTGTTTGTGATAATTAATATTTTGTTAAATCATGATTACATTTTGAACGTTTCACTCTTTTGTTTCGTTTCATTTTTGTTGTTCTCTTTGTGTCACAGATGAAAATTCAGTCATGTGTGATTTTGATAATATTAATACAAAGTAAAAATAGAAATAGACATCTTTTAACTCAGTTTCTCAAAATTGCTGTGTTTGTCTCTAGTTTTGACAAAATATAAAAATGTCAGAAGTGAAAATTTAAATTAAAAGTGGTTATGGTTGATTTTGATAATACTAATTCAAAGTAAGAATAGAAATAGAAATCTTTGGTCCAATTTTCTCAAAATTCGTGTGTTTGTCTTAAGTTTTCACACAGTATAAATTAATACAATGAGATGTGAAATTTCTGCAGTTATAGGTGATTTTGATAAATCAGGTCAACAATTAGTTTTACAGAACAGATCACAAAAACCTTGCAACATAAAGTCGGCCATTCATGGCTTCTATTGCTAACCCATTGACCAATATCGAGAAAGGAATCCAGATCCAGATCCTGAAGATGTATATTTTTGTATTACAATATGTTTAAGTATAAACAATTATACGAGCATGCCTTGCTGAAGAAAGAACAAAAATTCAAATTTATACAAATCCAGAGACAAAACAGTTGTTTTTGCACATTTATTTCAGCAGCAACCATGAGTCAAACAACAGACCAAACACCCATTATTAATCCACCTTCACATCTGCCAAACGACCGTCTCAATCTCTTGCAGCGTTACCCTACGATAGCACATATGTACAGCCAGAAGCCACAATAAAAACAACAAGACAAATTGAAAATTATGGACATGAATTGATGATGATACTGCAGACACTGTAAAGTGTAAATACTAACACAGCAGCTGTAGGACAAACAATATTCTGAATTAAGATTTTAAAAACAAAACAAAGAAAACAAATAAAGATTGAAAAGTTATGGATTCTGGTCGAGAACTTACATAGACATGTAAATATAAGGGATGTAAGTTCTCTTGATACTGGTTAAAATTGAAATTGATGCTGATAGTAAAGCCTCAGAATTGAAAACACAAACTGTAGGATGAACAATATTCTGAATTAAACCTCAAATTTGTACATTTAAACAATATTCAAAACAAAATAAATGAAGTTGAAAAGTATAATGCATTCTTAAAATTAGAAAGTGATACATTTAATAGTATGTGGAATACTTGGAAAGTCTTTTTGGGTGATGTGTGAATTGTTATTGTCCTTTTGTTTTCTTCATATAAATGAGAATATAAGCTGCTATTGTCCAAATGTCCTTCTGTAAATGAGAATAGTGGATTGTTTTGTAGCGTGTGGTCTGCTTAGAAGACATAACCACTTAAATAGTATTCCTAGGTCAATATAGTAAGCCTTATTTTTTAACTGTAAAACTTTGTATCACAGAAGTCTGATGTGTGTGAGGGTAGTGATGTAAGGGAGAGATGTTTTTGTTTGTATTGAAATAATATGATTTTGTGTGTAAATTTAAATAAATGTGTTAAACAAAATAAATTCTGAATTAAGATTTTAAAATATAATTGAAAACCTATGAATACCAGCTAAAATGAAACGTAGGGTCATGAACTGAAGACACTGAACTGTAGGATGAATAGTATTGTGAATTATGAATGTTAAGTATTACTAGAAAAAACACAAAGGACAGAACTGTATAAATAAACAATACTATGAACAGAAAAAGCCAACACTGATTAGACCCAGAAGTGTATGCTGAACAGTACAATAAATGATGCTTCTTAAAGTATCTAAAAACTTCACACAGACACACAGAAGACAGAATTTTATGACAGAGAATACAACTAGTGAAAAAACATTTAAAATCTTCTTGTCTAGCATGATTCCCCTGACACCTGGCAAGCAAAAGAGACTTGGAACAATAACAATACAGTACCATAAATTATTCTTTAAAAAATTTTTTTTTTTAATTGATAAACACACTGACAATACAAAATTATATGACAGACTATATTACAGCTGAAAAAAAAGTATTGAAGACTCAAAACTTTAACAATTGCATATTTGATGATTTAAAAAAACAAAAAAATAATAAAAAGGAAAACATTGAAAACAGCGACTCGCTGCGATATATTGAAAGCTCAACTACCATGAATAACTATGTTTACAATATGATCTATATGATCTAGGGGTGTCGGATAGTGCAGTGGTTGAAGCACTCGCTACTGTGTCGTAAGTTAAGCACCGTCCAGTGCTGTTAGCACTTGGATGGGTGACCGCAAAACGTGAAGCGACAAATAACAACGCCCCCAGTTGACTCAACTGTGACTGAATACCTACTCTCTTAAGGGTGGGGAAGGTAAAGCAGCGAGGGAGAGAGATGGGCATCACCCTCATTACGCTGGCCCAAGATAAGTGTGAGCTCCCCTACGGTCACAAGGCTATGGGACTACCTTTACCTTTACCTACAATATGATCTAAAATTTTGTTTATGAATTTAGAGTGCTTGAACAGTATAATAAATAATGCCATGTTAAAAAAAAAACACCAAAAAAAAACCCACTAAAGACTGAATTATATGATAAACAACACCATAACAATTATGATTAAAAAATGTATCTCAAAAGTTGATAAAGACACTGATTTAAACATTACATTACATGATTATTGCTTTAGGTCCAGCGGACTCTTCCGAGCCAAATCAGGACCAAGTAACCCCTGATCCGCATAAAAGATCTGCTGAAACAACCCTAATGGTAAAACTGAAGGCACTCCACCAGCCAGTCACTTTACAATAAAGACATCCCACGCGGTGGACGCTGAGGACATACTCTAATTTATCGAACCCCCGTTTACAAAAACAAAATAGAATACAAACATCATTATAAAATATCAACAAAACACATACATAGAAAATGCCTACATTGCTAAATAATAACATCATAGGAAGCCCTAGTGACCACCTGGCAGAAAGCGTCCAATATTCCCAAGCTGATCCAACAGACCTCACACACAAATAAGGAGTTTTGTCCTGGAAGAGTTTTCAAGAAAAAAGGTAGGTGACTGGTCTAGCGAAGAAGAAGATAGTATAGCAGATTGATAGAACAGAGCAGGAATGAGAAAGAATAAATGAGAAAGACAGCGACAGTGGGAATTTAAAGCAATAAATTTCCAGAAAGTGGGGATACTATTTATACGGAAAACCCAGGCACCCCAACGGGGGAACTGAACCTAAACTGATGATTTATATTTAAAATATGAACTGAAACTTTGAAATATCTACTGTAGAAACAGAGCCGTATGATAAACAATACAAAATAGGATGATATTAAGATCATTAAATAGTTGAAAAGCCATGGGTACAAGAAGAATGCTTTAAGCTGACTGATTATCATTATTAATGAACGTAGATCATAGATCTTTATAATGCAAAATCTTCCTTTGCTGCATAACAGTAAATAAATAAACAAGCAAATAAACAAGTATATAAACAAATACATAAAAGCAGGAAAACCATGATGAATAAGCATACGAGACAAATAATTATGTTATGAGCACATGAGACAAATATTTTACAGACATTTCATGATCAGCTATCTTCAAAGTGCATACACATTTTGATTATTATTATAAATTGTGAGCCATTATGCCAAAAATCTTCAATTTTTAAAACTATAAAGTATTATATTTATAATATTTATTTTATAAGGTTAAAGTTTGCTTTCATCAAATTTATTTTGTTTTGTTTGTTACTTCTAGACAAGAAGAGATAGGAGAAGTATGTTTAGAGAAATAAAGTTCGCACAATTTTTTTTAAATGAATATTTTAAATGTAGTCCATTATGCCAAATAGTCCATGTCTCAAATGTACCTTTGTGTTACTTTTCAAGAAGGGAAAAAAAGGATTCATATGTTTAGAGAAATAAATTATGCATAATTGTTTTAACTAATAATATAATGTAATACATTGTCAAAAATCGTCCATTTTTAAAACTATATAATATTCATTTTAAGAGGTTAAACTCTGCTAGTTCATCAAATTCATGTCTTTGTTACTTTGAGAAAAGAAATAAGAGAAAGGATGAATATGTTTGGGAGAAACAATGTACACATAATTTTATAACATGAATAATGTCATGTAATTTATCACGCACAATTTTCCATGTCTAAAACAATTATTTATTGCAGTTAAACTTTGTTTTTATCAAATTTCTTTTTTGTTACTCTGATGAAAGAAGAAAAGAAAAGATACCTATGTTTAGAGAAATAAAG
Organism: Oncomelania hupensis; assembly: GCA_036898135.1. Classification (NCBI taxonomy): domain Eukaryota; kingdom Metazoa; phylum Mollusca; class Gastropoda; order Littorinimorpha; family Pomatiopsidae; genus Oncomelania; species Oncomelania hupensis. The sequence continues at coordinate 52,723,396 of CM072517.1, read as the reverse complement.
TACCAATTTTTTTTTTAATGAAATTTACGTGCAAGAGTATTTCTACTTTTTCTTATCCTCATTTAGTTCAAAGTACTATTGAGTGCTAGCTGTAGTCTGCGTCACTTTCATATTATAAATTACCATTGTTTCAAATCCTCTATGTTTAAAACTGTCTATTATTTTTTGTTGTGGTTAAACATACATATTTTTTAAGCATTTAACATTTACATTGCGTTAATCACATTTCATAAGCAAACTACTAATTTCCAGATTGTACCCAGTTTTGATTCTGCATAATGTGTTAACAATATATTTTTACACACATATAGTACCTTTATTTCTAGGAAAGTGATTGTTAAAAGTACCATCCTACTGCCAAAGTCAATGTTTTAAGTGCCATATAATCTACCATTTCATTTTGGGTTCAAAAAAATTCATACTTACAAGTACCCATAGTTTCCAGTCATTGAAAGATTGCTCATAATTGCACTAAATCTAATAGAAAATGAATGGAAACGCTACAAAAAAAAAACAACACTTCCATCATAAAAAACACAGAACATAAATTTTACCATAATAAATAATTATATAGCAAAGCTAACGATGATCGCAGCGACATGGATAAAAACACATTCTGTACTAAAACGTTTGATGCAGAAGTAGGCTACAACCAAACTTGAAAGTTTGAAGATCAATTTGTTTAGAACAGTAAGCTTATATGTGCACACATTACCACAACGTCAGTTTAATTCATAAAAATTCACATGATCCATATAAAGACTTGCCAAAATATCTGCATCAACTGTTAATAATTAAAACAGTTTGAATACAAATAATGAGTCCAATCTTTCTCATAGCAAAGACAGTTACTTATGGCAAAGAAGGTACAGCTAATGTACGTCCTTTGCTTATGGTCTTTGGTAACAGCACTGTTAATCAAAACCTCCACACTTTAAAAGTGCACCGTTTTTTACTGTACAATTTTCTGTCAAACCATGAAAGGCAACACTATATAAAACGTCACACCAAATTCTTCAAGATTTCTCTGTCATGTAGCAAAAAGCCAGTTACGTCCATTCCATGAAAGACACGAAACTCAATATTTAAGAATTTGAGACCCCACGATTTTCAAACACATGTCTTTGTCATTTATTTATCACTGTCGATTTCAGGTTAGCAATACACCCAACAGGTTAGCAAAAATATTCAGCCCACCATGCACCTGCAGTGGGAATGAAGTTTGTCACAAATGTAGCTGGTTAAAAAATGGCATATTATTTCACACCTCGATGCATTGTAAGTGACATCCTGTTGTCATTGTTGGTCTATTTCTTTCTTTGAATGAACCAGTCAGTACATATTTGGCAATAATGTTGTGTCAATGCGGCAAAGCATAAGTGAGAATAGGTTTTGAGAAATATCCAGAAGACTATGTGCATCTAGTCGACTATAATGTAGTTCAGGACTGTATCCAAATGCTATGTAGACATTCAGCCCATGGGTCCAAAGTTGATCGCTGTAGTAAATTATAGCAAAAATCTCATCCTCAATGACTTTAGATGCATTGTAAACAGCCGACCTGCGCACAATTAATTCTCAAATATGTGTGTCCATACTAGGATTCGAAAGTTCAGTTTTTTTTAATGTGACAGTGTTATAATTCGCCTGCAGGAATACTGCTGCTTCTTTGTTTTTGGTAGCCAACTTCAATCTGTTAAAGAAACTTGCAATTATTGAGTCATCTCTTATCGTAAATGATGACACTGTGTGCGGTAAATGTATGCCTTATGTTCTTGAGTTGTCCCTTGTTGTTGCATTAAAATTATATCATCTGGAAACATCACTCTTTGTTACAGGTTGCTGTCATATTTCTTTAGCAAAATGAAAATTCTAATAACGCTGACTTGGTCACAATGGACACAGGCCATGAATCAGACCAAAAGCTACAAAGCTTTCAAAGATTTTGTAGCAATTATATAAAATGACAGTTGTCTTAGAATGGCGCATTTGTATACAAATTCTCTTTCTGTAAATAAAAGAAGGTGTGGCTCCTATGGACAATTACACACAAACTAGAAGGAAAAGAAATAATAACAAGGCTAAACAAACAAACTCAAACCCCAACAATTTCTGTGTCCGATGTATTACAAACCAAATGTAAGTTTCTGTAGAAAAAGTTAAGGCCTGATAAATAGAACCTTAGTATTAAAAATTTCGCTTTCGTCAATGCAAATTTTGAAGATCTGCAGCAGATAAAATACACTTTAAAACCTCATAAGCCTTTTTTTTTTTTCATCTTGTTAGTTCTTTTCCTTTTTTGGGGGGGGAGGGGGGGGGGACTATGACAACTTGAAAACTACTTGCAGTCCTGCTACACAAATTCACACCCAGGAGATGACAAAATGAAAGAAGACTTGAGGACTTGATTCACAAGATCATAATGTTTAATTAGCCAAAGTCCCTTGAGGTTTGCCCAATTTGTACTGTTCTCGCATCAGTAAAACACCGCCAGGAGATAGTGAATGTTATCCTGGCTTATAGTTAAAGAGTCTATTCCTTCAGTGACATTTTCAATTGCCGTAAATTCAAAACGAAAATGGCACGGGAAGAAGGTAAAGTTGAATCAGCCATAGTTTTAAACCAGTGCTTGTCTCTTGATTTTGCATTTGTATGACTTCCGTTGAAGGCCAAGCTCGAGAGCACGCTGTATTTAATTTCATCCACAACTTGCAGGTTGCTGTAAACCACATCACCACATCACACAGCGCGCATTAGGGATCTCTTCTGTAATTCCCTTTTAAAAGAACCTTCGATTAACACTGGCTGTCCTCTGTAGGCGTGACTGGCATATAATGGCCGAGTCCTTAAATCTGAGTAAGCTTACTTTCTGTTTTATTTTCATTACAAAGATTCAAGAGTCGACACGATTGTGTTCAATGGTGCACCTTTTTGACATGCCATACCCAACAGGGTGACATTATGTTGAAAACGAAAGCAATATCACGCTAGGTCTCAGATTTCCATCATCCAACTAGGTCCCATTCATTATGGCAAGAGTTGGGTGCACCTCCTCTAAATTAAAAATATTAGTTTCACTGTTCCTCGTGAAGATTTGCCGTTCTTGACACTCATAAGTCATAGTTATTTATATCGTTCGGCTTTCTCTCCACTAGTTTCTAATATGTGGGAAAGAAGCCGAGAGTGTAATTAAATCAGAACGAAGAACCCTAGGTGTAAGAAATCTTCATAGTGACACAAGAGTTTTCAGTTCCTTTTTTCTATGATGAGCAGATAAGCAATTCCAGACCTCCTGCTTCAACTTCTTTCAGATGAACTGAGTCGAAAAGAAAATTACACAGACTTGCCATAATATTACATAAAACGAATCGACAAGATATGACTCGCTTGACTTACAAATATTTATTACACTCGAGGCTCGTCCACACTCTTGCCTGTTTATGATACACCAATCCATGTTCCTATTTGTTGACCATCCTTGCGCACAAGTTCTAGCTGTATCTTTTTCTCCTTGACTCTGATAATCACTCGGCATGATCTCTTTGACAGCCCGTGTGGCTGCGGCAACAAGGCGTTGTTAAGAGGGGTCTCAGTCGGAGAAGAACTTGCGCACTTTGGGTGTCAGAAGCCTGAAGAAGGAGTGTGGGAACATGGACCGCGACACGTTGGCATACTTCAGGTAATTGTATGGCGTGGCGATCACCTCCAGCAACGCATGCAGCAGCTCCCTGTCCTGTGGACATCATAGTTAAAAGGAAAAGAAAATGTACAGCGTAGTGATTAACTAGCAAACAAAACTGATAAAACTAAGTAGCGTACGCTGCTGCTGTCGTGCTTTTTTGCTGAGAGAGAAAACAAACCGAGTAGCATAGCAAGTTTATACTTGGAAAAAACCAACAACACAATAACGACAAAAAAGGACTGATAACAGTTAACTACCTGATACTTCGCTGCAGCTGCTGTGTTTTTGTTGAGAAAGGGATCCGAAATTCTTCCTCAAGGATGACAGATGTTCCAAATCTTACATCCAAAGCCAATATTATGCAATAGATCTAGACTATAGCTGAATATTTTGTTGTGGTTTTGTTAGCAATCCTGACTAGGCACAAAGATTATATGTAATTATACCAAGATTGGTAAACATACATAGTCGTTGCTAAGGCAGCTGTTTCTAGGAGCACCTTCAGTGGTTGTTAGGCTGGTACTCATTATTTAATTTTTTTATTGATAGTAAAATAATCTTTAAAACAAAACAAAACAAATTTCAAAAAATGGCCTGAATCGACAGCTGGTTTTGCTATGGGAATATCTTGAGCAGTCGCTGAGTTATCACTAGATAGGCCTATTTAGTGATGGTAACGTTAGATTTAAACACAGAAAAGACAAAAAACGTACCTTGAAAATTTGCTGATGCTGATACGAGCTGTACAGTCTCCCATCCTTCACAATGTCTTCTATCAACGACTGATACTCTTCTGTTGAACAAAGATACAACTCAGCTGGGTTGGTGTGGGTAAAATGATGAAGAAGTTGGTATCATTGTTTACGATGAGTGTGATGTAGATGAAAGCAGATTATTGTGTATTCTTAATGTATATGTATTTAAAATGTTATTCTGCGCCTACTTTTGTGGTAATAACGTTGTATTGTATTGTATTGATTTGGATTGTATTGTACAATTTAATCTAGCAAATTAGGCCTATCTGTGAAGAGATGTGAACAAAACAACACCTTTGAACTGTGTGGGATTCCTTTAAGGCGTTTTTTTTCACCCTGAGGAAGACTTTTTTTTAAAATAAAGGCGAAAACTGTGGGACATTTTATACGGTCTTGTTTAGTTTTGATTCTCATTTTCTTATGCAAAAACACTTTATCTGACCAACCAAATGACTTTTTGACAAACAACCGACTATCTGACAAACCCATTGATTATAATCATCCCATTTAGTAACTTCCTAACCAACCTACTGCCTGTAAGCTAACAAACTTACTGTGCAAGTCAACCAAACTACTGCCTGTCTAGCTAACAAACTTACTGTGCAAGTCAACCAAACTATACTGCCTGTCTAGCTAACAAACTTACTGTGCAAGTCAACCAAACTACTGCCTGTCTAGCTAACAAACTTTCTATGCAAGTCAACCAAACTTCTGCTTGTCTAGCTAACAAACTTGCTGTGCAAGTCAACTAAACTACTGCCTGTCTAGCAAAAAACTTACTGTGCAAATCAACCAAATACAGCCTATCTAGCTAACAAACTTACTGTGCAAGTCCACCAAACTACTGCCTGTCTAGCTAACAAACTTACTATTCAAGTCAACCAAAGTACTGCCTGTCTAGCTAACGAACTTACTGTGAAAGTCCACCAAACTAAACTGCCTTCCTAGCTAATTTACAAACTTACTGTGCAAGTCAACCAAAGTACTGCCTGTCTAGCTAACGAACTTGCTGTGTTAGTCTACCAAACTACTGCCTGTCTAGCTTACAAACTTACTGTGTAAATCCACCAACCTACTGCCTGTCTAGCTAACAAACTTACTGTGCAAGTCAACCAAAATACTGCCTGACTAGATAATAAACTTCCTGTGTACGTCAACCAGCATCCTACTGACTGAACAACCAACCAACTCTCTAATCAATCTTTTAAACCCACTGACTAACTAGCTAATACACTTTCTGACTAACCAGTTACTGCTTACCAACCCATCTACTGTCTAACCAACCAACCGTTTCTCACCTTTCAACCAACCTACTTTCTAACCAAACAACCCTATCTCTATTGACTGACCAATTACTTTACTCTAAACAATTACAACCTAGCAACCTGCTATACCTGATTAATCAATCCAGAGGATAAAGCAGCTAATCCACTTCCGAGTCATTTACTATTCAACCAACCTACTTGTTGTCTGACCAACCAATCTACTATGAGTGACCTACTAACCTACTCTCTAACCAACGTTACTACCTGACCCCACCAAGCCACTTTCTAACACTGCGTACCTACTCTTGACCAAGCCCACTACTGCCTGATCAACCAACCCAAGTTCAGTTCTTCAGAATGTGATATCTTCACCCTTAGTGATATTAGAAACACACAAAATAATACTAATGTTAACACACACACACAAACACGCCATATAATACACATTATATATCACACCTAGCACGCATCCACAATAGTATTCTAACACGGCAAACCCAACACATCGGCTGCCTGATAAACCAAACGATCCATCACTCGGCAACCACCCAGCACAACTAACCCAAACCCATTGACTGATACAGATAGATATAATAATAATAATAGTAAATAAACGATTTACCGTTGTATGCAACAAAAGGAATGGAGAATCCACCGGCAGTGTTATTGCCATCGGATTTGAACTGGATCCACAGCTTCTTGGAGCGAGCTGTGAAAGCGATGGGTGTACTTCGTGAAGTGCATGTTTCGAACGTGGTTCTGCTGAATTCTGATTCTGAAAGGAAACAAAAATACTAACAAAATTCGTGCTGAGTACGGAATTTTACAGGGTAAAAAAGAAAGAGATTTCTCTTATATAGCGCACTTACAAGCTCAGAGAGCTTCTCAAGGCGCTGGCCCGTAATATCCAGCAATCACAAAATAGTTTGCTGAAGTCAGGATTCGAACCCACGTCGCCCAAGACGCACTCACTAAAGTCGTGCGCTCTGACCACTGAGCTATCCCTGCCGCCAATAGGGTAGATAAGGAAGACAAAACATTTTAAGGTAGTAACCGTCTCGCCATAGAACAACTATTAATTCAAGAGACTATACATGTACTGGAAAGGGGAGGGGGGGGGGGCGAAATTGCTGTCTTATTATCTCCCCTTTCCTGGTGTTACAGTATTTAGGCACAAACACTTATCTCCCTTTATCCATAGTCATCAATTATGTAGACATGCGCAGTACGGTAATAATTCAAACTTCCTTCCCGCGCAATATTAAAGTCTAACTGTTGTGCATGTGGAGCATAGTAGCCTCTTTCCTAAATCTATAATCCATGACTCTACTACCACGCCACCCACGGACAAAATGAAAAAAGCATTCCCAATAACTGGTTGTGCGTATGTGGGAATGCTGCCACTGTAAAATGTTCAATTTGAGATGTTGAATAAAGTTGTGTAGTGTGGTGTTGCTACTGTACTCCCAAGCTCCAAAGATTCGGCCACAAAGAGTGTCTGACCCAGGGGAAGGCATACGCTGTACTCTTCACAGGGCACTTCACAGACCTACCCATCATCCGCGCAACGTCACTACATGTAGATGAGCTAGTTCGCGCCGGCTCCTTCTTTCTCTCTGTTGCGAGAGAGAGATGAGGTGGGGGAAGGGGGGAGAAACAGGCCGCGCAAGTACCTTACAAGTACAAACAAGTCTACAATAATTCTAGGGTAGGTTTGGCTTTCATCTCACGAAGAAGCATTTTAGCGAAATAGCCTACATGTTGACTATTGAGAACATTTAAACAATATATTTTAGTCTACTGCGTTTTATATCCGTTTCTTCTTTTATCTCCACTTCAGCGTAGCCTCATCAGCGTTCTCTGACACTAAATAGAGCAAAATCAATGAATAGCACGCCCAAATTCCTTTATTTGAGACTCAGCATAACCTTCAGAAAAACGATAACAGTAACACACAAGAAACTCTGGGTAAACATCATCAAGCGCACGAATAGGCCTGGCTTATACTCACTGGATTTCCTCATGATGATTGTATCGCCACATTTATCTTCGTCTGCGAGGAAGATGTCTGGGATAATGATGAGGATACGGCGTCTTTTCTCGGGTCTGATTCGCCACACGCAGTTGACGTTGTTGGGGTAATTGCCGGGGTAGTTAGGACTGCGAATGATCCCGTAGAACATCCCTTCATATTCTCCGCAGTTGTGGTCTGCAAAACAAAAATACAAAAAGAACGCAAGCACGCTGTTGACGAAATCTTACACAAAATCTTACGCAAAATATTTGAAGAAGAAAAAAAAGGAAATCAATGCAGCTCAACTTTTTCCCCCTTATTATTAAAAATCCACTGAGATAACATGAGGGACTTGAGACGAGTTGTTCTAGCGGGATTTAAAAAAAAAAATCTTTGGCTAGTGAAACTGACTAACCTTGGACTGAGGTTCCTTCCCCTCAAGTCATCTCAATTTGCTGAAGACATAGTTAGGCAGCCCCAAAAAACATGTATCTATAATAATTTGCAATGCTCCATTTTGCTAAACCTTTTCGCGTTAATGTGAACTCCATTATACTGGGTCTTTACCCTGAGAACGAAAGATTTTGACTCTGACTCTGACTCTGTTGACCTGTTAAGATGATAAAGACAATGAAAACAGGCCAAGGGGTTAATACAATACAACCTACCATAATTTGCCTGCAAACCTTTCACTAGTATATGTATTTATTTATTTATTTATTCATTCATTCATTTAAACGTCTTTATATTAGCGCTTTTCCAGCTTAAAGGCTGCTCAATGCAGATCTATCCTATTCCATAACTCGGAGGTCGTAGGGGCACCACAGATGATCGTTTAACCACCGTACTCCATCTTCCCCTGTCCTCAGCAACCCTGATTGTTTCGCTCAGTGTCAAACCAGTCCATTCTCGAATGTTGTCCTCCCACCTCTTTTTCGGTCTCCCTCTTCTTCTACCTCCTTGCACTGTGCCTTGCAGGATGGTCTTTGCAAGACCTGATGATCTGGTGACGTTGCCATACCATCGGAGTTTCCGTTTTTCACCACTGTGAGCAGGTCATCGTGTTGTCCAATGGCTTGTGTGATGGTCTGTCGGACTTCGTCGTTGGTGATGTGCTGGGTATAGGAAATGCCCAGAAGTCTTCTGTAGCACCTCATCTCCATGCGTTGTATTCTTCGTTGGAGATGACAATGGAGCGCAGCAGCCTTACCTTGGAATGTAGACTCAATGCAGACACGTGATCTAATTCGAACCGCCCGAACGCGAACTTCCTGCCTTTGGCGTATCGTTGTGATCCCCTGACAACTGAGCACAACCCTGTACGACCAGGGATGAGGTGAATGAACCTAACACTTACTGTGTAATTGTATACAAATAACCCTCTGAAGCGGTTTTTCTTCTTCCCGTAAGCTACATTTCAATTCTACGGATTTTTGCACGGCTGTTTTTATCAACACAAATCCATTTTTCGATATGTTTTAATTTTCATAATCTTTACACATGGCTGCAATACACATTTTTGCACCTTTAAACGAAAAGTTATATTTATTTTCTAAGGTATTTATTATTATTATTATTATTATTAATATTATTATTATTATTATTATTATTATTATTATTATTATTATTATTATTATTATTATTTTTTTTTTTCGTCATCATCTTCTTCTTCTTCTTCTTCTACCTTTGCAGGCATCGGGACTGGTGGAGGCCTCAACATCTGTGGATGTGGTGCCCGGGCACGCTGTGCAGAAGTTCTGCCCGCTCTCTGGCTGGTAGGTGCCCACTGGGCACACCTTGCACAAACCAACAGACATGTCGTAGTGATGTCCTGGCTGGCACATCTCTGTTTTAGAAAACAGACAAGGAACGTTAAATAAGTTATGAGAATTTCCCTTTTAAGTACAGGCCTTTGCATCGATGTTTTAAATTGGGTTTAATGTGAAATGAAATCTTCTATGATTTGTGGTGTTGCCCGCGCTGGCACATCCCTGTTTTAGGAAACAGACAAAGAACGTTAAATAGCCTAAGTTGTCAGAATCTTCTTTTACGCATAGGCTTTACATCGATGTTTTCAATGGGGTTTTAAGTATAATGAACTCTTCTATGATAGAACACACCGCAAAATAGAAAAAAAGGGGATTGTTCTTATACAGCGTACTTGCAGGCTCACAGAGCTTCTCAAGGCGTTGGCGGCTAATATCCAGCACGCACACAATAGTTTGCTGAAGTCAGGATTCGAACAAAGACGAATATAGGCTACATAAGACTTGCTCCCTGAACCACGGAGCTGTCACTGCCGCCAGAAACATCCATTATTCACCCTCACCACAACCAACAATAAAAGCAATTTCACCAACAGCACCTCCAGCGCCGCCACCACCATCAATTCTTCCATCAACAATAACAAAGCAACAACACAAAAGAGTCAAATTCCGTCGAGCAACACCGGGACGTGAATCCAAATTCAGATCCAGAACAACCTATATCAAATGCTATTCTGAATTGAGAAAAGATATTTTAAGTTCCAGAGGACAGAGTAAGCTTATTACTTATTACTGTAAGTACCAAGAAGAAGAAGAAATAGAAGAAGAAGAACAACAACAACAAGATTTTTTTTTAATGTGTACAAGAAGAAGAAGAAGAAGAAGAAGAAAACGACGACGAAGAAAAAGAAGAAGAAGAAGCACAACAAAACGACGAAGAAGAAGAAGAAAGAAGAAGAAGAAGAAGAAGAAAACGACGACGAAAAAAAAGAAGAAGAAGAAGCACAACAAAACGACGACGACGAAGAAGAAGAAGAAAGAAGAAGAAGAAGAAGAAAAAGAAGAAGAAGAAAACGACGACGAAGAAAAAGAAGAAGAAGAAGAGGAACAAAACGACGACGACGAAGAAGAAGAAGAAAAAGAAAGAAGACGAAGAAGAAGAAGAAGAAGAAGAAGAAGAAGAAGAAGAAGAAGAAGAAGAAGAAGAAGAAGAAGAAGAAGAAGAAGAAACTAAATGTATACAACAACAACATTTAAAGAATGTGTTACACTCAGTTTGATGATGGTGTTTTCTATCAGTATCTGATTCAGCCCCGATGCTTGAATTCCTGATAGGGTGTAACTCAGATTCGTTTATTCACACAGCCCGTCCAAACAGCATACAAGTCACAAAGTCGACGTATGAAGTTTTCTACTTTTATTCAGCACACATCAACAACTGCATACAATTCTCAATTCAACTCAACAACTTTCACAGCAACTTTCCAAATCACTATCAACAACTTTTTCTCTCTCTCAACAGCAACTCGGCACACGATTAAATAACCTCTCTCTCTTCCGGAAGGATTTCGAATACTGTAGAAATGACGCACTGCCACCAATCGAATAAAAGATCGTCATCACTGACTTACGTCAATACATATTTTTATATCTTCCAGAACGACCTCTTGCTTCGACATGCATCGGGAAATTTCTATCAAGAGTAAACACGCATATCCAGAAGATTCTCAAATAATATCGACTAACGCAAATTATCAACGTTATACAAAGCCTCTCCTAACAACAATGCAAACTCAAATCAAAGGTAAATAAACTCCATTATTGAATACTTTGCAAAACGAAACGATTAGATCTATCGTGCGCGCTTTAGACACACTTTCGTTCGTTTCAACGTAACATAACCCCCCACTCAAGAAGAAATTTACTTAATTTCTTTCAACAACGTTGAAACGTAATGCACAAACAAAATCCTCAATTGAAACTAATTTAAGACTTTCTGAATACTGTAATTGCGCTCAGCTTATCTACACAGAGTCAATGGTTTTCATCTTAAAATCTGCCTGGATAATGTCAATGTTCACAGTTCATTCACACAGAGTCAAAGTTTCTCATCTGCAAGTCTTTCTGGATACAGTCAATGTTCACAGATCATTTACCCAGTCAACGTTTTTCATTTTCAAGTCTGTCATTGCCAATATTCTTAGTTCGTCCACACAGTCAATGTTCTTTCGCTCGCAAGGAATCGACGCCCTCGTCAGTTGCGGTCGTCATCGGCCCAGGGTCAAAGACGACGATCACGTGGGCTTTCCTGGAGTCAGTGCATCCTCCGTTGTCTTTTTCTTCCGTCGGATGTCCGACGCAGTCGACGTTGTCAGCTCCCAGAATGCATTCGCTGGGTCTCACGGTCGGGTTGGCTTCTGCGGGACGGTGGAACTGCTCCCTCAAGGTCTGCAGATGCTCCTTCCAGGTCTGGGTGTGGACTTCATGTTCGACCAAAGTCGTAGAGCCTGGGACATCATTGAAGTTAGGGGGAAACTCGCCCAAAAGGTCCTCGAGCTCCAACGTTTGACCTTCCGTCAAGCTCGGTCCTAGCTTAACATCATCGATGCCTTCTTTGCTGTGGAAGTCTCCCAGTTCCAACAGTTCTTCGTTGTCAAAGCTGTCGTCGGTCACAGCTGCTGTTGCTGCATGTACAGTCTCTGGCGGCCTCTCCACGTACAGCTTAAGGAGGTTGGCGTGGTATATCTTGGAATGCTGGCCGACCTTCACCTTGTAGTCGTTGATTCCCACCACGGTCTCCACTTCGTACGGGCCTTTCCACTGCATCAGCAACTTATTGTGATCGGTAGGTAGCAGCACCAGCACTTTGTTGCCAGGTTTGAACTTCCTGTTCACAGCCCTACGGTCATAGTAGTGCTTTCCACAGTCTTGGGACTTCTTCAGGTTTTCTCTGGCTATCTCGAGAGTCTGCTCCAGCTTCTCCCGTAGCTCAAACACGTACTGGTAGCTGTTCTTCACCTCTGGGGTGTCTACTTCTTTCGTCCACAGTTCTTTTAGGATGTGCATCGGCCCTCGGATGGTTCTTCCGTACAGCAGCTCGAACGGAGAAAAGCCGGTGGACCCCTGCGGTACTTCTCTGTAGGCGAATAATAAGGCGTTGATATAGCGATGCCATTGTCTGGGCTGCTCGCTGCACAGTTTCTTCAGGGTGGACTTCAGCGTAGCATTGAACTTTTCGACAAGCCCGTTGCACATCGGATGGTAGGGTGTCGTAGTCAAATGCCGGATGCTCAGCAGTCTGTTCACCTCCTTCATGCAGTCAGAGACGAACTGCGTCCCGAGGTCTGTCAGAATTTCTTCAGGCACTCCAAGCCTACTGAACATGTCCACCAGTGCCTCTGCTACAGTTTCAGTGTCAATCTTCTTCAGTGGCACTGCTTCTGGGTACCGAGTCGCATAGTCCACTAAAGTCAGTACCCACCGATGACCTTCTTCACTCGGAGGTCTTATTTCGCCGATTAAGTCTAAGGCCACCCTCTTGAAAGGTCGGTCGATCAGAGGCATCCTCTGCATAGGCACTTTCGGGACCCTTCCTCGAGGTATGGTCTTCTGGCAAATGTCACATGATCGGCAGAAACGGCTGACGTCCGCATGAAGTCCTGGCCAGTAGAACACCGCCTGGATTCTGTCTGACGTCTTCTTGATACCTAGGTGACCTCCCATAATTGAGTCATGCGCTACTTCCATCACCTGGCGCCTTAGGGGTAACGGTACCAAGACTTGACGTAGTGGTTTCCCTCCGTTGACCCTCGGGTGCTGGAAGATTCGATACAGGATCTTGGCCTTCACCTCAAAATAGACCGTACCACTGCCTTTGGTCACGTGGTCTTGGCGGTTCCTGTACTTGTTTAAAGTACTATCAGCTTCCTGGAGCTGGATCAGCTTATCTCGGTCCACGATGGCAGCTTTAGAGTTGTCGGCGACCTTCAGTGGCGTAGACGTCTTGTCTCTCTTGGCCTGGGCCCTGGTAGTAACAGCACCGACGATCTCTGGTCGGCAGGGCTGAGCCGGAGTAGCCACATTGTCCCGTAGCAGCTCTGAAAGGTCTCCATCGGGAAATGGCAATGGATCCTCCTCCGCAACTTCGACATGTTGGGTTGAGGCAGGACTCCATTCTGGATCGGGGTCGTCGGGTCGTCTCGCGCCGTCGATATTCCCGATCATCAAATCATACAGCGGCTTCCTCAGGCAAACCGCTTCGACTTCGCCTACGTAGAAAGGGGTGTTGACATGAATCTTCGCAACTGGCGCTCTCACACATTTGCTGTCGGCCATAAGTGTCCATTTTGAATCGCCAGTGAACTGTTCTTTAGCGATTAGGTCTTCTCTGACGATGACCCCACTACAGCCAGAGTCTCTTAAGACAGTCACTTCGTGATTTCCGACGCGTCCCTTTGAAACAGGCATGTTCTGGACGGTCACAGCTGCGCTGGCGACGACGGGGATGGATTTTCCGTTGGCAAGGAGAAGTTGGCCATCGGTCATGCACTCTTGCACGTCCGCAGGGGTAGCTGTGCGCTCGGTTTCACTCGGAAGAATGACGCTCCCGCCGCACACCTGATGGTCAGATCTACTGGTTTGCCGTTGATTGGAGAACCGCCTCTGCCGGTTGCCCGCCGCTGCGTTGTCCGTACTGCTCCGCTGTCCGCTACTTTTGTTTTGAGGACAGTTAGAAGCTCTGTGGTCTGTAGCGTTGCAGGTGAAACAGCCCCTTGAATGCCCTTCCCTGGGAGGAGGCGTGGAGTCTGTCTGTCTCTGGCTCGTCTGGCTTCCTTGGATCTGGTTCCCATGGTTTCCAGTCTTCTGAAAATGTTTCGTCGCGCTGGGTGGCCCCAGGGTCTTCCCATGAGCGATGAGATATCTTTCAGCAGCCTCAGTCACATCTTTAAGCGTCTGCAGCTTTTGTTCTTCTAAGTGGGTCGCTAGGTCCTTGTGACAGGCATTGAGAAATTGTTCTTTCACAATCAGGTCATGGAGACTGTCGTAAGACTTCATTTCGCCTGATAACTCCACCCACTTGTGTAGATATGACGACAGGCGCTCCACAAACTGCTTTGGCGTCTCGTCTGACTTAGGCCGGCATTCACGGAAGCGTTTACGGTAGCCCTTCTCTGTAAAGTTGTAGCACTGCAACAGGGCCTCTTTCAAGACGTCGTAGTTTTTGGCGTCATCGTTCGACAGTCTGGTGTAAACTTCGAGAGCTTGCCCCGTCAGAAGTGCACTCAGTCGAATTGCCCAGTCTTGAGGTTGCCAGTTAGAGCTTTCAGCGAACCTTTCGAATCTCGCCAGATAACTGTCAATCTGGTCCTTCCCGTCGACGAAAGCTGGCAATTTTGGAGCCGTGTTGTCACTGATAACTTGTGGCGCATGCTGTTGTTGCTGGATGCGCGCCAACTCTAGTTGGAACTGCCGATCAGCTTCTCTTTCCTCACGCCTGCGCTCATCTTCTCTTTCTTGCCGCTGCTGTTCAATTTCCAGACGCTTCAGTTCAAATTCTCTTTCTTCACGGCGACGCTGCTCTTC
Source organism: Oncomelania hupensis (assembly GCA_036898135.1). NCBI lineage: Eukaryota > Metazoa > Mollusca > Gastropoda > Littorinimorpha > Pomatiopsidae > Oncomelania > Oncomelania hupensis. The sequence continues at coordinate 52,708,331 of CM072517.1, read as the reverse complement.
TAATTCTCGTTCTTCACGGCGACGCTGCTCTTCTACTTCTCGTTCTTCACGGCGACGCTGCTCTTCTACTTCTAGACGCTTCTGTTCTAGTTCTATTTCTTTTTCTAGACGCTTCTCTTCCAATTCTCTTTCTCGTATTCTCTCCTGAGACTTGACGTACTCCGTCAGCTGCTTGCCTTTTAGATTCAGTTCAACCCCTTTCTGCCAGAAGTCAGCCATCTTGATGCTTCTGGAAAGTTCTTTTCTGGAAAGTTCTTTTTCTAGAAAGTTCTTGACTGTAGAGTTCTTTTTTCTGGAAAGTTCTTGACTGTGCTGTACCTTTCTAGACTGTTCTAGAACAGCACGCTTTCTGCAGTAGCGCTGATGCTTGTCACTAGTCGCTTTCGCTGACGCAGGCCCCGCTGTCCTCGTCGTATGCGACGCTGCACCACGCTGGTGTTGATGTATACGCTCCTGTGCTGAAGTAGACTCGACGTCCGCACGTCGCTCTCTCTAATACTGGCGATGTAGCTCCGAGACTGTCCCTCGACGTAGTCTTACGGCAGCCACGTAGTCCCGCTCTGTTGTTCGCTCACGAAGCAACTCTTCGGCGACTACACGCCCTTGCAGTCAACCCGAACCTATCGGTGATGTAGTCCCAGTATGTTGGCCCCTCTCGACGCAACTCGTTGGCGGCTACCCTCGATGACTGCCTCTCGTAACGTTGACTCGCTTGTTGTAGCAGTTGAACCCTTGGCTATGGCGTGAATCGCGGCTTGACCCCCAAAATGTTACACTCAGTTTGATGATGGTGTTTTCTATCAGTATCTGATTCAGCCCCGATGCTTGAATTCCTGATAGGGTGTAACTCAGATTCGTTTATTCACACAGCCCGTCCAAACAGCATACAAGTCACAAAGTCGACGTATGAAGTTTTCCACTTTTATTCAGCACACATCAACAACTGCATACAATTCTCAATTCAACTCAACAACTTTCACAGCAACTTTCCAAATCACTATCAACAACTTTTTCTCTCTCTCAACAGCAACTCGGCACACGATTAAATAACCTCTCTCTCTTCCGGAAGGATTTCGAATACTGTAGAAATGACGCACTGCCACCAATCGAATAAAAGATCGTCATCACTGACTTACGTCAATACATATTTTTATATCTTCCAGAACGACCTCTTGCTTCGACATGCATCGGGAAATTTCTATCAAGAGTAAACACGCATATCCAGAAGATTCTCAAATAATATCGACTAACGCAAATTATCAACGTTATACAAAGCCTCTCCTAACAACAATGCAAACTCAAATCAAAGGTAAATAAACTCCATTATTGAATACTTTGCAAAACGAAACGATTAGATCTATCGTGCGCGCTTTAGACACACTTTCGTTCGTTTCAACGTAACAGAATGTGAAAAAAAAAACCACGCACACAACCAGCTACTGATAGAGTTTCTAGTAGTAACAAAACACGAGAATAAATCAACTCATGTTGAAGGGGTTGAAGGAGAGGATGGTTGTAGAAAGTATTTTTATGGGGAGAGTAGATCTACTATCATGTCATCTTCATTCATGGATGCAACGCGCAGGCAGTTGCTCCCCTTGATAAACAATCTGTTTATGGCGGCCTCTATGGCCTTTTTCACACACCCGCCCACCCACCCACACACACACCCTGCCGCGTCCAGCCTACCCCACGCTTCACCGTGTAAGCCCATACCCTTGCCCCATTCATGTTCACACAATGTATATCTCTCTATCCCGTTGGCAACTCCACCCCCCCCCCTACCCCCTCTTCTTCTATCCCTTTTTGCACACCATGTGCCAATCCATCCCTGCAACTTCTTCTCAGTCCCAACAACATTCCACTAGCAAAGTCTTTCCATCTTGTGTCAGAGAAAAGACTTAATTACTATATATAGGTTACGCCTTTTCATTCATGTAGCCTAATATGTGTTTGCATCTAGCCCATAAACCCCCCCCCCCCCACCCATCTCCTACATCAACCCCCCTTCACCCCTCTCTCCTACATCCTCTCTCACCTCTGCTCCCGGCTCTCTCTCTCTCTCTCTCTCTCTCTCTCTCTCTCTCTCTCTCTCTCTCTCTCTCTTTTCTCACTACTACGCACAGCCCTCCTGTCTCCACGCGTAGTGTTTAGAAGTAAGATTACGAATTTGAGTCTGTCCTTTTCCATGCATTTTAAACAAAGTTTACCTCCATTCCCCCCGCTGCTCACTCCAGCTCTCTAAGTTCCCTTCTCAGTAACGTTCCGCTACACCCAATCTTGTAATAAAGAAAAAGAAATGTTGTTGTTGTTGTTTGTAGATTATAGTCACACGACACTTTCGCATATAGGTGACTACTGGACCGATTTATACTGACACCAGCGGGCCAGTTGTTGGTACAGGGGAAAATAATATGATCACACGTTGACCAATCCGGGATGAAAAAGAAAGAAAGAGATTTCTCTTATATAGCGCACTTACAAGCTGAGAGAGCTTCTCAAGGCGCTGGCCCGTAATATCCAGCAATCACACAATAGTTTGCTGAAGTCAGGATTCGAACCCACGTCGCCCAAGACGCACTCACCCATAACAAGTCGTGCGCTCTGATCACTGAACTATCCCTGCCGCATTACACGCGTAGTGTTTGGCAATAAGAATTCTGTCCCTTTACCCGTCCCCTCCTCCCCCCACCCCCTTACCCCGACCACCTTCTATCCATCCTGGGTGAAGAGTAAGAAGCCGGCAGCTCCCTCCCTCTCTCTCTCTCTCTCTCTCTCTCTCTCTCTCTCTCTCTCTCTCCTCTCTCTCTCTCTCTCTCTCTCTCTCTCTCTCTCTCTCTCTCTCTCTCTCTCTCTCTCTCCCCTCTCTCTCTCTCTCTCTCTCTCTCTCTCTCTCTCTCTCTCTCTCTCTCTCTCTCTCTCTCTCAGCTTTCTCAGCATTCTTAATACAGTAAATTAAATTATCACGATTAGGTGACAAGCAGGGCTTAAAATCTAAAATCCGCTCCACCCAAAATAGACTCCCCTTCACGAACTGAATTCTCATTCCTTTTCAGATCTTTTTTCTTTGATTTTTTTCTGTCCGAATAAACTCCTTTTTGGAGGGGCTGCCAGCCGCGGCACCCTTCACTTGTCCGCGGAGGTGTCACCTTTATTTCAGGATCTTTCCACCTCCATGCTACCCCATATTCCCGTCTCGGAAAACATCCGGTAACAGGTGTGGTCTTCAGCCTTGATTACACGGACAACGCACGTTATCATTCTGTCACGTGATTAACAACGTCACGCGCCGCCATCGGACGTCATCGTGATAGGCCATGACGGGAGTGTCAGATGATTTCCGGTCCATGAAATGGTTTACTAATTTTAGATTTCAAACATATTTTACCAGCGGCTATTAAGTCATTGACCTTGCTCTAGCAGCATGGATATTAGCGGTTAGTCGTCCACATCATCATCCACATCAACATCTTCATCATCGTCATCACCACCACCACCCTCTTCCTCCTCCTCTTCCTCATCAACGTCATTATCATCATCGTCATTAACATCACAATCTCCATCACCACCACCCTCATCATCACCAATAACACACACACACACACACACACACACATACACACACACACAGAGTCCTTATTATTCCCAGCATCATCATCATCATCACCATCACCATCCATCCATCCAATCCATCCAATCCATACACCCATCAATTCACCCATCTCCTTTACCCCTGACTCTGCAGTGAGCGAAGCTGGAAGCGGCAGGCTGAATGGTGCTGACTCCCCCTCCGCACGAGATACAAGTCGTCCTGCCGGCTTGGGGCTGGAAGGTCCCCGTTGGACACGGCTGGCACGGAATGGAACCGTTGGACGAGAAGTAGCCCGGTGAACACAGTTCTGTTTATACGTACGTAAGACATTTTAGTGTTAAAACACACACACACCCACACACACAAAAACCAAACCAAACAAAACAAAACAAAACAAAACGCCATGTGCTTTTGGACAGTGCAAAACTTTGAAATTAAAATTGAAGGAAAACGTTTCCATATAAACAATAAGACCATAGCCAGGTGCTTAAGGGTAGTGATTTTATTAACAGTCTATGGCATACTGTGCTTCGAGAATCGATGGACGAAGAGAATAAGTCGCTTCCACTAGCACATATCCAATAGCCTAAATCACCCAACATACGCCCTACAAACACTAATATTAGCTTATTAACAAATCAATATAAAATATCTATGCTTATGTAATCAAACTACACGCTTAACAAGGAGAACAATAACCAGTCAACAACCATCAATACGTAGCGGCAGCATTTAAAAAGGCCAATTGAAACCGATGAATTTAACAACATGCGGCAACGCCCAATATTGTCATCATCACAACTAGCCTACCCCAGAGAACATCACCACCGCTAACACCAACAATCATCCCAACCAACAATCATCATCATTACCATCATTATTACCATCATCATTACCATCATCATCATCATCATCATCATCATCATCATCATCATCATCATCATCATCATCATCATCATCATCATCATTATCTTCATCATCATCATCATCACCATTATCATCAACAACACCACCCCCATCATCATGAACACCACCATCATCATCATTACCAGCACCACCAACATCATCATCAACAATAACAACAACGACAATAAATAAACCAACACCACCACCAACAACAACAACAGCAACGACAACAACTACTACAACAACAACAATAACAACTAATGTTACTGATGCTGACCTCTGCACTGCTTCCTGCTGGCAGCACCAGGAGGGCCAGTCACGGCGTCCTCATTGCACGATTTACACCTCAGCTTGCCCTCGCGGTTCTGGAACGAGCCCGCTGGGCAAGTTTGGCATGTGCCACTTTCCCCGTCGTAGTAGGTACCTTGACTGCAGGCCACTGTAGACCATAGACATTGTCAATAACTAACTGAAATATTTAAGCAACATATTGAGTAACAGGGAGACAGAGATAGTTGGTTGGTTGTTTTATTAACGCCGTCTTCATCGAGAGGAAAGACTCATTATTCATCATCATCATCATCATCATCATCATCATCATCATCATCATCATCATCATCATCATCATCATCATCATCATCCTATCCTATCCTATCCTGTCCCGTAACCCGGAGGTCGTAGGGGCACCACAGATGATCGTTTAACCAGCATACTCCATCTTTCTCTGTCCTCAGCAGCCCTGATGGCTTCGCTCAGTGTCAAACCAGTCCATTCTCGAATGTTGTCATCCCACCTCTTTTTTGGTCTCCCTCTTCTTCTACCTCCTTGCACTGTGCCTTGCAGAATAGTCTTTGCAAGGCCTGATGATCTGGTGACATGGCCATACCATCGGAGTTTCCGTTTCTTCACCACTGTAAGCAGGTCATCGTGTTGTCCAATGGCTTGTGTGATGGTCTTTCGGACTTCGTCGTTGGTGATGTGTTGTGTATAGGAAATGTCCAGAAGTCTTCTGTAGCACCTCATCTCCATGCTTTGTATTCTTCGTATCCTCATCATCACCTTTATAATAATAATAATAATAATAATAATAATAATAATAATAATAATAATAATAATAATAATAATAATAATAATAATAATAATAATATTTTTATTATTATTATTATTATTATTATTATTATTATTATTATTATTATTATTATTATTATATTGATAAGACGCTTTTCCTAATAAGGAACAGTTCAAAGCGCTCCCTCACACATTCACACACTCATTAAACATTAGTGCATATAATTAAATGGCTGAGAATATACGAAATGAAAGCGGAGTTAGTTGGTTATTCATTGCTTACAGGGTCCAGCGGACAGCAAAAAGCTGAATCAGGACCACAAAATCAAGACCACAACTTGGCTGAAAGAGGCCTCACCCCTGATCCGCATAAAAGATCTGTTGAAACAACCCCAGTGGTAACACTGAAGGCACTCCACCAGCCGGTCGCTTTACAATAACGACATCCCACGCAGGGGACGTTGAGGCTATACTCTAATTTATCGAACCCCCGTTTACAAAAAACAAAATAGAATACAAACATCATTATAAAATATCAACAAAACACATACATATAAAATGCCTACATTGCCAAAAAATAACATCATAGGAAGCCCCAGTGAACATTTGGCAGAAAGCGTCCAATATGCCCAAGCTGATCCAACAGACCTCACACACAAATGAGGAGTTTTGTCCCGGAAGAGTTTTCAAGACAAAAGGTAGGTGACTGGTCTAGCGAGGAAGATGGTATAGTAGATTGATAGAACAGAGCAGGAATGAGAAAGAACAAAGGAGGCAAACAACGACAGCAGGAATTTAAAGCACTCAATTTCCAGAAAGTGGGGATACTATTTAAACAGAAACCCCCGGCACCCCCATACTTTCCATTTCTATGACATTATTTTGAAATTTTCAAATTTTTGAAGCTATCCCTAACCTTAACCCTAACCCTAACCCTTAACCTAACCCTAATCTTAAAACAGCTCTAACTCAACGGAGCACTACTTTGACGTCAAAACAGTACGGCCTTCCAAAAAAGTCAGAAGAAACCGTGTGGAGTTTCATGTGTGTGTCATCAGAACGTCGTTTCTACATGCCCACACGCACGCACGAAAGGAAGCGGCAATATGGAAGAAGCTATTTGAAGACTAAACAGATCAGAAGACTTTAGAGAAGAAATGAACTGCGAGGTTTTTGAGGAACTTTGAGGCTGCGACGCCTTCCCCAGGGGAGGCGGCCCAGAATTTTCCGATTAAAAAGGGACAATAAAGCGTTACAAAAACAAACAAAAAAAAAGGTTTGCTTTGCAGGTGTTCATCATCATCATCATCATCATCATCATCATCATCATCATCATCATCATCATCATCATCATCATCATCATCATCATCATCATCAGTAGTAGTAGTAGTAGTAGTAGTAGTAGTAGTAGTAGTAGTAGTAGTAGGATTATTCGTTAAATATTCATTATTATTTGATGTGGCGCCTTAGCAGCTCAAAGAACTCATCAAGGCCGTTATCTCTCTTGATAAGCTGAACATTAAAAAAAAAAACACCATTTATTTTACCGCATTTGCCTGCGACCAGCACGTAGCCAGGAGCACAAGCCTCTTCTACGTCCTTCTCAGTCTTGAAACTCTTCTTCAACACCCAGTGCTCCCGTCCTTCAAACCTGCCACACATAAACAGTTCACATGCACTTCAATGAATGAATGACTGAAGGAGGGAACAAACAAATGAATGGAGACTTAAATTATACTTCATGAACCAGGTAATCATCCTATAAAGATTCATTGAAACGTAGGGCGGGGGAGGAGAAGGGGGGGCGGGCGGGAGGGAATAACCAGGTCATGTGAGAATAATATCTCTTCACGATCGACCTAATAAGAAGCAGATGATGACGATGATGATGATGATGATGATGATGATGATGATGATGATGATGATGATGATGATGATGATGACGATGATATAGTCTTGTATAGCGCAAGTCTCCACACGCACGCACACACACACACACACACGCACACACACACACACACACAGAGTTCATGCCCATCGCGTTCAGAGGATGCGAACTTCTTCTCTTCGAACTGTTCCACCACTTTAATCCATCTGCTTAACTAGATGGCGCTGTCGAGTGTAATTTTGTTCGTACCCTGCAGCTGGTTCAGGTTAAACGAAACATCAGGTCGCAGTAACCACAGACGAACAACACTGTCGCTTTAGCCATAATTAGTCAAATGCATGCGTTTAATTGCAGCATCGTTTGAAACGAAAAGGTAGCTTCTAAAAATTAAACCTTTGCGCTTGTCATCAAAGAAGTAAAACGGCTAGCCCACAGGAAGCTAAGTGTTTCCCAAAAAAGATTTCTAAATACAATTACATCTTCAAAAGATCGAGCAATTTTCTAAGAGGAAATTAGTTGTAAAAAACACACACAAACACGCGGACGCGCGCATACCCACCCACACAACACACACACTCACGCACACACACACACTCACGCACACACACACACACACCCACACACACACACCCACACACACCTACCTACGTCACCTGTTCGAAAGAGAAGACATAGGCTTCAAATTGTACACCCTCCCGTGCCCCCACCCCCTCCCCCCAAAAAAAATTACCTATGGATTTTCCTTTAAAGAATTCAAAACATCTGCCTAAACTAACAATTAAGGCATTCTTAATACTGCTTAAGGTATTGGACTCACTTGACTTGGAACTTATTTTGTCGCACCGCTTTCTTCACTTTTCTCAGGGATCGCTTGAAACGCTTTATCGTTCTCGCTGCCATACACTCCAGGTCGCATTTTTCTGGAATAAACCAATCAAAATAGAACCAACAACATCATCACTATATATGCCGTCATCATCAGCAAGCTCATCATCATCATCATCATCATCATCATCATCATCATCATCATCATCATCATCATCATGATTCATCACCATTGTTGTCCTCGTCACCATTATCAGCTCATCAATAATTATCATCATCGTGATCGTCGTCATCGTGATCGTCGTCGTCATCATCATGATTATCATGATCATCATCATCTTTCTTCTTCTACTTCGTTGTTGTCTTCTTCTTCTTATTATTCTTGCTGCTGGTTCTCATTTTCCAAGTGAATTAATGAATTGACGATCGGTGTTTTAAGTATCCCTAACAACCACTCTATTACAGCATGCTCGGTTAGCGTGTTCAGCGTCAAAGATCGAACAGTGGCCAAGGAGTGCGCGTTCGTGCTTGCGTGTTTGTGTGTGTGTGATTTTGAATGTTTAATTGTCTTCGACGATGGTGTGTTGCTTCCCCTGTTAGTTTGTTGTTGTTGTTGTTGTGGTTGTTGTCATTTTTGCCTCAGAAGATAATCATAACGTGTTTTATTTTATTTTAAATAAATAGTTACAATGTAAGAGAGTATATTTCAGCATAACACATGCCATGGTTTCTTTAAGGTGCTGATGAAAAAAAAAAACACTTTAAAGTTGGGCAATGGGCAGCTGGCCTTTCAAGAGTCTGAGACTCCACCCGCTTACCCGTTTCTACTCTATTGGACGACACCCCCCCCCCCTCTCCCGTAACCCCGTTTTTTTTAATAACCACCTAGACGATTTTATGAACTTACTTGAGGGTTTCTTGGAGTTCATCTGTATCTCCACCTCGGCCGTGACGATCTCTTCTCTGGACACTTTCAGCACCCGTTGCAGCTGTTTCTTGCTGCGGGAGCCGCACGTCACGTTGACCATGTTCACCTGGCACATCTTCTTGCACTTGTACCGCTTCTGGTCTGTGAATCGCACACACAGACAGACAGACTATATAGATAGATAGACAGACTATATAGATATCATAAATAGACAGACAAACAGACTAGATAGATAGACAGATACACAGCCGAAGAATAAAAAAAAACAGCGAGGCGGACACGCACACGCGTTTAGATACACACAGCCACACACACGAACACATGCACACACGCGCTCGCGCACACACAAACAACGCAGCTTGAATTAATTCAGTAGAGCCTATAGGTTTGGGTGCATGTGTGGTGGGCACACGCACACACACAAACACACATATATACATATACACATACACACATACACAAACACACAGAGTGCAGCTTGAATGAAATTAGGGTGTACGTTTGGTGAAAGTGGAATGAGAGCTGAAGGAGAGGAAGGGGATGGGAGGGGATGAAAGTGGTGAGTGGGAAGAGAGAGAAACACTTGCTAAGCTGACTTTATTATCTCTGAGAGAGAGAGAGAGAGAGAGAGAGAGAGAGAGAGAGAGAGAGAGAGAGGAGTGAGTGAGTGAACGAGTGAGAGAGAGACAGACAGACAAAGAGACAGGGGGGAGTGAGGGAGAGACAGACAGACAGAGAGAAACAGAGAGAGAGAGAGAGAGAGAGAGAGAGAGAGAGAGAGAGAGAGAGAGAGAGAGAGAGAGAGAGAGAGAGAGATTACATTACATTACATTACATGATTATTGCTTTAAGTCCAGC
>CM072517.1:52630766-52693266 GCA_036898135.1 Oncomelania hupensis | reverse complement strand
GACTACGCGAGACTTTTATGACTGAAATTTAGTGCCTATTCTTTAGTCCTACCTCTTACCTGTAATATTTTTACCTGCACGAGGCGTTCAATGCATAGTTAATAATGTACGGTTGATGTGCGTACGGATCTTATGTTGTCTGAACCTTTTATATCAGTCTGTGTCTTATTATTGTTCATTATAACTTGTCTTGATGTGTGATACATTTTTATTTTTATTTTTATTTTTTTTATTTTTATTTTTTTTTTTTATTTTTTTTTTATAATATGGAGCCATAATATGATGTGATGAGACTTGTACAATATTTCCATTTCTGTGGTAATAAAGATGTGTTGAATTGAATTGAATTGAATGTCTCTCTGTCGCTGTCTGTCTATCTGACTGTATCTCTCTCTCTCTCTGTGTTCCACCCCCCCCTCTCTCTCTCTCTCTCTGTGTTCCACCCCCCCTCTCTCTCTCTCTTCCTCTCCCCGTCTCTCTCCCTTCTCTCTGTCTGTCTGTCTGTCTGTCTGTCTCTGGTATGTCCCTCCCTTCTCTACCTGTCCCCCTTCTCTCTCTCTCTCTTTCTCTCTCTCTCTCTCTCTCTCTCTCTCTCTCTCTCTCTCTCTCTGGTATGTCCCTCCCTTCTCTACCTGTCCCACTTCTCTCTCTATGTCATCTCTCTCTCTCTCTCTCTCTCTCTCTCTCTCTCTCTCTCTCTCTCTCTCTCTCTCTCTCTCTCTCTCTCTCTCTCTCTCTCTCTCTCTCTCTCTCTCTCTCTCTCTCTCTCTCTCTCTGCCTGTTTCTTTATTTGTGTCTGGTCTGGTATGTCTGTCTATATCTTCTCTGTCTCTCTGTATCACTCTTTTTTTCCCTCTCACCTTCTCTCTGTGTCTCTCTGTCCGTGTCTGTCTATCTGACGGTATCTCTCTGTTCGCCCCCCCCCCTCTCTTTCTCTCTCCCTCTTCCCTTCTCTCTCCCCTCTCTCTGTCTGTCTGTCTCTGTCTCTGTCTCTCTCTCTCTCTCTCTCTCTCTCTGATCGGTTCCCCCCCCCTTCTCTTTCTCTCTGTCCCCTCTCTCTACCTCTCTCCCTTCTATCTCTTCTCTCTCTCTGTCTCTCTCTTTCCGTAAACAGGTACAACACAAACACACACACATATTAATAAAGAAGAACTTAAATAAAATATAATAAATAAAATAAAATAAAACATGGCTTCGCTTAACCTTGACCAGGTTATTTTGGGATTCGCGGCAGCCTGACCTAGCAGGCACACTTCTTTTTTTATTTTTTAATAGCAGCAGTAATTAGTAGTAACGGTAATTAACCCTCAGACTAGGTCGCCAGATTTATGAATGAAATAGACTCCCAGTCTCCGCACACGCGTGTTTACGTAACAGTAGTCTAGCCAATGAGAACTAGAGTAGCGAATGCTACTTAAAGAATGGACCTTTATTTTTTTTTCATTTTTAAAAATGTTTTTGTAGAGCTAAGCTACATGTTTCGTGATTTACTTACGCAAAGAGAGTGAACTTCTGCGAAGAGACAAAGTGTTCTATATATAAGCTGCACCAGTCAATCCAAACAGATTTTAGGTAAGTAAATTGTGGCTCTTGTAACAAAATGAACTAGTCTAAATCTTTTTGCATTAACTGTGTAATTGTGACTGCGAATGGGAAACTAGCAGGTAGTTCTATATAATTATAATCCAACAGCAACGTCTGGACCGAGGATGACCCTGTGAAAGTTCCTCGCAACTGCTGTGTGAGAGAAAGAGAGAGAGAGAGAGAGAGAGAGAGAGAGAGAGAGAGAGAGGGGGGGGGGGGGGGGAAGAAGGAACGGGGGGAGGAGGGGGGGGGCGAACTGACGTAACTGCAGCTTATCTGACCAATATTATTTGACACTTGGAAGCGGGAGATACTCCTGTGAAAGTTTCCCACTGAATGTAGCGAACGCCTTGGTGTTGGATTACCGCAGCTAAGTCGGGCATCATTATACTGAGACATTTTCACCTGCAAACCCTGTATTATCTTAGACCTCAGTTGTTTTTCACAAAGGATTTTTGGTTTTGTTAATTGAATTTTTGGTTTTGTTAATTGGATTTTTGGTTTTGTTAATTGAATTTTGGAACACATATTTGTTACCCGAGAGAGTGAACTTCGAGTTGAATTTCCAAGGAAAGCACGGCAGCCGCAGAGAAGTTCAACAGCAAGATAAAGAAGAAAAAAAGGAACGAAAAAAAAAGACAGGCAGGAATCCAGGACTCTAAGAGGACACGCTGGCTTATACCGACACAAGGTAATGATCATTACATTGACATTTTCAAATTATGTCATTTATTGTATGATAATCGATTTGCAATATTATTACACAGTTATAAAAATAAAGAAATGTACCAGGTAATAATTGTAAAAAACTAACAAAAATCTATTATTTAACAAACTGAACAAAGATAGCGAAAACAACTGTATGTGTGTTGTTGTTGTTGTTGCTGTTGTCGTTGTTGTCGTCGTCGTTATTATTGCGGTTGTCACGATTTTTCGTGGGTAGTTGAGTGCTGCATTGGTGGTGATGTTTTTATTTTATTTATGTATTTATTTTACTTTTGAAATTTTAGATATTGACTGCATCAAATACCATTATTGAAGGGAGGGAAGGAAACCAGAGAACCAGAAAAAAACCCTCGGTGACCTCAATAGTCTCGTAGGCCTACGTTAGTCACATAAGTTCGCCTCTGGCGGGACGTTGTTCTTGTTATTGCGGTTGGTCGTTTTGTTGTTGTTGTTGTTGTTGTGGGTGGGTGGGTAGAAGTGGTTTGATGTAGTTTCGTTTTCATTATCTTTGAGACTGTACAAGTACATCAGTGTAATAATTCATTTTTAGTTCGTCTGTTAAGAAATGTTTTGCCACTTCTGATCGTTTAGCAACACGTGATTCTCAGTCGTTCTTTTCGAATTACAAGGAGAACATTAAAAAGGGTTGATTGTAGATTATAGTCACGTGACGCCGGAGCGTATATGCGACTACTGATTATAGTATTCTGACACCAGCGAACCAGTTGATGGCAAGAGGGAAATAATATGGTCACACGTTGGCCAATCCGGATTAGAACCAGGGACTTTCGGTTACCAGTAAGCCGCTCTACCAAATGAGCTACCCGGCCCATCTGTTACAAGAAAGAGGACTCTGGCTCCGCTTAAAGTGGCCCATTCTGGCCATGCCCTCCTCCCTTCCTCGACTTATCCTTTAAATATTCACAGTGAGTGTTGCGCCACTGAACAATTAAATTTACAACCAAAAATAACTCTTTCAAAAGTATAATTTTTTACATGAATAATTGTCGTAGAGGGTGTGTCTATTAATAGCAACAGCCAACAGTCTAAAGCTAAAAATAGCAGTTATAAGACGGAAAGAGACAGAACCCGTTAAAAAAATTGCTCGTAATTGTTTTGGTTTTAGTTCGATAAAACAGACTGTGCACTACCCCAGACACCAAAGGCTCGTTCTTCAAGCCGCGTGGCTCACTCAGACTTAGAGTCAAAGGTTACACGGCTAGGCTATAGTATCGATGTACCGTTAAAACAGGGAAAATCACTCCCTGTCAAGACGGAAATGGAGAGTTCAAACTTTAGCCGTTGGTCTGAGCAAGGAAAGCCCACTTTATTATTGTTTAATGTAATAACAATGCGAATTGTAGGGTAAACCCGTTTTCGTCAAAAGTAAACAACGCCTTCGAAATGGAGCCATTTAACAAAGTGAACAATCGTAGCCACTGTTAAGTGTTCTTTTCTTCTTAAAGTAAATAGTGACGTTAACGATTTGCACCGTCCATCCATCCATTAATCCCCTTCTCTATCCATTTACCTATCGCTCTATAAAATTACCTCATTATTCATTAATCCAAGGATTCCCTCACTCGCTCATTTATCGGTGGCGTCAAAACAGTCAGTTTCCTTGTTTTACAAGAAATTGGGCGTTGGACCCTCCCCAACAAACAAACATCCATCTATCCATTCATCCATCCATCCATCAATCCATCCATCCACTGAATTCTTTTGTACCCTCCCTACCTTCCTTCTTCGCTCCCCCCTCTCTCTCTCGCTCGTGTCTTCCTAGCCTCCCTTCCTAACTGCCTTACTCATTTACAGAATACGAAATCCTGTCTTGTCCTCATAGATATTCACAAGGAAAATTGTGTGCACTGTCCAGCAACATACAAACAAATCAAAATTTGTTCAAAAAATACAAAACAATCGAATTGAATTGAAATACATTTACAGTTGCAGAATAATAATACATTGATTAAACGTTGTCTACAAAGACACTCTCACATAGATGGGTTGAAGAATAAAATCACATACATAAGCTTACACACACGACCACCCACACACAGCCACCGAAGCGAGAAATGCACGGTCTAGAGTCATCGCATGCATCGAGTACGAAACTTCCACCATGCATACTACAATGACCGTGCATGTAACCTCTGACGCGAAGCTATTTAATTTATCGTCGGCGCCACCAGTTGTTTGTCCTCTCCCTTGTTTCACAACTTAAGGAGTCCCTGGCTCCGCTTTAACAAACAAACAGCAGTAGCACTTAAGGGGTTCTTTCCTCTGAGGGCAGTAATGATGCTTTAACTGATTGTGCTAATCAACATCGTTAATGCCGCGCCTCCAATCACATCATAAGTATGTGATGCCGAGATAATTATGCAGTGTAGTAGCGTCTTTATAGAGTGATGTCTGTTTATGTGTGTAGGGGGTGCATGTTTCTGTGTGCGTGGGTGGATGGGTATGTAATTGAATGTTTGTGTACGTGTGCAGGAGGTGGGGGCGGGGGAGGTGGGGTTGTAGGTGGTTGCGTAGTTTCTATGCGTGCGGTGGGGAGGCGTGTGTGCGAGCGCCTTTCAAATTCATTTGTATTGCGGCCGATCACATGTGATGCATTTTACCTTTGTACAAGGCATTGCTACCATCACCAACAAGATCATTATTTCTTTCATCTTGGTAGAAACCTTCGGCACGCCATTGAATCTTATATCCCATATTGGTTTTCATATAGCGCTTGTCCAGCTCACGAGCGACTCAAGGCGCTGTCCGATACAGGATCTAACTCAAGCCACTGAGGCGCCCATTTGCAGACTTAGGCGCACTGTCTGAGGCAACGTAAGGCACAAACTGTTTTGTCTGCTGACCGTAATCTGAACTAGACTAGGCATGTCATTTTAGCATCATATTAAATTAATAATTATTAACCAAAAGAATGTAACCTCAAGCATGCTCTTAACTTTAGGATCCATGTTGGGGTTTTTTTCCAGACCGCTGGCACTCGAATCGTCTCATTAACCGAGAAAGTACACGTGCCTAAACATTCCATGTATATAGCACAACGCATTATTTGAAAAGCTAAAGAGGTCTGAGGAATGCGTAGAGGAGAGGGGATAGGGGGAGTTTGGCGGGGGATAGGGGAGGGGGAGTGAGGAGAGAGGTCCTATATCAATTGTCCGAGACAACAGCAGCTGACCCTAGTTTTGTCCTAGCTGTAGTCCTAGCCTACTCCTTCTGTCAACCTATGCGGTATTCTCGTCCGCCACATCGCCAATGATGGATGTAGACGTTAATTTCAATGTTCGTTCATTCATTCTGTGCATAGTGAAATTCGTATTTTACGTCGTTAGACGCGACATGATGTTAGAACAAAATAACACGATTAAAATGAAGCTAAACGTTCTGTTTATTGCTGCTACGGGAGAAGTTGTAGGCTAATGACTGTCTTCTGGGGACATTTATACTTTGCACAGTGCTTTTGATGCATAGCTGTAGGTTCCAGGCTTTTAGTCTAAGTATGGCGTAGGCACTCTGTATGTCTGAAGTGCTGATACAATCAATGGCCGTGCCATAGAGAGTATCATTGACCTCCAGAGACAGCGCAGTCTGTGGCACTGCATGTTGGCTCCTGTTTTCTCAAGTGTTTTCTTATGTACCATATAGATCAAAGTGTGTGTGTGTGTGTGTGTGTGTGTGTGGGTGTGTGTGTGCGTGTGTGTACGTGTGTTTATGTGTTTGTCATTAAGTTCATAACGAGAGAGAGAAAGATAGAGAGAGAAATTCAGGCAGATAGAGAGAGAGAGAGACAGAGACGAGCCAGAGAGAAAGACAGAGAGAAAGACAGAGAGACAGAGAAAGGGAGAGAATAAGGCGGACGAGAAAGAGACAGAGACTGACAGAGCCAGAGAGAGACGAGAAAGAGACAGAGAGAGAGAGAGGGGGAGAAAGGGAGAGAAAGAGAGAGATGGAGAGAAAGAGAGAGACAGACAGACAAAAACAGAGATAGACAAACAGAAAGAAGACAGAGAGAGGAAGTCAAAGACACAACCCCCCAAAAAACCAGTCACCTTTCTCAGAAAATACACACGAAGGCAGACAGACACCATCATCATCACCACCACCTCTACCGCCAACAGCAACACCAATATTAATTTTACATTCCGTGCCACCACTTTGTACCACCGCCGTTACCTCTACCACCACTACTACTTCAACAAACAGCACAACCATTACCACTACCAACCACTACCACCAACATCGACAACTAAGGTAAAATACGACTGTTTAAAAAAAATGAGTTACTGACTTTTAAGTGTGTGTGCCAGGTGAGATTTGAGCTCGTCCAGGCTGGAGTTCTTGTAGTCACATCTCTTCATGATGAATGAGAACTGAGCAATTCGTTTGTAGCTCATCGGGGCTTCGTTTTCTGTTCGTAACAATGGGCAAGACAGTTGGATGGACAATTACCAAAATACATAATAATAATAATAATAATAATAATAATAATAATAATAATAATAATAATAATAATAATAATAATAATAATAATAATAATAAAAATAATAAATATAATAATAAATAAATAAATAAATAATAACAATAATAATAATAATAATAATAGTAATAATAATAAAGTAAATAAATAAATTAATTAATAATGATAATAATAATAATAATAATAATAATAATAATAATAATAATAATAATAATAATAATAATAATAATAAATAAATAAATAAATAAATAATAACGATAACAACAATAACAACAACAACAACAACAACAACAACAATAATAATAATAATAATAATAATAATAATAATAATAATAATAATAATAATAATAATAATAATAATAATAATAATAATAATAATAATAATAATAAATACATAAATACATAAATAATAATAATAATAATAATAATAATAATAATAATAATAATAATAATAATAATAGTAATAAATAAATAAATAAATAAATAAATAAATAAATAAATACATAAATAATAAGAGTAATAATAATAATAATAATAATAATAATAATAATAATAATAATAATAATAATAATAATAATAACGAGATGAAGGGGAGGAGGTGGGTGGGCAGAGAGAGGAAGAGGCATATAGACAAACCTACAACTACAACAACAACAACAACAACAACAACAACAACAACAACAACAACAACTACTACTACTACTACTACTACTACTACTACTACTACTACTACTACTACTACTACCGCTACCACTACTACTACTACAATACCAATAACAAAAAATTATAATGATATAATTAAAATGATAATGATTACAAATGAGTGAAAGTAAATCAATAAAATAATGCTAACAAAAACAACGTACAAACCATACACCAATAAATAAACGCATAATATAAATACATCTTACCTGAACAGGTGGGAATAGAAATGTTCTGCCCGTCCACCATCCACTGGTAGTTCGTAGCATGGCCGCAAGTCAAGGTCGCTCTGTTTCCAGGAAGTGAGGTCATCCTGCTGTTGTTCTGGCACCGGAAGTCGCAGCGCTGATCACGTGGGTTTCCCCGACAGTCCAACGTGGAGAGGGGCGCTGCTTGCAACGGAATGCACTGCTGGAAAGCTGAGAGAGAAAAGGTGGCGTCGATTATTGTAGTGCATGTGTGGCGGACTACTTTGATTCGCATCCTTCCCCCTCCCCATCCCCTTTTCTTCACTCCCCCTCACCCCTCTCAAACAGCATGGACACCCCCAGGGATCAAAATGAGGTACCTCAGAAATGCCGTCTCGGCCTCTCTCCAACTCGAACCCTTCTCTCTTAGATTGACACCCAGTGGCACCACTAGGTTAGCAATGGGCTCTATGCACAAGTCGGCGGCATGGTCATGTTACGCGAGAATAACAAAGCGGTCATGGTTCCTTTTAGCTCGCTCGCGTGTACTCCAGTGCTGCTTAAATTTTTATTTTTTTAATTTACCGACATTTTGGGATATTGTGATGTTTTGAACATAGCACACTCGTGCAATAATGATTACAGAGCGATTTGTCACTGACATTCAGTTTAGAGTTGACGACATGCAGTGCTTCATCATTTGCGCTCGAAGTGGAAATCGATGAAAGGAAATGTTCTTTTCTTTGCATAAAGGTTTTACGTCGGAGTTAGAGCATCCAAACGCAGCACAGTACTTCACCATTCTCAAACTCGATCACGCTCTATTATTCCCGCAGCACGTGACCGCCACGCCTTTGTGCATAGCGCCCATTGTTCGATAAGAGACGAAAGCAATAACACAATGGGGATAGGCTTAAGGTCAGTTTGAGGTAGGGAACTTTTTTTAAAAAAAAAGATCTGGAACGAATCCTTTAACTTACGGATGCAGTCTCTGCCGTTGGGGTGGAGCTTGAAACCTTGTTGACAGGAGCACGTGTAGCTCCCCTCCGTGTTGGTGCAGCCGTGCTGGCAGCCGCCGTTCTGTATGGAACACTCGTTGATGTCTGGAACACAATAGCAGATCAAAATGTAGGCCTACATGTACAGAGCACAAAAACGTCAATGGTTAAAACGCAACATTACCACAGAAAATCCTTAAACAGCAATGCAAGAAAACATCAGAACGTGCTAGAAGAAACGGTTCAACATTACATCAGAGCATACTGAAAGAAAAGTTCAACGTAACATCAGAGCATAGTAAAAAAACCAACAACAAACAATTCAACAATCAGAGCGTACTGAAACAACGATTTAACAAAATTTCAGAAGGTACTGAAAGTACGATTCAACATAACATCAGAAAGTACTGAAACAGCAATGCAACATAACATAAAAACATACTGAAAGAACAAGTCAACATAACATCAGAACATACTGAAAGAACAATGTAACATAACATAAAAATATTTATGTCTTGCAAGAAGAAGGGGGAGAGCTGGCGAGACAGATAAGATGAGAGAGAGGAAGAGAGAAGGGAGAGAGAGAGAGAGAGAGAGAGAGAGAGAGAGAGAGAGAGAGAGAGAGAGAGAGAGAGAGAGAGAGAGAGAGAGATCGCTAGCATGAGCATGCCCAGTAACTCTACAATTATAATTGATCTGAACTTGGCGGCAGGAATAGCTCAGTGGTCAGAGCGCACGACTTTGTGGGTGCGTATTGGGCGACGTGGGTTCGAATCTTGACTTCATCAAACTATTTTGTGATTGTTGGATATTACGAGCCAGCGCCTTGAGAAGCTCTCTGAGCTTGTAAGTGCGCTATATAAGACAAATCTCTTTCTTTTTTTTTTCTGCATTTTGATTATTAGTTTTTTTTAGTTTTTTAAATTTAATTGCAATATTTTTACATATTCTTTAAGTTCTTATGAACTTGAACACATCTCAAAAAGATTGCGGTAAGCTTATATAAATAATTATTCACGTTATTATAACGTGAATTTGGGGTTTTAAGTTTAGGATTCTCTTTTGTCAGCTATGGGGCTGCAAGACGCCGGTTTGTCTTCTCAATGAAAGCGCGGCAGTTGCAGGGCAACGCCATCCTAGATAAAGAAGAGGGGCGAGGTAGAAAAGTGTGCGGGTGTTGGAGGAGTGGAGTGGGGTAGGGGGGTGGTGCTATGGAAAAAAGTGCTTGCTGGAGATAGTGGTTAATCTGGTGCTCAACCGCCAAAGACGAGAGCATCAGGATCTACAAAGTGTGTGCGACAGAATGCGTGCAGGCACCAACTAGACCTCGGTTTATACTCTCACCCGAAGCATAAAATACCCGCACATGCGCGGGTGACCTGTTGGTTCTATAGTTATAATTCAGGTCTCCGCGACGCAGTATGGAGATCTGGACCGCCATTCCACCACTACAAACAGCTACATCGATTCATGGGCTAACGTAACAAGGACAGCAGTTAAAGTTTTCTATTTCGATACATTTCACTAAGTCTGGCTTAAAAGTATTTTCCGTGGGTGGCGCGCACTAGCCGGCGTAAGTCACTCAGATGTTAACTTAAATGTAAGTGGTGGCGAGTTCCAAATATGAGGAAACGAAATTCGGTGTGTGCACAACTCAATTCCAAATTCCATCTTAAAACTCCATTAGCTTGCTTAAATTTAAGAAAAAGTCGTCACTGTCGTAAACCTTTGCTATTAACGCAATACTTTCCTACGCCATCGTGTTCTAAATTTACAAAAACTGTAGGCTGTGAATTCCCTAGATGTTCCCCTGCCCCCACCTCTCCTCCTCCCCCCATCTAGTATGTAATTCAGTTTCATTGCTATAGAAATTGGCAGTTATTCTCGTCAACGTTGTAAGAATGAATAAATGAATGTCTTCTTCTTCTTCTTCTTCCGGTCAGCAACCGCGAGTTGTAGTTGAGATGATTTTCGTTGCATGGTTAACCGGTTAACTGAACACAGCGCATTAAGGCTTCCTTGCTGGAAAGCGTGTTCACAATTGTGTTCCAACTTCCTTCCATCTGCATTGCACAGGTCTCTCTCACTTTCCTGCAATCACACATGTATCCCAAAGTATCATCGAAAAACTTCAAAACATTATAGATCCTAACAGTGGAACGCCAGCATAGCTTTGTCGTTAACTGTTTGAAAGACCGACCACGGATAAGAAAAGACAATTTTAATCTCTCTAAAGAATTACATTGTGGTGCACAAACAACCAACACAAGTCTACATCACAATAACAATAATAATTGATAGGATGGTTTTTTTTATAAGCTCCAGAACAGGTCTTTCCAAACCTTCCTATATGTTGCACAATGTTACCGCAACATTGTGCATGAATTGTCCAGTTTTCATACGTTCTAAACTTTTACTTTGAAAGTCCTAATAATCATCTGGTGAACTGTCTACTGTTTTGTGTTTACTCTCTTCAAGTGAAGCCAGAAGGACATCACCAAGTGGTCACTTCCGATGTCTGCTACTGGAAAAGTGCGTGTCCTGCCAATGTTGATTCTTGATCTGAAACGTGTCTTTACCATAATGTAGTCAATCTGGTTGTGATGCTCCCCGCTGGGACTATGCCATGTCCATCGTCTGGATTTTTTGTGGAGACCAAGTGTGTCTGCCAGTATCAGATTGTTGTATCTGGCAAACTCCAAGTCTCAGACCCCTGTCTTTTGTCTCGTTGTTGCAGTGGGGTCCACATGCCCTAGTTGTGGTGCGCATCTTGGCCAACATTGGCATTTCAGTCGCCTTGCACAATGATTATGTCCTTTTTCGGCACTTGGTCAAGGACAGCCTGTAGATGTCTATGCAAGCTTCACTGGCTGCCGGTGAAGTTTCGCATTCAATTCAAGGTCTGCGTTTTGGCTTTTCGGTTCTTTGAAGGCACACTACCATCCTACCTAGCCAATGCACTTGTAGCCTATAAACCAACTCGGGCACTACGTTCTTCGTCTGAACGTCTTTTGACAGCGCCACTCCGAAATATGAAAACTTTCGGAGAACGTGCATTTTCTTTTGCTGCGCCTACTCTCTGGAATTCGCTGCCTGTAAACATGAGAGGCGTACCTGACTTGGCGACATTCAAATCGCAATTGAAAACGTATCTGTTCAAGCTTGCATTCAAATAAAAATAATTATTATTGTTGTTTTTATTTTATTGTAATATTATGCCATATGTGTTGTAATGACAGGATTTACAATGGATGAATGCGAGTGGGTGCGCAATGAGTCACAATGTGAGATTTGCGCGATATAAGTACCATTCATTATTATTATTATTATTATTATTATTATTATTATTATTATTATTATTATTATTATTATTATTATTATTATTATTATTATTATTATTATGTTTATAGAAATCCTCCACTTCGCTTTCGTCATAGTCTGATGTTGGCGCATAGACCTGGATGATGTTGAAAGGGGCTGCTCTCAGACGGATGGTAATAGGGGGTAGAGCAATCTCCAACCTCCATTTTGCAGATGACATTGATGGATTGGCTGGAGAGAAACAAGACCTTAAACAGCTTGTGCAGAGGCTTGATACCGCCTCCAGAGCCTATGGAATGGAAATAAGTGCAGAGAAGACCAAAATGGTGACCAACAACACCAAAGGCACCAACGTGGACATCAAAGTTCAAGGCCAATCTCTAAACACAGTGCACAGCTTCAAGTGTGTAGGAGCCATTGTATCAGACAATGCGTCCCGAAATGAAAGGTCATCTCCAGGATCGCTCAAACAATTGCTGCACTGACAAGGTTGAAGCCCATTTAAAAAGACAGGACTATAAGTCTACATTCCAAAGTAAGGCTGCTGCGCTCTCTTGTCATCTTCATCTTCCTTAAAGGCTTGCGAAACAAGGACCCTCACAGCAGATCTACAACGAAGAATACAAAGCATGGAGATGAGGTGCTACAGAAGACTACTGGGCATTTCCTATACCCAGCACATCACCAACAACGAAGTCCGACAGATCATCACACAAGCCATTTAACATAATAACATGCTCACAGTGGTGAAGAAACGGAAACTCCGATGGTATGGCCACGTCACCAGAGCATCAGGCCTAGCAAAAAAAACATCTTGCATGACACGGTGCAAGGAGGCAGAAGAAAATGGAGACAGAAAAAGAAGTGGGAGAACATTCGAGAATGGACTGGTTTGACACTGAACGAAGCCATGAGGGTTGCTGAGAACAGAGAAAGATGGAGTACGCTGGTTAAACGATCATCTGTGGTGCCCCAACGACCTTTGAGTTACGGGATAGGATAGGATAGGAACTTTCTACTACAAAGATTGACCGGGGCATGGTCGTTTCGTTCCATTACGCTTTGAACTGCCTTAAAAAAATAAGTTAATTCCGAGGATATGGGAATGGCTTAAGCTGTAAGAATATTTTAAAGTCTTTAATTGACGTCCTGCTACAATTCCGTGTCATTAAACAGCGCGGACACGCTTTGGATCACGA
The DNA here is from genome assembly GCA_036898135.1 of Oncomelania hupensis. Taxonomy (NCBI): domain Eukaryota; kingdom Metazoa; phylum Mollusca; class Gastropoda; order Littorinimorpha; family Pomatiopsidae; genus Oncomelania; species Oncomelania hupensis. Next base: position 52,680,056 of record CM072517.1, on the reverse strand, counting down.
TAAAATACTGTACGTTCAAGCAGTGGACTATACACCGCTTAGATGACAGTTATCCCTTGATTGAGAGCCGCTTCGTTTCATTAAGCTTTGGATCGCGCGATAGATGATTCTAAGTCAGACAGCAAAATAGCTTTAATTAAAGTCTTTGATTCAGTTCCGCGTCCTGCAGCAGGTCGATGTCATTACACCGTGCAGACACGGCTATGGGCGCACGCACCGTGAAATGACCGACAATGTTTGCTCGAGTGGACGTTCAGTCATCCGCGACGTCTCGATGAAATCCCAGTAATCGAACCTATCGCCCTGCATGCGGCGATTTTAGGGCCGAACTATCACGATCAACGATCGAGTGAGTTGTGGCGATAAGATAATTAACCTTTTCAACGAGAATATGGGCAAACACTACCTGCATACACTGTAACGCGCAAACAAAACAAATAAAGGAAATATCTCCATATAAAACCAGACGCAGAAAAAGTTAGTAAACAAATCAGCATCTCACGCTCTCTCTGTCTCTGTCTGTCTGTCTGTCTGTCTCTCTCCCCCCCCCCACCCCAGCGCATTAAATGCCCACCAAAGGTAAGATGAATCTGTACAAGACCTCTCCATTCACGTCTCGCGTGGCTACAAAACATTTTCCTGGGTTGCACAATGGATTCCCCTTCAAGCACGCGGTAAATTCCATTTAACGGTAATCACTTCACACAAGTATATCACCTCCTCCCACCGCCGCAATAGCAACAGCACAAGCAGCAACAGCAACGACAACCTAGGACAATGGGCAGACCTAAATGTGTAGAACTGCTGAAGCATGGTGGGAAGGAGATGACGCGGTTGCTAACAGCCATCTGCCAGACAAAAATCTGGGAAAAACTGGAGTGGTGGACTGGATCTCTTATAAATTCCACTTCTTTAAGAAAGGCAACTTGAAGCAATGCAAGATCAAAAATACCGTTTCATTTACCTTATCGCAACAACAACAACAACACCAATAACAACATCATCAACAACAACAACAACAACAACTTTAGGACTATGCGCAGATCTATCTATCTTATCCTATCCTGTCCCGTAACTCGGAGGTCGTAGGGACACCACAGATGATCGTTTAACCACCATACTCCATCTTTCTTTGTCCTCAGCAGCCCTGATGGCTTCGTTCAGTGTCATACCAGTCCATTCTCGAATGTTGTCCTCCCACCTCTTTTTCGGTCTCCATCTTCTTCTACCTCCTTGGACTGTTCCTTGCAGAATGGTTTTTGCAAGGCCTGATACTCTGGTGACGTGGCCATACCATCGGAGTTTCCGTTTCTTCACCACTGTGAGCATATCATCGTGTTGTCCAATGGCTTGTGTGATGTCTGTCGGACATCATTGTTGGTCATATGCTGGGTATAGGAAATGCCCAGTAGTCTTCTGTTGCACCTCATCTCCATGTGTTATATTCTTCGTTGTAAATCTGCTGTGAGGGTCCATGTTTCGCAAGCGTATAGGAAGATGGAATGACAAGGGAGCGCAGCAGCCTTACCTTGGAATGTAGACTGAAGTTCCTGTCTTTCCAAATGGGCTTCAACCTTGTGAGAGCAGCAGTTGTTTGTGCGATCTTGGAGAAGACTTCCTGTCGGGACCCATTATCTGATACAATGACACTTAAATATTCGAAGCTATGCAATGTGTTGAGGGATTGGCCTTGGACTTTGATGTCCGTGTTGATGCCATTGGTGTTGTTGTCACCATTTTGGTCTTCTCTGCACTTATTTCCATTCTATAGGCTCTGTAGATGGTTTCAAACCTCTGTACCAGCTGTTCAAAGTCTCGTTCCTCTCCAGCCAATCCATCAATGTCATCCGAAAAACGGTGGATGGAGATTTCTCCACCCCCCTATGCTTACTGTGCCTTTGTGATCTGCAAGGGCATCTGACATGATGCGCTCTAGGAAGATGTTGATGAGTGTTGGAGAGAGTAGGCCTCCTTGACGCAAACCGACTGTTGTTCTGAACCAGTTCCCGATGGCTCGCTAATATACATCTACGTTCTATTGTTAATTTATTCGTTTATATAGCGCTATCCCAGATCAAAATATGCTCACGGCGCCGCTGGCCGATACAGGCTCTAACTCAAGTAGCCTGAGTCGCCCACTTGTGTCCTTTGGGCGCATGGTCTGACGCCCAGACAATTCAGCACCATCCTGGGCGACAGTGTATGGAGGGTAAGACGGGATCTAGTGCGTGCTGGGTGTGACTGCGTTTAGCCGGAACTCACCCGTCTAGGACATGAGCGTCAGGATTTTTTATGTCCGTGCGATTTAATGCGTGCGTGCACAGGCTAGACCTCGGTTTATACTCTCCTTGGAAGGAAAGGTTGCTGATTAGGCCTACCAGCTCTTGACCGAGAACCATTTTGCCGACCGTCTCTGAGTATACAAGTGTGTGGTAGTATTAATTAGACCTACATGTACTTCTTTTCACGACAGTGACTAGCACAGTTCCCCTTGCGCCCTGAACTTGTCTCTGCGACATGAAGTTGTGCGCCATACAAGTGGACATTGGACTGGATTGGTCTGGATTTGATAATTATAGATTATCCTCTTTTCGGTTGTGCCTTTCCTGATTGGCGAAGGAAAAGCGTGGTGCTTCCGTCAACGTTTGATCTTTTCCATACACCAAATAAACCAGGTCATTCCAGACTCTGTTAATGAACAGCCTTGATCATAGAACAGGTTGTTTTTAAGTATTCACGGTTTGTTTAGCCACGTCCCCTTTGCTATCTGTATAATAAATTACGTACGACAAATATTAGCGGTTTTTTGTTTGTTTGTTTTTTTTGTTTTGTTTGGGTGGGTGGGTTTAAGGTTTTTTTTTTATGGAGGGTGATGGAATAGGTGTGTGGAGAGAAGGGAGAGCAAGCGAGAGAGAGAGAGAGAGAGAGAGAGAGAGAGAGAGAGAGAGAGAGAGAGAAAGAGAGAGAGAGAGTGAGAGAGAGAGAGATAGAGAGAGAGAGAGAGAAAGACACACACAGACACACACAAACACATGGATACACATACACACACACACACACACACACACACACACACACACACACACACACAAACACACTTGTTTTTTCTCCTTTCCCAACACTTCCTTCCTTCCGTATTTCTTTTTAAAAAACGACAGACTTTAAACTGGTGCTGAAAAAGTAATTAATGCTCTCAATTTAGCAAAAATATTTATTTAAAAAAAATCAACAACAACAGCACTATCGTTTTTTTTCTCCCTATGCTTGTCTCATCACGTCAATGGAAAAGGCATCACCCTTAAATGAAACTTCATTTCAGCTTATTTTGGCGGTACGCGGCAGTTACTCTATTATTAAATGTCGATTAGCCTAAAAAAAAAAAAAAAAAAAAAAAAAAAAAGGGACAGGAAGCTGGAAGCTCGGAAGGTCAATGCCGAAAGCTCTAATTAAACAAGATGGCAAGCTTTTCAAATGTATTCTCAGTCACACACGCACACACACACACCTACACACACAAACACACACACACCCACACACACACACACACACACATAGCTGAATTTTTTTTTTGGTCCCCTCTCCAAAAGTATTCATTCTCTTGAAGGTGTTGCGACTCGGCCCTTATTCTAACGTAGCGAGAGGAAAAAATGAAATGATGGGCCCTCCTCTCAGCTATTTGCCTATCCTATCCTATCATATCCCGTAACTCGGAGATCGTAGGGGACACCACAAATGCTCGTTTAACCATCGTACTCCATCTTTCTCTGTCCTCAGCAATCCTCGTGGCTTCGCTCAGTGTCAAACTATTTGCAACAACAAACAAAAACATTTTTCAAAAACAGCTGAACCCATTTTTTTAAAAGGACAACGCAAAACGTGTTTAAGAAAGTGCGAAGCAAGTACGAAAACGAATAATCTTCCATGCATGGCAGTAGTTAAAGTAAGCTATATCCGCTAAATAAAACTGATACATTTGGGTTCAGTTATTCTCGATTTAAGATGATGATTTGAAGTACCTGTAGATCGTTTCAGCCGTTTGTAGTTATTGTTGTTGTTTGTTTGTTTGCTTGGTTTTAAAATATTGAGCAAAACGTGTTGAGCAACACCATGACTCCGGTGACCTTGACTTGACCTTTGCGGTAGAGCAAATATGACAGAACGGGAGGCAGGTCACTAACGTAATGAAGTTTTGGTCAAAGCCCGATCAGTGGAAATATGGCTTCCAACGGACCGACAGTCCGACCGATTCACCGACATTTCGGTCGCTCTGACTATCCCCGACTATTTCAAAGAATAAGTCTGGAAATACCAATATCACTAACAACCACTCTACTTCGTTTGCCGGCGCAATATACCTGTGACTAAAAAATTATAAAGCTTGGGTTGATTATAAAACATACATTTATCCAACAACGAAACAAATGATAGTACAAAGGCAAAACATTATGGCGCCCAAAAGCACTAGGTTCAAATGAGTGCTATTCACATAATTAAACGTAGAGATAAACGTCTCTGGTGGATGACAAAACGCAACAAACTAAATCATCGCTATAAAGTCGAGCTTGGGTCCATGCCATGAACGGTGTATCGAAAGCCATAATGGGGTAAGACTATCTTGCCAAAACAAAAACAAAAAAAGAGGTTATCACCTAAAAACCACTAAAACAAATAAATGCTTGATGGGTATCGGCGAGAATGAGCTAACTTGTTTTGCAAGATGAAGGTCGCGATCAAGCTGTAGCTTTCGTATACTGTACTAGTATCAGTGCAGAAAGGATGGATAGAAGTGTGTTTAGCATCATAAAACAATTCATACAACTCAGAGTGGAACAATATTATATGAGAAGTATCATGGGTACTCTTATCACAAAACGTGTCAGACTTACTCCCTCAAGATCGTTCAGTTCAAGCTCCGTTCTCCCCCCCCCCCACCCACCCCCTCCTCGCCTCTCCCAACATTATTTCTGACATTCAGTGTGGAAATAAGGAGGTAGGAGAAAGAAGAAGAGGAGGAGAAAGAGGGGGAGGAGGAGGGAAATGAGGAAGGAGAAGAGAGGTAGAGAGTATGAAGAAGACTCAAAATTCTCTTGTCACTTTGAGGTCAGTATAAAAATGAGTAAAAAACGAAGGATGAGGAGAGTTAAGAAAAAGGCGAAGAGGAGGAGAATGAAGAAGAAGAAGAAGAAGAAGAAGAAGAAGAAGAAGAAGAAGAAGAAGAAGAAGAAGAAGAAGAAGAAGAAGAAGAAGAAGAAGAAGAAGAAGAAGAAGAAGAAGAAGAAGAAGGAGGAGGAGGAGGAGGAGGAGAAGAAGAAGAAGAAGGAGGAGAAGAAGAAGAAGCCGAAGAAGAAGACGAAGAAGAAGAAGAAGAAGAAGAAGAAGAAGAAGAAGATGATGATGATGATGATGATGATGAGGAGGAGGAGGAGAAGGATGATGATGATGATGATGATGATGATGATGATGATGATGATGATGATGATGATGATGATGATGATGATAATAATAATGATGATGATAATAATAATAATAATAATGATGATAAAGAAGAAGAAGAAGAAGAAGAAGAAGAAGAAGAAGAAGAACAACAACAACAACAACAACAACAACAACCACAACAACAACAACAACAACAACAACAACAACAACCGGATGAAGAGGAAGAAGAACACTAGGAATAAGAGAATGTGATTCATTTAAAATAAACACTCTAAATAGAAACTTGCCATCCTTTCAGAGTTTGGTGCAAATCATAAAAAATAACGGATCCGTGAACTTGCGAGCAAAAATAAAGGTTTAAAAAAAAATCTGTTGAGATATGATGAAGGTAAGGCACACACAACGCGACTCTTGTAACTTTCGCTTGTTTTCTCACTTAGGAAACATGATCGCATATAAATATGCCGGACCGGCTGACGTTTTATGTGTTTACTTGAACAAGTTGTTTGACATGCATCCTGATATAGGCCTTACGGTCTATAGATGGGTATATCTTTCTCTTTGATCAGTCAGTTATTCAGCGGTGACACAGCGATGGAGAAGAGTTTGTCGGTACTTCATGATGATGAAGATGAAGATGATGATGAGGAGGAGGAGGATGGGGATGGTAATGGTGATGATGATACGCACTCTGTACGTTCTTTCGAGAAATTAAAGGAAGACGCGGAGAGCAGCTTCACACAAGACGAGGAGGGGGCACAAGCAACTTTGTGAGCTAAGCAACTTTTTATTGTGTTTAAATTTTTTGTTTTATTTTTTTTAATAGACTTGTCAAAAAAATTAAGATAGAATCCGTCGAATAGAGTGCTTTGGCATTCGACAGTATTCATATTGTATTCATAACTTGCCTTGTTCACAAGCCAGAAACCAATGGTGCCTGACAGGTGTGGGTTCGAGCCAGCACCTGGGCGTTATGTTTCTCCGAATATTCTTTACTTTTGACTCGGGCAACGTCTCGGGGGTTTTCTCCGGGTACTCCGGTTTGCTCCCTCAGCAAAAATTTCAACAACAAAAAATCACAAATAATGTTAGGTAGGTAGGGTTTGGGCGCGCCACTGGCTGCGACTACGCCTTCCCCGGCCGGAGGAGGCGGCCCAGAGTTTCCCGATAAAAAGAGATAAAAAAAAAATGCAGCCAAAAAAAAAAAAAAATTTCCGTTTTTTCCAGCAGCCGACCCTATAGTATTTTTTCGGAAATGAACGGAATAATTAAAAAAAATAATAATGAATATTTAAATAAAAAAAGTTCAACCGTACGTTCTATTTGCTGTCACGATAGTTCTACATCCGGTGGAGTAGTTTTATGGAGATGGGGGAGAGGGAGGAGGGGGCATAGGAGAAGAGGGAGTTTCGAGGCACATAGTTAGTGTTGACATAATCCCATCGATCAAAAAGCCGATCTAGATTTTAACTGAAAATGGTGAGGACACTGGCTTTTTATTTAGTTATTTATTTATTTTCATGAACGGAGATTACTGGGTGATTTCCCGAACAATGAGGGTAGCGGGAGGAAGATGGAGAGGTGCGAGCGAGGGGTGGATGGTGGTGGGGGCCCGGGGGCGGGTTGAGGGGGGGTGAAGGAGCGGACAGGACAGCAGCTAGAATTTCCAGCAATCAGCCGACTTTTCAATAATGTTGACGCAAGCATGATGATGCTCAAGCCTATTAAACCACGCACAGTGTGAGAGTCATTATATTGTAATTGCTCCGTGGGAGATAATGTCGCATTGTATTGTATACTGTATTGCATTGTGTGGTATGGAATTGTATTGTATTGTATTGTATTGTATTGTAATTGTATTGTTGACTGGCGAACCACATTCATTCCCTTGATTCATTCATTGATTTATTCTTTTCTTATTTGTTGAGACACAACGTGCTGCATGAATTCTCCATTGAGGGTAATAAATATTTGTTGACTTGACTTGACTTGACTTGACTGACTTTTAGCTCTATTCGACCAGTAGTAACCTTAGTTGTGTTCTGTACGCCCCAGTTTTGAGAAGACGCTTAGTATTTTGTTCTCGTAATAGAAATGAGGTTCGATTGTCAATGATATGAAGAAATAAAAAACAATGAAAAAGAAGGTCAATTTTGACACAGAGGGTGGGGCTCATAACTGCCAAAATACGATATTGGCCTGCATCGGGGACATTGTGAAGTAGCCAGCTATCTGCGTGCTGTCGTGATAAACCACGGCACGGGCAGACGGGAACGTTTGCGAGCGTGTCAGGAACGACAGTGCAGCGTCACTTTACACTGCAAACATTGGCCTCCAAGGGGTCCATAGCACGTCACATCAACTATCTTAACAAGGAGTGGTGGCATCGCTTCAACAGCGTCGACGACACTGATTGCCGAGACTTATCGCCCGCTCCTCGTTGTCTTCGACGCACGATCTGTGACTATAGGCTAGTATTATACCTACGACCTGTATGCACATCGACAGTTCACATTATAGAAACATAATCTCTCTGCTTTTGTTCCTTTGTTCTATGGACGTTTCGTTTGGGACCTGTGCGCGGCGTTTGTTAATGGAAATTAGGACTGATGCACCAACTAGCGTACAGTGGTCTGAGCAAGTCCCATTTGATCGATTTGTTGATTGAATGATTTGTTGATTGAGTCTGAGCTGATGGGCTGCGTACTATGGCATGCTCTTGTGATTAAGGCCCTTTACGTGCCCCCTCTCTTACCCTCCCCCACTCTTCTCTCCTTCTCTTCACTCCAGCATCACACGACTTTGCTCCACAACCTCCCCCGTTGGGGTGCCAGGGGTTTCAGTATAAATAGTATCCCCACTTTCTGGAAATTTAGTGCTTTAAATTCCCACTGTCTCTGTCTTTCTCATTTGCTCTTTCTCATTCCTGCTCTGTTCTATCAATCTGCTATACTATCGTCTTCTCCGCTAGACCAGTCTCCTACCTTTTTTCTTGAAAACTCTTCCGGGACAAGACTCCTTGTTTGTGTATGAGGTCTGTTGGATCAGCTTGGGAATATTGGACGCTTTCTGCCAGGTGGTCACTAGGGCTTCCTATGATGTTATTATTTAGCAATGTAGGCATTTTATATGTGTGTGTTTTGTTGATAATTTATAATGATGTTTGTATTCTATTTTGTTTTTGTAAACGGGGGTTCGATAAGTTGGGGTGAAGCCTCAGCCGTCCCCTGCGTGGGATGTCTTTATTGTAAAGTTATTGGCTGGTGGAGGGCATTCAGTTTTCCCACTAGAGTTGTTTCAGCAGATCTTTTATGCGGATTGGGGGGTTGTCCGGTCCTGATTTGGCTCGGAAGAGTCCGCTGGACCTAAAGCAACAATTATGTACCGTTGAACAGTCAACGGACGGTAGATGGGTGAAAAAGTGGTGATGGTGGGTGTGAGGGGAAAGGGGGTTACAGCTTGTCTTAGAAAACAGATTGTAGCTATGGTGTGGCATTATCTCTATTTTTTTTCCACCACGACAACCATTCTACTCTCTACCCCACCCTCTCTCCCATCCTCCCTCTCACTTCATCTTCTGCGATGTCAAAGTAAAAAAAAAAAAAAAAAGAAATAAAAAAAAATAATAATAATAAAAAGAAGCGAGATTTGATTGGGTTGTCATATGTCTATCTGCCTGCGACCGCGGAAGGAGAGACGATAGTCTTAACAGCGCGCGGAACAAGATGATACTCTTTTAACAGTCCGAGTCTGCGATCAAAGCAGTAAAGAAAGAAGAAGATATATATAGTTTGCGCCGTTAACTGACGTCAAGCTGCAGGGTGCAACGGGAAATTTCAACGATTACACCCGATCTGGCGAAGTGTGAGAGGCGGCTGCGATGATTAAAACCGCGATGTTTCTGGCTACGGATGCTGATTAACTTCATGTCATACGCCTTTCCGCTGGTGTACGTACGCAGACTTACATGTGTGGTTTTTAAAAAAAAAATCAACATTTGAGAGACAGGTAGAAGTGGAAAAAAAAAAAGGAACTAGATCTATAACTCTAGTGTTTCCAAATGAAGATTTCCTTACAGGTTCAACCAGTGTTTTGGGGGAAACGCAAACACTTTCTACATTATATGTTAGGTTTAAAAGAAATAATTTTATATACAGAGAAAAATCAACGTTTATGTACAGCCGTAGTTAAAGGGAGTAGAAAATTTTACAACAGAATTTGCATGCAACAATGGAAATACATCTTGTATGAAATTCGCCAAAACTGAAATCCATGCTTAGATGAATGGAAAAGGGTCGACGTGTTTTTCATCTCGTAATAATGATGCGTGCAATTGACCGTGTTTATAGTTTTGGGACAGGTCTACTACTAGTAATAGTATTGGTATTATTTTTTTTTTAAATCTTCAACTTCTGATTTACTTAATTTGCTCTCTTTTATTATTATTATTATTATTATTATTATTATTATTATTATTATTATTATTATTATTATTATTATTATTATTATTATTATTAACCTATCGACACCATATATTAACTTCTAGCTTGCACATTGAAAGTAACTCTGCGTCGAAATCCAGGTGTTAGGCCTATCTACAATATTTACAGCCTTTTTTTTAAAAACAAAGTCTCTTCAGCTCAGAGCCCTTAGAAGGTGTATTAATTCTATCTCCTCGTGTAACTGTAGACGGGATTATAATCATTGTAAAAATAAACTCACAAAAACAACTGGTTTGGGAACCAAAAGGAAAAAGCAGACGAAGTTATCGGAGTAATAGATTTTATTTTTGGAGAAATTCCAAATCAGCACTTACATCATATGTACCGGTTCCCGAAACGGTACACCAGTTCTTAGCTGGTTTTAAAAAAAAAATTCAAATGACGTACTGTAATCTAATTGACGTAACTTCCGCGGGCTTTCGTAAACAAAATTTGTCAGACATTTTTGTGTGTGTCACTGAAGGAGGAAAAATAAAAAATCAGGATAATTTTGTGATAGACGTGACCGGTTTTTCGATTCACAACAGCAACATAAAGGACGATAAGACGTGTACAAGAGGTATACAAAACTGAATCTTGATACTCGTTTAATACAGCCATTTTTGTCAGTTTTCTTGTTTTCATTGACTACTACACACTGAAAATTGAAATGGACCAATGCACTAACTAGTAACCTAGGCTAGAATGTTCTTTGTTATCTATAGAAGATTAATTGTGGAAGATTGGTGTGTTCACTCAATCTGGACTTTTTCTGATTGTTTCCAGACGAGCATTTCTGAAGTAGCAACTGGAACTTCCGTTTTTAATTTTAGATCGATCTTTTTTTTCTTTCTTTCGTTCAGCCAGCTTTCAAATGATTTTATAACATCAGTATGGGAGTGTCTGCATTTCTCGATACAGCGTCTTGTTGTGTCATAATCGAAGATCCATAAAATAATTATCATAAACGATCAATGTTGATAAGTTAAGTTTCTATTAACAATATCTTGTTCTTCTTGTTGTACGTTGCTGTGGTACTTTGTTGTTGTTGCTGTTGTTGTTGTTATTGTTGTTGTTGAATTTTATTTTCTAGACATTGTTGTTGTTGCTGCTGCTGTTCATAGAATTTTCTTTTCTGGATTTGTTTTGTTGTTGTAGCTGCTGTTGCTGATGATGATCAATGTTCAGTGTTTCCTCAACAAAAAATGAATAAGAGTTCATGGGACTCTCAGTTATTAAAATGTAACAGTACTTTTGCAAATTCGAGAGTCCCGAATAGGAGTACTTCCTAAATAGCTGTCAACATGTATTTTGTACCGCTTTTCAGGGGAAGCAACTCTCATTGACCTACTTTCGGTTTATTTAGGATAGCTGTCAAAATGTATTGTGTACCGCATTTCAGGGGAAGCAACTCTACTTTTGGTTTATTTAGGGATAATGCCTATTTGGTGAGCCGCTTCATGATTACATGGAGGAAGGATACAATGCGCGCGCATGCGATTTTAGAGGACGACAACTCGATAGACTAATTGAATCGTCTGCTAGGGAAGTCTTCATTGGGGGCTTATTTTTTAATTTGGTGCGTAATTCACGCACAACTGTGCGTAATCGGGAAAACTAAATTGTTGTTCATTTTATTATTCATTTTGTATAGATCTGCAAGTTCAAAGATCCCCAATCCTCTACGCCTTTATTGCTTTGACAGACGGCAATTCCCAAGTGAAACACATATACATTGGCCTAATTATTTTAAAGTTAATCATAGAATGATCACGTGTATCGGAGTAATAATAATAATAATAATAATAATAATAATAATAATAATAATAATAATAATAATAATAATAATAATGGGTGCTATATATGCGAGCATTCCCTCAAATCACCAATCAGGCTGAAGGCGAGGCGATCTATATCGAAATACAAGCGTATGATGGTATGTAAGAGTAATCGTGATACACCGTTTCTGTAAAGAACTCTTGATTGATTGATAGCTGCATACATATAGAACCCATCTTTTTCTTTCTTTTTTTTTCTTCTTTCTCTTCTGCGTTAATGTTCATGTTATTTTCCCCGCTTGAAGCATTTTCTTTTGCGGATTTGATTTACATTTGTTCACGATCGACATGTAGTAATTTTTTTATGGACTAAAAATGATTGATGACTGTCTTTAGCCTGTCGTGCGACAATTCTGTATGTAACAGTACACAGATCTTATAGCACGGTGGGTGTACGTAACTGCCGTAAGCACTGTCAACTAAGTGTGTACCCCTTGGGGTCATGAGCAATCTTACCACTGTAGATTGTTCTAACCTATACAGGGAAAAGTGAAAGCCCCAGTTCAAAACCTGTCTTTCCTTTATAGGCATGACCGATTCACTGCGGCAACAGTACCCCCGTTGGAGTGCCGGGGGTTTCAGTATAAATAGTATCCCCACTTTCTGGAAATTTAGTGCTTTAAATTCCCACTGTCGCTGTCTTCCTCATTTGCTCTTTCCCATTCCTGCTCTGTCCTATCACTCTGCTATACTATCTTCTTCTTCGCTAGATCAATGACCTACCTTTTTTCTTGAAAACTCTTCCGGGACAAGACTCCTTGTTTGTGTATGAGGTCTGTTGGATCAGCTTGGGAGTGTTGGACGCTTTCTGCCGGGTGGTCTCTAGGGCTTCCTATGATGTTATTATTTAGCACTATAGGCATTTTATATGTATGTGTTTTGTTGATGATTTATAATGATGTTTGTATTCTATTTTGTTTTTGTAACCGGGGGTTCGAGTAGTTGGGGTAAAGCCTCAGCCGTCCCCTGCGTGGGATGTCTTTATTGTAAAGTGACTGGCCGGTGGAGGGCGTTCAATTTTCCCACTAGGGTTGTTTCAGCAGATCGTTTATGCGGATCGGGGGTTGTCCGGTCCTGATTTGGCTCGGAAGAGTCCGCTGGACCTAAAGCAACAATCAATCAATCAATCAACCAACTAAGTGTGTGTGTGTGTGTGTTTGTGTAGTGTGGGTGTGTGTTTGTGTGTGTGTGTATGTGAAACCAAAACTAAATGTTGTCTCAATTTCGATTTCGGGACTTACGGCAACTTCAGGGTACACGCCACTGCCATATAAGTACCGTTACCTAAATATTTGTGTGCGGGTCTTTTGGTAATTTACCAAAACTACATTATTATTATTATTATTATTATTATTATTATTATTATTATTATTATTATTATTATTATTATTATTATTATTATTATTGATGATGAAGTTGTTGATGATGAAATTGATGATGATGACGACGACGATGACGACAACAGCAACAACAACAGGACAATCACTCTTCCATTTGCCAAATGGAAGGGTACAAAGCAGTCTGACTACGATTGTTCTAATCACTGGGTTTTCCTTCATGAGTGAGTGAGCGAGAGAAAGAGAAAGAGACAGACAGACAGGTAGAGCAGAAGCTCAGGAAATGATAGACGGAAGAAATTAAAGGAATCAATCCTTCAAAAGCTTTAAAAGAATAAAGTTGTTAATTCTTTTGTCTTTTTTTTCCCCTTCGAGTACTTCCTATCTCGTTTGTGAACCTGCCGACCTTCCTGACAATCAAAGGCTTCGATTAATGTTACATGATCATTTTGGAGGGAGAAGGGAGGGGGTGAGGTGAGGTTTTATAGCGCACTATTGGTACATTTTCAAAAGAGACCCGGAATGTTCCACATGGGGTGAACCATATTACCAGAAGAACCACACACACAAGCACGCACGCACGCAGGTACACACACACACATATGCGCGCACACGCGTGCGGTCATACAAACACACATACACACAAACACACACACGAACACACAAAGACTTTTTTTAACGACGAAATACCACTACCATGTACGCGGTTGTAGGTTCGGTTGAACGTATTTTATGAGGAAACTGTTAAGCCTCGCTATGTAAATTACACTTTGACCCTCATCTCTCTCTCTCTCTCTCTCTCTCTCTCTCTCCCCCCCTCTCTCTCCCCCTCTCTCTCTCTCTCTCTCTCTCTCTCTCTCTCTCTCTCTCCGAGCGGAGTATTTGACTCCCACCTCTCGGCCACGATATTTGCCCTGCAAGGCGGTGAAGCCTTTGGATAGTAAACCAGTTTGCCGGCTTCTAGTGCCACGACACTGTCTGCAAAATCACTGCCACTGACTGGCATAAAATGCCTGCCGACAATGTAGTCCTGCTCACCACCAAAAGCAGAAGACGAATGGTCAAATCGCCTTGTCCTGCATAACCTCTCTCCCAAGCTTGAACCAGTCGCCTCCCATTCCTCCACAGATCCCACCGCTCAAATCGAACCACGTCCTCGTGGTTTCCCAGTTCGCAACAGGTATGTCTGGAACCGACAGTGACTACACCCAGTCAGTCTCCATTCACTGACTTAACAGTGAAAAACTGCCTTCAACAGTTACCACGGTCCAGCATCATCTTGCTCCCGATCGTTGTGCACCACTTGTAGCCGAGCGGAGTATTTGACACCCGTCTCTCGGCCACCATCTTGAGAACACAGCCAGACCCGAACCGTTATCTTTCATTTATCCCAAGAGGGACATAAAAATATTTGCCCTGCAAGGCGGTGACGCATGTTGAGTGCCACGACACTCTCTGCAGGCCACTGCCACTAACCTGCAACAATGTTGTCCTGCTCACCACCAGAAGACGATTGGTCAGCCGGAGAGAACAAATGTCGTGTCGCCTTGTCCTGTATAACCCGATGGCCACTCCAAAGGATTTGCACAGCAGGAGCCACCCAAGGCTAGTTTAAGCAACAAATGGAAGGTAGACAACCTCTCTCCCAAGGTTGAACCAGTCGCCTCCCATTCCGCCACTGATACCACAGCTCAAATCGAACCAGGTCCTCATGGTTTCCCAGTTCGCAACAGATATTTCTGGAACCGACACTGACAACGCCCAATCAGTCTCCATTCACCGACTTACCAGTGAAAAATTGCCTTCAGCAGTTACCACGGGCCAGCATCATCCTGTTCCAGGTCGTTGCACCACTTGTAGCTGAGCGAAGTATTTGACTCCCGCCTCTCGGCCACCACCTTGAGAACACGGTCCAACCTGAACTGCCAATTTTTTTTATCCCTCGCAAGAGGGACATACAAATATTTACCCTGCAAGGCGGTGAAGCGTTTTGATAGTAAACCGGTTTGCTGGCTATTAGTGCCACGACACTCTCTGCAAAGTCACTGCCACTGATTTGCATAAAATGCCTGCCGACAATGTAGTCCATCAAAAGCTGAAGACGAATGGTCAAGCCTGGTAGAACAAATGTCCTGTCGCCTTCTCCTGCATAACCCAATGGCCACTCGACTCCTAAGGATTCTGCACAGCAGGAGCCACCCAAGGCTAGTCTAACCAACAAATGGAAGGTAGACAACATCTCTCCGTATCTTGATCTAGTCGCCTCTCATTCCGCCACGGATAGATAAAGAAAGAGATAGAAAGAGAGAGAGAGAGAGAGAGAGAGAGAGAGAGAGAGAGAGAGAGAGAGAGAGAGAGAGAGAGAGAGAGAGAGAGAGAGAGAGAGAGAGAAAGTAATAACTCCAGTCTAGTAGTCTCGAATCACTACATCTTTTAAGATACGTGCGCATTATAAATTCTTGTATTATTATTATTATTATTATTATTATTATTATTATTATTATTATTATTATTATTATTATTATTATTATTATTATTATTATTTGTTCTCGAGGTGTGTAAGCGTTGTCCGCACTTTTCTTAGAAACTTGGTATTTAGTTAGAAAATAGTGATCCCTACAGGATTACAACATTTTGTGCATATTGGGTGACGTCAACTTTTGACGCGTAAAGGTTAGGGCAGAGGACAATGTTCTGAGAAAATAAAGAGAAACCAGCCCGGTTATGACTTGGATGGGTGACAGTAAAATTTGGAGAAATAAAAATAAAAATATAAAACATCGCACGATAATCACTACAGTCTACCCAGCAGGCGAGGAAAGGGCACCGCTTTCACCAACGTGGCACTGCGAAAAGTGAGCTCGCTAATGTCACTCTTCCTAGAATTACGGCCGAAAGATATCCATCCGCTAATGAGCCAGTAGTTGTAATTGAGAATTAGATTTTTGTGTATGAAGACGTGTTTGCGTGTATTTGAGCGTGTGTGTGGGTGTGTGTTTGTGTGTGTGAATGGTTCAATCATACTCGTTAACCTATACGGAAACCATTACAAGAATTAATGCCCGCCATGAGAGTTGAGTCCAGTGTTTTCCCTTATAAACTATGTATATCTTAAAAGGCCCAATTCGAAGGCTTTGTTTACTTTTGGCAAAAACGGGTTTACGCTAAAGTTGGCATTGTTATTACATTAAACAATGATGACGTGGCCTTTCTTTGCTCAAACCAACCGCTACAGTTAAATTTTCCATTCTATGACAGGGAGTGATTTCCCCTGTTCTAACTGTACATCAATATCATAGCCTTTCACCCTATTTGTGAGTGAACCACAGGGCTTGGAAGTCTTGGGGTATGGCAGGGTCTATTTTATAAACGTAAAACGAAAAACCTTACCGAGCAATTTTTTGTTTTGTTTTTTACGCGTTCTGTCTTTTACTGACTTTTATGCTAATTTTTTTTAGCTCTAGAATGGTGGCTAACCGTTGCTATTCATAGTAACAAAAGCTACAGAATTTGTCCATTTTAAAAGAGAACTATATTATCGAAAGAGTTAATCTTTATTTTTGGGTGGTGTTTTGTTTATTTGTTTGTTCAAGGCATTTTTTTTCAAAGTGGGGCTACACTCACTGTGAATGTAAAATGGATCTGTCGATGCGGGTGCGGTCAAAGTGGGTCTCTTTAAGCACGGTGACACGGACATTTTGAATCGAAGCTAACCGAAAACTGTTCAATTACTCTGATTGAATCAAGCGCATTTCATCGATGCCAAAGCAACCTTACATTAAAAACGTTAACGTTATTATACGGTTTTGATACACTAAACTAGTCTAGACTGGACTAGAATGGCTGCATTCAACCAAAGATATTACTACTACTACTACTACTACTACTACTACTACTACTACTACTACTACTGCTACTACTATTACTACTACTACTACTACTACACATTTGTACAGCACCCTTCCTCACAAGAGCTCATAGCGGTTTACAGAAGAAAACTAAAAGTAAAATAAAACTAAAGCAAAACATGAAATAATAATATGTTGGAATGTAAAGACATAAATAATGATTTGCCACAAAAGTGAACAGTTAACGTAAATGGCACAAAGTAAATAAACAATAAGTTACCCATAAAGGTTCTCGGAACTAAAGTGTTCTTAATGAAGATTTCCCTTCAAATTGATTACATATAGTCGACCAAATTTGGCTGTCGACACACCCAATTTCATTTTCATTTAGCTCAAAATACTATACACGATACTATTTTAGTATGATATAGTGTTTTACTTTGATTCAACTACCGGCACTAAAATTCCTCAAGAAAGGGGTTTGAATCAAATTCGTCAAAAAAACAATTTGACATAACAATTTTAGGCTAAAGCAGTAGTTAAAAAAAAAAAAAAGGATTTAAATCTCGGAAAGGCCTTCCGCAAAAAAAGCCAGTAGTATTGTGATCACGATTCAGAAGCGGAATAAAACCTAAACATGCACTTGCGTTGTGGTGATTCCATTCTACGGTATTAATATCGGTGTTTGTTGACGTACTGATGGCCCCATGTGGCTAGGAAGCCACCCTGATGAGGGTGATAGAGCCATGGGATGGGGAATAACAGGAACTCGAGCAGATTTGGCCAATCAGATAAAGCCACGCCACGTCACGTGAGCAGGTTTGCGCTATCAGATCATGCCACGTCACGTCACCTTTGGTGCACGCCACCGACACAATTTACGTGCTTGTTTTTCTTTCCGTAAAGGTTCTTTTTCTTTCAACCCCCTCCCTCCCCTCCTTTTCCCATCCGCAGAGAAGAGAGGTTTCCACAAGAGACAGATTGATGTCCTTCTTCTTAGTTCCGATCTCTGCAGATCTAGTTCTTATGTTAGCTTTTGTAACGGATACATTGCCCTAATCTCAGATGATTCTTTGCATAACTTCTCCACATACTACAGGTATATAATTATATTAGATCTAATCGTTATGTTTGCTTCCGTAAGGTATACGATGTAACAAAGAAGTAGTAGTAGTAGTAGTAGTAGTAGTAGTAGTAGTAGTAGTAGTAGTAGTAGTAGTAGTAGTAGTAGTAGTATCGTTATGTTTGCTTCCGTAAGATATACGATGTAACAAAGACGAGGTAGTAGTAGTAGTTGTAGTAGTAGTAGCAGTAGTAGTTTAGTAGTAGTAGTAATCGTTGTGTTTGCTTCCGTAAAGTATACAATGTAACGTAGTAGTAGTAGTAGTAGTCTAGTAGCAGTAGTAGTAGTAGTAGAAGTAGTAGTAGTAGTAGATTCTTTGCATTACTTCTCAACCTAGCTATAATTATATTAGATCTAATAATTATGTTTGCTTCCGTGAGGTATGCGATTAACATAGTAGAGGTAGTAGGAGTAGGAAGACGCAGAAGCAGTAACAGCTGTAGTAGTAGCAGTAGTAGTAGTGACAGAAGTAGCAGTAGTAGTAGTTTGTTGTAGCTCGAGGATAAAAAAATAGGCGATGAACCCTTTCGAAATGATGTCCTTGAATTGTCGTGTCTACTTATTGGGTTTTACTATTTATTAGCATGCAGTTTTCCTAAAAAGTTGTTATTCGGCACAACGACGTGTTGCTAGCAGTTTGCTTCCCTTAAGACATACCAATGCAGCAACCACTTTCTACAGTTATGCTGCCAGTTCATGTTGAGTATGGAAATACTTAAGTTTATACACTGACGCATAATTATTTTTATTATTATGGATGCCGGAGTGGAGTTAATAATAATGACCTTCCTCGTCCTCGTCCTCCTCATCATCCTCTTGACAGTATATCTCTATTCTGTTTGCCTTGTCTTGTCTTGCCTCGCCTTGCCTTGCTTTGCCTTCAAACCTTTTACTTCGCAACAACTTAGCCTCCTTAGCCCACTGAAGGAGAAGTTTTCTCTGTTCAGAAGGCCAGGTTTTATCTACGTTTCATCAAACCGTGTTACCACATCGCAACCTTTTCAAGGGACCGGTTTGATTCCTGTGCCTCGGAAGCAATTGACAGAAATAACACGAGATAGACAAATCATTTACAAAAGAGGTCAGAGGGCTGTACGTTTTTATCTGGATTAGCGATGATGAAAGAAAACCCCCCAAAATAAGATTGGGTATCTGGGTTAACGATGAAGAAAACAACACAACACACAAATATTATTCAGTATCTGGATTAACGATGAAAAAAAAATTAGTATCTGGGTTAACGATAAAAGTGACCCAAGGAATATATGAGATGTTTTTAAAAGGTACAAATAAAGGGGGAAAAAAAAAAGGATGAAACTGTTTATAGAAATCCTATCCTATCCCGTAACTCGGAGGTCGTAGGGGCACCACAGATCATCGTTTAACCAGCATACTCCATCTTTCTCTGTTCTCCGCAACCCTCAGTACTTCGCTCAGTGTCAAATCAGTCCATTCTCGAATGTTGTCCTCCCATCTCTTTTTTCGGTCTCCCTCTTCCTCTACCTCCTTGCACTGTACCTTGCAGGATGGTCTTTGCAAGGCCTGATGATCTGGTGACGTGGCCATACCATCGGAGTTTCTGTTTCTTTACCACTGTGAGCAGGTTATGTAAATTACATATTAAACTAATGCGTCTCCCCTTTCATTCCTATTTACGAGTTGAATACGCCCATTGAAATGCCAGATTAGACCTACAAGACTTTAAGATACAGACCTTCAGATATAAACTTTAGATTCCTACCCTGTTAGTGTTACCCTATTAACAAAATAATTCCTACTCTTTTCCTTTTTTAAAAATTATCTTCATAACCCACCTTCTCGACTTTCTTTGATAACTCTTCTCCCTATTCCTCATCTCCCACCCTCCACCTCTACCCTACCGCACACTTTCATTGCTTTGACTTGGAACTGTCAGAAGTGTTGTGAAATTATTGATAAAGGTGTGTCAAGTTCATTTGGTACGTCTTTAGTTCGCTTGCACTATATTTAGTTTCTTTGACACTAAATCTTCTACGCATGCAGAACTCCGGTAGCATTCAGTATCACGGAAGTCGTAAGCCAAATGATGGCAAACACAAACATGTTCCTCCGGTATAATTTTATTTAATGTATTAAATTCAACATTTATTGAATTCACGTGCCGCAATATGGTACAATACTGGTTTATGTTTGTGCAAAAAAATTTTTTTTTTAATGGTTACATTTGATTTTCATGGGCTTTTTAAAACGGAAATTCGCGCTTTAAAAGCTTTGTATTATTCAGACAACAAATTGTATCAGCAAGGGAAAATAGATGAGTGCAATGAATGTATCTCCTCTGTCATGAGACTCGGAATGCATGTTGAAAACCCTCAAACATACACAACGCAATATTGCAAGCCATGCGATGGTATCTTAAGACTGTTAGAGGCCAACAACCCAGGGGTGGCCTCGTGGCGCAGTGGATAAGTCGCCGGTTTCCTATGCCGAAGGTCGCGGGTTCGATTCCCGCAAGAGGCGAGCGTATGTGACTTAGGTGCGAGACTATTGAGGTCACCGAGAGTTTTTTCCGGGCACTCCGGTTTCCTCCCTCCCTTCAATAATGGTGCAGGACGCAGTCAATATAAAAAATTTCAAAAATAAAATTTCGATTTTCTTTCCGTCTTCTAACTAGCGATCTCCCTGCCTTTACACCACCTGTTTGAGTGATGGATGTGTATTTGGTGTGTGTGAGGGTGGATGAGACAGGTGAGCGTGTATGTTGGTATAGATCGCCGCGCTTTGAGCCTGATTGATTTGGGGAAAGGCGCGTATATAGCATCCTGTATTATTATTATTATTATTATTATTCTTATTATTAGATCAAGCAAGCCTTGACGGATCGCTGATACTCAGTATGTAGATCTAGATCGTTCGCCTGCAAACCTTTTTACCTGTCAATTTCTTAGACCATTGAAAGAGTTTTCTACGAAGGTCGGTTATACCTACTTCCTTCGAGCCGTTTAAAAATACCACAACCATTTCCAGGTAGGAGGTAAGAGAGCGCAGTCTGCTCAATTACCCCTTGGGGTCATGAGCAATCTTGCCACTGTAGATTGTTCAAACCTATAAAGGGAAAAGTGAAAGCCACAGTTGAAAACCTGTCTTTCCTTTATAGGCAAGACAGATTCAATGCGGCAACAGTACCCCCGTTGGAGTGCCGGGGGTTTTCAGTATAAATAGTATCCCCACTTTATGGAAATTTAGTGCTTTAAATTCCCACTGTCGCTGTCTTCCTCATTTACTCTTTCCTATTCCTGCTCTGTCCTTCACTCTGCTATACTATCTTCTTCTTCGCTAGATCAATGACCTACCTTTTTTCTTGAAAACTCTTCCTGGACAAGACTCCTTGTTTGTGTATGAGGTCTGTTGGATCAGCTTGGGAGTGTTGGACGCTTTCTGCCGGGTGGTCACTAGGGCTTCCTATGATTGTACTATTTAGCACTATAGGCATTTTATATGTATGCGTTTTGTTGATGATTTATAATGATGTTTGTATTCTATTTTGTTTTTGTAACCGGGGGTTCGCGTAGTTGAGGTCAACCCTCAGCCGTCCCTCGCGTGGGATGTCTTTATTGTAAAGTGACTGGCCGGTGGAGGGCATTCAATTTTCCCACTGGGGTTGTTTCAGCAGATCTTTTATGCGGATCGGGGGTTGTCCGGTCCTGATTTGGCTCGGAAGAGTCCGCTGGACCTAAAGCAACAATAAATCAATCAATCAATCAATCAATCAGTCTGCTCAATGGTGTACCAAACGGCATAACAACGGAAGCATTGAAGGTTAAGCCATAACTGCCGCCCGTACAGGCAGCGCAGCGGCTCTAAGCCGATGGACGTCCCGAGTGCCGAAACAAAGCTTCTAAATCTTGTAATTGCCCTATGTGGATAAATAAAGTTGTATTGAATTGAATTGAATTGAAAAAAAGCAAAAATAATAATGACCGCGAGACACTGCACCCCTACTTCTTGGGATCTTCGGATGAGAGTATAAGCCGAGGTCTCGTCTGTGAACGCACGCATTGCATCGCACGGACTTTGACGATCCTGGGTGGAATCCTGACGCTCCTGTCCTAGACGGGTGAGGACCGGCTATACAAATACACCAAGCTAGCACTAGGTCCAATCTCCCGGGCCACAGCCGATGGCCCAGGAGTGCGCTCAACTTTGTCTCGGCGCGTCCAGGCTGTGCGCCCAGAGGCTCCAAGCGGGCGCCTCGGGCGACTTGAGTCAGATCCTGTATCGGCCAGCGCCTTGGGCAGCTGTTGAGCTGGAAAAGCGCTATATAAGAACGAGTAAACTGAAGAACGTTAAACAAATAAAATGCGACTTTTATTCCTATATAGGCCTACTCTGTATGCAGCCTCCTGGAGCACTTTGTTCGACGAGTCTCTCTTACCCTGGTTGGCAATCTCTCGCCTCGCTCTGCCCTTACAACACTTAATAACGTAAATAAAAAAAACCTGATCGCCACAAACACCCTTAATGGAGAAAGCGGTCCCGAAAGCCACAAGCCAGTATTTCTTTACTTTTTGCCGATAAGACCGAGTTACTCGCTGCAACCAGTATAGTTTGTGGTGGGGGTGTTTGTTTTTTTCTTTCTATGCACAGTGATGGTCATTGTCACCAACCCTTTTCACCCAGCCTCCATATTAGTTGTTGCCGTTACACTGTTTTTCTTTCTGACGCGCATTAAACTACTTATTTACGTCGCGAGTATCATCCTTGCAACAGTCGAACACAGTGTCTGTTCATGTGGTTACTTAGTTTTGACTCTTTCGTACGCAAGCAAACACACATTGTTGTTTGTTTGTTTGTTTGTTTATTTTCATTACAGGCGCTCGTATCTGCATGCTGAGCGGAGTATTATGCTACTATTATATATGTCGTATAGAAATCGTGAAATTGCCGAATTCGTTAAATCTGCAGCTGAGTTGCCGACTTCGTGAAATCGGCAATCGCTTGCCGAGAACGCGAATTCGGCAGGCTTTTGCCGAAATAATTAAAAGGCTTTTCGAAGTTGGCAAGGGAATCCTTTTCGCGAAAACGGAAATAATTTGGACTTCAAATATTATATAATAAAGGCAATTGTGAGCTCACACGCAAAGTACTCCGAACTCAGTTGTCACAATAAAATGTAGATCAGGTACCAAATGGATAGTTGCAAAGACACAACAGATACCACCCATCACGTAAAGATGGAGACGGAAAAAGAGATGGGAGGACACAATTCGAGAATGGACTGGCGTGACACTGAGCGAATGAGGGTTGCTGAGGACAGAGAAAGATGGAGTACGCTGTGGTGCCCCAACGACTTCCGAGTTACGGGATAGGATAGGATAGGATTATTATTATTATTAATTCTTACAATTATTATGATGTCATACCTTTTATCAATGCTTTTACAACATCGTTCATTGTTGCCGACTTTATGAAATCAGCAAAAACGTTGATTTCATGAAATTTAACATCCGTTTTCTTGAAATCAATTGCCTATTTTACGGAACGAATTTGTCAACTTTGAAAAGAACAATTTTAGCAACACGCTGCCGAATTCGCGTTCTCGGCAAGCGATTGCCAATTTCATGAAATCGGCAAGTCAGCTGCCGATTTCACCAATTCGGCAATTGCACGATTTCGTTACGACATGTATACATACTAGTAGTATGGACTCCGCTCACATTCCAATACGGGCTCCTGTGGTTTTCATGAATTTCACTGGAAATACTGTCGGGTCTAAAAATAAAACGAAGAAAGCACTTAACAGAGGTTTATTATGGTCTAAGCACATTAGAGGCTCGCAATTATTCAAATCCATAGATAAAGGTTTCCAGAAAAGGGGTATATATAAGCCTGTAAAACGCTGAGTGAACTTATAATCTTAAGTGTTTAACAGCGTAGATTGTACACAAGTCATGCTATAATATCGCCCTGCGGAAACCGATAGACCGTAGACAGTATATTTTGTAGGCTGCAGTTGCAGAGGCGCTCCTCTGTCAACAATGACAATCTTGCCCCGTGTGTATACCGTGCAAGATTCGAACTGCCTTTACTGTGGACCTGGAAAAGTGTAGGTTAGTTGTTGTTGCTGTTGTTGTTGTGTTGGAGGTGGTGGTAGTGGTGGTTGCGGTGTTAAACACAGCCAGATGGTGCCAGCTGCTGCGGTCTCGCTGGGTTTTAAGCAATTCTCATTTTTTAGTAAATTTTAGCAATTCGCTATTTTTATTCGCATTTAACTATCCGAAATAAAGCTGTGGAGGTATAGATAAGACGGAGCTGTTGGTGTTCGGGTTCAATCCCAGGGTCCAGAGTGCTATAACATGCACACACGCCTGTGTTTGTGAACCACCGCATGCAGCGTTATTTCTTGGTTCCACTATTCTGTCTTCGAGTTTTCTTGGGGGTTAGTATTCTGAAAACCTATGTGCAGTTTGAGAAATTGTGTGAAACTTCAAATGGTGTGTCTTATACGATAGTTTTTTTGTTTGTCTTTTTTAAATGACATCTTTAATCAAATGTTTTGTGAGAGATAGATTTTATGACAGCAGTCATGGTGGTCTTTGCCTGTGGTGTGGAACTGTTTGTGTGCGGCTGCTTACCAGCGAACTTGGGGGCAATTTCTTTTTGCAATGTTCTGTCATTTGGCTGAATACATTCAGTATAGAGGAATAAGTTGTCTGGCCTAATTACATGTTGATCAGAATGAACATGGTATTGATTATGTATACATTGAATTTAGATTCGAATAGTGTGCGCTTCCTTAGAGTGATGTGTATAATATATAATACATAACATGGGCGCTTCCATACACTAGAATGTGTGCTTCCATGAACTAATATGTGTGCTTTCATGGACAGGTATGTGTGTTTCATGAACCGGTACGTGTGCTTCCATGAACTGGTTTGCGTGCTTTCATGGACTAGTATGTGTGCTTAATGGACTGGTATGTGTGCTTTACCAGTAGAGAATGGACTGGTTTGGCGATTGGGGAATTTTCTTCTTCGGGAATACGGAGTTAGTTTCTTCTTCTATTGCGTCTCAAATTTCCGCTTTGGAAAGGGGAAACTGCTTTTTTTTTTTTGTTCCCCTTTACATGCATAGCAATGTGAGTCTATGTGCTCACCACCTCAATATGTTTTTTTCGAATATTTGCAAATCTGTGCGAGATGAGTCCTAAATAATACAAAAATGGCATCGAACCAAAAAAAAAGTCCCTCCGTCTAACGATTTCTTTGAGTCTAGTTTCTTGGACTGGCTGGCTAAATACCATAGCTGTCTTAATGCGAGGTACCGTTTCCGTGAGGCATTCTCTGAAACTCCTTTAAATAGTTCGATCGCGTGTCTCTAACTGTTAATCCAAACTAGGCTGTTTCGGGGAATAAAAACAGGGATACCTTTTTCAGTCTGCGATGGTATCGTGTTCAATTCTTTTTTTTTCTTTTTTTTTTGCCCCGATTTTAAATGAGCTCTTTTAGTCTGTGGCTTATTTTCTGCGACAAGAGGATTCTTTCTTAATCTTCGTTGAAATGCGAGCGTTGTGGCCAAGTGGGCTATGGCAGGACTAACTTGCCTTATCCACAAGCCAGAAACCAATGGCGCCTGACAGGTGTGGGTTCGAGCCAGCATCTGGGCGTTATGTTTCTCCGAATATTATTTACTTTCGACTCGGGCAACGTCTCTGGGGTTTTCTCTGGGTACTCCGGTTTGCTCCCCCAGCAAAAATTAATAGGGTTTGGGCGCACTGCGACTGCGACTACGCCTTCCCCGGGGGAGGCGGCCCAGAAATTCCCGATAGAAAGGGATAATAAACTGCAGCACTGAAAAAAAAATGAAGCAACTTAAAACTCGAAAATATTAACAAGAGCTCCTCCAATACTGGACCTTGGCGCCCGCGCGAGCCTGTACAGTCTGTACCCCCCAAACACGAGATCAGGTTAGTGTAGCGAATTTAGCTGTTAGGGAGGGGGAGGGGTGGGGATGTCTGGTGTGGTGTGAGGTAGTGTAGTATGGTGTAGTGGAAGGGAAAGAGTCAATCGTATTCGCACACGCAAAAGTGCCATGGGCTCTCGACCTATACTGAGAATCGGCATGTATGTGGGAGGACATTCGAGAATGGACTGGTTTGGCACTGATATGAGCGAAGCCATGAGAGTTGCTGAGGACAGAGAAAGATGAGTACGCTGGTTACACGA
This sequence comes from Oncomelania hupensis, assembly GCA_036898135.1. NCBI lineage: Eukaryota > Metazoa > Mollusca > Gastropoda > Littorinimorpha > Pomatiopsidae > Oncomelania > Oncomelania hupensis. The sequence goes on along the minus strand of CM072517.1, from coordinate 52,653,786 downwards.
TCACCTGTGGTGCCCCAACGACCTTCGAGTTACGGGAAAGGATAGGATAGGATAGGATAGGATAGGCATTGTTCGTTCGTGTAAGTGGAAAGACTGTCCAAGGTCCGTTATTCTGACGTGTGGTACGAGAGATTTCTAATAAGGGTAGGCTGTGCTATACTGCGAAGAAGTTCAGGGGTCAGTTTTATGAAACAGATATATAAGGATTGCGAATAAGAGGCTTGTTAGTTATTATATATAGCTATAAAGGTGTAACTAATCCCTGCCTTACCTGTACCTGTTCATAAAACTACTCCCAGATGTAACATTTCACAGACTTTTAAAACAGACCGAACTGGTGAATTTTGTGCGCATCTCTGTTTGAGAGGTCCTATGTTTTTCAATCTTCTCTTAAGGTTAATTCATGACTGTAGTGGAATGTAGAGAGCCGCACAAAAGCCACTACTACTACTACTACTACTACTACTACTACTACTACTACTACTACTACTACTACTACTACTACTACTACTACTACTACTACTACTACTACTACTACTACTACTACTACTACTACTACTACTACTACTACTACTAATAATAATAATAACAAGAAGAAGAAAAAATAAATTAATAAAAAAATAAATAATAATAATAACGAATTTTTATGTAGCGCAATTTTTGTAAACAGTCTAAACAGGCAGCTCTGACTTTAACTGCTAATTAAACTCAACTAAAACAACATTAACAACAATCGGAAACGGTTCGTTATTATAATTTTTTTTTTCATTGTATTATTTTGTGTGTGTAATGCTAATGAACTTTAATATATTTCTTTATTCTAGGTTCGTTTTATTTGTTAACAATAGTAGGACTGCTACTAAACATTTTTGTTTATAATTTGTTTCTTAATTTTTTTTCGATTTATTAATAAATATTTAAGAAAGACTACATTTCAACTGAAATGGGTAAAATGTCACCACTGGCTTGCTTATCTGCACAGGATGGATTTCGTGTCTTACTCCGTGAACCTATGACACATGTATTACGCGAGATGTGATAATATTGAGTCTGACAGTGATATACTGTAAAATGTCTTGAAACGTTTTCTGTCATTACTTCTTTTTTTATTTTTATTTTTAAAAATTAAGTATTTATATTCTGGTTTTTTTCCCTTTTCTTTAGGACTCCACGAGAGAAGTCCTTTGTCCAAAGTGGCTTGATTTGTCGTCTGCCCACTGCGCAGAGAAAAGACTAAAACTGGGCCTGCTGGCTAAAAATTCCACTACTGAAGGCTAATAAGTTCCCGCTATTGGCCACTGAACTTCCACTGCTAATATTCCAATATAGGCCACTAAAATTCACACTAAATACTGGCCACTAAACTTCCACTCCTTAGTTGCCTAACGACGCTGTTGTTAATAAGAGAAGTCACGTCAACAGGCATACTTTTTCTAGTTCTACAACACTAGGACCGATGTGCCAAAGAACAGGCCCCAGGAAAGCGTGACAATGAACGGAGACTTAAGGATCGTAGAACTATGCAAAGTCACCAGCCATCGAAGATACAAGAGACCAGCTCAGAAGATATTCTATTTTGCATTCAGACTGTGAACAACCAATCGATTTTTGTTTCTTTTCTTTCTTCAGGTTCAAAATTGTGTTCATAAGTCTTGATAACTGTGAAACTGTAAGAAAGGTTGAGACTGTGACAAACTCGTGGATCGTGAACAACCAATCGGGACAAGACCTATATCAATAAATATTTTCTTTGGATCGAAAACTGCGAACCTTTGTGAACTGTGAAACTAAGAGTAAAAACCGCACAATTTGAACAACCAACCGGCGAGCAGCTTATCAGCAGTTTTTTTTCTTCAGATGCACAGACTGTGAAGTTTCGAGAACTTGAGAAACTGTGATAAAAACCGCAGAGGGTAAACAGCCAAGTGGATAACAAAATATCAACAGATGTTTTCTTTGGCTTTTAAAACAGCGAAGCTTTGAGAACGGTGAAACCGAGGGAAAACTGCAGACCGTCAACAACCCCAATCGGACAGCAGTATACGTATCAGAAAACAATTTCAGACTAGTCCCCCATACGCTAATGTGTCCGGGGACGTTAATTTACTAAACAAACAACTTTCAGATTCATGGATTTTGACATTTCGAAAACTGTGAAATCGATAGAACCGCAAACTGTCAACGATCGGCGAGCAGACATTTTCTGTGGACTGAAAACAGTAAAGCATTAAAAACAGTGAGATTAAGCAAAAACCACAGACTGCGAACAACCCATCGGAGAGCAACATATCATCAGATATCTTTTTTCGCATTCGAAATAGTGAAGCACTGGGAACGGTGAAACTGGGAGAAAACCGCAGACCCCGCACAACCACAATTGGACAGCAGCATATCAGCAGAGATATATTTTTTTTACTACACACACAGCATGGCTACACTGAACGCGAGTCAGATAAGGGAAATGAGGGAAGGTTTTTATGGTGAGCCCCTCCCGACCTGGGCGCTGTTTGTATTCGGAACACTGCACATACTGACCAGTTGCAACGGGGTGCTCGGCAGCTTCTTGATACTGAGCACGCTGACCAAGACCAAGCAGTTCCACGCATCCGCCTGCACATACAGGTAAGCCAGTGTTCTAGTGAGCCAATGTTCTGTTGACCACCGTCTAATAAGCCAATGTTCTGTTGACACTAATTAAAAGTCAGTTTTATGCTCACACTCATAAGCCAGTGTTCTGCTGAACTGTATTCTGTTGACACCCATAAACCAGTGTTTTGTTGACACCTGTCTAGTAAGTCCTTGTTCTGTTGACACCCATAAGCCAGTTTTATGTTGACACTCATAAGCCAGTGTTATGTTGACAACTCTCTACTAGGTCGATGTTCTGTTGACGCTCATAAGCCAGTTTATGTTGACACTCATAAGTCAGTGTTATGTTGACAACTATTAAGGCAATATTCTGTTGACACTCATATTCATAAGCCAGTTTTATACTGACGCTTATAACCCAGAGTTATGTTGACAACCGCCTAGTAAACCAGTGTTCTACAACCCTTCAGTATGCCAGTGCTCTGTTGACAACCGGCTAGAAAGCCAGTGTTCTGTTGACAACCGCCTAGAAAGCCAGTGCTCTATTGACAACCGTCTAGTAAGCCAGTGCTCTGTGTGTGTGTGTGTGTGTGTGTGTGTGTGTGTGGGTGTGTGGGTGTGTGTGTGTGTGTTGTTTGTGTGTGTGTATGTATGTTTTTTGAAAGTATACTGTTGTGATCTGAGATGCAATGTGTTAAATGAGTTCTCTCCATCACGGATAATAAAGATTTGTTGACTTGACTTGACTCAATGTCATCGTTGTCATTCTTATTATTATTATTATTATTATTATTATTATTATTATTATTATTATTATTATTATTATTACTATTACTATTATTATTATTATTATTATTATTATTATTATTATTATTATTATTATTATTATTCACCACCACCATCATCTTTGTCTTTATTATTATTAATATTATTATTAATATTAGTAGTAGTAGTAGTAGTAGTAGTATTCACCATAATTATCTTTGCCATTATTATTATTATTATTATTATTATTATTATTATTATTATTATTATTATTATTCACCATAATTATCTTTGCCATTATTATTATTATTATTAGTAGTAGTAGTAGTAGTAGTAGTAGTAGTATTAGTATTATTATTATTATTAGTAGTAGTATTGTATGTTCCTTGAGTATTTATTTATGGTTGGCTGTAACTGCGCTTTGAGCTTCTCCTGAGGGAAAGGCGTAGAATTTTTAAATGAAATAAATGATTATTATTATTATTATTATTATTATTATTATTATTATTATTATTATTATTATTATTATTATGAAGCTGTGTTCCTTGTCCCGCAGCGTGTATATGGCGAACCTGGTGGTGACGGACATGTGGTTTCAAGTCTACTTTTTCCCCTCCCTGGTCATTGGGTACGCGTTGGGCAGATACCCTGTAGTGGACAAGTACCATTGCCAAGTGATGGGTTCCATCAGCTTGACCTGCTACGCAGTCTTCATCCTTACGCTGACTGCCATTTCCTTCGACAGGTCAGTAACAATACAAACCAGTGGAAACTATCGTTTATATTGTGAGTTTGAGCTCGTTTTTTGGGAGAATTGTACTAAATAAAAGCGTTTGTTGTTGTTGTTGTTGTATTAATCATCATTAATATTATTATATACCATTTATAATGTTGGTGACGTTACAGTCCTAAGACGCATTGTGGTGTTTGTGATTGTATATGTGTAGGTCTATATATAGATATAAACATTAAACGTTATTTGTATCTTAGCGTGAGATATGGGAAATTGTTACATCGACATAATTATGAAAATATTCACGAGTGCGCTGTGCGCGCGAGTGCTATATTGTCTGATCGAGATGCGACAATTTTTCATATTCCACGTCTAAGATGCCAATATTATTTAGGTTTTGATTTCTTCAATTGTTAAAAATAAATAAATAAATAAAAAAAAGATGAATCGAAATTAGACTAGAGAAGAAAGATGTGCGCGAACGACTTCTTTCCACTAATGCCATCCGAATGCGCAATCAAAAATCAATCAGTAGGTTTCCTTCACATTTATTCAGCACGCTCACAAACATAAAAGCACGCGCACACTCCCACCCAACCAAGCACTCACCCACCCGCTCAATCACACACATATAGAAAGTAAAGAAAATGTAACACCATAACGTGACAAATGACAGTTGCCTTCAAACAAACTTGACCAGTTAAAAACAATGCCAGTTTCTTTCATGGAACTTCGGAACTTTGTCCTTTTATTAAACAAACAATACAACAGTCAGTATTAAATTAGGCTCCTAGCCCAGGGGTGGGCCGTATAGCCAGACAAGGGATAAATACAATACAATACAATACAATACAACTTTATTTATCCCAAAGGGCAATTACATTATAAGTTTATGAGGCAGCATAAAGAAACTCAAAAAATGTATCATAAACCATTTTTTGGGAAAAAAAAAAGAAAAAGAAAAAAAGAAATACATAAATTTAAAAAACATCACACAAGCACACACACGCGATAAATGGGGATAGGTATACACAATATATGCATAAAACAGCAACAACGGCACTATATTAATACAACATAAACATAAAAAAACATTAGCATCTAACTGCAAACAATAACAATAACATATTGGCTACTGAATGAAAAGACAGCAAATCGACTATTTTTTAACTCGTACATACCTCGTAAATATTATGCACTCATTGATTCGTCTCCGCTTCTTTCAAAATGTAGGCCTAGTCTTCAGTCAACTCTGGCTTAGTCAACCAATTAAAAACAATGCCAGTTTCATTTGGCGATTCAGTCGTTCCATTTACTCTTTTGACTCTTCATTTCCTTGAGATCATTGTTGCCGTAGTAATTGTGAATTAGTGACCTATCCCTATCCCGTAACTCAAAAGTCCTTGGGGCACCACAGATGATCGTTTATCCAGCGCACTCCATCTTTCTCTGTCCTCAGCAAACCTCATGGCTTCGCTCAATGTCAAGCCAATCCATTATCGAATGTTGTCCTCCCACTTTTTTTTCTGTCTCCCTCTTCTGCTTCCTTGCACCGTGCCTTGCAGGATGGTCTTTGCAAGGCCTGATGCTCTGGTGACGAAACCATACCATCGAATTAGTGACGGTTTGGGAATAAAACCTTGCTGTTTTAACGCGTCTTAGAAAATGCAAGAAGACCGTGTGGTATTTCAGTCATTTACAGAAAAGGCACAGGAGAGTGCGATTCTTAACTGGGTTAAAGTAGGTCCTGTATTGGTACGACTTAATAGTATTTCACAGCTTGCTAGAAACATCGTCATCTGTGATTGGTCAATTTGAATTTCCCCGCGACATCAGTTTTAGTCACACTCTTCTTGGCCAATGAAAATATAAGACACTTATCGGTTCAGCTGTTTTTGAGACAGAGGCCAAAGAATCGACCCCAGCGACCTTTAGCTTTGGAGTAGAGCCAATAGGATGGCCACTAACTTACGTATGTTCCTATGAAGATCGGTCAAAATCTTTTCAGTGGTGCTTGATATATGGCGAGCAACGGACAGACCGACAGACAGACTAGACCGGCATTTGGCTCGAACTGATGGCCGACTATTTAAAAAAAAAAAGAGGCATTAGATATACACAAACATTACAACGCATGATCTTCTCAAGAGCGTACACACATGACATGTCTGCTCCCGCACACCAGTCTGGCCGAATAATTTTTTTTAAAAATGTGTCCCCTTAACCTTTTGGTCGTTGGGGAGGGAAGCGTTCGGGACCTCCCTTTTCTGTAGGCCAGCTTAATGAAGTTGGTGCCTATCTCTTCTGCCTCGCTGCTTTATATTCCCCGGTGCTAAACAGATCCAGGCACCCATTCACAGCTGCATGGGGAACTGGGGTGTGTCGTGCGCCTGTTTCGATCTTTTTGTGTCTTTCTAAGCACAGTCGTCCATCCAAGAGCTAACCCTTCCCGACGTTACTTTACATGAAACGATGCTAGCCTTTACCAAAAACCATTACATTACTGCGCCACTCCTGTATGTGCTGTCGGGGAAATGCAATAGCAATAACTCTAAGTCAGTCGCGTCGGCCTGTTCGACCAGTGCAGATCAATTGCCCGTTTGTCCTTTGCAGGTACATGCGCATCTGTCACGACGGTCACCACAAGAAGCACTTCACCTGGCGGACCAGCGTAATGATATGTGTGGGCATCTGGTGCTTCGGCATAATGGTCTCCCTGCCCGGCGTCGTCACGGACAATTTCGGGTTCGATTTCAAGACGCACGTGTGCTTCGTGAGCGACATCGCCCCGTTTTTCGTCTCTGCACCTCTTGTCGTTACCCTCCTCGGCTGTCTGATCGTCGCGGCCTTCTTCAACACCAGGTATGATACCATGCCGTGCCTGACCAAGGAGTTCATTGACAAACATCTTACATGTAAGACATCGCGCCTGCTGGTGGTTATTGCCAGTCCATTGCTGTTACGGTAACGTTGGTAGCAGCGCAATCCAAGGGCTATTTCTATCAGCAGTAGTGGCGGTAGTACTTCTTCCTTAAGTTAGCCAGGTTCCCTCGCCACCCTTCCAGTCAAAACGCACGCACCTTGTCAAAAAAGCATATCTTCTGTTATTCTATTTCAACTAAACGTAGTTCAGTCCGAATATCTGAATATCGTATTATATCAGGTAGGAGGATTTCAATATTAAAGAGTGAAGAAATTGATTGCCGTGGGAGCAACTTCATCTTATACGCAATACTTTGGTAGCCCTGGCAATCGTAATAGGGAATATCAAATATGGGCAACGCGATTTCTACTTGTTATTTGTTCGTTACGATGTAGAAGGCAGAGGCCTGCTTTAACGATCCAATGAAAGAATGAAGACTTGTGACATCTGTTACAACCCGAAAACAATTTTTTGAAAAGAATGGCTGTGGTTCAGTTGAGGCCTTCAGGTTTATTATACAATGTTGTCTCGAATGTTGTCCTCCCACCTCTTTTTCTGTTACATCTTCTTGCACCGTGCCTTGTAGGATGGTCTTTGCAAGGTCTGATGCTCTGGTGACGTGGCCATACCATCGGAGATTCCGTTTCTTCACCGCTTAGAGCATGTCATCATGTTGTCCAATGGCTTGTGTGATGGTCTGTCGGACTTCTTCATTGGAGATGTGCTGAGTATAGGAAATGCCCAGAAGTCATCTGAAGCACCTCATCTCCATGCTTTGTATTCTTCGCTGTAGATGTGCTGTGAGTAGATCTGCTGTGAGGGTCCATGTTCCGCAAGCGTATAGGAATATGGAGATGACAAAGGAGCGCAGCAGCCTTACCTTGGAATGTAAACTGATGGTCCTGTTTTTCCAAATGGGCTTCAACCTTGTCAGGGCAGCAGTTGTTTGTGCGATCCTGGAGATCGAGAGGACTTTATGTCGGGACCCATTGTCTGATGCAGCGGTTTCTAAATATTTGAAGCTATTCACTGTGTACAGTGATTGGCTTGGACTTTGATGTCCGTGTTGAGGCCATTGGTGTTGTTGGTCATCATTTTGGTCTTCTCTGCACTTATTTCCATTCCATAGGCTCTAGAGGTGGTGTCAAGCCTCTGTACCAGCTGTTCAAGTTCTTATTCCTCTCCAGCCAATCCATCAATGTGTCATCCGCAAAACGGAGGTTGGAGATTTCTTTACCGCCTATGTTGATTGTGCCTTCGTGATCTGCAAGGGCATCTGACATGATGCTCTGTAGGAAGATGTTGAGGAGTGTTGGAGAGAGTAGGCATCCTTGACGCACATTGATTGTTGTTCGGAACCAGTTTCCGATGGCGCTGTTGATGAGGACTGCAGTGGTAGCCTTGTCATACAGGCTTTTGATGACTTCAGTAATTTTTGGCTGATGTTGTACGCTCTCATGGTTGCCCACAGAGCTGCATGCCAGACTCTGTCAAACGCTTTCTTGAAGTCTACAAACACATGATATAGATGTTGTTGGTGCTGTAGGTATTTCTCGCAGATTATTATGAGATTGAAAATCTGTTCAATGGTACTTCGTCCTACCCCTAATCCTGCTTGTTATTCAGCTATGATTTGTTCAGCTTGGGGCTTCAAACTGTTGAGTATTAATTTCAGGAAGACCTTGCTGGTATGGCTGATGAGGCTGATGTTGGGGTAATTTTCACACTCCTGAAGGTTACCCTTTTTTTTTAGAAGAGTGATGACAAGCGACTGGGTCCATGGTGTAGGCCACTCCCCACTCTGCCAGATCTTTTTACAGATAATGTTAAGGGCCTCAATTATGGTTTCTCCTCCTGCTTCCGCGGGTATGTTGTCCACTCTCGTTGTCTTCCCCTTCTTCAGCGATTGCACTGCTGCCTCAACTTCTTCTCGGAGAATTGGGAGGATTTTTTTCTTTTTCTTCTCTGTCCTGGGGATATGCAAGAACTGGTCGGTCTCCGTTTGGTGTGTGGTTGTAAAGGTCAGAGCAGTACTCTGTCCATCTATCCTAGACTTCTTGTTCTTCGGTAAGGCAAATGCCAGACTTGCTTTGGATCGTGGAGACCTTTGGCTGTTTAACACTTGTCAGCCGCTTAACAGTCTGGTAGGCCTTCTTGCTGTTGTTCTTGCTCAGACTGTACTATATTTCCTGGCATTGATCTTCTATCCATGCCTTTTCGGATGTCATTGTTAATTTTTCGGTAGGCATCAGCTCCCTGTGAGGTGTTCTTTTTCTTTTTTATCTCTTCGTTTGTCACACTCCAACCTCCTTTTTCTCATTACATTTTCGCAGAAAACAAAGGATGCCAGCGAAGTACAACAAACTCCGCCAAGGACGGTCCCAAGCCCGGCTGCAAAAGGAGGAGGGCTGGGCGTAGGGTTAGCACTCCCACCCCGTAAAAAAAGACTACACTACAGACACGTCAACAACAGAAGAAAGAGAAGTTGTTGTTGGCGGCCCATACCCTGGCAGAGGTGACGGGCATTAAGTTAAGTAAGAAGCACAACAGATTCACATGTTGTTGATCTGAGGATTACACTGCAGTCAAGGGTCATGAACATTTTATTTTTATTTAACTTACATGCTATGCGGCAATCAGTTAATACTTTCACCCCAATTAACGGCAAACTTCAAAACAGATAGATAGATAGATAGATAGATAGATAGATAGATAGATAGATAGATAGATAGATAGATAGATAGATAGATAGATAGATAGATAGATAGATAGATAGATAGATAGATAGATAGATAGATAGATAGATAGATAGATAGATAGATAGATAGATAGATAGATAGATAGATAGATAGATAGATAGATAGATAGATAGATAGATAGATAGATAGATAGATAGATAGATAGATAGATAGATAGATAGATAGATAGATAGATAGATAGATAGATAGATAGATAGATAGATAGATAGATAGATAGATAGATAGATAGATAGATAGATAGATAGATAGATAGATAGATAGATAGATAGATAGATAGATAGATAGATAGATAGATAGATAGATAGATAGATAGATAGATAGATAGATAGATAGATAGATAGATAGATAGATAGATAGATAGATAGATAGATAGATAGATAGATAGATAGATAGATAGATAGATAGATAGATAGATAGATAGATAGATAGATAGATAGATAGATAGATAGATAGATAGATAGATAGATAGATAGATAGATAGATAGATAGATAGATAGATAGATAGATAGATAGATAGATAGATAGATAGATAGATAGATAGATAGATAGATAGATAGATAGATAGATAGATAGATAGATAGATAGATAGATAGATAGATAGATAGATAGATAGATAGATAGATAGATAGATAGATAGATAGATAGATAGATAGATAGATAGATAGATAGATAGATAGATAGATAGATAGATAGATAGATAGATAGATAGATAGATAGATAGATAGATAGATAGATAGATAGATAGATAGATAGATAGATAGATAGATAGATAGATAGATAGATAGATAGATAGATAGATAGATAGATAGATAGATAGATAGATAGATAGATAGATAGATAGATAGATAGATAGATAGATAGATAGATAGATAGATAGATAGATAGATAGATAGATAGATAGATAGATAGATAGATAGATAGATAGATAGATAGATAGATAGATAGATAGATAGATAGATAGATAGATAGATAGATAGATAGATAGACAGACAGACAGACAGACAGACAGAGTGCTAGCTGCAGGCTAACGGCGGCTTATTGTTGTTGATTGGCAGGATCTACGTGGTGTTCAAGAGGGTGAGGCGGCGTGTCGCTACGCACTCAGAGGAAAGCATGACCCAGCTCAGCAAGAAATCCGACATCGGCAGCAAGGTGGCCAAGTCAGACATGGCGCTGCTGAGATCGCTGTTGGTTCTCTACTTTTGCCTCATCGTCTTCGTTGGTCCAGGTATGCATAAATATATGTGAAGGGGCTATTTGGTCTTATATCCCTTTGCAGCAGCCCAAAGAGCTGCTCAAAACGCTGTCCCAAAAACGGGATTTAAGGGGCGCAAACTCGATCCTGAACGAAGGTTGATTAGGGTTGTGGAGGGTTGATAATAGGCCCAAAGGCTTGCTTGCCCCTTGTGAGTTTAGTTGGTCTGGCACTCGTTCTCACCCTTCTAGGACATCAGCGTCAGGATCTTTGAAGAAAAAAAAAACCCGTCGGTATGATAGAATGCCGTGGGCCTTGTACAGATATTTATCTCGGTGTATATTCTCTCGGTGCCTAAAAATCAGGGTCATGTTAACTCCACGCCACGCCGTGTTATTCCCAGACCGATCCGTTGTCGGTATGTTTAACAGTCCTTCTGTCTGTCTGTCTGTCTGTCTGTCTGTCTGTCTGTCTCTCTCTGTCTGTCTCTGTCTCTGTCTCTCTCTCTCTCTAAAAATGAATAACTGCAATAACAACAAAAAGAAAAAAAAAAAAGTTATGCGTTTCTGCACGATAATTTTAATCTCTTTTCACCGTGGCAGGGTCAGTGGCGCGCGCAGTACGGAACAAGTACAACATCAACGTCGTGCTGTACGCCTTCTTCCTGTGGCTGTTGTCCCTCAACAGCAGCATCGACTGGATCGTGTACGGCTTCCTCAACACCCGCTTCCGCAGCGGGTACAGGACGAGCCTGGCCAAGTGTTTCCCGTGCTTCAAAGAACGTCTGACTGGAGCTCCTGCGGAGGTCGTACCAGACGACCAATATAACAAAGTTAGTACAGGAACGAGCAGCACGCTACGTGGGGCTCAGCAAATTATTACGAATTCCACGGAGGTTCCCGCGGCTCCAAAGGCACTGGACTCGTCTGAAGAGAGCAACATGGCGCCAACGATCTAAGAGATGGTCCAGGAACAAAGCTGCACGTGTCCTGCTCCACATCATTACCACACCGTAGACACTCAGAAACTGCTGTACGGGCCCACAACCGGGGCTACGTCATTCTTCGACGAGACAGTGTGCGTGTGTGCTAAAATTGTAAAAACTGTGTCTTAAGTGCTGGACTAGTGATGAAGCTGTCGATATTAGCAGAAACAGTGCTCTTTATAACTTCCTTAGATTGTTGGAATTTCTAGTTGTAGCACCGCAACAGAAGAAATTTTTTACCGGATTAATAATGCAAAAAAAAATAATAATAATAAGGAAAAGAAACAAACCATTTTGTCACTAAATTGTACAGACATTTTGACAGTAGTGACTGTGAATTCAATAGTGATCGATTCTATGCTTTTAAAAGCATCGATCTGATAATGATATGTTATAATAAAATCAATATTAGAAGAAGAAAATAAAATAAAAAATAAATGTTGTACAGGGTCGACCTACAGACCGACAACAACAGCATGCAGGAGCTTGGCTGGTCATCCCTGGAAGAGCAACTCCAAAGATCTAGTTTCTTGTTGCTGCTTCATATATATGTTCCGCGCTTTTTTGGAATTAGTAGTATTATAGAAGGGGCTGCCCATTTTTTTAATTCCAACATTGACCCGCTAGGGTTAGGGTTAGGGTTAGGACCTAACCCTAAACCTTTCTGTAACCCTAACCCAAACCTTAACCCGAACCCGATCCCTAAACCAATGTTGGAATTCCAAAAACGGGCAGGCCAATTCTAGAATTGAGCAGGCCAATTCTAGAATTGCCCAGGCCAATTCTAGAATTGCCCAGATTCCAAAAAAGCGCGGAACATAATCTCTCTCTCTCTCTCTCTCTCTCTCTCTCTCTCTCTCTCTCTCTCTCTCTCTCTCTCTCTCTCTCTCTCTCTCTCTCTCTCTCTCTCTCTCTCTCTCTCTTTCTATTTTTTTTCAGCGGATTAATCTTTTGCCAAGCTTTAAAACGTTTACGAGTCTACCTGCACCCCTCCCCTCTTCCCCAATCCCATTCCCTCTCTCCATTGTTGTTTGTTGTTACACTGCACTGAATTGTGATGATAAGTTGTGTTTTTGACAACCTAATAATTATTGTGTTTAAATATCTTGTTTAAACATCTGTTTGTACAAACTGTGGCTTCGGGACTAAAGGTTGCGAGTCTCAAATCACAATTGTTAATGGACGTTAAATAAATAAATAAATAATTAATTAATTAAATAATTAATTAATTTAATTAATTAATTAATTAATTAATTAATTAATTAATTAATTAATTTAATATAATATAATATAAGCGAAGTTTGTCCTGAAGCCAAGTCACACATTTTGAGAAGATTAGTTCGAGGCCGACAATTGCGCTGTAAACGCGACACTGCAGGGATCAATTTCTTCTCAAAAGCCAATCTCGAACGTTACTGTATTAGACGTTTTTCGTTTTTTCAATGTATCGTTTGTTCTACAGGTGTGGTTTTCAAAACGTCAGCGTTTGTCAAAACATCAGCGTTTCCGACCTAAACTAGCATGCCTGTGTGTAGTCTAATCTAACGCATTCCTAACAACAACATTAGATTTAATTAGGCCACTAAACTAAAACTAATATGCATTGAAAAATTCAAGCAAAATGTACTGTACTTTGATCGTGTTAACAAGGATCCAGGTCAAGATTTATTTCCCATTTTGCGATCTATAATAACCTACGGAAAGGTTCCAAACCAATCAAACTGCCACAAAACAAACAGACTAGCTGCATACAAAAAGTGTTTCAGCGATGATGTTAATCAGGCCAAATGTACCAGTCACAGGCGGCGGAAGCAGGGAGGGCAGGGGGGCCATGCCCCCCCCTAGAAAAATGTTGGAGGGGGCAGCCTTATATATTGCCCCCTCCAATAATGAGTAGTGTTTTTTTTTTTTTTTTTTTTTTTTTTTTTTTGGCCAGGGCATTAAAGGATTTTTTTTCTTCAAATGGAATCAAGCAATACAAGTGTTTATTATCATAATCATCATCATCACCCTCTGATCAGTAAGAGAAGTTCGTCCCTTCGTCATCATTTCCTGTCGACGCGTCATAATCGTTAGCCTTAGCGTAGATCAACGTGACCGACAGTTTTCGACATCGTGCACGTCACAGTCGCGTTTTGAAAACTTTAATTTGCTGTCAGTTTTTACAGTCTACCGTTTTCAATATCAGCAATTTTCTCGACTACAAGTGAAGAAGTCAGCAAAATGGCAAATGCTTTGACAACTGGTGTTATTGTTCCTCGTCAAACATCCCGACAGACTCTCCGTGACAACCAACCTGCGGCCACTCCAGAAGAATATTTCAAGATTAGCATTGCCATTCCTTTCTTGGAACACCTGTCAACCGAATTGGACTCGAGGTTCAAAAATGCTGGTCTAGCAGTTGATGGTCTATGTCTGGTGCCAAGCACTTTAATAGACAACCAGGATGGTTTCATGCAGGTTCCAGAAGGGGTGATGCTGGCAATGTTGTGGGAGTCTGACCTACCAGACAACGCTACCCTTGATGCAGAATACCAACGGTGGGTTTGCAAATGGCGAAGTGCTGCTGAGAATGCGACAGCTATCATCCCATCCACGGCATCAGAAGCACTGACTTTGTGACAGGGATTTTTTTTATCCCAACCTGTTCATCATGCTTTAGAACCTTTGCACCCTACCTGTCACTACTGCCGAGTGTGAGCGTTCAAACAGTCAGTTCCGCAACCTGAAAAACTACCTGCGCTCTACTATGGGGCAACAGAGACTAAATGGACTTGCTTTACTGAAAGGGCACAGGGATGTTGATATTGACTTCAAAGAGGCAGTGAACTGTTTTGCCAGAAGATACAATTCACAAATGGTACTAATGCCGAGGAACCTAGTGCAGCAAGACTGAATTAAGTGAAAGCAGGGCGGTGGTGTTCATAAACTACAAGGTAAAGCTTTATACCGTTAACGATCAACAAAAAGTAGTGAATAATAATAGTATACAAAACATCTCTGCTGATAAATAAATGTGTGTGTGTGTGTGTGTGTGTGTGTGTGTGTGTGTGTGTGTGTGTTTTTAAGGGAGGGGCAGAGGATAATTTTTGTACCCCAGAGTTTGTCAGTTCAATTGTTCAAAAAGCTCAAAGTCCCAGACCATCACAGATGGCTTTTTCAAGGTTCAGATTGCACCAGATTGCACCATTTTGCATCCTTGAAAAAAAAAAATTCCGGGGGAGCATGCCCCCGGACCCCCCTAGAAGGCTCGGCGCTTCGCGCCTTCGCTGAATCTGTAACCCCCACCCTCACCCTCGACTTTTTCCAGGTCTGACCCTGATGTCAGTGAATAGTGTGTGGCCCCCCCAATCCTGAACAGCTTCCGCCGCCTGTGCCAGTTGAAACAGTATACGCCGTGAGTGAGTGTGTGTGTGTGGGTGTGCGTGCGCACGCCTGAATATGCTTGCGTCTGTGTATATACAGTCATGTGTGTGCGTGTGTGTATCACAGCGAACCGACCATCATTTTTACTGTGCCATATTTTGATGCACGTGTATATAATGTATGGATTATTATTATTATTATTATTATTATTATTATTATTATTATTATTATTATTATTATTATTATTATCAGGGCTTCTGAAAGACTTTTTTTTCAACTAGCCCGCCGGGCTAGTTACTTAGAAAAGTTACTAGCCCGCAAGAATTTTGACTAGCCCTGCTGAAATGGCGAAGAATCAAATAAGCTGTAAAATCTATCCTTTTCGATTTTTTTTCTGATGCGATTGTTTTGCTTTTTTAGCCGGTGTATCGGATTCGGCAGAAGTTGAACCAATTCTTTTTACAAATCGATTCATACTACCATAGCTAAACCGAACGCGCTAACAAACTAAGCTGAGCGATCATGTAAAGCCTTCTCTGATTGGTTCATATCGATCAATATTACGCGCTACGAGCCAATCATACAGAGTATTTTTTGGCTTGCAAGTAATTCAGGAAATGAGGCACAGTAAGGGATATTTTTCTCCTCTTTTCCTGATGCGCTTATTATCGAATGATATGAAATGAATCATCACCCATACGGTCCCTCTTCACTGATCGTTCTTGGCGAAACGCACACGTGTAGAGCTGTGCAGTTTAGGGCTCTCTTAGATACTAGCCTGCGCGTTACGGAAGTGACGTTGCATAGGAGACGAACTAGGTCAACTTTTTAGAAAAGGGTTCGGGTAAGGGCTAGTTGCAGAGCTATAAACATCAAGACTGGGTTTTACTAAGAATGTAGGAATCGGAAAGTAATTTTTGACAGAAAATAGCTCTGCAACTAACCCTTACCCGAACCCTTTTCTATAACGTTGACCTACTTCGTCTCTCTTGCAACGTCACTTCCGTAATGGGATGGCGAGTATCTAAGATAGCCCGTGCAGTTTAAACGGTTCGTAATCAAGCCGATGTTTTTATTTTCATCGGGGATTGACAAACTGAAGTTGTCCCCAATCTGCCTTACGGTGTTGGGGGACGTAAATTTTACCAACTAACTAACAAACTGAAGAGAGAAAATCAACTAGCCCGCCGGGCTAGTAGACTTTGAACTTTAACTAGCCCGTGACAATTTTAACTAGCCATTGGCGAGCGGGCTAGTGCATTTCAGAAGCCCTGTATTATTCTTATTCTTATTATTATCATTATTATTATTATTATTATTATTATTATTATTATTATTATTATTATTATTATTATTATGAATTTCCAGATATATCTGGGAATATTTTGACACAGTCTAGAAAAAGAGAAAACGAACGCAAATGTCGGTCGTGCGGATAAAGTCGGGTCACAAGGCCGCCGACAACATCAACACTTAACTTTGGACAGTGGTAAACGCCTGAGTGTCTGGAAACACATTTGAATAGCTTGACACCTTGTTATAATTTGTTGTAGCACTGCACGGAGTTCTGATGACACGGAGAGCTTGTGGCGTAATTATATCACCGTTAAATCATAAATAATATTGATATTTAGTTGTTACTTTGCGGCCCGGTGTTTAAGTTTTGACGTTGTTTGAAAAGTCTTCTCTCTAGTCTTTGACGCAGAGTTATTCCCAAACATATAAAAGCAATCTTCCATCCCCTAATCATGTTTGTTTTTTTTCTCCCCCACCCCTCCCTCTTCCCCCCTTCCTCCTTCCCCAACCCCCTTTACCAACCCACAGCTACACAAACTCCCAGACCTCACGCTCGTCCATCCGCACATTCCAACACTTTTCGAGCGCATAGATTCCAAGAAAACCCCCCAAAACAAGCGGTTCTCCACAAGGAACCGATGAAAAGGCTCAAAACTTGGATACAAGAACGACAGAGAACAGAAAAATGGCAGTTTATTAACATCTCTTATTCGATGATTGGCATGTTACTGAATGCTAAGAAAGGGAAGCATAAGAACAGAGCAACGACGAACATTCAGCAGAAAGAGGTAGGTTGAAAAAAGACCAGACCGGAGGAGGAGGAGGACAAGAAAAAGAAGACGAAGAAGGGAGAAGAAGAGGTACAAGAAGAGAAAGAAAACATCACATCAAGAAGAACAAGAAGACAGCACAGGAAGATGATGATGATGATGATGATGATGATGATGATGATGATGATGATGATGATGATGATCATTGTCAAGGACCGGTATTTTAGTTAATGGGGTCCGATGAGACGGGAGAACACGCAGATCCACGCATACATACACGCAAATTCTGAAATACCCTTTTCGTTACAATGATACTGATGATGGTGACGAAGAAAAAGAAACGAAACAGTACATGAAAACGGGGAAAAATTGGAAAAAAACATGAAGCAGAACAACTATACCTACTACAACAAACAATGACAAACAACAACACACGAAGAAAAAGAAAAAGAAGATGCGTCCTCTTCCTTACCTGCACAGTGTGTGATGCCGTACTTCTGGTAACCATGACGACATGAACAGGTGTAGCTGCCAGGTGTGTTGTGACAGGTGTGATCGCATGTGTCCTTAGCGGGGCACTCGTCAATATCTGCACAAGCGATGCATACACTGAGACAATCAGAAGTCCGGGGACTCGACCATTGCTTTTCAAACGAGTTTTGAACTGGGGTTAGCTGTCATTTGTCCGAGACAATTTGTTCAGGAGATTTCCATGCCCTAAGACCTCTGGATCCTGGATGACCTCGTGGGTTGTGTTTGTTAAAATAATACAATGTATAGTTAAAATAATACAAAGTATAGATCAAATAATAGTTAAAATAATACAAGGTATAGTTAAAATAATACAATGTATAGTTAAAATAATACAATGTATAGTGTTTTTTTTAAATTTACGTTTCTGCTAGCTATCATAATCAAGGGAGACAACGCGAGTGTGTATAAAACACAGTGAGCAAGTCAATAAGCAGGCATAGTAAGTCCGTCAGTCAGTCAGTAAGTACAATACAATACAAGGTTATTGCTTTAGGTCCAGCGGACTCTTCCGAGCCAAATCAGGACCAAGTCAGTAAGTAATAATAACGACGATGCATCATCATCATCATTATGCATTATTATCAACAGCTACATCAGTATACTGATATATATTTCCAGCACAAGAGTGCTGGGCCTGGGCACGATCTAACTCAAGACGCCCGAAGCTATCCTATCCCGTAACTCGGAGGTCGTAGGGGCTCCACAGATGATCGCTTGACCAGCGTACTCCATCTTTCTCTGTCCTCAGCAGGTGTGTGATTACCACTTGTCGGAGAAGGACGTGTTTTGTTGAGCTCTCGTCCGTGACTGACTACACAGTTAATTTTCTCGTGTTTTGTACACTTTTGCTGTGTGCTATGCCAAGCTCTAATACTGATTTTCGAGTCGTGTGTGGCTCGTTTTTCTTCACATTTCAAGCCTTTATGGAGAAAAGGAGACAGTTTGTAAAGAAGATGGCCTTTCGTCGGGTGTTTTTGAGAAGCAGGCTTGACGGCGTTTTCATGGGATTTGTTTTGTCTTACCTGGCATGGTCTAATCTACTGTTGGTGATGGCGGGGGACGTGGAACTTAACCCGGGCCCGGTGGACAACAAGCAAGGAAGCAGTGGTACTGGTGGTGTGGCTACATCGAAACCATCTACGCGACAGAGCAAGCTAAACATCTCCACCAGCGACCCGTCTTTAGCCGACATTATGGTCAAGTTGAACGACATGGACACCTCGGTGAACGGAAAACTGGACGACGTGAAGGCGGACATGCAAGCGATTAGAGACAACGTTGGCAAATTACAAGAAGAAATGAGCGAGCTAAAAGAACAGGTCAGTGATTTGCAGACAGAAAATGTTTCGCTTAGAGAACATGTTGAGAAATTGATGAATCGTGTCAGTACCCTGGAAAAACAATCAGACGATCAAGAAAACAGGTCCAGAAGAAATAATTTGTTGATTTATGGGCTGAACAAAGAGAATGGTGAAACAAACAAAGACTGTGAAGAGAGATTGAGAGAATTGTGTACTGATAAATTGGAATTGGCTGAGGATATTGTTTTTGATAGAGTGCATCGTGTGGGCTCCAACCCCAACTCCCCCATCATTGCAAAGTTTGCTTTCTACAAACAAAAGATTGCAATTTTAAAAGCTAAACAGAAACTGAAAGGGACAACTATATTCATTGGGGAGGATTTTTTCCAAAGGAGTCAGAGAAATCAGGAAGAAACTGGCCAGCATTATGAAGGAGAAGAAAGCGACTGGGCAAAATGTGTCAATGATTTTTGATCACTTGATGATTGATGGAAAGAGATATTTTCTGGCAACTGATGGTATGAGTGTGGTTGAGGGAGAGGTGGGGCAGAAATAGGGTTGTGGCCGCCCCGCACATTGTCAAAAACTGCATGTACTGTGTAATTGTGTAAACTGTTACGATAAAGGAAATTGCCATGATTTTTTAAACTCCAGTGTTGATTTACCTGTCGCTGCCAAGTGTTTGGGGTACAACCGTACTAGTAATGAGGACAATTGCACTGTCAGTTTAGAATATAGGCCTAACATGAGTACTGTTTGTCCTCGCCAAGCCTTTTGCTGCTGCATGCTTCACGAATCTCTCTTTGGTGCGGCTGGGTCAGAGGTCAATGACAGTGAGACTATAGCCACACCCCCTAGTACTGGCAGTTTAGATGATGCTTCTGATGATTGTGCAAATAGTGTAAATAAAGAGAATGTCGGCAAAAGGTTTTCTTTTTTGACGTGGAATGTTGATGGTTTGTGGTCGAAGTTATTCGATCCTGACTTTGTTACTTTTGTTTCTACTTTTGACTTTGTTTGTTTGGTGGAAACTTTTCTTTATAATGTAAATCTTGACGTTTTTGTAAAGCGTGGCTTTACTGTCTTTTCTCTACCCGCAGTGAAGCTTTCAGATGGTGGAAGACCGTCAGGAGGTGTTGTCTGTTTAATTAAAAATGAATTTGTGGCTTTTGTTAAAAAATTGGATGTAAATATTGGACATACGCTCATATTTATTGTGGATAAAAGTCTTTTTGGATTATCTAAAGATGTTTTGTATGTTTGTTCTTATACGCCACCTGAAGGTTCACGTTTTTATTCTTATTTAGGGGTAGATGGAGATGGTGTTGTGTCTTTAGAAAATTGTATATCTGATATTTTTCTTGATAATGATCTATTTACAATTGTTTGTGGTGATCTCAATGCAAGAACAAGTAATATTTCTCAACGTATTAATCAAGATCAAGATTTGTTTAAGTTATCACATAAGAGTGAGTCGGTTTTGGGAAAAGGTGTTCGCAGGATAAAACACTAAATAGTTTTGGGAAATCGCTATTAAATATGTGTACTTCTTTGAATCTGTCAATATTAAATGGTATGTGTCATGGTGACCTTGAAGGTTACTACACGTACATTTGTGACTTTGGTAGCAGTGTTATTGATTATTTTCTAATTTCTTGTGATCTTTTCGCTATTTTGTGTAATGCTTGTTCTTTGAATGTATTGGATAGATCAGAATCGAAGCATATGCCTGTGTCTTTGTCTGTTCTTTTTCCAAATGAAAATCATTGTGCGAAAGCGCTCTCTAATAAGTCAATTTTTATTGAGAAATTTTGTTGGAATTTAAATAACGCCGCTCAGTTTAGTGATGCTGCTCTTAGTAAAAATACTAGCTTGATGTTAAATGAGGCTTTAGAATTAGTTGATGTGGATGTAAATTTAGCACTTAATAAATTTAATGAATGTATTACAGAAATATCAGCCTGTATGAAGAAACGTGTGTGCGTAAATGGGAGAGGGAAACAGCAGGACTGGTTTGATGCGCAGTGTAGCATTACGAGGAGAAGTGTGCGCGCTTTACTGAAAAAATATCGCCGCACGTTAAAGGATTATGATCAGGCAGCCTATTGTAAAACAAGAAGAGAATATAAAAACTTGCTTTTTTGCAAGAAGAAGAATTTTAATATGATGATGATAGGAAAACTGGTAGAGTCTGTAAATAATCAAAAAGAGTTTTGGGACACTGTTCATAATATTATGCCAAAAAAGAGAACAATTGATAACCAGATTTCTGTTGAAGAATGGTTTAACCATTTTAAAATGTTACTTGAAAAAGATAATTTTCTGTTTGAGTCAGAGGAATTAGACACTAGTGGTAGTGGTGGTGATGATGATGATGAAGCTAGTTTAAATAGGCCTATAACGGAGGAAGAGATACTGTTAGCGCTTCAGAAGTTAAAACCTAAAAAAGCTGCAGGGCCAGACGGGTTAATAGGTGAATTGTTAAAATACGCAACCAGACTTGCTGTCCCCTTTTTCCATAAATTTATAAATAAATTATTTGATAACGGTATTTATCCTGATAGTTGGTGCGAGTCTATCATATTACCTTTGTTTAAAAAAGGAGATGTAAATAAACCAGGGAATTACCGTGGAATTAGTCTATGCAATATAAGAGTAAAGTGTATGGTTTTATTATTAATAAACGCTTGCAGTCATGGGTTGAGGAAAATGATATCACCGGGGAATTTCAGGCAGGCTTTAAAAAAGGTTATTCTACAGTTGATCATCTCTACACCCTTCTTGCATGTGTTCAAAACAGTTTTGTTTAAATAGAAAACTTTATGTGGCTTTTATTGATTTTGAAAAATGTTTTGACAATATTAACAGAAATTTACTGTGGCCTATATTACTGAAGAATGGTATTAAAGGGAAAATATTTCGTTGCATAAAAGCATGTACTTAAGAGTTAAGGCGAGAGTGATGTGTGGTGGTAGTGAATTTACTCAGTGTGTTAATTGTAATTTTGGAGTGAAACAAGGAGATATATGTAGCCCAATTTTGTTTTCGATATTTATCAATGAGTTAACCTTAGAAGTTATTAGTAATGGCCGGCATGGTGTAACTTTTTCACTAGAAGCTTTTGAATTGTTTATTCTCTTGTTAGCTGATGACGTTGTACTCTTGTCTGAATCTATTGTAGGTCTACAAACACAGTTAAACAGTTTGCAAAGAGCAGCTTGTGCACTTACTTTAAAAGTTAATTTGGAGAAAAGTAATATTGTAGTCTTCAGAAAAGGAGGATATTTGGCTGCCAGGGAAAGATGGGTTTATAATAGTGAAATAATGCCAATTGTAAATGTATATAAATATTTAGGAATTTATTTTTCAACCCGTCTTAGTTTTGTTTCTGCATGTCGTGATTTAGCTAGTAAAGGCAAAAGAGCATTGTTATCTATCATGTCCAGACTAAGGGTTTTTAATAATCATTCTGTTGATGTTTTTCTTAAATTGTTTGATGCACAAATACAACCTATCATGCTTTATGGGTCTGAAATCTGGGGATTAGATAAAGCTGCTAATTATTGTGAAAAAACACATTTATACGGTTTGAAAAAGTTTTTGTGGGTTGATTTGCGTACTCCCAATGACTGTATTTATAGAGAGCTGAACAGATACCCAATAACTATTAATTCATGTGTTAATTGCATTCGTTATTGGTTTAAGTTATTACAGATGGACAATAGTAGACTTCCTAATAAAGCCTATTTGATGTTATATAATCTAGATAGTAAAGGAAAAATTAATTGGGTATCAAATGTGCGT
>CM072517.1:52613266-52625766 GCA_036898135.1 Oncomelania hupensis | reverse complement strand
TCGTGATATTTGTAATTATCTCATGATACTTGTAATTATCAGGTTTTGGCGCTAGAGGGCTGACAGAAGGTGTCTCCAAGCACATTCCAGTCAGCTGTCAGGGCTGTCCAGAAAATATCTTTTAAGACCCGACGCTGCTTCACAAAACATCTACACTGAGTGCACAAATCAACAGGTTGACAGAAAAATAAGACAAAAGTAAACAAAAAACCCCACACATATTGAAATGTAGGCAACAATTAATATAGGTTAATATAGGTTTATCATAGAAAAGAGTAGACCTAGAGAGAGAGAGAGAGAGAGAGAGAGAGAGAGAGAGAGAGAGAGAGAGAGAGAGAGAGAGAGAGAGAGAGAGAGAGAGAGAGAGAGAGAGAGAGAGAGAGAGAGAGAGAGAGAGAGAGAGAGAGTGTAGTAATGAAAGGTGAACAACTCACTGATGCAGGTTTTGCCGTCAGAATGTAAAGAGTAGCCTGCCCTGCACCTGCACTCAAAACTACCCATAGTATTGACACACTGGTGACTGCAGCCGTCTCGCTTCTTCTCGCACTCGTTCTCGTCTGCATCATCATCATCATCATCATCATCATCATCATCATCATCATCATCATCATCATCATCATCATCATCGTTGTCGTTGTCGTCGTCGTCGTCGCCACCGCAGTCGTCTTCGTTGCTATCCACATCGTCATCGTTGTCATCATCATCATCATCATCATCATCATCATCATCATCATCATCATCATCATCATCATCATCATCATCATCATCATCATCATCATCAGATATTGCACCGTGGTAAAAATGTTGTTGTTGTTGCATCAAATTTTATTCATCAGATTAACATAAGTTGTACTGGTAAAAATGTATGTACTAATGTACGTACTAGAAAAAAATATCTTTATAAAAAGAAAATAAAAATCACATTATTTAAAACATATTTCCTTCTTTCAAGTTTCAATTAAAAATAAATAAATAATAAATAAATTAACTCTTTCAATTTTTATTTTAATACGACGCCGAAAACGACGACAATGACGGCGATGACGAAAAACAATGACAATAAATCTCAAATAAAGCTTTCTTTCCTGCGAAAGACAAAATCAGAACATTGAATGTTAAACAAATCTAAAGAGAGAATACAATGAAGATAATTGAACAAGGATGGCTTGGTAGCCTTATCGGAGGACATCCTTTGTAGGCTTATACGGTAACATTAGTTCAAAATGTCGATACAGGTAGTTTACATTTATATAGCTTTGTTAATTTGCTTAATAATTGTTGTTTTTATTATCGTCATGCCTCTGTTGCTCAATAGTCTTCCCCTATCTCCCCCCTCCCCACAGTCTAAAATCAGTTAGGTGATCCTTTGGGTGAGAGAATAAACTGAGGTCCGATCTGTGCATGCTCCCATTTAATTAAAGATCCTGACGCTCATGTCCTAGACGGGTGGGGACCAGCTACGCAAATAGCCCCAGCAAGCTCTAGGTCTCTTCTCCTACATTGAGGTCACCGAGGGTTTTCTCCGGGCACTCCGGTTTCCTCCCTCCCTTCAATAATGGTACAGGACGCAGTCAATATAAAAATTTCAAAAATAAAAATTCGATTTTCTTTCCGCCTTCTAATAGCGATCTTCCTGCCTTTACACCACCTGTTTGAGTGATGGATATGTGTTTGGTGTGTGTGAGGGTGGATGAGACAGGTGAGCGTGTATGTTGGTATAGATCGCCGCGCTTTGATCCTGAATGATTTGGGGTAAAGCGCGTATAGCATCCTGTATTATTATTATTATTATTATTACATCCCCGGTCGCCCAGGATTGTGCTCAGTTGTCAGGGCGGCAGACAAAGCCCCCAAGAGGCTGCAGGAGGCACGCCCTTCGAGTGGGATCCTGTATTGGCCAGCGCCTTGAGCCGCTCTTGAGCTGGAAAAGCGCTATATAAGAACGATGAAATAAATAAATAAATAAGTAAATAAAAGACTCTATATTAAAGAAAGAAGGAAACAACCCCCTTCTCTCCCCCTCTCGCCGCCCTCCTCCCCCCAAACAAAATAACGAAATAAATAAAAATAATGAAATAAATAAATAATTACAACAATGAGTTAATAAATTAGTTTAAAATTAGAGCAGTAAAAGAACAAGAGAGCAACTTACCTACACAGTCCATACCATCGGGGGCCAAGACAAACCCAGGGTAGCAGGAACAGCTGAAATTACCCGGAGTATTCTGGCAGATATGTACACAGCCGCCATTTTCAAATTCACATTCGTCGTCATCTGGATAGAAAAAAAGGGGTAGATGTAGGCTACCCTTAATTCCAAGTCGGAGATTAAAAAAAAATTCAAGCTTGTACACATGATAGTGGTATCATAGAAGAGTTTTATTAATCAACATTACTGAGGTAAAGCTATGAAATAAACGTGAACGCAAATTACAAAAAGACATTCGGTCCTTGATGCAATGTGTGGGTTTGCATTAATAATAATAATAATAATAATAATAATAATAATAATAATAATAATAATAATAATAATAATAATAATAATAATAATAACGTATAAAGCGTGTTGGAGATGAAAAATTAAGTTCATGGGATTTGTTTTTTGTTCTTTCGATCTCGTGATAACGTCATCTCGCGACGTCGATTTTTAGATCCTTCTCTGTCATAGTCAATACGCGTCACTTGGTACAACAAGCCCAAAACCAGTCGCAAAAGAAACAGTCACTGTGCAGCAGAGCCCTCCAACACACCCGCTGTTCCCGTAGCGTTGGGTCACGCACTCACCCATAACTTCATGTGTGAACAGGGTATTCCAAAGGAGATACCCGTACGCGGTGCCTTAATATTGCAGACGACATTTTGAATGGTCGGACATGAAGATCAAATTCAATTTTTGCAAGTATTTCACACTCACCCCCCCCCACACACACACACACACACCCACACAATGTATGATTATATGAACAATTTTGTAATATTTTTTCGCAATACTTGATCTCGACCTCAGACGAACTTTTAAGTTTTCAGTGGTAAAAGCAAGAGGCCTTAATCGGGGTCATCCCTGTTCTCAGGTCCAGCTTAAAGCGAGATAGAAACGTGTACTATACTAGCACGCTGCTCGTTTACTCATACCTACTGGACGATTCCATGATATTGCTGCAGCAAGTAACTAGAAGGGCGAAGCCCATACGATTCACATGCTCCTTGTGGAACTTTAAAAAAAAAAGGACATTGCTCTTATATAGCGCACTTACTAGCGAGCTTGAAGAGAGTTTCTCAAGGCGCTGGCCATTAATATCCAGCAATCACACAATAGTTTGCTGAAGTCAGGATTCGAACCCACGTCGCCCGAGACGCACGTACACAAGTCATGCGATCTGATCACTGTTGTATTCCTGCCGCCAACTTGCAATATTTAACATGAAAATGACTGTCCAGAAAAAAGAAGAAAAAAGAAACAGCGGCATTAAAATTTAAAGTTATACCGACTTTGATCTATCTATGCTTTTGACCTTGAGATGACCCTGACCTCCGGCTCCAAATACACTCATGTAACATTAAATAAACTATAGCAGAAGTTGTATCTTGCAAAAAAAACAGTGACTTCGGGATGATCTTGACCTCCAGTGACCGTGACCTTGTGATGACCTTGACCTTCACGTGACCTCTCATGCTCATGTATGATCAAAGAACCCAATGTTTTTTTTTCACACTATGCGTTATTTAGAGCCATTCTACTGTACGAATACCTATTTTTTGTATGCTTTTGCAAAGATTAAAATGACCCTGACCTAGATCAACTTAAAAACAGAACACATATGAAAGATCAATCTATCATCTCTAAATACAACAAATTTGAATTTTATATCTCTCTTAGTTTAGTGTCAATGTCACTTCAAAGTACCTATACTAACTGATTTTGGACAGCTCCAGTGATCTTGACCTTGAGAGAGGTTGACCAAATGTGCAAAGAATGTGTGTCTCATTGACATCTATCATGCATCATAGAATCCTAAGTTCAATATTAACATAGAAAAAAAAGTGAAATTTTGTGAAAAAATTGTCCTTCTTGACCTTGAGGTGAAATCACTAATCAATAATGAGGTCTCATGGATATACACCAGTTTACCAAGTGTGGTTGTGATAGCTGAAATAGGCTCTGAGATATTAATCTACTTGCAAATGTTGCACGGCCTGACCGAGGACGGCGGAAGGCGGACAGACACATGGACGGACGGACGATTTTTTTTTTTTTTGGGGGGGGGGGGGGGAGGAGAGGGGGATGTCTTTTTGGAACTATTTAAGTCTTATCTCGCAGATTTGCAAAAATCGGGATTTTTTTTTTGGGGGGTGGGGGGTGGGGGGTGGGGGGTTAGAAGGGGTGGTAATAGTGGTGAATACATAGACCCACATTGCTATGCATGTGAGTCCAAAAATCATTTAATTAGACAACCATGCAGTTGCCAAGTAACTCACAGACAGCTTGAACGGCAAGTCAAGAGCTTTCAGTGTATAGTGCATGTACAGGCGGGATGTAATTATGACTGACACACGCACACACACACAGGCGCGCGCGCACGCACAACCCCACGCGCGCTCTCACACCCTCACGCGCGCGCCTACACACTCACACACCTACACACACAAATCTTGTGAAAATCCGTCCAGCGAAAACACTGACGATTTACAATCATACACCCCCCACATTTCGTGAAAATCGGTTCGACAGAAGAAACGTAACATCAGTTTAAAAAGTTAAGGGAATGATGGAAACAACATTTCTTGGGAGAATAGATAGATAATCGCTAATTGCACTTGTTTTACTTTCTCAAGATGGTCCGGATAGTCCGGTCGATGTGCAACTCATCAAGTAGAATCGGGCGATGACCCGGGGGATTAACCGGGCTAGCCTATTGACCCGAGCTATACTGTTCGGCTCAAAGGGGGAGCGCGGGAGGAGGTGGGGGGTGGGGGGTGGGGGTAAAAGATGACGTGACAGAGCAAGCAAGCAGCGCAGCAGCTGTCTGGAGGAAACCTTTTCACCTCTCCTTAGTTAAGAACACGTCCATTTCGATGGCCCACTTCGCTCTTCATTACGGATATGATCCGACCAGTGTGGGGGCTTCATGTAGTGTGTCTTGGGCAAAAAAGACCTGGCGGTGCCCAATCCTCTCCAGGCTGTTGGCCACAGCCGAAATCCACGAATACAGTGTGGCTCGCCTTGGCCCTGAGCACATGGTCGTTGAACCTGTAGTAACGTGAGGTTCCTCCGCCCTGGCCGGTGACTTCTGTGTAGAAGACTTTCGCCCAGTGATGCCGTGCTAACATCACCCCTGTTAGTCGCCTCTTACGACACGCCGGGAAACGTTGGGTCTATTCTATTTAATGCCCGAACCCACCGAACAACTGCTGCCCTGACAAGGTTGAAGCCCATTTGGAAAGACAGGACCATCAGTCTACATTCCAAAGTAAGACTGCTGCGCTCCCTTGTCATCTCCATCTTCCTATATGCTTGCGAAGCATGGACCCTCACAGCAGATCTCCAACGAAGAATACAAAGCATGGAGATGAGGTGCTACAGAAGACTTCTGGGCATTTCCTATACCCAACACATCACCAACGACGAAGTCCGACAGACCATCACACAAGCTATTGGACAACATGATGACCTGCTAACAGTGGTGAAGAAACGGAAACTTCGGTGGTATGGCCACGTCACCAGATCATCAGGCCTTGCAAAGACTATTCTGCAAGGCACGGTGCAAGGAGGTAGAAGAAAAGGGAGACCGAAAAAGAGGTGGGAGGACAACATTCGAGAATGGACTGGTTTGACACTGAGCGAAGCCATCAGGGCTGCTGAGGACAGAGAAAGATGGAGTATGCTGGTTAAACGATCATCTGTGGTGCCCCTACGACCTTCGGGTTACGGGACAGGATAGGATAGGATAGTGTGGGGGCTTAGCCCGGACATGTGGCGGATTAGCCCGCATAAAATCGTTGTGGCCAAGTGGTCTAAAGCGGAACTAACTTGCCTTGTCCACAGGCCAGAAACCAATGTCGCCTGACAGGTGTGGGATCGATCCAGCATCTAGGCGTTATGTTTCTCCGAATATTATTTATTTTCGACTCGGGCAACGAATCGGGGGTTTTCTCCGGGTAAGCTTAGTCCGGTTCGCTCCCCCAGCAAAATTTCACAAACACAACTAATATTAGGTAGGTTGGGTTTGGGCGATCCAGCATCTAGGCGTTATGTTTCTCCGAATATTATTTATTTTCGACTCGGGCAACGAATCGGGGGTTTTCTCCGGGTAAGCTTAGTCCGGTTCGCTCCCCCAGCAAAATTTCACAAACACAACTAATATTAGGTAGGTTGGGTTTGGGCGCGCCACAGGCTGCGACTACGCCTTCCCGATAAAAAGGGATTATAAAGAGTTACCCCCCCCCCCCCCCCCCAAAAAAAAAATAATAAAATAAAATAAATAAATAAATAAATAAGCGCTCTGAATGGGTATAAGGTCCCGCGGACTGCTTAGAGTCGACGAATCAGTACAACTTTCATGGATAGGGCTAGGGGAGGGAGCCAGTTCGGGATCAAAATCCACATAATTTAAATGTGTATGCAAAATAAACGTTGAGACTTACCTACACAGACTTTTCCATCCCCATAGAATCCCTGTTTACATTTACACTTATAGGATCGGCGTGACGTAATGCACTCGGCAAACTCCTTGTGGCAGTGGTGCGTCCCTCTCTCGCAGTCCTTGGCTGCACACACAATGCAAATGGTCGGGTAACTTTAAGGTGCCGCTTCGGCGACGTTGATGGTGGGTAGTGGGGAGAGTGGAGAAGGGGTAAGAGGGATGCAAAAAACACAAGAGGGATGCAAAAAACACAGTCTACAGCGTCGCTGCAGAAAGCAGAGAAAAACGCTCCCATCCCTGTCGAGATTGGAACCAGTCTCTCTCTCTCTCTCTCTCTCTCTCTCTCTCTCTCTCTCTCTCTCTCTCTCTCTCTCTCTCTCTCTCTCTCTCTCTCTGTCACCCCAGGCGAACATTCTGTTTATTTATTTGTATTATATTAACACATAATCCATTTTATTTAATCGTTGATATAGCGCATTTCCAGCTCCAGAGCTGCTCAAGGCGCTGGCCGATGCAGGATCTAACCCAAGCCGCCCGAGGCGCCCTTCATTACCACTGGGCTACTCTAAAGGAAGAAGGAGAGATTTAAAAATTTTAAAAAATAAAAAAGAATGGCGGTGGTGGTGGGGGTGGGGGAGAGGGAGATGGAGGAAGATGTTAAGAAAGATGGTTGGTGTGCTTGGAGTTTATGCCTTTTGGCTATTGGGCTGTTGTGTTCATTGGTTGAGTTCAATAATGTAGGTTTCATCACCTGCTGTGTTTAATATGCTCATGGTTTGATTTGAACGGTGTTCACAACATTAGTTATGGTACAGTAAAACCTCCGTTTTACGACCTTTAAATTGCCATTGAAACGAGGTCGTAAAATTGGAGGGGTCTTAAAAAAGGAGGTAGGACATTTTCGAAAAAGACATTACGAAAATTAATTAAGTAAAATAAATACGTGTACAAAAAGTACACATACCATTAAGTGTATGGAACATCTACCATCTTTCAGAAATATAGATTAAACTCTGTCTCACAACCAAAGCAGTCAATATCTTCCTGTTCCTCATTATTTGCAAAATAAAAAATCAATGTTGGTACGATAGTTGTTTAAAAGTGTATGTAAGTGCTGATTGCATGTTTGGAATTATAACAATTTATAAGATAACCCCATTAATATTGTTGTAATTATTTTTATTCAATCATTGAATAGTTTGTTGTTGTTTCTGTTGTTGTTTTTTTTTTTTTTTTTTTTTAAAGAAACCGGTTATTTCTGTTTGTTTGCATGACCCATCAACCCCCCCCCCCTCTCACCCGTGCACGTTCTCTTAGTATGTCACTTTGAACACCAGACATGGTGTCGGCAAGATCTGACAGGCCCCTGCTCAGGGAAAATCTGGTCAGCTCCTTAGAGTATTTCAAGCTGTTCTAATGCATCGTCTGCTGTTAAAAGTTGTAAACGAAACTGTTTTCTTCATGAGCACAGACATAGTATTGCTTTGGAATCGGAATTTTTGAGATGCTAGGTTGTAACATTTAATTATTTGAAGGTCGCAAGTCGCGTTTTAGAGGTAGTCGTTTAAGAAATATCGTTTATAAAAAAAAAAATATAGTACAAACCATCGATGAATTTTTTTCCGGTCGTATGTTGGAGGAAGTCGTTTAAGAGAGGGTCTCAACACGGAGGTTTTACTGAAGTATATAATTGCTTTCCGGAGTTTTACACATTTAGACTTGTTTTACCTTGAAAAAAAAACGTTTTTTAAAATAAACTTGAAAGTTTGTTAGTTTATTCACTGACAAATCGTTGTGTTGCTTTTATCTCCTCTTTTGTTCTGCCTGAGGAGATAAGAAATGCGGAAAGGGGAGAAGATGCAGGAAGAGGGAGGGAAGAGATTTGTGATGTGTAGTGCAAGTGATTTCAAAGCTCCCACACACTCTCTTGGAAAGTTTACGACAATGACAGTTGACACTCGATCCGATTCACGACCTAAAAGAATGATAGAACTGCCCGTGTGTTCAACTTCAAACCATTTTGCGAGCCTCTCGCCTCGGCTATGTTGAACACTATAAGCATTCACCGCACGTCAGCTCGGGCGACTCAAGCTTATCACTGTACGCATCTTGCAACGCAAACCGTCTGCTTCCATACTTAATTTGAAACCAATCCAATAAAGGTGTAGAGCGCAGTTCGGAGGTCGCTTTCACACGTAACTTCGTAAATCGAGGCTGCATTATGAACGAATTGCGGGAGCTGAGACTCGCTGAGACGTACCCACGTTCGCTTGTCACTGGTTACGTAAGCCCAGCCCAGTCTCAACTGCGTAGTGCGCAACAAGCCTTTTGGGTGAAGGTTTGCTGTTTGTTTGCGAAAGCCGTAACGCGATGCATAAATTTGAGTGGGGAGTGCATGGCGTGTGTTGTGTTATGTGCGTGTGTTTTGTGTGTGTGTGTTATGTGTGTGTGTGCTATGTGCGTGTGTGTGTTTTGAATGTTTGTGTGTTGTTTGTGTGTGTGTGTGTGTGTGTGGGAGCGTGCGTGTGAGAGAGAGAGAGAGTGTGTGTGTGTGTGCGTGTGTGTGAGCGTGTGTGTACGTGTGTGTATGCGTGTTTGTGTGTGTGTTATGTGTGTGTTGTGCTGTGTTGTGTGTAGTTTTTGGGCTGTTGTGTACGGATCTCTTCATTCTCTTCTTTTGCCAAGTCACGTCATCTGTTCATGGATGGTGGCGGCACCGGCTCGGTTCTTGGTATTCATATTATCTGTTGTTTTACATGGCCATGTTTTACTGTCATTATTTAACCATTTGATAAGTGTATACGTGTTCTGTGTGCGTGTGTGTGTGTGTGTGTGTGTGTGTGATTGCACGTGTGTTGTCAAGCGCGGCGAGCTCGCTTTCCTTACCGTTTGCGAGGTAACGCGCGATACAAATATACTGTATTATTATTATTATTATTATTATAGACCACAGCTGCCGTTTTAAGTTTCCCAGTTCTGCAATTCCCGAAAATGTCTGTGAACACTTGCATGTCCTGTGAAAGCGATTACTTATAGTTAGACTTGTAGGCCTCAGTATTTAGATGCACATTATTATTTACGTGCTTGTTTATTTCCTTGATGTGATACTGAATGCTGCCTCGAGTACCACAGCATACTCCTGTAATGTTATAATTATGTCAATAAATTATCGAATCGTATCGTATCGTGTCATCCAAGAAGAAGAAGAAAAAATACAACGAAAATTATCTCAAAGAAGAAGAAGGGGGGTGGGGAGGAGACTGACCTCAGACATTTTATTCACAACAAAGATATACGGATCCTGATCTTACAATCGTTCCTCGTATCATTCATACTCATACTCTCCACCAATATTCAGTCATACATGCCAACGACAAAACAAATTTCGAGCGTTGTGGCCGCGTGGTCTAAGGCAGGATTAACTTGCTTTGTCCCCAGGCTCGTAACCAATGGCGCCTGACAAGTGCGGGATCAATCCTGCCTCTGGGCGTTAAGTTTCTCCAAATATTATTTACTTTCGACTCGGGCAAAATCTCGGGGTTTTTCTTCGGGTACTCCGGTTTGCTCGCCCAGCCAAAAATATTAAAAAAAATAAACAAATAAAAATAAATTATGTAAATATATCATATAAGGTTGGGTTTGGGGCGCCACAGGTTGCGAGTACGCCTTCCCAAGAAGAGGAGACCCAGAATTTTCCGATAGAAAAGGACAGTACAGTGTCCAAAATCAAATCAAAATCAATTAACTATAATTACACGACGAAACAAATAACTTTAATAATTATCTTGCAACACACAAAATAAAATAGAACAATCAATATTTGTGTTACAATTACACAATACATAACAACCAACCAAATATATATATATATATATATATATATATATATATATATATATATATATATATATATATATATATATATATATATATATATATATATATATTCTTATGCCCAGCACATCAACAACGACGAAGTCCGACAGACCATCACACAAGCCATTGGACAACGCGATGGCCTGTTCACAACGGTGGGGAATAATAAATATATAATAATAATCAGGTGTTACAATTACAAATACATTAGAGACGCACCAATTGTAGATTAATAATTTAGCTGCACATTGGGAAACAGTTAACAAGATCAGTGGGGACGTCATATTAAGATAATGTATTACCTTAATATATATCTGAATGAAGGAAGGGTGGTATCAATTGATTTGAAGGAAGAGGGTTCCAGATTAGAGGTACTGAGAATGCAAATCTATTCTTAAAGAAGAAGAAAAAGAAGAAGCTTTCTAGCATCAGCTCTAGAGTGTGTATTAGTGATAGTATTATTAACAGCAATGGTAATCCCCTTATGAGATAATATAATAGGTTAGATGTGTTGTATTGTATTGTGTTGAGTAGTAGAAGTAGCAGGATGAGGAGTAGGATAAGGAGGAGGAGGAGATGGGGCAGGAGAAGAGAAGGAAGAAACAATATTATCAGTATCAAACCAGATATACCCACTCACTTTCACACTATCGCAAATTTAATTTGGGGAGAGCTGGCATATTAATGGGAAGTCAGGCTTAGACTAACATGACCAAACAACAAACTCATTTTATTACGCTTTTACTTTCTGTTCACAAGTTCTAGAACAAGAACACAAATAAGAAATGCACCACACACACACACAAACACACACATACACACGCACGCATCACACATACACACACATACAATGCACGCAAACATATATTACAATACACCCATTCATACACCCAAACGTAGATATACAAAATTGTGCTTCAAATTATCGAAACTTGGTTGGCAGTCAAATCCCCCGCGTTCTCGTGGAATGAAGACTGCACACGAAGTTCAAGCCTTAGATAGATTAAAGTGAACCTGAGGCCATGAAATAGAATAACACTTTTAAACATTCAAACCCTTACCGATAGTCTATCTATCTATCTATCTATCTATCTATCTATCTATCTATCTATCTATCTATCTATCTATCTATCTATCTATCTATCTATCTATCTATCTATCTATCTATCTATCTATCTATCTATCTATCTATCTATCTATCTATCTATCTATCTATCTATCTATCTATCTCTTCTCTCTCTCTCTCTCTCTCTCTCTCTCTCTCTCTCTCTCTCTCTATCTATCGATCTGTCTATCTTCTTTGAATGAGAGTGTATACCGAGGTCTAGTCTGTGCACGCACGTATTCCATCGCATGGACTTTAAAGATCCTGACGCTCATGTCCTAGATAGGTGAGTGACGGTTACACAAATACACCCAGCACGCACTAGGTCCCTTCTCCCCATCCTCTGTAACCCAGGATTATCCTCAGACGATGCGCCCAAATGTTGCAGGTGGGTGCCTCGGGCGGTTTGAGTTAAATCCTGTATCGAACACCGCCTTGAGCAGCTCTTGAGCTGGAAAAGCGCTATATAGGATTGATTAAATAAACAAATAAATACAAATATATCTATCTGTCAATCTTCTTGAAAGAAAGAAGTTATATAACCTACCTATCCTATCCTATCCTATCCCGTAACTCGGAGGTCGTAGGGGTACTATAGATGATCGTTTAACCAGCGTACTCCATCTCTCCCTGTCCCCAGCAACCCCGATGGCCTCGCCCAGCGTCAAACCAGTCCACTCTCGAATGTTGTCCTCACACCTCGTTCTCGGTCTCCCTCTTCTACCTTATTGCACCGTGCCCTGCAGGATGGTCTTCGCAAGACCCGATGATCTGGTGACGTGACCACACCATCGGAGCCTCCGTTTCCCCACCGCTGTGAGCAGGTCATCGTGTTGTCCAATGGCTTGTGTGATGGTCTGTCGGACTTCGTCGTTGTT
>CM072517.1:52590766-52608266 GCA_036898135.1 Oncomelania hupensis | reverse complement strand
TTAGATTCAAAAGCAATAAAAATAAAGCAAGAAGCAATAAATAAATAAATAAATGTAATTTTCATGTCGTTCAAATTATCAATAGAGATAATTCTCCTCCTCTTTCCATCACTCCCTCTCTCCCTCCATTCTCTCTCTCTCTCTCTCTCTCTCTCTCTCTCTCTCTCTCTCTCTCTCTCTCTCTCTCTCTCTCTCTCTCTCTCTCTCTCTCCCACCCTGGTTCCAGTTAGTGTTTTGTATATAACAATGAATGCCAAACTTATTTTCTAGGAAAAGAAAGCACCAACGCAATATGTAGCTGCAATCGCAACTAGAATTCTGCGCTCTTCAAGCGCTAAAATTCCTATCCTGTCCTATCCTGTCCCGTAACCCGGAGGTCGTAGGGGCACCACAGATGATCGCTTAACCAGCGTACTCCATCTTTCTCTGTCCTCAGCAGCCCTGATGGCTTCGCTCATGTCAAACCAGTCCATTCTCGAATGTTGTCATCCCACCTCTTTGTCGGTCTCCCTCTTCTTCTACCTCCTTGCACTGTGCCTTGCAGAATGGTCTGTGCAAGGCCTGATGATCTGGTGACGTGGCCATACCATCGGAGTTGCCGTTTCTTCACCACTGTGAGCAGGTCATCGTGTTGTCCAATGGCGTGTGTGATGGTCTGTCGGACTTCGTCGTTGGTGATGTGTTGGGTATAGGAAATGCCCAGAAGTCTTCTGTAGCACCTCATCTCCGTGCTTTGTATTCTTCGTTGTAGATCTGCTGTGAGGGTCCCTGCTTCGCAAGCATATAGGAAGATTGAGATGACAAGGGAGCGCAGCAGTCTTATTTTGGAATGTAGACTGATGGTCCTGTCTTTCCAAATGGGCTTCAACCTTGTCAGGGCAGCAGTTGTTTGTGCGATCCTGGAGAGGACTTGTCGGGACCCATTGTCTGATACAATGGCTCCTAAATATTTGAAGCTATGCACTGTGTTGAGGGATTGGCCTTGGACTTTTGATGTCCATGTTGATGCCATTGGTGTTGTTGGTCATCATTTTGGACTTCTCTGCCTCTGTACCAGCTGTTCAAGTTCTTGTTCCTCTCCAGCCAATCCATCAATGTCATCCGCAAAACGAAGATTGGAGATTGCTCTACCCCCTATGCTGACTGTGCCTTCGTGATCTGCAAGGGCATCTGACATGATGCGCTCTAGGAAGATGTTGAAGAGTGTTGGAGAGAGTAGGCATCCTTGACGCACACCGATTGTTGTTCTGAACCAGTTCCCGATGACGCTGTAATGGAGGACTGCACTGGTAGCCTTGTCATACAGGCTTTTGATGACTTCAATAATTTTAGGGCTGATGTTGTACACTTTCATTGTTGCCCATAGAGCTGCATGCCAGACTCGGTCAAACGCCTTCTTGAAGTCTATAAACACATGATATACATGTTGTTGGTGCTGTAGGTATTTCTCACAGATTATTCTGAGGTTGAAAATCTGTTCAGTGGTACTTCGCCCTGCCCTGAATCCTGCTTGTTCTTCATCTCTGATTTGTTCAGCTTGGGGTTTCAACCTCTTGAGTATTATTTTCAGGAGGACCTTGCTGGGATGGCGGATGAGGCTGATGGTGCGGTAATTTTCACACTCCTGAAGGTTACCTATTTTGGGAAGAGTGATGACAAGCGACTGGGTCCATGGTGTAGGCCACTCCCCACACTGCCAGATCTTGTTAAAGATAATGGTGAGAGCATCAATCATCGCCTCTCCTCCTGCTTGTAGCCGTTCCGCGGGTATGTTGTCCAATCCCGCTGACTTCCTTTTCTTCAGCGATTGCACTGCTGCCTCAACTTCTTCCCGGAGAATTGGGAGGATTTTTTCTTCTTCTCTGTTCTCGGGACATGCTAGAACTGATGGGTCTCCATTTGGTGTATGGTTGTAAAGGTCAGAGCAGTACTCTGTCCATCTGTCCAAGACTTCTTGTTCTTCTGTAAGGCATATACCAGACTTGCTTTGGATCGTGGAGACTTTGGGCTGCTTAACACTTGTCAGCCGCTTCACAGTCTGGTAGGCCTTCTTGCTGTTGTTCTTGTTCAGACTGTTCTCTATTTCCTGGCATTGATCTTCTATCCAGTTATCCTTTGCTGTGCACATGCCTTTTCGGATGTCATTGTTGATTTTTCGGTAGACATCAGCTCCCTGTGAGGTGTTCTTTTTCTTTTTTTTTTTTATCTCTCTTCGTTTATCACACAGATCCAAAAGTTCAGGTGTGATCCACGGCTTTTTCTTTGGTCGGTGCTTGCCAAGGATCTCAGTGGCGGCATCTGTCACAGCTGAGTTGAATGGTGATGGTCATGGTGTTGACATCTACTTCACCAGTCCCCCAAATAAGCAGTGGTGCAAATTTCCCTCCATTTGTGGCCTGAAATAGTTCTGCCACCTCCAGATCTTGCAGTTTGTCCAGGTCGAACTTCAGTCTAGTGCACTTTGCTGTATTTACTCTCTTCAAGTGGAGCCGGAAAGACATCATCACGAGATCGTGGTCACTTCCGATGTCTGCTCCTGGAAAAGTGCGTGTCCTGCCAATATTGATGCTTGATCTGAAGCGTTTCTTGACCATGATGTAGTCTATCTGGTTGTGATGCTCCCCGCCGGGACTGTGCCATGTCCATCGTCTGGAGGTTTTGTGGAGACCAAGCGTGTTTGCCAGTACCAGATTGTTGTATCTGGCAAACTCCAACAGTCTCAGATCCCTGTCATTTGTCTCGTTGTTGCAGTGGGGTCCACATGTGTCTCCCCAGTTGTGGTGCGCATCTTGGCCAACCTTGGCATTCCAGTCGCCTTGCACTATGACTATGTCCTTCTTCGGCACTTGGTCAAGGACTGCCTGTAGATTTTCATAAAAATCCTCCACTTCGCAGTCGTCATAGTCTGATGTTGGGGCATAGGCCTGGATGATGGTGATGTTGAAAGGGGCTGCTCTCAGACGGATGGTAATAAGTCTACTGGAGACTGGGCGGCAACCCATGACAGTGGCTAGAATGTTCTAGTGGACCAGGAAGCTAAAAATTATCCGAACAAAATTCAGGCAATTAACCGGAAAAAAATAAACAACCTCCCGATACTAAGACGCTTCATTTCCTTGGGTCAAAACATCTCTTAAAAAGGAGCATAAAAAGATATTTTTATAACTTCTGACACACACACACAAAATGAAGATTTTCTCAAAAGAAGTGTAATAACTATATTTTGGCAACTTATATGTAGGTTGATAGCAGGCACAAAATTAATGCACGAATTAAAATAAACACTTTTTCCCATACTAAAACGCTTCAGCTGTTCCTGAAAGACAGCTCTCGCATGTTCATAAACAACCCCTGATATGAAATTTTACTCTTATTTAGGTAGGTACTCATGCAGTGTGAAGCAGAGGCGTTAAACGAATCCCACAATCACCGGTTTAGCCGTCTTGCCGTGTTCCATTCTGTATCGTCTGCATCCGCGGCGCCGAATGGTTTCCCTTTGATATGTTGTCGCTTAGGTGCTAGAAAATAAGTTTTGCGTTCTTTTTACGGCGTCTTCTGTCAGCGCTATGATACATTACAGGCAGGAAGCGCCGTTTCTCAACCGTCATTGCCGCCGGTACTCGCGGGAGAACGAGCACATCAGAAAGATTATAGGCTTGAACAGCATGGAAAATGGCTTTGCCTCTCAATGAAGGCTTGTAGCGGGGCTAAGCTAAGCGGCCACTGTGTATTCTGATGCAGACAAAAATATAAGACAGACAAACAGACAGACAGACAAACACGCACACACACACGCACACACACACACACATACACACACACCCCACAAAACTCGCGGGGGGGTTGGGGAGAGAGAGAGAGAGAGAGAGAGAGAGAGAGAGAGAGAGAGAGAGAGAGAGAGAGAGAGAGAGGGAGGGAGAGAGATAAAACCTTCGTTGATCGCAGATAAGAAGTTTGTTGACAGTCGCGTCGGCGAAGACACGTTAAATATAATAAATAAGCAACAACAACAACAAAAAAGACCGAATTGTATAAGCTCAGTACAACTGTATTGATACAGGTTTTAGGGGCAGGGAATAAAAGATAGAACACTGGGGCTGGTGGTTTGCAGGGAGGGTGGAATCAACCAACATCTCCCCCCTCCCCTCTCCCCCTGTTTTATGAACCACACCCCTCTATCTCTCGCTCTCCTCCAACACCACAACTCAGCGTACCCCTCTCTTGCTTCTCCCCCGGTATTTAGGTTTGGTATCCAATCCCTTGTCTTCAGGCGAGACATCTGCAGCTGCTTCTGTTCTGCACAAACGTTTTGTCTCCCTTCTGCCCTCTATGTGCTCTTAGCATGCTGCTGGTAGAATGGATGAGCTGCGTCTTGCAAGTGGATCTCCTCCTCCTTCTCTTTCTCCTCCTCTTCCCTTCCTCCTCCTACTTCTCCTCCCCCTCCTCCTCCTCCTCATCATCATCATGTTCATCATCATCTAAAAAGAACTACACAACAACGAAACAAAAACAACATGAACTTAAGACACTGCGCCCGCTTCCTTCGTATGACAGTATATTACATTACATTACATAATTGTTGCTTTAGGTCCAGCGGACTCTTCCGAGCCAAAATCAGGACCGGACAACCCCCAATCCGCATAAAAGATCTGCTGAAACAACCCTAGTGGGAAAACTGAATGCCCTCCACCAGCCAGTCACTTTACAATAAAGA
Source organism: Oncomelania hupensis (assembly GCA_036898135.1). NCBI lineage: Eukaryota > Metazoa > Mollusca > Gastropoda > Littorinimorpha > Pomatiopsidae > Oncomelania > Oncomelania hupensis. The sequence continues at coordinate 52,603,552 of CM072517.1, read as the reverse complement.
CATCCCACGCAGGGGACGGCTGAGGCTTCACCCCAACTTATCGAACCCCCGTTTACAAAAACAAAATAGAATACAAACATCATTATAAATTATCAACAAAACACATACAAATAAAATGCCTACATTGCTAAATAATAACATCATAGGAAGCCCTAGTGACCACCTGGCAGAAAGCGTCCAATATTCCCAAGCTGATCCAACAGACCTCATACACAAACAAGGAGTCTTGTCCCGGAAGAGTTTTCAAGAAAAAAGGTAGGAGACTGGTCTAGCGAAGAAGACGATAGTATAGCAGATTGATAGAACAGAGCAGGAATGAGAAAGAGCAAATGAGAAAGACAGCGACAGTGGGAATTTAAAGCACTAAATTTCCAGAAAGTGGGGATACTATTTATACTGAAACCCCCGGCACCCCAACGGGGGTATGACAGTATATACCGAGGTCGAGTCATCGCACGAACTTGTTAAGATCCTGACGCCTATGTCTTAGATGGATGAGTGCCCGCTATACAAGTACACTCAGCCCGAAAATCAAGCACTAGGTCAATTCGCGCCCACCACCCCCTCTCACCCGTAACCTCCACTCCACCTACCCCGTTCACCCAGGATTGTGCTCAGTTGTCTGGGCGTCAGACGATGCGCCCAAAGGCTGCAAGTGAGCGTCTCGGGCGGCTTACGTCAGATCCTGTATCGGGCAGCACTTTCAGCAGCTTTTGAGGTGGGAAAGGGTAAGATAAAAGAAACAAAACAACCCAAGCGTCCAGCAGCGTTCACAAAAACAGCCCGTGCCGATCCTAGCAGCGGTAGCGTGAATACCGAGTTTGCCATCAGCATAAATCAGTCGTCAAAGAACGTGCTAAAGACCGACAACTCCAGATTGGCTGGTCAGCGTGCGATAAGCTCCCTTTGGCCTCGGCAGCTGGCGTCTTGATAGCCGTGAGTGACCCAGGCTAATAGGGGTAAGGGTCACTCCAGGTTGTTGGTCACTCTTCGGCGGCCGCATGTAACCGGCAACAAAATAATTCCATGTGCCCCGTGCTTCGAGAGGTCTTTTTGTAGAATTAGGATTTTTGATGTTTGACAAGACCAACAGCCCTTTGGCAGATATTTTATTCAACTGAAAAGATGCGACAAAACAAACGAAAGTTTTACAGGACAAGCAACATTATTAGTATAAGACGCCCCTGTTAAACATAATCTGTGACAGGCAGAAGAGAAGATTTAAATAAGGATTGATAATAAATTATTGTTTCATGAAGATGCTACCATAAACTGCAGTACCCCAATCACCAAGAAAGACTATTTTCATCTACGTGCTATGCCCATTTTATTGTTGTTGTTATTGTTGCTGTTGTAAATGTTGTTGTTGTTGCTTTTTAGTACCTTCATCACTGGATTTGCGTATATGTGTTTTGGTATGAAGTCCAAATAAAGTTGAGTCAATCAGTTAATCAATCTTCTAGTAATGTCTGTTCACACATTTGTATGATATTCAATACCACTAGCGTTAGCGTCAGAGAGAGAGAGAGCGAGAGAGAGAGAGAGAGAGAGAGAGAGCGACAGAGAGAGAGAGAGAGCGAGAGAGGGAGAGAGAGAGAGAGAGAGAGAGAGAGAGAGAAAGAGAGAGAGAGAATATACTTAAGTACACAATACATTGTAAATACCAAACGAAGTCCTACGTATTTTGAATTCATTGGGTAAACAATAAAGTATCTTTACTCTCTGACACTTTGACTCTTGTATGTGGAAGGGGCATTCCGGGCGCTTATCAAACCCATCATACGGCAAAACATAAAAAGGAAACTGGAATGGTAACTTACCTGACTTGCTCCTGGTCGCAGACCGATTCATAGGTATCCCAGCATCTGCCGTGGCTAGCCACAACGACGAAGACATCACCATCAGCAGCAGCAACGCAACCCACAGGTCCCTGAGGGACGGGGAAAGGGGGCACAGGCACGGGAGGGCGAGGTGGCGGGAGGCAGGGGAGAGGACGAGGAGAGACATGGCCCCGTGCCTCAGTCGCAGTGTCACGATCCCCGCCAACGGCTACAGGCAGTGGCGTCGGCTGCAGCGGCGGCGGCGGCGGCGGCGACGACGACAACAACAACGCCGCTACGACCACGCACACCAATAGTACGCACAACTAATTCTCCAGTCTACTCTCTCTTTTTGTACAGCACCACGCCGCTCCAGCAGAGCAGAGGGAAGGAGGTTCAGGAGTGGGGTGGTAGTGATGGTGGTGGAATAGAGAAAGAGAGAAACGGTACGGGCAGTATGACCCCCCCCCGGTATATATGAACGTGGGAGGAAGGGGAAGATAGCAAAGAGGGTGTGGGGTGGGGGAGGTAGTTGCGGTTGGATGATGATGGTGATGATGGTTATGTTACGTGGGAGTGGGGAGGAGGGAGAGCAGACAAAGGAGGTGGGGGTTGAATGGTACAGACGTAAATTGAAGGCAATACTTGTAGGTCGACTGAACAAAAAAAAAGTGTAGATAATGTTGATACAAACAGTAGATGACGGTAGCACGTCTTTCAAAGAAAAACGATTCCGTCACAGACGGAGGACAGATAAAAGGTAACTGATGAATGAAAGAGATCCTTGTTTCTCCGAACAGTATACAGCAAACAGAAGGTCAAGGAGAGGTGGCGTATAAAGGAGTATACGAGAAATGGATAAAAGGGTATACGAGTATTTAACGGCAGCGAGAGAGAGAGAGAGAGAGAGAGAGAGAGAGAGAGAGAGAGAGAGGGAGAGAGAGAGAGAGAGAGAGAGAGAGAGAGAGAGAGAGAGAGAGAGAGAGAGAGAGAGAGAGAGAAGATGCTGTTTTTAAATTTTGGAACGGCAATGAACGAAGAATAAAAAGTGGGCGGAAGAGGTCGGAAAATGAACCAGCGTGAGATGACAATCAGAGGAAAATGAAAACTGGGGCCCACGCCCTCGCGACTTCAAAGGAGCGGCAATGAGGGTAGCAGAGTTTTGCAGATGGAGAAGTGATACGGCAAACCAAAACACTCCAGATTATGTCAAGAAATTCTCAAAACTCCTGTCGACAGCTAGCAAATATTCCCCTTGTCGACATCTAGCAAAACTCCTCCTGTCGACAGCTAGCAAAACTCTGTCCAGCGCTACAAACAATTCAAAAGAGATTCTTTCCCAAAAAGCTCTCCCAAACTCCTGTCTGCAGCTACACACACAAAACAACAAACCGACTTCGCACAAATAACTCAGACGACGCGTTTGCAGTCGCGATATGTATGTTATGAAGGAATGTTAAAACCACAAAGTTGTAGTACATCAATATATATAAGCAAGAATATAAAATGTATTAACGAGCATTACTTTTTCTGGAATTTATGGTTGTTTAGTAAGTAATAAGCCAATCGATGATGAAAACACACTGGATTCATTTACACGTAATCACAGACTTCGGTGAGCCAGTCAGATTTTTGTTTAAACAGTCAATATCTACACAACGGAGTACAATATTTTATTGCAATGTAAAACTGTCGGTGATTTGATGTGGTCTGACCGAAGACAATTTAAATTACTTTTAAAACACATCCTGTCATTATTAGCTCCTATAAAACACTGGCCAAATATGGCAGGTTTAGAGACCGACATTCCAACAGAAACATTCCATTCAGAAGAATAAGCATAACTTTTCAATAACATTTATCACTTTCAATTCTACGAAACATCAATCACTAAGAATGTTCCTTCCATTGAAACAAAAAAATCGATGATTGTATTTTTTTCCTTTTCAAATTTTCACTTTGAAACGCACATACGGCATGAAATCAACCTTCTCCGATCCCTTTCTTACTGAACCAGCTGTTCTTTTAAAGCAAAAACAATAGCAATCCCCCCCAAAAAAAAATCGACTACACTACTGCGTTACTGAGAAAATCTGTTTACAAGGCGGCGCCGACACTCAACAGTTGTTTCGGCAAACCCGAGAAAGAGAAAAACCGGAAAGAAAAAGCCGAAATATACAAAAGTCGGAGCGGAAAACTGATAAGGATGTAAATGTAATGGAACAGAGCAGGGCAGATTTACGAACACCAGATAATGCAGGCGGCGGTACTTTGAACGGTTGCAGCAACATTTTCCACTGTCTGATGGAGGAGGGGGAAAAAATTTGATAGTTTTTCCACTGACAGATAACCACGCTAAAACCCGGCACCCACCGCCGAATGAAGGGATTTTGAGACGAGACAATGGTTTGGAGGAAGAAGAAGCAGATGAGGATGAGTAGGATGAGAGAGAAGAGGAGAGGGAGGAGGGAGGGAGGGATGGAAGTGGGGAGAAGAAATTAAAGTCTTCTTGCAATGGAGTTGTGGATGGGCAGGGGTAAAGAAGAAGGAAAGGGAGATAACGCTTTGACAAGAGAGAGAGAGAGAGAGAGAGAGAGAGAGAGAGAGAGAGAGAGAGAGAGAGAGAGAGAGAGAGAGAGAGAGAGAGAGAGAGGACGTTTGAGAAAATGAATAATAATAATTTAAAAAAAAACAGTTATCAATTAATTAAAAGAGTATAAGTAAAAGAGTGTGATGATGATAAAAGAAAAATGAAAAAGCGTGTGGGTGGGAAAAGAGAGAGATAGAGAGAGAGAGAAAGAGAGAGAGAGAGAGAGAGAGAGAGAGAGAGAGAGAGAGAGAGAGAGAGAGAGAGAGAGAGGAAAGACGCTAACCTGACTAGAAGAAGAATGGAAATGAAGAACGCTACATTATTATAAATCAGATAATCAAATATACTGAAGAATCAAATACCTTATGGATGATATTCAATTGTATGTATGTGATAAGAAAAAGGGGAGGGGTGGTGGGGGAGAGGAGAGAGAGCGGGGGAGGAGGGGAGGGAGGCAGGAAAGGAGATGGGATTCTTAACAATTAAGACTTCCCTTAAATGATAATAATTTCAAAAAATACTGTTGCGAAATTGGAATGAACTGATTACACACAGACACACAAACATTAACGCTGGAGGAAAATGGATCAGAACAGATTTAGAAAAGGGGCTGATGAATTTGGGAGGCAGTGCCAGTATTTTTTGTAAAAAAATTTGAAACAGGAAACACCGACTGGAATTTTAATACAATTACAAGTAGCCTACTCTATTGATAAATATATGAAGAGATGGATGTGTATAATGGCGGTATAAAAATAAAATCTGTTAGAAAGAAAACCCAGTCAGATTCCAACGTGGTAAAATACGTTTAAATGAACAGTTCAGTCTGAGGAATTTGTTTTGCAAAAGAAATGTTAAATAATTGTCCTTTACATAGCACACTGAACAGCCTAAAACCAAATGTGCTGAAGGCGCGTGAGTGAGTGTGTGAGTGACTGAATGACTGACTGCAGGTGTGAGTGCCAACAAGAAAAATCGTAGCGCACGCTTAAAGAGAAGCAAGATGACAGATGAGGGGGCTTTTCGGTGAAGAACAGGAAACAGAAATATGGACAGGTGTTCTATGTGGGGGGTATGAAAGGAAATGCTAGCTGCAACATGCACCGCCGCAGATTATCCGTTCACAGCTATGCTTCTGGAACAGCACTCGGATAATTGACAGGAAGAAATTAAGAAATTAAGAAAAGGAAGGCAGGGAAATACACAAACATTAACCTAGACCAGAGACAAAAGGGGCGAAAAGAGGTGCGAGAAGATGAAGAAGAACTCACCATCCAAGGAAGACAAAAAAATGTGTGTGTTAAGAACTCAGGAAGTAAGTTACCTCGCCTTGTTAAAACTCGTCAACGGTCACTTTTTCTACACGAACAACCCGAACAGAGGAAACAATTGCGCAGATTGGCGTTTAAAGACAGCGATGGTAGCGAACAACAACAAAAAAGTTACATAAATTTTTGTTACGCACTCCGATCTTTCCTCGTTTCTGGATTGCAGAAAAAGCTTGGAGAGGAAAGAGCAGACTTTTTAAAATTAATAATGGGAGCAAAAAGAGATGAAGGATGAAGAAGAATATGTCAAGCACATTTTAATCTATTAGGCCACCAGAGTAGACGTGCGCGTGTTTGTTTTTGTTTTAAATTGTAGGCATCTGTTGGAGAGATGAAGATGAATTTTAGTGGCTGGAGTACCAACTAAAATTTAGTAATGGATTTGGATGAGTGGGGTGGGGGCTGATGGGGGGAAGAGGGGGGGGCTGATTGCGTTGTCCTGTGGAGGAAAGGAGTTTTAGTAGATGGAAAACCAAAACTAAAATGTATGAAGATGCTGGAGAAGGGTCGATTGGGGGTGGGGGGTGAGGGAGGTGAGGCGGGTTCGTTTGGGTGGGCGAGTGGATGAGTACTGTTGATGAGACCGAGACAGAGTGCCAAAGTAGATCTGTTATATATTTATATATATAATATTTAGTCTATTTATTATTTTCTCCGTCTCCTTTTGATTGTGGGTAGGGGTTTGGACAAAGTTGTAAGGAAAAAAACCTCGCCGAAGCAAAGCCGTTATTAATGCGTAGATGGAGCTGTGGTACAACAAGGAGAACGGGTGAATCGGGCGACCAACAAGGGCAGATAAACAGGCGAGTGGTGGAGGAGAATGGGTGGGTGATCGAGAGAGGGGGGAAAGAGAAGGTTACATAGGTAAACTAAATATAAACTGAGGGGAGAGAGAAAGAGAGAGAGAGAGAGGAGGGGGGGGGGGGGAGTCCTTGACCACGTTGTTGCAGGTGGGCCAGACGGAGACGGTGGAAGTAGTGCAAATGGAGAGGTGTAGCGAAGGCAGTGTGTCGATGTAGCGACAAGCCTCACTAATTTGTTGGCAGCGCTAAAGCAAGTTTTTGTTTTGGTATGTTGTATTCTAACACTCCGTTGCTCCAGGTGATTCGTCGTTATGCTACAAGTGTTATAAAACTTTCTTTTTTCCTATTTGTACACTCACAGCCACTGTTTCGGATCTCCGTTGAAAACCAAATTGTGTGGTCAAGAATTTAAATGAAGTAAACAAACACAGTTTCCTTGGGCACCGAGTGATGATGTGTTCTTTTTTGTTTGGAAGCAGGCCAACGAACAGAGTTGATTTCTTTTTTTCTTCTAAAATTTGTGACTCAATGTTCACCGACAGCCATTTTTGTTCCGCAGTAATACTGCTAGGTATCAACTCAACGTTCACAATAATATTGCAAGATGTCTTCACCAGTAAAATTGTTACCAATTGCGACCAAACGTAAGGTTACATACAGTGTTCTTCGAAATTCACAGTCGGATGTCCTGATTCTGCATCCAACTCATGGACAACATGAGGGAGTCTCCTTTCCTTCGTAAAATTCGTGTAGGAAATATTGAAAATAATATTTGAGGTTTTTTCCCCAGTCATTTCCTAGGCAATAAGTAGCAGTTCAAAGTCGGATGTCCGGAGGTTTTTAACCAGAACTTTTGAGAGCGTGAGATGCATTCCTTTCCTTCGTGAGATTTGTGTAAGACAAACTTAAATAATAAATCGTCTGAAGTTCTTCAGTCACTGAAGTTGTGTCACAAGAAACTCAAAAGTTAGTCCTCTGTTTTCTCTTCTCAGTCTTGTTTTTGTTGGTATTCTTTTCACCTCCGGTGTACTCCGAGGACGCCGCAAACAAAATGTCACAGTTCCTGCGTTTTATGAGAACCAATTAAGACTTTTTTTTTCATTTCCTAGGTAAACCGCGTCAATCAGTTAGTACATAATTCTATAATAATTATACAACAGGTGTCAATTCAGTCACGCGCAATTCGTGGGGAGGATACTTGCAGTTGTGAAACTATAGAAACATTGTCAAGGGATAAGTAACCATTATGAATTGTTCAGCGGACTGCAAAGAGCCGACTCAGGACAACAACTTGGTTGAAAGAGGACTCACCCCCGATCCGCATAAAAGATCTGCTGAAACAACGCCAACGGTAACACTGAAGGCATTCCACAAGACGGTCACTTTACAATAAAAGCATCCCATGCAGGGGACACACTGTGGCTTTACTCTAATTTATCAAACCCCCGTTTACAAAAACAAAATAGGATATAAACATCATTATAAAATGTTAACAAACCACATACCTAGAAAATGCCTACATTGTTAAATAATACCATAGAAAGCCCTATTGACCTTTTGGCTGAAAGCGCCCAATAGCCCCGAGCTGACCCACAGACCCCATATACAAATCAGGAATTTTGGGAGAGTTTTCAAGAAAAAAGATAGTTGACTGGTCTAACAAAGAAAATATTAGATTGATAGAACAGATTAGGAACGAGAAAGAAAAAAGGAGAATGACAGAAACAGTGGTAATTTAAAGTACTAAATTTCTACGAAGTGGAGATACTATTTTATACAGAAACCTCCGGCAAGAGAGAGAGAGAGAGAGAGAGAAAGAGAGAGAGAGAGAGGGGGGGAGAGAGAGATTTTTTTTGACAATTTGATTTTTAATGTCTTAAGCAACACAGCCCTCAGACAGGGTTTAAAACAATTTATCAAACATTTCAAGAACATTTCAACATTTAAAATGATTTGCTAATGTTAATTTTAAAACTATAAATAGGAATGTACAATCTATGCATGCAACCTATGACTAAAAATGATCCGAGAGAGAGAGAGAGAGAGAGAGAGAGAGAGAGAGAGAGAGAGAGAGAGAGAGAGAGAGAGAGAGAGAGAGAGAGAGAGAGAGAGAAAGAAGAGAGAGAGAGAGAAAGAGAGAGGAGAGAGAGAGAGAGAGAGAGAGAGAGAGAGAGAGAGAGAGAGAGAGAGAGAGATGTTAACCTCTACATTTGGTGTGAAAAAATACTACATCGTTTAATATTTTTAAAGAATTTCAACAACTTCCATATTCCTCGGGTTTTATCAAAAGCGCCATCTGATACATTGTGTAGCTGAAGAGAGTTACTTTCAAAGCTACAGGGAGTGGTTCCTGATCCTCGCCGGGAACGAAATATTTACCTTAGTTATAGGCAGGAGACTAATTATCAGGTCAACGAGGATTTTCTACGGGTACTACGGTTTCCTCCCTCCCTCACTAAGAAAATGAGCAATGTGAACATAATAATAATAAAATAAAATAGCGTCTTGAGTTAGATCCTATATCGGCCAGCGCCTTGAGCGGGAAAAGTGCTAATTGTATTAGAATGATTTAATCCGAACGTTAAGACCAAAGAACGCCCCGGTCCACGTTTTGAGTCTGATCTACGAGACGAACGTGTATTTTAGTATCCAGCATTCTTATTATTATTATTATTATTATTATTATTATTATTATTATTATTATTATTATTATTATTATTATTATTATTATTATTATTTTTTATTATTATTATTATTATTATTATTATTATTATTATTATTATTATTATTATTATTATTATTATTATTATTGACGGATTTAGGGTGCACGGGTCAACTGTTTGGCGTGCGTGGCCGATTGACTGACCAGGGTAGTGTAATATTTGTCTCTCACTCACTCTCTCTCTCTCTCACTCTCTCTCTTTCTCTCTGGTTTTATTATTGTACATTTAAAGTATATAAAAGAAATTAATTAATTAATTAAGTAAGTAAGTAAGTAAGTAAGTAATAATAATAATAATATAATATATTATTATTATTATTATTATTATTATTATTATTATTATTATTATTATTATTATTATTATTATTACAGCCAAAAGGTTTATTTTTTCAAAGAACAGTAATAATGGAAGCGGACATGCTGAGAGATTCCCATTGAGTTTCTCTGTAGGCCTAAGTTTAGTTATATCATTGTGTGTGTGTGTGCGTGTGTGTGTGTGTGTGCGCGCGCGCGCATACTGGAGAAAGAGTATGCGTGCCAGATAGTGTAAAATCACAAACATTGCATAAGAGGTCAAATGAACTAAACAATCCAATCCAGTTGCAATGCTGAAGAACAGAAGAAAACACACAGAGAAAATAATAACAACTTGTTTGCTACAATGACCCATTCAGCTGGCACCATGACACGATCGCACTGAGTATCTGGATACAGCTTTGAACGTCTGACCAGATAACTGCAAGTCTAGACGGGATCGATCTCTGAGGCTCTGTGTGTCCCTTGGACAAACAACCGAAAGCGTTAGGACAGCACCAGAAATAAGCAGACTTCGAGCGACAGAATCACCGGAGGGAAGGGAGCAATCATTTTCATTGTCTGCACGTCTCGGCTATCGGCAGATCAGGAGTCACTTCTGACCCGCCATCATCCCAATATGCATATAATGCACAGAGTCTTTGTCACCGATTTCAGCTCACTTGCATACAGAATCTCGCAATGTGCGTGTGTGTGTGTGGGAGGGGGGGGGGGGGTTGTGTTGTGTTGTGTTGTGTTGTGTTGTGTGTGCCGTTGAACAATTAGTCGCATAACATAGAAGACCGCCAGTGATTGATGATTAGCGGCTAAAACCAGCCCATCGATCCGCCTATATGCATATAAAGCCTAGTCTTTGAGTTTGCCCTGAGCTCATTCCCTAGCACCCTATATGCATACAGAATCTCTGGTGGGATTGCTGTTGGACGATCAGTCGCCTAGCCACGAGTCTTTGGGGCTGCTTTGAGCCGACTTCCATACAGAATCTCTGGGGTTGGGTAGACGATCAGTCGTCTGTACTCGGAACATTGGAACTGTCATACAGCGATTGACACTTAAAGCGGACATTATTACTAGATATCAGTCTGTTCATCTCCCGCCCCCTCCCCATTCCACCCACCACACCCATGTCACCTCCATTTCTCTCCTGCGCACACGGAAATTATACGGCGCGAACTTTAAAAACACTCATGTCATAGAGGGTGTGCGTCATTACCAAAAACAACAACAGCAACAACAACAAACAAAAAACAAAAACAACAAAATAACAACAACGACAAACACACCCAGCAAAAAAGCGTCCTATCTTCTTCTTCTTCTTCCCTGGTACTGTGTGGCTGGCACTAATCTGCGACTGTCACCCTTTCACCCAGAATGCCACCCAAATTCCGCCCGCATGGGTGACAAATACATTATCATCCACATCCAAACCTCTATCCGGTCCTCCTCCTCCTCCCCCCCTCTCTCTCTCTCTCTCTCTCTCTCTCTTTCTCTCTGTCTGTCTGTCTGTCTGTCTGTCTGTCTGTCTCTCTGTATGTCGGTCTGTCTCTCTCTCTCTCTCTCTCTCTCTCTCTCTCTCTCTCTCTCTCTCTCTCTCTCTCTCTCTTTCTTTCTCTCTCTCTCTTCTCTTTTTTCTCTCTTCCTATAATTATACTCCCTCGCGCCCACCCCTCACAGCACTTTCTCGTCATCTATAAAAATAATTCCCCCCCCCCCCCCTCGGTGTGTTTTTTTTTCTCGTGTTTTCTTTGTTTATTTTTTTTTATTCCTTGTGGTGGGCGGGCGCTCCATATCCCCTCCTGAATCTTAAGTTCGAAAATACATTTCGTTCTTCGAGCTTCCAAAATTGCCCATCTTCATTCTCTTCATATCCTCCCCTCCCCTCCCCAATCTCCTTACTTCACTCCTTCCCATTCACCTCCTTCCACCACCCTTTCCTCTATCCCATCCCCTCCTGCCCCCCCCCCCCCCGCCCCCTCTTTCTAATAAGAAAATGTAGTTGTGCAAGCGAACGGCAAGTGGGAACATAAAACCGTCTTAAGAATGCATCTTGCAGTGCCAACATGCAGTTAAAGTGTGCCTGAAGTCTTCCCCTCACCCCAACCCCACTCCAAACCTTTACAATACAAGACAATACAAGACAATACAATGCAATACAAAACAATACAATACAATACAATACAATACAATACAATACAATACAATACAATACAATACAATACAATACAATACAATACAATAAATACAATGCAATACAAAACATCTTTATTGTCCAACTTTCACACTGCATACATAATAGGGGAAACTTTCCTTCGTCGCGCGGGCACAAAGCTTTGCATAAAAATGCATGGTTGTGTTTCATAACGTGCATTGTTATTCTGAATACATTCCGTAAACTGTGTATGTGTGTGTGTGTGTGTGTGTGTGTGTTTGTGCGTGTGTGTAAATAATATTACAGATAAAATTACGCGAATAATTACTTATCCATTTGTACTCTAAGCATAATTATACTTGTCAATGACACTTATTGTTTTTTAAAATAATTAGTTTTCTTCGTCCAAGATACAAAGACAACCTATCCAAAGAATATAGAACTTCATTCCGTGACAAGATGTAACATTAAATACCTAAATAAATTTTCCAAAAAATATGTGTCGTATTGTGATCTAATGGTTCAGATTCACTTTAAGAAGCGCCAATATTCCGGCACGGCGCCAGCATCCTTCCTCTAGGGACAGTGAGCGCTTCAGCAGTGTGGAACTTGGCTCCGGACACTCCTTCTCCTGAACCGATAAAACCTGTCTGCTGCATGAAAGCAGGTTGCAGCAGTTTCAAACCTTTAAAAGCGCTGTCTATATGATACGGCCTACAGAAGAGACACAAAAAATCTCTTTAAACAGTTCGTAATGGTATTGAATGCAGTCAATCTAAAAGTTCATAAATAAAAATTTGATTTCCTTTCCGTCTTACCATTGTGACGTTCCTTTACACCACGTGTTTGAGTGATGAATGTGTGTTTGTTGTGTATGTAAGAGTGTTTGTAGCATGTGAGCTTGTATGTTGGTTACAGATCGCCGCGCTTTGAGTCTGATTTAGGAATATAGCGCGTATAACATCCAGTAGTAGTACATTACATTACATGGTTATTGCTTTAGGTCCAGCGGACTCTTCCAAGCCAAATCAGGACCAGAGAAGTGAAAAAGGACTCACC
>CM072517.1:52540766-52585766 GCA_036898135.1 Oncomelania hupensis | reverse complement strand
GATGGGAGCACTGAGGGAACTGTCACTGTTTTTCTCAAACTCTCCAAAGAGACAAAGAAAACTTGAAGATACCATCGAATCATCTCAGCCTGACACGACAAAAACAAAGCTTGTTGATCTGTGCAGAACAAGATGGGTAGAAAAACATGAAGCATTGGAGGTTTATACATCTCTCTTTCTGGTTGTTCACGACTGTTTGGGACAAATGTGTGAAGACAGTGACAATTGGGACAGTGAGACACTGACCAAGGCAACTGGCTTTCTCCACACCTTGAGCAGCAGTGCTTTCCTCGTTGCATTCGTTGTCGTCCGCAATTGTTTGCGTTACTTAAAACCCTTGACAGTGAAGCTGCAGAAAAGGACAAAAGATGTTGTCGATGCCTACAGGGAAATCAAAGCGGTCAGTAACTGCATGTCTTCTATTAGAAGAGATGTCGACACAGCGTTCGTTGCCTGGTTCGGTGAAGTCAGCAAAATGGCGAATGCTTTGACAACTGATGTTATTGTTCCTCGTCAAGCATCCCGACAGACTCTCCGTGACAACCAACCTGTGGCCACTCCAGAAGAATATTTCAAGATTAGCATTGCCATTCCTTTCTTGGAACACCTGTCAATCGAATTGGACTCGAGGTTAAAAAATGCTGACCTAGCAGTTGATGGTCTCTGTCTGGTGCCAAGCACTTTAATAGACAACCAGGATGGTTTCATGCAGGTTCCAGAAGGGGTGAAGACACTGGCAATGTTGTGGGAGTCTGATCTACCAGACAACGCTACCCTTGATGCAGAATACCAAAGGTGGGTTTGCAAATGGCGAAGTGCTGCTGAGAATGCGACAGCTATCATCCCATCCACGGCATCAGAAGCACTGAAACATTGTGACAGGGATTTTTATCCCAACCTGTTCATCATGCTAAAGAACCTTTGCACCCTGCCTGTCACTACTGCCGAGTGTGAGCGTTCAAACAGTCAGTTGCGCAACCTGAAAAACTACCTGCGCTCTACAATGGGGCAACAGTACAGAGACTCAATGGACTTGCTTTACTAAAAGTGCACAGGGATGTTGATATTGACTTCAAAGAGGCAGTGAACTGTTTTGGCAGAAGATACAATTCACAAATGGTACTAATGCCGAGGAACCTAGTGCAGCAAGACTTAAAGTGAAAGCAGGGCGGTGATGTTCATAAATCACAAGGTAAAGCTTTATACTGTTAACGATCAACAAAATGTAGTGAACAATAATAGTATACAAAACATCTCTGCTGATAAATAAATGTTCGTGTGTGTTTTTTTGGTTGTTGTTTTTTTAAGGGACGGGCAGATGATTATTTTTGTACCCCAGAGTTTGTCAGTTCAATTTGTTTAAAAAGCTCAAAGTCCCAGACCATCATAAATGGCATTTTCAAGGTTCAGATTGCACCAGATTGCACCATTTTGCATCCTTGAAAAAAAAATTTTCCGGGGGGGCATGCCCCCGGACCCCCCTAGAAGGCTCGGCGCTTCGCGCCTTCGCTGAATCTGTAACCCCCCCCTCAACTTTTACCAGGTCCGGCCCTGTCATAGGAAGCCCTAGTGATCACCTGGCAGAAAGCGTCCAATATTCCCAAGCTGATCCAACAGACCTCACACACAAATAAGGAGTCTTGTCCAGGAAGAGTTTTCAAGAAAAAAGGTAGGTGACTGGTCTAGCGAAGTAGAAGATAGTATAGCAGATTGATAGAACAGAGCAGGAATGAGAAAGAACAAATGAGAAAGACAGCAACAGTGGGAATTTAAAGCACTAAATTTCCAGAAAGTGGGGATACTATTTATACTGAAACCCCCGGCACTCCAACGGGGGAGGCAAAAAACATAACAAGGACGATGCCTTAATATTACGTACGACAGTTAATAAATAGAAGGACGAGGTCGAGTTAAAGACAGTAATATCACGTACAACAGCTACAAGAAAACCAGGACGATGTCAAGTTAAAACGGTAATATCACATATGACCGCTAATAAATAAAAAGTCACATGAGCGAATAGGGGACTAGGAAGGGGCGGGTGGGGGGGTGGATCGGGTTCTATACCCCTTGTATTAGGGGTCTTAATTTAAGATTATTTGGCTCTGCCTTGAGCGTGTGGCTTACTTATGTTTTTACCACACGTGACTCGGCCTTTATTAATTTTGTGGGGTATATTCTACCTACGGTTGCTGTGATTGTCCTATATCTGTTTACCCATCCTTGTGCGGTCTTAATCATTCATATTTTTTTAAGTCTTATTATATGGTTTTATAATAATTAAGTCATTAATTTTACTGTGGTCCTGAAATTTTAACCTGATTTTTATATGTCCTTGTATGCCTATGTGTCCGGGGGTAGCATACCCCGAAGAAGAAGAAGAAGAAGCAGAAGAAGAAGAAGAAGAAGAGGCCTTTTCCTTTTGCCTCGTTGTCGGTCCTCTATAGGCCCTAGGGCCCTTTTTGTCGTGATACGGTTCTTGCCTACCTGCTTTTGTCGAGGGAGTTCGACCTACCCCTATGCCTTTCCGTGTTAGATTCTCAAGGGGTTTCGTCTCTAACGATGATACAATTTTTTCTGTTCCCACGGTGGACTTCTAATTTCTGTCGGTCAGACAATAACATGTAGTATTCTTACGTATATTGATTTCTTAATATCGTCCTCTATACGCTACCGTGTCTGGGGACAGTACATCTATCAACGAAACGAACGAGCAACAATTTTATCGCTAAGATGAACGGTAAAAAATTGACACTTTTATTTTGCTCATCGGGCGCCGGAATCGGACCCGAGTCATTGGTTTGCCAGGTAGAAAGCTCTAACACTGGGTTCAGTGGGAAATATGACGCCCACACATAAGAGAAAATGAATAGCGAAATCTGCTTAAGGCTGTACTGTTTCACATACGACAGCTAACAAATGAACGAGGCGAAGTCTAGTAAAGGCGAAATCAATCACACAGAACGTTACAAGGACGAATTCAAACTTTACTTACAGTCTAATATGACAGCAAAAAAAAAAAGATAGAAGATGAACTATTATACTGGAGAATGCGCAATCCCAAAACGGCGACAGAATTAAACGAAATGTAATTAAGGCGGCGATATCATATACGACAGCAACGAAATTTAAATAGAACTTACTACTGGAGAATGCCCTTAAGCAAAACGGCGGAAGAATTAAACGAAGTTTAACTAGCGATATAATTTACGATAGCAAAGAAATGTATTTTACAAACAAATACATCCACACCCACCTACACACACACACACACACACACACACACACACATCGACACCCACCTACACACATACATCGACACCCACCTACACACACACATCCACACCCACCTACACACACACACACACCCTCTTCCCCCTACCCCCCTACACACAAAATACTCGTTTACCTCATATTATGGAATAACACGTTTGACGGTTGTCAATCACAACATCATGAGGACAGAGGTACTCACTTAAAGTGAAATACTAGATTAATGGGTAATCACAGCACATTAAAACCTCCTGTCAAGAAGTTAGTATGATAATGCTGCAGATTGTATGCATGAATTAAAGAATACGTTGTGAGCTAATACGTACATCTACCTCAGTATAGCAGGTAAACCGGTTTGTGTGCACCAATAACATTTAACTGGTGTTACGGGATGCCGTAGGCTTTTGCAGCATTGGAAAGAAAATGAACTCTGTACTCTCTCTAAGGGGTTCGCATTATGGGATAACGGGAAAAAGTTCCCATAAAAAAAAAAGTGACCCCTAAAGCTGGATTGAGTCCAGTGTGTAACCCCATAGGTAAGCCGTAAGGTAAAACAACCCACAAATGCCAGGACGAACAGCTTGTCTAACGCTAACTTTCCACTATAAACTTTACGCTATCACAAAACGTTTCAAGAATTACACTAAGTCTAACAAGTTGGCGATATTACATACGACAGCCAAAAAAAAAAAAAAAAAAATTAAGTGTGAAGGGAAGAAGAAAGGGAGGAGGAGGTAAGAAAAAAAAAGATTATTTATTTCTTTAAAAAACCGGACGAACAGCTTGTGGCTGGAGACTTTATGCCTTTCACAAAACGGTGGAAGAATTAAACGAAGTCTACTAATTCAGGCGGACGATATTAAGTACGACAGCTAACACAAAAATTACTTTAAAAGAAAGTTGTTAGATTTTTTTTGGATTTTTTTTTAAAAGCTAGGACGAACAACTTATGGCAGGAGACTTTGTCGCTATCACAAAAATCAAACGGTGGAAAAGTTTAAAGCGAGGAAGATTCATACACATATGCAGCATGCCTGCCTTGCTACAGTTGCACTATCACACCCGACACAATGCAGCGACAAGACTGACAAGCAAAGGGGAAGTCATGTGGCGAGGAGTGTAACAGCAGACGGGGTTTTTTCCCCCTTGTCTGCCTGCATGCGCTGAGCATGAGCTGAGGCAGTGAGTGAATGACTAGTAGTAGCACAGCGCATGAGTGGAACAGCACCAACAGCACCGATCCCCCACCCAGCTTCTAAAACCTACCCACCCTCTCTATCTTTTGGCCTTAGACATGTTGACGTATCGGTTTCTGCCAAAACTTTCACTCTTTCCTCTCCTCCAAATCCTCTTCTTCCTCCTCCGTCTTTTTCTTCCCCATCTCCTCTTCCTCCTCGATCACTAATTTCTTCTTCTTCTTACTCTTCTTCTCCTTCTACTTCCTCAATCTCCTTCTCCTATTCCTCCTCCTCTTCTTCCTACTCCTGCTCATCATCATCATCATCATCATCATCATCATCATCATCATCATCATCATCGTCATCAACAATGTCATCATCGTCATCAATATCATCTTCATTATGCTTCTTCTTCTTGTTTTGCCGTCTTCTTCTTTCTTGGTCTAGAACAGTGGTGGTAACAATTAAGGAATGCGCGCGTCCTCGCCAATAGTCCTGGGTGGAACTGTATAGTGGCTGCCACGTTTTTAAAAGAAAAAGTGCGACGTCACTATAATCCCAAGGGCGCACAACCACCATCAACACCTCTTCTCTCTCTCTCTCTCTCTCTCTCTCTCTCTCTCTCTCTCTCTCTCTCTCTCTCTCTCTCTCTCTCTCTCTCTCTCTCTCTTTCTCTCTCTCTCTTACTCTCTCTCGTGGAATTCTCTACCACAAGAAAATAAATCAATAACATTGTTTAAAACTAGGCTCCACAAATTTCGCCCGAGTTAGTGCACAAAATATTCTTTCGAGAGGTATTTATCAGTATTTGGGTAAATGTCAACACGAAAACTCGCGATTACGACATGCCAAAATCGGAGATCATGATTGTGATTGGGCTTATGTCAAGCGATCGTGAACGATGGCTGACTTTCAGATCTAAATTTCCCGCCCATACAAAGGCAATGTTTTAAATCTTTCGCGAGTTATTAAGCAAAACCTATCCTATACATTCTGGCGTTATGCTGATGACGAAATTACTTCAGCTTCTCCAAAATCGAGTTGTGATCAGTAGGCAAGTAGCAAGCAAGAAGAAAATAAAGTAGAAATTTCTTAGCAGGGGAAAATCTTTTTTCGAATGAGTACTAAAATTAAATTGCTCAGCTCGGTGATGATGTGATGGCATGTGCTTGTGAAGAAACAAAAGCGTGAAAAGTGCCAAATTAGGTTCTATGTCTTGTATGTTCCATGACATCCCGATGATTACAAATTGCAAATGATGATATAAATATGCAAAAATTGCTTCATTTCTGATTCGTTTGTTCCCGGGTGATGTTAAACAATCAATAGTGAGTTAATTCCGTTCGTTATTATGAGAGTTGGTTGGTTGGTTGGTTATTTTATTAATGTCTTGTTCAATCGAGATGATAAAGACCATACATACAGATTCACGCATTTAAACAGACACATATAAACACATACATACACACAGGGACTATTACGATCTATCTAACAAAACAATAATAATTTCAGTTAAATAAAACGAGCAACTGGAAAATTTATTAAAACTTTTGCCAATCCCACACTTAATTCATTGCTAATGTTTTTATCTGATGTTATAGTATTTACTTCAAGGGGCAAAAGAGGATGAATCTGAATACCTATCCTATCCTATCCTATCCTATCCTGTCGTAGGGGCACCACAGATGATCGTTTAACCAGCATACTCCATCTTTCTCTGTCCTCAGCAGCCCTGATGGCTTCGCTCAGTGTCAAACCAGTCCATTCTCGAATGTTGTCATCCCACCTCTTTTTCCGTCTCCCTCTTCTTCTACCTCCTTGCACTGTGCCTTGCAGAATGGCCTTTGCAAGGCCTGATGATCTGGTGACGTGGCCATACCATCTAAGTTTCCGTTTCTTCACCACTGTGAGCAGGTCATCGTGTTGTCCAATGGCTTGTGTGATGGTCTGTCGGACTTCGTCGTTGGTGATGTGTTGGGTATAGGAAATGCCCAGAAGTCTTCTGTAGCACCTCATCTCCATGCTTTGTATTCTTCATAGTAGATCTGCTGTGAGGGTCCATGCTTCGCAAGCATATAGGAAGATGGAGATGACAAGGGAGCGCAGCAGTCTTACTTTGGAATGTATACTGATGGTCCTGTCTTTCCAAATGGGCTTCAACCTTGTCAGGGCAGCAGTTGTTTGTGCGATCATGGAGAGGACTTCCTGTCGGGACCCATTGTCTGACACAATGGCTCCTAAAAATTTGAAGCTATGCACTGTGTTGAGGGATTGGCCTTGGACTTTGATTTAGCACTCAGTTTGCTGACAACACGCTTGCTGGACAACATGATGACATGCTAACAGTGGTGAAGAAACGGAAACTCCGATGGTATGGCCACGTCACTAGAGCATCAGACCTTGCAAAAACCATCCTGCAAGGCACGGTGCAAGGAGACAGAAGAAGAGGGAGACAGAAAAAGAGGTTGGAGGACAATATTCGAGAATGGACTGGTTTGACACTGAACGAAGCCATGAGGGTTGCTGAAAACAGAGAAGGATGGAGTACGCTGGTTAAACGACCATCTGTGGTGCTCCAACGACCTTTGAGTTACGGGAATGGGTAGGATCATAGGCTAGGATCAACAAACAAACGGGCAAAGACACAGACAGACACATTGAGACAGGCATTCAAGCAGACAGACAGACATAATGCCAACTATGCACTCTAACATTTTGTTCTTCAACTATAAGGGTTTCTTTCAGACGGGTTCAACTAACGCAAGTTTGCAATCCCAAGAGCGTGACAATGCAGAGCGTCTTCTCTTCAAGTTGCATCGATATAATAAAGACGTTACAAAAGGAAACATTGCAACAGAAGGAAAGAAGTTATCAACTGCAAAAAATGATGGCTGCAAAAGAAATAAGGAAAATAAAGACGAATCTACTAACATTAAGAAATCCAACAGTGACAATGTCAGTCCGTTTCAGCGCCTGCAAGACCAGAAGGTGGACAAAAAAAACCAGAACATCTGATCATAGGAGATTCAGTACTGCGTGGACTCAAACATGAAGACTGTGTTGTTGGTGCAGTTAAGACACAAGTAATCTGCATATCTGGTTTGAGTATTCATGATGTGGTACAGTGGTTAGATGACCAAGCATAAAAAAATGAAAGAAAACATCACCATTCATGTTGGTGTGAACAGCTGTAGGTTTCAAAGCATCAGTATGAAAGACTGGCTAAAGCTGATTCAAGCAGTCAAAGGAAAATTCACTACAGCACACGTTCACATGTCTTGTAATGTTCCTCCAAGAGGTCAGCTGAGGAAGAAAGCTGATGCATCCAATGCAGCGCTTAGAGCAGCTTGTGACAAGGAGTCTGTTCAATTTGTAGACAATAACAATCTTTTCTTCAATTTGTAGACAATAACAATCTTTTTATCCCCAAGACATGGGCTGCAAGCTCAAGAGAGCTCTTGAGCTATTAAAAGTGAAGAAATAAAAAGGTTTAATTATTTTTTTTTACATTAAAAAAATCTTGCTCGGCCTGCCAACTGAGGTACAAAACAAAAACATTCGTCTTCAACATTCAAGCTAACAAAATGGAGAAAGAAAATAAAACACCAAAGTTAGTTTGTGTGAAATGCGCATATGCCGATTCAAACGTCATACAGGTGCCGATAGCGCACACACACACACGTACACACATATACGCACACACAGCGCACACACACACACACACACACATAGACACCCTCCCTCCCCCCCCCTCCCCCCCCCCGCACACACAGGAGGGGAACCCTCCTTACTCAAAATCCTGGCTCATTGCCTGGGACAGCACGTCATGTGAAGAAGTCTCGGCTAGCGACGTGAAGACTTGGGCAACGATAATTGGAAAGTAGACCTAGAGTTTAAACAGGTCCTTGATAAGAGAGTGTCGCGGGATTCGCTAGCAGAAGGCTGTCTCTGATACAGTCTAGTTGTAAGCGTCATTTCAGACTACAGGCACAAATATTGCTTCCTTGGGTTAATTCACAGCACGGCATGGAGTTATGTGGGTTTCTTTTGTGATTCGCCTGTACGCATGCATTCTAAGGGAGCTCATTTAAAGCAAGACGACCTTTTTGGAACTTTCGCACGCGACATTTATAGATTCAAATTTCGCAAATATTACAAAGAAAGGGGAGAGAAAAAAGTATATACGCATGCTTATAGTCATCTATTTTACGTGCATTAGATACATTTTATAAGTTTGTTCGCAATTTTGATCTAGACGTTACACTCAACTTAATCTTCTTCTATTTTCCAGCGAGGCAAAAACACTCTGTGAAATTTTGAAAAAAAAAGATCTGTTAAAACGCTGAAGAGTGTGAAAGTTAGTCCCTTTAACTTAAAGAAACCCACTGTGACTAAGCCCCATCTAGTATATCTTCATCCTCACCCCTTCCTAGATCCTTCCCCCTTCCTCGACAGATCTGTTGAACTTTCGCACTGAATGTTAACCCACTAAAAAAACAAAACAAATTAGCGTGAAGAAAATTTTTTTTTTCGAAAGCATAGTTATTTTTAAATGAATACATTAATAATAATAATAATAATAATAATAATAATAATAATAATAATAATAATAATAATAATAATAATAATAATGATAATGATAATAATAATAATAATAATAATAATAATAATAATAATAATAATAATAATAATAATAATAATAATAATAATAATAATATTTATATAGCGCTTTTTCCTAAGGAACAATATTAGTTCAAAGCGCGGTACTTACGCATTCAGTCTAAACATCCGGCTTCATCCAAAATAAAATCAGACACTTGCTAACGAATAAGAGACAAGGGAGGGAGGGAGGGAGGGAGGGAGGAGGGGAGAGCTAAGAATTGGTGATGGGGTGGGTGGTGGCGGCGGTCTAAATCCCCCCCCCCCCCCAAAAAAAAAAAAAAAAAAAAAAGACACTTACAAAAATTAAAATTAAAATTAAATTTAAAATTAAAAATGGAGGAATGACGACGATGATGATGGGAGGCAAGATCAGAAACGCAGTATTCCGCAGTACTGGCGCCTTAGCAATCGATAGTTACCATTCTATCGCCAAAAATCGTCTAGTAAAATTGGATTGTAAAGCGTATTTTTTGTGAACTACCGGTCAGAACAGAAATGGAAAATTCAACCTTTACCGGTTGGTTTGAGTTATGAAAGCCCCACGTCATCATTGTTTGTATGTCATAATTATAATGTGAATTGTATGCTGAACTCATTTTCGCCAAAAGCAAGCAAAGTCTGCGACCCTTAAACTTGAAGTCCTATTTAGAAGCCCTGTTTAAATTTGCAAGGGCATCATCTGACATGATGCGCTCTAGGACGATGTTGAAGAGGGTTGGGGAGGGTAGGCATCCTTGACGCACACCGATTGTTGATCTGAACCAGTTTCCGATGGCGCTGTTATGGAGGACTGCACTGGTAGCTCTTGCAGATCACGGAGGCACAGTCAACATAGGGGTAGAGCAATCTCCAACCTTCGTTTTGCGGATGACATGGATGTATTGGCTGGAGAGGAACAAGAACTTGAACAGCTGGTACAGAGGCTTGACACCACCTCCAGAAGCTATGGAATGGAAATAAGTGCAGAGAAGACCAAAATGATGACCAACAGCACCAATGGCATCAACATGGACATCAAAGTCCAAGGCCAATCCCTCAACACAGTGCATAGCTTCAAATATTTAGGAGCCATTGTATCAGACAATGGGTCCCGACAGGAAGTCCTTTCCAGGTTCGCACAAACAACTGCTGCGCTGGCAAGGCTGAAACCCATTTGGAAAGACAGGACCATCAGTATAAATTCCCTTGCCATCTCCATCCTCCTATACGCTTGCTAAACATGGACCCTCGCAGCAGATCTACAACAAAGAATACAAAGCATGGAGATGAAGTGCTACAGAAGACTTCTGGGCATTTCCTATACCCAGCACATCACCAACGACGAAGTCCGACAGGCCAGCACACAAGCCATTGGACAACACGATGACCTGCTCACAGTGGCGAAAAAAACGGAAACTCCGATGGTATGGCCATGTCACCAGATCATCAGGCCTTGCAAAGACCATCCTGCAAGGCACAGTGCAAGGAGGTAGAAGAAGAAGGAGACCGAAAAAGAGGTGGGAGGACAACATTCGAGAATGGACTGGTTTGACACTGAGCGAAGCTATCAGGGTTGCTGAGGACAGAGAAAGATGGAGTACGCTGGTTAAACGATCATCTGTGGTGCCCCTACGATCTCCAAATTACGGGATAGGATAGGATAGGATAGGATAGGATAGGATAGGATAGGATAGGATAGGATAGGATAGGATAGGATAGGATAAATTTATTTGTAGACGTATAAGCATAATTATTATATGGTGGGACATCCGTCTGCACTGTTTATATGGCCGAGTTCTATTACGTGGAGCGGAGTCTAGAAAATTGCAGAGAGAGAGGGGGGAAGAAAGAAAGAAAGAAAGAAAGAAAGAAAGAAAGAGAGAGAGAGAGAGAGAGAGAGAGAGAGAGAGAAGAAGAAGAAGAAGAAGAAGAAGAAGAAGAAGAAGAAGAAGAAGAGGAAGAAGAAGAAGAAGAAGAAGAAGAAGAAGAAGAAGAAGAAGAAGAAGAAGAAGAAGAAGAAGAAGAAGCTCGTGTTTGTGTCTCTTCGCTGGTGTTAGGGGCAAAAGCTTTTTTTTTCTCTCTCACTCTTTCCTAACACGGCGGCCACGACGACGACAACGGCGGTACGATGCTATTGTGTAACCCAATCCACTATGAACGATGAAACAAAATTAAGTCCTAAATAATAAGGGCTGCACACATAGCACGATGGTTGAGGAGTGTGTGTGTGGTACGCTCACACAATAGACATTTGGTGGTGATCCTCCTAGTGGAGGTTGGTTAGTTTAAACGCTGGATTTCAAAGCCGAAGAGTTTTGGGTTCCTCCCTCTCTGCGTTGAGGAATGTATTACATACTCTCTCTCTCTCTCTCTCTCTCTCTCTCTCTCTCTCTCTCTCTCTCTCTCTCTCTCTCTCTCTCTCTCTCTCTCTTCCCCTCTCACCACTGCTCCTCTCCCCGATCCTCAGTCGGTAGGAAATATTCTTCTTTTGGTATGAGACTTTCCACAGTTTGCCCAGGGTTGTCTCAAGATACCATGGTCTCTTCTCTTTCCTTAACAATTGTACTGAATTCGGGCAATTTCAATTTCAAATTTAAATAAGGGCAAATGAAATGAGGAAAAACGTTTTTTGACGTTTCCTTTCGTCGGACAAAGTTTTTGATCACCAATTACCGCAAATCATCATTATTATTATTATTATTATTATTATTATTATTATTATTATTATTATTATTATTATTATTGGGTATTTGTATAGCGCACATATTTCGCCGTTCTTGGTGACTCATGGCGCTGGCCGATGCAGAATCTAACTCAAGCCGCCCGAGGTAATGATGTCGTCTGATGCGATTCTCTCTGCAACCCCACCATCTCTCTCTCTCTCACCTCTCTCTCTCTCTCTCTCTCTCTCTCTCTCTCTCTCTCTCTCTTTGTATAAATATATTTAGAGCCTCAAAATGTTGACTCTCTCTCTCTCTCTCTCTCTCTCTCTCTCTCTCTCTCTCTCTCTCTCTCTCTCTCTCTCTCTCTCTCTCTCTCTCTCTCTCTCTCTTTGTATAAATACATTTAAAGCCTCGAAATGTTGACTCTCTCTCTCACAATAAATTTTGAGCCTGAAAATGCTCTCTCTTTCTCTCTCTATTTCCTACCACTCTCTTCCCGTTCCACTCTCTCATTCGCTCACCATCCTCCTCACGCTCTCCGTCTAACCCTGCACACGGTCCGAGACGCGGTCCCAGCTGTCCCGTATCGCACAGGACGGATAGCCGGCTATCAGTGCCGCCCAACAGAACGCGATCATGTAGATGCTAATTTCCGCCTCCTGTCCCAACTCAGAACGAAAGACACTAGTCTACAAACCTGGTCCCCCAAATCCACTTAATGCCTCAGTTTTGGAGAGAAAAAATCCACACATGTACGCACGCAGGAACGCGCTCGCCCACACTACACACACACGCGCGCGCGCACACACACACACACACATACATTCTTTCTGGACAAAAACCATTTACCTCGAGCTACATCAGAAAACCTAATCCTGCCTTAACCTCCAATTAGAATGTGCAAAGCAAGAATCCCATCGACGGACTTTAAAGATCCTGATCCTCATGTCTTGCGCCAGATACACATACAACACACCCTTTGCAACCGTTATGCACTTTTCCTCCTCAGTCTGGGTGGCGTTGCTCCTCGGCAACCGTGCTTTCGCTGACAACGAATCCCCGAATTTCGTTCAGCATGGCTGAGGAATATTATCCAAGCATCCACACACGCATAATCTTGTAGGTCGGAAAGTATTTACGATCTACCATAGGCTTTGATAACTCCGCCAAGGACGGTCCCAAGCCCGGCTGCAAAAGGAGGAGGGTTGGGCGTGGGGTTAGCACCCCCACCCCGCAAAAAAAAGACTACGCTACAGAAACGCTAACAACAGAAGAAAGAGAAAACTTTATCCTGGGAGAGGAAGGTACTTCATCACGAAGACCTATGACGCGTTGTGGTGAAAGCCGAGAGGAAGCCACAGAGCCGACTATCCTTCTGTCTGTGATGATATTCTGGGAAAGATACGTTTATCTTACTAGGGGGTAAGACTTATTGATAGATGGGCGATGCGCTACCACTATCGATCGTTCTTTTACCAGAAGTCCTAAAGTGGTGTGAGAGACAGATCACGGTACTTTGGTCACATAAAATTTATATTTGTTCTCGGGAATTTTAGTATCATTTGGCTCAACTTGAGAACCGGTGATGACTAATCAAAAGACTAGAGTATTATGTCTCAAGAGAAGAAAACTAATAACTACACAACAATACAAACAGAATGACACCAGTCGTATGTATGTAATTTCACTTTTTATATATTCAACACAAACTTTAACATTTCTGCATTAATCGGTAAATTAATAAGTAATATAGTTCCAAGTGCTGGGAAAATGTCTTAACAGGTTTCTTTCGTCATTTGCTACCTGCGGTCACGATTTTCACTGTTCGTAAGTTTCAAAGGTTCTAGTTTCTCGAGGGTATGACTCAGTTGTTGTGGGTCACTTAGCTAAGGTAAGTCGGGTCGCCCTTGACGCTGTGGGGTTTGGACGTGGTCAGGTAGAATCGTGGTAGTTCTCCTTGGTTCCACGGGAGCGACGGTCAGGCGTTCGTCTCCACAAACGTGATCCAGGTCCGACCTGGAAAAGTCGGAGCTCTGGCTACAGTATTCTCGTTAGCTATAAGTGTGCGGTCTCCTCTGCAAAGTGTCTATAGCATCAGACACCTGCAGGGTTCCCATATGCACAATTCAATTCGAATCTTAAGGCTAAGGTATACATCAAACCACATGCATACTGTCTCAGAAACAATAATCTGTTTCTGTAACTATATATCAAGAACATATTATTTATACATGTCAATCAATATACAATAAACATACACATATCAAAACTATTTGTGTTATCTTACTTGTAGACTCTGGGACTCGTGAAATCGTCTTTTACGTCTCTAGCACCCTCTTGATGAGATGGAGATAGACGAACACTGCAGTTTGTTCCTTTGGTCGACCCTCACAGCTTAACAGTTCTTTTGCGACTGACTAGCTGAGATTTGGTCCCCAAAGGTATGCAAAAGTTCCCAATAGTCTTCTGACCAATCGTTTTTAGCTCTCGTGTTCGTTAATCTCGCATCTACAGAAATATGGTTCTAATTTGAATAGTTCCTCCCCTTCTCTCTCGTCACTGGACACGCATAATCACTTTTCAAGTGGAGTATCAGGGATAGAGTGGAGAACAGATGCAATAACGATAAGCGGTGTCTGCCCAATACGGGTGACATCATCTTGGTAACTTTTGGCTGGAGTGAGCTACTTAGTGTCTCATGGCGAAGACAACGCTATGGTTAGTTTTTGACTAAAGTATGCTATTTAGAATTCTTGGTCGCCAAGCCTGTTGATGGTATCGGTAGCTCTTGGCGGTGTGACTGTTTCAAGGAAGTTAATTTGCCATGTGTGTGCTGCTTGTTAGCTAACTGTTGTATTAATGTCCAGTTTCGTTTCGATGGTATCTCTGTTTCGCTAAGCTAATTTACTACATGTTTGTCGTCAATATTTCTGCTGTCACACTGTCAACCAGGAGAACCACCATCGGCACATGGAATGTTCGGACCATGTACGAATCAGGAAAGACGGCACCAGGTAGCAGCTGAGATGAGCAATAATGACATGTACAACTTTCACCCTACATTGTGTTGCTTCCTACGGAACTACTTTCAAGAGAAGTGTGCGCAGGCTCACCAATTCAGTGCTAAGACTTCAGCTATTAGATTCAGTCACCACGGACCATGATTCCAAAGTTTTCCTTACAATTCTATGTGTACATTTATGCTGTTTGGTTGTGCATAGTGTGTGAGTGTGTGCGTGTGCCAATGCGTGTGTAGGTGTGTGTGTGTGTGTTTTCGGTATCTGCACTTTATGTTGTGACCTTTATTCGTTTGGACTATACAGTAGAAAAAGGAACTATAGATTATATAATTTTATAAACTCAATGTTCCTACTGAGGACCACTGTTGTTTGAGATCGAAGTGTGTGTGACATGGCAAACTGTTCCGACCTTATACCTTACGAAGTTTAACAATTCTATCATTACCGAGATTATATAAAATTATGCAGGCATCGACAGATGTTGGTCCGGACGTGACGCGAATCCAAGGTTGTATGTAGACACTTATTTGCAGTAACGAGTCTGTCTGGAACAAAAGGATGCCGTGTGTCCTGTCCCTGGTGTGAGCTACAATTCCAGAGAAACAACGAAACAAAGGAAATGGGAACAGGTGGGAGGAAGGAGCGGGGGGGGGGGGGGGGCGGGGAAGAGAAGGAGGGAATTAACAGGAATGAAGGTGACTATTCTGCAAGGCACAGTGCAAGGAGGTAGAAGAAGAGGGAGACCGAAAAAGAGGTGGGAGGACAACATTCGAGAATGGACTGGTTTGACACTGAGCGAAGCCATCAGGGCTGCTGAGGACAGAGAAAGATGGAGTATGCTGGTTAAACGATCATCTGTGGTGCCCCTACGACCTTCGGGTTACGGGACAGGATAGGATAGGATAGGATGAAGGTGACAAAAAAGTAGTTGTTTTTTTTATACATTGCTAGCCATTTTATTGATTTTATTATTTCGTAACATTCTCTCAAGTTTATTACTGAGCCTTGGATAGTATTGGATAGTACGTGTCTTAATATGGTTGCGTTTCCCCCTTTTTTTGGGAGTGTGTTTTCCACGTATATGTATATTTGTGGAGGCACGGTGGCCTAATGGTAGAGCTTTTGGCTTGCGGATCTGAAGGTCCCGGGTTCGAGCCCAGGCCGGGGCATTGTGTTGTGTCCTTGGGAAAGACACTTTACTCCCGCTTCCTACTCCTTTCGGATGAGAGTATAAACCGAGGTCTAGTCTGTGTCGCATACATTCCATCATAACGGACTTTAAAGATCCTGACGCTCATGTCCTGGACGGGTGAGTGCCGGTGACAAGAACACACCCAGCATGCACCTAGGTCCTTCTCCCCCATCCCTGGCTGCCCAAGATTGTGCTCAGTTGTCTGGAGCGTTATTACGGTGCGCCCAAAGGGCTGCAAGTTGGCGCCTCGGGCGGCTTGAGTTAGATCCTGTTTCGGCCAGCGCCTTGAGCAGCTCTTGAGCTGGAAACGCGCTATATAAGAACTATTAAATAATAATAATAATAATAATAATAATAATAATAATAATAATAATAATAATAATAATAATAATAATAATAATAATAATAATAATAATATGTTTATCACCATTTCACACACTTACATTTTGTTGTATAGTCTACATGTTGAAAGTGTGTGCTGTTTGGTGGCCAACTGCAGGTGTGGAGTGGTTTGCGAGGTGTGTATAGGTGTGGTAGTTATTGATTGCTTGGAAGCTTGTTTACGAATGATGTAATGCGCGTATGTCTGTGGAAGTGAACGTTTGCGTGATTATATAGCTCCGTGATAATGTGATATAATTATGCGACCTGTTATGTGATATTAGTTTTATTTGTAGTGTTGCCCTTGTACACGAAATTGTCACACCACACGCCACATTTCCTCATGAATGAGGAGAACAATTAAAAAAAATCGTGAACCTTGAGAGGGTGAGTGTTGCATAAGACCAAAAGGGGGCTCAGTGCTCAAGCCATAACTCTTTAGTACAACCTCAGTCAGGAGGCTGGGATGGTAATGGGCGCGGGGGAAGGGTGTAGGAGAGGAGGGGTTGGGGGGGTAGAGGTAAGGTCTGGAAGGAAAGAGAGACGGGGTTGAGGGTGATGGAGTGAGGTTGGGATTGTATCGGGATCGGGCAGTCAGGCGGGTCTATGCATTATGGAAATGTCCGGCTAATGGCAGACGATACCCCTGGGTCCTCCTAGGCTGACCTCCACCAGGGTCACTGTCTGAGTCATAGACCACGGTAACCGCACACTCTCCGCTGAGAGAGAGAAGAGAGAGGGAGAGATGGAGAGAGAGAGGGGGATGAGAGTGAGAGAGAGACTTTAGACTTTAGAATCTTTTATTGAATAAAGCAATTCGCTCATATCAAGGGGATGGAGGATACAATGGGAATTTTACGAATAAATAGATCAATCAAAACAATAAAACCATCTATCTTGCTTGCAGATTATGAATATATTATGTTCACAAAGACTGATAATTAAAATATATATATTGACCCACAGTGGTAAAAAAAAACGTAAACTCCGATGGTATGGCCACGTCACCAGATCATCAGGCCTTACAAAGACCATCTTGCAAGGCACAGTGCAAGGAGGTAGAAGAAGAGGAAGACCGAAAAAGGGGTGGGAGGACAACATTCGAGAATGGACTGGTTTGACACAGCGAAACCATCAGGGTTGCTAAGGACAGAGAAAGATGGAGTACGTTGGGTAAACGAACATCTGTGGTGCCCCTATGACCTCCGAGTTACGGGATAGGATAGGATAGGACCCAAACACATGCTCACGTATTGACTTATATCCACACGACTTCCAAACACAAAAACGTATTTAATATAAACAGCCTCCTGACTAATGCTCGTTACGTTGTTGTCTCTCATTTGGAAACATTTGTAAATGAACCACGCAGTCTGCCTGAACATTCTTTCATACATGCGTGCCATCATCTGGACACAATGCCTTTCCTGATTAAAAACATTCACTCCTTTTAATGTGTTTGGACGAAATCTGTTATACATGTTACAAACGTACAAAATGTTCAGCTCCGTTTCTTCAGCGGCAGGGAAGAAAGGACAGTCATTTAATACACACTGTGTGACGTATCTATTCTCGTGAACTTTCAGTTACTGAGACCTAGCCTCATCGCACAAACGAGTCTCGAAAACACATTTGCTTTGTACAGTCCAAGTATATTTCTGTCTTCTGTTATTATCATTTAAGGCTGTATTCCAGTCTTGTTTGATGATGTCTATAAGTCTGTTTAAATTTGTAAATAAGCTTCTTCTCATGACATACACTCTGGGACAGCCACACGCAAGCAAAGCCAGTTGTTTCCAAAAGAGATCTCAGTTCAGACACCCAGTTGTGTTTTTTATTATTGTCCATGGTACACAGCATGGATAAGCTTGCTTTGGGAGCGAGTGTCGTCCATCATCAATAGTCTGAACCAGTATTTTAAGGATTTTATATAGCCATTTAATCTTAATGGATGTCTTACCAAGTCACCATACACCATTTTGTTTGGAGTTCCTTGGTCCTACATTTAGGAACTTTTCACATGCAAATAAATGTACATTTTCTGTTGGATCTTTTTTGACTAACAAACTCCATACCTCTAATGCATACAGGAGTATAGGTTGAATCATTGTGTCAAACAATTTAAAGAATGTTTGTCTGGTTCAAGTATTAAGACTTTTATGGCCTAAAATCATTGGGTTGTTTGGGGTTGGGTTTCTTGGGTAGAGGCACGACATTAGAAATTTTCCAAATATCAGGAATCTGACCAGAATTTACAGACTGCTGGAAAAGGGGCTGAAAGACGCCTCCAAGTTGATCAGCACAATAACGCAGTGTTTTACCACAAATTCCATCAGGGCCAGGAGCTTTACTAACATTTATAGACTTAAACAGTCTAGTAACACACTCCTGAGAAATCTCAATATCATGCATTGGTTCTAGGACAGTGAGTGTCTAAAATCAGAAACATCAGCAGAAAAATCAAGCCTCTCAAAACGATTATAAAAAGCATTTAAAACATTGGGTACATCCATGTCCCTCACGCCCTCAAGTTTGACAGTACTTTTTCTAAAAGAGTCCACCTTCTGACTGACAGACGACATAGTCTTAATCCCTTGCCAGGCAGCCCGAAGGTCACCTCCACTATACTTAGCTTCTATTTTATCTTTATATACTCTCTTAGCCTTTCTAATGCAGTCACGAACTTCCCTATTAATTATCTTTTTCTCATGGCTAGTCCCTTCAAAAAATACACGTTTCTTTTTGTTTAACAACAATTTGTCTCCATTTGTGGTGAGATACTTCTGAGTAGCAGAATACTTTGTACTTGATAAACGGTGGAGTACCCTCTTCGAAACCCTGCTTATATGCTTCGTTGATTTTATCATTTGCTTCGAGTCATGTTTAAAGTCTGTGATTTAGTATAACATTTTACCTGTCGGCAGGGATAGCTCAGTGGTCAGAGCGCACGACTTGTTGTGGGTGCGTCTTGGGCGACGCGGGTTCGAATCCCGACGTCAGCAAACTTTTGTGTGATTGCTGCATATTACGAGCCAGCGCCTTGAGAAGCTCTCTGAGCTTGTAAGTGCGCTATATAAGAGAAATCTTTCTTTCTTTATCTTTCTTTATTCAGTGATATACTCCTGTAAATATCTGGTACTTCTGGGTCACCTTTCTTATGAATAGGTAATATGATACCTTAATTCCATACCTCAGGATTGTCACGAACTGGCTAGTGTTAACTCTGCTTATTACTATTTAGCCATGTGTAGTACTTGTAACTTTAGAAGTTAGACTATAACACAGCAGCAATTAAATTACACAGCAGACCACACACCGCGAGCCCGACCCACATCGCAGTGACTCAGCACTTGAGCTTTGAATCGGACCGTTTTAACCAATCAGAAGCAGGCTTAGCGGGTAGAGCAGTTTGACTGTGTCAGAGCCTAACACAGTTTGAATCAGTCGTGTGTGAGACGAGGTAGAGTCAACATCTCCACAGCTAGAGAAATCTCTACACTCATAGACCAGGAAGCAGGACTTAGGAATCTTAGAATTCTCTCAAGTCACAACGGGCCTGAACTTGTCAAACAGACGAGCAGGCGAGCTATCCCAAGCTATCCCGAGCTATCCTGTGCACCCCACTCCACAGAAACGACTAGTTGGTTGAGGAGACTCTGCCGCACAAGCCGGAAAGAGCTACCTTGCAAAACCCCCTACAAGACCCCACAGCGTGGCAAGGGAACCCAACTACACAACGACAAAGGTGTACCAGAAGCTACCTCACAGAAGGACTTCGACCGCACCATCAGAAAGTTAAGTGCATAACACGAAGGTGCACTTAAACTGATCATAACAGGACCACAGTAGTCCAACTCTTCAGAAACTGTAAAACGGACCACAGTAGTCCAAATCTACATGAGATATACTAGCAAAGTGCCCGAGGAAGATAAAACAGCTGCCTAGACTATCAGCGATCGAACTATTAGCAGTGACTGAGACATTTTAAGTTAGATTAGTACTTAGAGAATCTTGTATAGAGTAGAAGAAATAAATGTGTGATTTTAACTGTTATCAAGTGGCTGGACTACATATGATTCATAGCCGTGTGAAAGCTAGTGTGACAGTATCTTTTACCATTGTTCTATCTATTTCTGTACCCCAACCTTAACACAGAACGAGCTAAACAAATAAATTTATTAAAGTAATTCATAGGGTGACTTACTAGCAGTTCCCACCGAATAAACGTGAGGGTCCATAATTCCATTGTGCAGAGCCCATAAACCCCACGTGACACTTTAATTGGCGAGCCTGCCAGGATCTGTGTATAATAGGAATTGGGTATAACCGGACCTAAGTACAATAAAATTAGATAACAGTAGGAGTAGTAGAATAACTTAGAATAGTGGTAACAAGGACTGATCAGTTGGGTGCACTATTCTTTAGTTAAAAACTTTTTTGCTTCAAATATTTTTGTGCCTGTATGTTGCATTGTTCTTTTGCAGGTTTTGCTTAAATAACTGTTGTATGCCATTTGACTCTTGTTTTATTCTATTATTGATTCCGAATTGTATGGTCTTTGTGCATTGTTTTTATTGACTTGCAATATTGCTAGTGTTTTGGTATTCCACTTGATTCAGAGGGTGTTCATAGACACGTTTGGCAATGTCGGACCCAGTGGCCTTGAGATTGCGTTTCAAGGAATTAGGGGAAGCTTTACACTTAGCAGGGGGAGACCTAATTGCGTATATCAATGCAGAGGTAGAGAAGCAGGAGGCTAAGGCAGAGAGGGCAGCAGAGAGAGAGGCAAAGAAATTAGAAGCAGAGCAGAAGAAACTAGAGTTAGAAGCAGCAAGAGAGCAAAAGAAACTGGAACTAGAAGCAGAGCAGAAGAAATTAGAAGCAGAGCAGAAGAAATTAGAGGCAGAGAGAGAAACGAGGAAATTAGAGCTAGAAGCAGAACAGAAGAAGGTAGCAGCAGAGAGAGAAGCAGAAGTTAGGAGATGGGAGTATGAGAGGGCAGAAAAAGAAAAAGAAAGACAGCATGAGTTAGAGCTAAGAAGATTGGGATCAGGAGCTTCAAGTTCTTCCTCAACCCCTTCCCACTCAGATCAGCTAGAGGTAGCACCCAACCCCGTACAAGGAATGTCATTTCCACTGGGAACATTCAATGAGAGAGAAGAAGGTCTAGATCTCTATCTGACTAGTTTGAGCGTCTAGCAACAGAGTACAAACTAGATCCCACTCATTGGTCTTTTAAGCTTAGTCAAGGGCTTAGAGGAAAGGCTTATGACATCTACAGTAAGCTACCGACTGACAGAGTGACTGACTATCACAAAGTAAAAGAGGCACTCCTAACGGGATTCGAACTGACAGGAGAATGCTACCGGCAAAAATTCCGCACCAATCGGAGAGTGAAAGGAGAGAGCTATGCGCAGTTCGCGGATCGGTTGTCCACAACGCTGGATAAGTGGATTAGCCAGTCAGCCACGGCTAAGACGTATGATGGACTGACAGAACTGTTAGTATGGGAACAGCTACGGGAAACCATGACCCCCGACCTGAGAACATTCTCAGTAGAGCAGGGCGCGGAAAGACTAGAAGATCTGGTCAAGGTCGCAGATAGGTACGTGGCAGCCCACGGAGAAGCCAAGAGCTTCAGGCGAGACCTAAAGCCTAACGGGAAAGAGGCACAGAAACGAAGCCCTAACCGGGAAGAGCGCACCGCGAATAAGCCGAATAACCCCAGACCTGGGCAAAATAAAGGACCCAACACGGAATTCGGGAAAAGAGGTCCCGCAGAACAGAGACGGTATTGTTCGTTCTGCAACAGAAACAATCACTCCACCGCAGAATGTTTCAAGTTGGCCGCACAACGTAGGGAAGAGCGCGAAAGCCGGCCAGCGCACAGAGTTCTAACTCAAAGCAGCGGTAACAAGCCACACACGATCGGAGATCACCCATCGGTGACAGACACGGTCAAGGTCAACGGAAAAGAAGCGAACTGTCTGTATGACACAGGTCTATCATACGACGCGATAGTTAGCGAATCTCTGGTATCGCGCGCGGACTTGACAGACAAGACAGTCGACTTACAAGGAGCAGACTTGACGAAACCGACGACTACTTGCCCAATAGCATGGATAGAAGTAGAGAGTAGGTACGTCACAGGACGAATCCAAGCAGCTGTTTTACAGAAACCCCTGTATGATCTAGTGCTAGGTTGTAGGTATGTGTTCTTAGGCACGCCCCCTAAAACTGTAGAGATAGCTGCAGTGCAAACCAGGGCCCAAGCTAAAACCCAACCACCCCAGCCCGAGTTCGCTCCGAATCCAGGACTCGAAGAGATCAAAACAGCACAGAAAGAAGACACCTCGATAGCGAAGTGCTTCCAGAAGCTACCCAAGGCGCACACACCCCCGCACAAGGGAGACTTCTACATGGAACAGGGAGTTCTACATCGACAAGGAGATGGAGATCACACCCAACTAGTACTACCAGCCACCCTTCGAGCCCAAGTACTAGAACTAGGCCACAGCATGCCACTCAGCGGACACATGGGAATTGGAGCCACAGTGCAGAGAATCAGCGCACACTACTATTGGCCAGGAATCACGGAGGATGTCAAGCGCTACGTGAAATCTTGCCACCAATGTCAACGATATTCCCCGCGACATCACACCGTACCAGTTACCTTAGGACCATCAGTAGTAGTCGGCGTGCCATTCCAGCAAGTCTCAGTAGACATAGTAGGACCACTGCCCATGACCAAGAAGCGGAACAGATTTCTACTCACACTCGTCGACGCATGTACGATGTGGTGCGAAGCAGTCCCGTTGCCAGCGATCGACACCAAGAAGATTGCAGATGCACTCATCGCCATCTTTACCAGAGTCGGATTCCCGGACAGCATTAGAACGGACAACGGATCTCAGTTCACCGGCCGCCTGATGCAAGACGTGTTCGAGTTGATACAAGTTCATCACATTCGCACACCACCATACCACCCAGCCAGCAACGGACAAGTAGAAAGACTGAATGGAACCCTTCTCACCATACTCAGGAAAGTCGCCGACGACAATCCAGAAGCGTGGGACACCTACGTGAATGCGGCACTGTTCGCATACAGAGAAACGCCCCATGCAGCCACAGGCTACACCCCGTCAACTTTGCTTTTCGGCAGACCTCTAGCAGGACCGCTAGAAGCCCTACGCAGAAGTTGGACGGAGGCCAAGATAGACGACACACCAAGAGGTGCCACCAAGTACGTCGCAGACCTGCAGGAAACCCTCAAAGCAACGTGGAAGAAAGCTGGTGAAGCACTGAAGAAGGCAAGAGCCCGTCAGGCGAAGTACTACAACCGCCACGCGAAGGACAGAGAACTGCAAGTCGGCGATCAAGTGCTACTCTTACTTCCAAGTGGAACCAACAAGCTGGACATCGCTTGGAGAGGACCGTACCGGGTGACTGCCAAGAAATCCAAGACAGTCTACCAAGTAGAGGTGAACGGGAGAGCCCGATACCACCACATCAATCTCCTCAAGAAATACACGGACCGACCAGAGACCCCCAGCACACACACATGGATGGCCATCGCCATCGCGGAAGAAGTTCATCCCCAACTACAACAGCATCGCCGTAACCCTGACAAATGGAACCCGGAAAATCGCCCCGGACAAAGTAGTTTGGACAGCCGAATGCGAGACAGCATTCCAAACACTCAAGGACAGAATGACATCGGCGCCAGTACTCCACCTACCCGATTTGACTCAGCCATTCGTTCTTCGCACCGACGCAAGCGACTTAGGCCTCGGAGCAGTACTGCTACAGCGCGACCCCAAGAATGCAGAGACGCTATTCCCTGTCGCCTACGCCAGCAGAAAATTGAGACCCGCCGAGACCCACTACGCCACGTCGGAGAAAGAATGTCTTGGACTAGTCTGGGCCATACAGAAATTTCAACTCTACCTGTATGGGACCCACTTCACAGTTCAGGTGGACCACCAACCACTATCGTTCCTGGCAGCCTCCAAGTCTTTGAACTCTCGCCTGATGAGATGGGCACTCACCCTTCAGGCATACTTCATTCCAAATCGAGTACACCCCCGGCAAAGAGAACCACGGAGCCGACTACCTCAGTCGCCATCTCGTGGAGGACACAGCAGCTGTCGCCCACCCAACACAACTAAGGGCCACAGCACCAGAATTCGTCCCCGCCCAGTAATACCCTGTCACTAGTGTCCATAGCTACCTGGCACAGCATTGCAGCTCAGGTAGAGCAACTTAATTAGTTTGTAAATAGGACCCTAGGATAGTGCAGTGTTAAACTAGGCTCTGTAGTAGAAAAAGGTCGAATCCAGTAGTCATCGCCTTTTTTCAGTTGAGGGAGCCTGTCACGAACTGGCTAGTGTTAACTCTGCTTATTACTATTTAGCCATTTGTAGTACTTGTAACTTTAGAAGTTAGACTATAACACAGCAGCAATTAAATTACACAGCAGACCACACACCGCGAGCCCGACCCACATCGCAGTGACTCAGCACTTGAGCTTTGAATCGGACCGTTTTAACCAATCAGAAGCAGGCTTAGCGGGTAGAGCAGTTTGACTGTGTCAGAGCCTAACACAGTTTGAATCAGTCGTGTGTGAGACGAGGTAGAGTCAACATCTCCACAGCTAGAGAAATCTCTACACTCATAGACCAGGAAGCAGGACTTAGGAATCTTAGAATTCTCTCAAGTCACAACGGGCCTGAACTTGTCAAACAGACGAGCAGGCGAGCTATCCCAAGCTATCCCGAGCTATCCTGTGCACCCCACTCCACAGAAACGACTAGTTGGTTGAGGAGACTCTGCCGCACAAGCCGGAAAGAGCTACCTTGCAAAACCCCCTACAAGACCCCACAGCGTGGCAAGGGAACCCAACTACACAACGACAAAGGTGTACCAGAAGCTACCTCACAGAAGGACTTCGACCGCACCATCAGAAAGTTAAGTGCATAACACGAAGGTGCACTTAAACTGATCATAACAGGACCACAGTAGTCCAACTCTTCAGAAACTGTAAAACGGACCACAGTAGTCCAAAATCTACATGAGATATACTAGCAAAGTGCCCGAGGAAGATAAAACAGCTGCCTAGACTATCAGCGATCGAACTATTAGCAGTGACTGAGACATTTTAAGTTAGATTAGTACTTAGAGAATCTTGTATAGAGTAGAAGAAATAAATGTGTGATTTTAACTGTTATCAAGTGGCTGGACTACATATGATTCATAGCCGTGTGAAAGCTAGTGTGACAGTATCTTTTACCATTGTTCTATCTATTTCTGTACCCCAACCTTAACACAGAACGAGCTAAACAAATAAATTTATTAAAGTAATTCATAGGGTGACTTACTAGCAGTTCCCACCGAATAAACGTGAGGGTCCATAATTCCATTGTGCAGAGCCCATAAACCCCACGTGACAAGGATAATGACCACTAGTGAATATACCATTGAAAAATTCGAGCAAAAAGTGAATCACAGCGTCTCCACCACACTTCAACATTTTAGATACAATGCCGTCGAAACCACAAGCTTTGCTTGTTTGTAATTTAGCAACAGCTTTCTTTACGTTATCTGCAACATTTCTGTGATCTAAATATTCTACAATTGGCAGCGTTTCAGAATCAGCAACGTCGCCCCAATAGTCATCATTTTGCTCATCAGTTAAAAACTTCCTTAAAAGGATTTCTCCAATTCTCGTTGCTAATTTTATTTTTAATTGTCTGTTTCTTCATGAGTTCACAACAAGATCTAAGTTCTTTTTCAGAAAACAGTAGGGTTGTTCAAATTTTGTGTGAGATAGTCAACTTTCCCTCGTTTATATTCACGCTTTTTCTTCTTCCACAGCTGCTTGTACTTTCGTCTTTCCCTTATGTAAGACTGCTTGCCTACTTGATTTTTAGTATGCATATTTTGCTGT
Organism: Oncomelania hupensis; assembly: GCA_036898135.1. Classification (NCBI taxonomy): domain Eukaryota; kingdom Metazoa; phylum Mollusca; class Gastropoda; order Littorinimorpha; family Pomatiopsidae; genus Oncomelania; species Oncomelania hupensis. The sequence goes on along the minus strand of CM072517.1, from coordinate 52,559,472 downwards.
AATTTGGCCCTAGTCAGTTTAGTTTGTTTAAAACATTCTGAGTCAAACCATTTTTCATTTGTTCTGCGCCCTCCAACATTTGGAAGATTCTCTGAGGCATTCGACTAAAACACTCAAAGCTTCATCAGGTTCAGTTCCTATACAGGGGTGTTACACTTGTTTGATGTTGGTGTTTTTCTATCAGTAGTTGATTCAGTCCCAATGCTGAAGTCCTGATAAAGTGTAACTCGGATTCGTTTATCCACGCAACCCATTCAATCAAACAAGGCACAGAGTCGTCGTATGAAGTTTTCAAACTTTATTCAGCGTACATCAACAACTGCATTCAATCGCTCAATCACTTTTTCTCCCTCAACTTTTACAACAACATTCCTATCACAACACAGTGCATCCATTATATAGTTTTTCTCTCACCTCGAGATAACGTCAGAATGTTCTCGATGACGCTTTACAACCAATCAAACTAAAGTTCGTCATCACTGATTTACGTCATACAACATTCTTTTCGGTCCAAGAATGTTCTCAAATATCCACACCCATCAAGAAGCTTCGATCGACAGGAAACAAGCAAATCTAGAAAATTCTCCAATAATATCGACTAACGAAAATTATCAACGTTATACAAAGCTTCTACTAACAACAATGCAAACTCAAATCAAAGGTAAATACACTCTATTATTGAATACTTTGCAAAGTGAAACTATTAGATCTATCATGCGCGTTTCAGACATACTATCCTTCGCGTTTCAATGTAACAAGGGGCTCTCCGTTCATCTTGGATAGCCGGGTGTAAATGCTGCAAAGAATTCATTTACTTTACTCCTATCCCAAACACGCTTTTCAACCCACTCTGTTTTCTCTTTGCTATTCTGTATCGATTTGGTTTTAGAAAGGATCATCAATTGTAGCGTTAGACAAACAGGTAAGCGCTGTGTTACACTCGATGTTGGTTTTTCTATCAGTAGTTGATTCAGCCCCGATGCTTGAATCCTGATAGGTGTAACTCAGATTCGTTTATCCACGCAACCCGTTCAATCATCAACAAGGCAGGAGTCGTCGTATGAAGTTTTCCACTTTTATTCAGCATACATCAACAACTGCATACAATCGCTCAATCGCTTTTTCCACTATACAATTCTCAACTATCAACTTTCCACTTTTTACAACTTTCTCAACTCTAACACAACAACTCTCTCTACTTTCAACTCTGTGACGAGGCGGACAATTGCACCCCTGAGGCCCGGCTGCAACCATTCGACCACCCCGCACAGCCAGCGACGATCGCTTCAAACCGGCCATCATTCCTCTTGACCAGCCTTCACTACCTAGCAGGCTCGCACAGTCTCTTAAGCCCCGCCCCCAGGATCGCCTTAAAGTCTGCTACTGACCAAGGCTTAGCGTCAGATGCTAACTCCCCTGCCTCGAAGTCACAACCTGTTCGAATCCACGCCGCCATCACCGAGCGACCTCTGAGTTTCGTCAGTATCCTTGTGCTTCCACCCGTCTTAAACCAAGGTAAGAGAGGGAATTTACCCGTTGTCATATAGCAACCCCATCACCTGTCGTTCGCCATCATGTTCATGCGTCCTGTCAGTATGTATGTCCATGTTTATAATTTTGCTTTGATGTACACTGCTATGACTTGTGTTTTCTCCCTTGCACATACTTTCTACCTTGTACATCATTCATGACGTGTTTGAATTTATGCTTGTATACTCCGTTGCCCCATGTATAAATATCCCATGCCATGCTACCCCCTCCATATAGATTAGAATCCCAAGTACGGCCCAGACCTACAACCCATTTGTCCTGTACCCCTATTATTGCCTTCCCCCATGCCTCCCGATGTATAAATATTTGCCCTGTTGCCATCCCCATCCTAAATGCGCCGAATGTACTTTTACTAGTGGCTGCCAGTAACCTCCACTTTGGCCCAGTAAATCTAGTAGCATTGTTTGACTGTTGGTATGTGCACTGATTCAACTCTTGACCGGTCACACCAATTTGAATTCTGAGAAGGGTGACTGTACAACAGGCCCGGAATTCGCATTATCCCTACCCCCAGCTGATACAGCGTCTGTACACGTTGCAGACGGGTTCCTGTGCCGGACGCATCGCCCCGGACTGGTATCATCTCCCAATCGCTGACCCGCTGCAGGCCCCCAACAACCCGGGAGGTCAATGAGACGCGTGATTTGGGACTTCGCAATTTCTGAACCGGCTAGCCACGTAAGCCAAGTTCAACGCCTGTACCACAACACAACAACACCACTAGCACTCGTGATCCGTGAGTCATCCCCGCGTGACCACTGACCTGCATCTTTCCAACCACGCTTGCACCATCACTGGCAAGCCATCCAGAGGATCCTGGACAAATCGCCGCACTGCAGTCCACAGCTAAGTGCCTAAGCCTGAGAGACCCCCCTCTCGCCAGATTATCACAGAAACTCTGGCCCCCATACAGATACTCTCTCACCCTGTGATGTGATCAGTCTACGATAGCTCTAGTACCCATAAGATTGACTTTCCCGAATATCACCGGACTACTCAGTACTAGAGACGCCATGCCAATGAATCACTATAGAGCAATTTGACCTAGACTCTCCCTTTCCAATTATTAAAAGTAGATAGTTACAGAAATCGCAATTCCCTTGACTGGCCTTTGACTGTGAATTTCTTAACTAGTACATTTACTTTTCCTTCTCGTCTTTACTCTATCTATCACTTATTAATTTGGCCTTGCTTTAATCTCTGGAATGTCATCGCACGTTAGTCTATCAAAGGAGACAACACAGCGCTAGAGATTAAGAGCTTACCCCCTCCCCCCAAATCCCTTTCTTCGTGACATTAATTTTGGCGACCCCGACGAGACTAGAAGACTTAGGTTTCCCCCTCCAACCGACGAGACCAGAAGACTTAGGTTTCCCCCTCCAAGCAACTTGACTAGACTTAGGACTTAGCTAGATTTCCACCCCAGCCCAGTATAGATAGGACCCAGCCCACTAGGCCTAGTAGTAGTTAGCATAGCCCCATAGGTCCCTCACTGGTTTTCCCGAGTGGTGATCTCTCAACAGGCTTTTTTCTTGCATTCATTTTTTGTGATTTTTTGATTGATTGCATTTTGTCTTTGTGGTTGTGTTGTATTCGCCCCTTTGCAGTTTTCATCGTAGCTCATCCAGCCCACCCCCCTGTTTTCCGTCAGTATACCCCTCGTGTGCGCCCCTCATTCCGGTTAGGACCTTTTGCAGGGTAAGTTACCTCTCTTACCATGGCCGACCGGGGAGAGCTTGCTCTTAAGTACAAGAGTATTGGCGAGAGCTTAGGGCTCGCCGGCACCGAACTCAAAGACTACGTCTTGGCGAACGTGGAGGCTGACGTGGCAGAGGAAAAGGTGAAGAGGGAGGAGAGGGCCAAAGAGCGAGATGCGAAGAGGCAGGAGGAAGAAAGAGCAGCGGCACTGAAGAAGGAGGAGGAGAAAGAGCGCCTCGCCGCTGAGGAACGGGCCGCCCAGCGGAGGAGAGAGGAGGCGAAGGAGAAGCTTGCAGAGGAGGAGAGGGCCGCCCAGCGGAGGAGAGAGGATGCGAAAGAGAGAATAGCAGAGGAGGAGAGGGCCGCCGCAAGGAAGAAGGAGGAGGACGAGAGGGTCGCGGCACTCGAAGAGAAGAGAAAAGACAGGGAGCTCGAACGGCGCCAAGCACTCCTCCAACTTGAGCGCGACCGCCGCGATTTAGGGATCGCATCGCCGGCTAGCGAAGACTATTCGCTCATCGCCCCCAGCTTCGCCACCAGCACCGGAATACCCGCACCCCCCCCACCCCCCGCCGATTCCGGGGATGAACTTCCCCCTGGACCCATTCGTCGAACGGGACGAAACAATTGAAGTCTATCTCGCCCGATTCGAGCGAGTCGCGAGAGAAAACGGTCTTGACCCCCAGTTCTGGTATCGCAAGCTCAGTCATGGCCTCAAGGGAAAGGCTTATGAGATTCTGGCCAAGACACCGACTTCCGAGGAGGGAGACTATCCCGCCCTCAAGAGAGCCCTACTACATGGCTTTGAGCTCTCAGGTGAGCACTATCGCAAGAGTTTCCGGAACTCCCGGAGAGAGAGAGGGGAGAAGTTCACGCAGTTTGCCGACCGTCTAGCTACGCTACGGGATAAATGGATTGAGCAAACGGACGAACCCAGGACCTATGACGGATTACTAGAGTTGATGCTCGCCGAGCAACTCCGAGGCACAATGCCGGCGGAACTCCGGACATTCGCCGCCGAACAAGGCGCCGCTCGCCTTGAAGACTTGATCATCGTCGCGGATCGATACCTCACCGCCCATCCCGACGACAGACAGCCTCGCCGTGATCCCCCCGCACCCTCGTCGCCAGATACCCGCCACCCGCCTCGCCGGCCAGTCCCGCCGGCGAACCACCGTCCACCGCCGCCCAAAGGACGCCCAACCCCCACAGCAGAGCCAGGGAAGCGGAGCACAGAGCTCCACTGCGGCTACTGCCAACGCAGAGGACACACCCGGGAGAAATGTTTTCGACGCATCAGCGACCAGCGTCGCAAACAAGGTACCGTACTAGCCCTACGCCAAGTTACCCCCGACGGGACCCCTGTCACCCCCGTCGCTACTCCCGCCGATCGACCGGCCGTCACCGAGCAAGTGACAGTCAACGATCGCCCAGCCCACTGTCTTTACGACACTGGACTTACCTTCGACGCCGTCGTCCGCCGCTCGCTCATCAGGGAACAAGACCTGACCGGCGAGACTATCACCCTGAAGTTGGCCGACGCGTCCCAACCCAGCACCACGCTCCCTATAGCCCGGATCCAAGTCACCAGCCGATACGTAACGGGGACCATTCAAGCTGCAGTAATGGACCAGCCCCTGTACGACTTAATTTTAGGATGCCGATACGTTTTCTTGGGGATGCCGCCCCAGCCTGTGGAATCGATGGCCGCCGTCCAGACGCGCGCACAGGCGAAAACAGCCGCGACTCCACCCCCGATACCCAACCAGATGCCGGAACAGATCCGGAAGGCCCAAGAAAGCGACGTCACCCTCCGCAAGTGCTACGGAAAGCTTCCCGCCGCACGCACTCCACCCAAGTCCGGGGACTTTTTCGTCGAAGACGGACTCCTCTTCCGCCAGAAGGACGACCATACTCAACTAGTCGTGCCTGCGACACTTCGCCCCCAAGTCCTGGAGCTTGGCCATAGCATGCCCCTAAGCGGACATATGGGCATAGGAGCGACCACTCTACGCATCAGCGCTCAATACCACTGGCCCGGGATGACCGATGACGTGAAGCGCTACGTCAAGTCCTGTAGCCAGTGCCAGCGATACTCGCCCCGCCATCACACCGTCCCGGTCACTATCAGCCCCACCGTCGTTGTCGGAACGCCCTTCCAGCGAGTGGCTGTTGACATTGTAGGACCCCTCCCGCGGACCAAGAAGCGGAACCAGTACCTACTAACCCTCGTCGACGCCTGCTCGATGTGGTGCGAAGCCGTTCCTCTACCGAAGATCGACGCCGCCCGAGTCGCCGACGCGCTCGTCACCATATTCACTCGAGTCGGATTCCCGGACAACATCCTGACCGACAACGGGTCCCAGTTCACCGGAAGACTTATGCAGGAGGTTTTTCAACTACTCCGCATCCGCCATATCCGGACTCCACCCTACCACCCCGCTAGCAACGGACAGGTCGAGCGCCTAAACGGGACACTTATCTCGATTATCCGCAAGATCGCCGACGAACAGCCGGAAGCGTGGGACACATACGTCGCGTCAGCGCTCTTCGCGTATCGAGAGACCCCGCACACCTCCACCGGATACACGCCTTCCACGCTGCTTTTCGGAAGACCCCTTTCCGGACCACTAGCCGCCTTACGACGTAGCTGGACCGACGCCAAACTGGACGAGGCACCGGTCGACGCTACAAAATACGTCACGAAGCTACAAGAAACCCTCAAGGCAACATGGAAAGCCGCCTCCGCCAACCTGAAGAAGGCGAGAGAGCGACAAGCCCGCTACCACAACCGCCGCGCCCGGGACCGAGAGCTACAGGTAGGAGACCAAGTCCTACTGCTTCTCCCCAGCGGCACGAACAAGCTAGACATAGCTTGGCAGGGACCCTACCCGGTGCTCGAGAAGCTCTCGCGCACCACCTACCGCATCGAGGTAGGCGGAAAACCCAGGACCCACCACATCAATCTGCTCAAGCGGTACCTGGAGCGACCTGCACCCGCCCCAGACTCCCACTCGCTACTCACGGTCGCGCTGGCCGTCGAAGTGGATGGCACAGAGACCGGCGTCGCCGAATTTCCACTAAAAGGGAAGGAATCCTTCCGGGACGTCTCTCTGGACCCCTCACTCCCCGCCGGCCAGCAACGCCAGCTACGCGCCATCGTAGCAGAATGCAGGGAAGTCCTCACCGACATTCCGGGGAGGACGGACCTGGAAGAAGTTCGACTGACCCTAACGGACCCCACTCCCGTCCGCCAGAAACCGTACCCCGTCCCACTTTCCCAGCAGCAAGTAGTAAGAACGGAAGTAGAGGCTCTGCTACAAGCCGGAGTCATCGCTCCCTCCCGTTCCCCCTACAGCGCAGGAATAGTTCTATCACGGAAGCCCAGCGGAGAACATCGCCTCTGTATCGACTTCCGGCAGTTGAACCTTGTAACCCAGTTCGTGCCCGGACCCCTATCCGACCCCACGGACTTGTTCGCAAAGCTACAATCCGCCCGATACTTCTCCAGGGTGGATCTGAGCAAAGGCTTTTATCAGATTCCCGTGCACCCTTCATCCCGCCAGTACCTAGCCTTCAGCACGATGGACGGCCACTACGAATTCAACGTTCTGCCGTTTGGTCTGCACAATGCCCCAAGTATTTTCAGCACGATGATGCGGAAGCTGTTGGACCCCCTCCACTGTCCGTTCATACACTCTTTTATGGACGACATACTCGTCGCAACGGAGACATGGGAGGAGCACCTGCGAGTGGTGCGCCAACTCTTGCGCCGCCTCAGAGAAGCTGGCCTTACTGCCCGGCCGACCAAATGCCAGTTCGGCTATCAAGAGCTGGAATTTCTTGGCCACACCATCAGCCGTGGACAGCTCCGGCCTCTGGAAAAGACCGTCCAGCGCCTTCGAGACGCGCCACGCCCCAAGACCAAGAAAGATGTTCAGTCCTTCCTGGGACTGAGTGGCTTCTATCAGAAGTTTGTACCCGGCTACAACGGGATCGCCGCGCCACTATCAAGCCTAACCCGGAAAACCGCACCGGACCGAGTCATCTGGACCCCGCAATGCGAAGCTGCCTTCCAGGAGCTCAAGGACAAGCTGACGTCCCAGCCAGTCCTACGACTCCCCAACCACGGACAACCCTTCGTCCTGCGCACAGACGCCAGCGACGTAGGCCTCGGAGCCGTTCTGCTCCAACGGGACTCCTCGGACGCCCCGACGCTCTTCCCCGTCGCGTACGCCAGCCGGAAACTCAAGCCGGCCGAACAAAACTACGCCACCTCGGAGAAGGAGTGTCTCGCCCTCGTCTGGGCAGTCCAGAAGTTCCAACTGTATCTCTACGGTTCGCACTTTACAGTCCAAGTGGATCATCAGCCGCTTTCCTTCTTGGCGACATCCAAATCGCTCAACGCCCGGCTAATGAGGTGGGCTCTGCTGCTCCAGGCATACTCTTTCCAGCTGGAACACATCCCTGGAAAAGACAACCACGGCGCAGACTTCCTCAGCCGTCACCCCCGCCACCGACTCCATCGCGTCGCCCCTGAGGGCCGACGCCCCAGCCTTCATTCCTGCCGCCGCCCACTAACCGTAGCCGAAACCCGGCAGCTCCGCGGACCCCCAGCCTTGGGCATCCGCCACCGTACCCGGAACCCTGCATCGCCCCGCATCACCCGGATCATCACAACCCATCGTCGCACCCGGCAGCCGACCTCAGAGCTGATTGGCCGCGCCTTCGTCGAGTCCTACGTCCTCGCCTTTTTCCTTGGGGGGGCCTCTGTGACGAGGCGGACAATTGCACCCCTGAGGCCCGGCTGCAACCATTCGACCACCCCGCACAGCCAGCGACGATCGCTTCAAACCGGCCATCATTCCTCTTGACCAGCCTTCTACCTAGCAGGCTCGCACAGTCTCTTAAGCCCCGCCCCCAGGATCGCCTTAAAGTCTGCTACTGACCAAGGCTTAGCGTCAGATGCTAACTCCCCTGCCTCGAAGTCACAACCTGTTCGAATCCACGCCGCCATCACCGAGCGACCTCTGAGTTTCGTCAGTATCCTTGTGCTTCCACCCGTCTTAAACCAAGGTAAGAGAGGGAATTTACCCGTTGTCATATAGCAACCCCATCACCTGTCGTTCGCCATCATGTTCATGCGTCCTGTCAGTATGTATGTCCATGTTTATAATTTTGCTTTGATGTACTGCTATGACTTGTGTTTTCTCCCTTGCACATACTTTCTACCTTGTACATCATTCATGACGTGTTTGAATTTATGCTTGTATACTCCGTTGCCCCATGTATAAATATCCCATGCCATGCTACCCCCTCCATATAGATTAGAATCCCAAGTACGGCCCAGACCTACAACCCATTTGTCCTGTACCCCTATTAGCCTTCCCCCATGCCTCCCGATGTATAAATATTTGCCCTGTTGCCATCCCCATCCTAAATGCGCCGAATGTACTTTTACTAGTGGCTGCCAGTAACCTCCACTTTGGCCCAGTAAATCTAGTAGCATTGTTTGACTGTTGGTATGTGCACTGATTCAACTCTTGACCGGTCACACCAATTTGAATTCTGAGAAGGGTGACTGTACAACAGGCCCGGAATTCGCATTATCCCTACCCCCAGCTGATACAGCGTCTGTACACGTTGCAGACGGGTTCCTGTGCCGGACGCATCGCCCCGGACTGGTATCATCTCCCAATCGCTGACCCGCTGCAGGCCCCCAACAACCCGGGAGGTCAATGAGACGCGTGATTTGGGACTTCGCAATTTCTGAACCGGCTAGCCACGTAAGCCAAGTTCAACGCCTGTACCACAACACAACAACACCACTAGCACTCGTGATCCGTGAGTCATCCCCGCGTGACCACTGACCTGCATCTTTCCAACCACGCTTGCACCATCACTGGCAAGCCATCCAGAGGATCCTGGACAAATCGCCGCACTGCAGTCCACAGCTAAGTGCCTAAGCCTGAGAGACCCCCCTCTCGCCAGATTATCACAGAAACTCTGGCCCCCATACAGATACTCTCTCACCCTGTGATGTGATCAGTCTACGATAGCTCTAGTACCCATAAGATTGACTTTCCCGAATATCACCGGACTACTCAGTACTAGAGACGCCACGCCAATGAATCACTATAGAGCAATTTGACCTAGACTCTCCCTTTCCAATTATTAAAAGTAGATAGTTACAGAAATCGCAATTCCCTTGACTGGCCTTTGACTGTGAATTTCTTAACTAGTACATTTACTTTTCCTTCTCGTCTTTACTCTATCTATCACTTATTAATTTGGCCTTGCTTTAATCTCTGGAATGTCATCGCACGTTAGTCTATCAAAGGAGACAACACAGCGCTAGAGATTAAGAGCTTACCCCCTCCCCCCAAATCCCTTTCTTCGTGACAAACTCTCTCTTATTTTGAAACAGTGCGGCACTTATATAGTCTCTCTCTACTCCAGAACAGTCAAGAATACCCCCGCACGACACACCACAACCAATAATTAGAACAAGCTTTGTCATAACTGTCTCACGTCATACAACCTTATTTGGGATGGAAGCTTCTCTAGTTACCGCTAGAATTATCCATACGCTTCGATCGATAGTAAACAACCAACTCTAGAAAATTCTCAAATAATATCGACCAACTAAAATTACCAAAGTTATACAAAGCTTCTTCTAATAACAACGCAAAATCAAATCAAAGATAAATACTGTTATTGCATGCTTAGCAAAACAAAACGATCTGATCTATCGCTCGTGCCACATTCGCAAGCCTACCATCGTGCGCGTTTCACACGTAAGCCTACCATCGCACGCGTCTCCAACGTAACAAGCTGGGATTCTATACGACTACTCAAAACTTCAAGTGACCTAAAAAATTTAAAACAACTTCCTGAACAAAGTTCATTGGATACTAGGAAACAATCAATCAGACTCAAATCTTGGGTAAATGAAAGTCTCACGAATATTAAAACCATACAAGGAAGCGCCATTTAAATTGGAACAATGCAAAGGCATCACACACATTTAATAGGTTCTTTCCAAATGTATTGACAACATCGTAGGCTATTGGGACGTCCACTCTAAGATAACTTTCATCTTCCCCGCTAACTTGACTACTGTCTTGTAGCATTTTCCCATTTAATTGTCCGATACGAGCATTGAGATCCCCGCAAATAAAAAGCGAAAAATCATGTTGGGCATTATACAGGACCGCAATACAATGCTCTAACAGTGTTGAAGACCTACCCCAGAATCAGGCTGCTCGTATGCTGAAAAGTCAACAGGCGGAATGTAACAAAAGATGCAAAGTATACCCACAGGTTGAGACAAACAATTCGTTAGACCTGTTGAGAGAGAGAGAGAGAGAGATTGATTGATTGATTGATTGATTGATTGATTGATTGATTTTGTTTATTTCCAATAGGGCACACCCCTTTAGGAAGGAGTATGTGAACCATTACAGTGATAATCCAAATATTACATCAAACAGCAAAAACTGTATCGACTTCCTTTATGAAAGTACTATGTCTCTCGATTTGAAAGCCTTGTACAGGTATATACACAAATTTCTAACAGTCGTGGTGTTGGTAGCAGACAATAACAATTGAAGATGAGAAGCACATGGCATCCTGTAATATTTTTTAGCAATGAACTTGTTCCTTAAAGTTTCATAAAATGGACAGCAAAAAAGAAAATGAATTTCATCTTCCACACCATTGTTACATAAAGGGCAAACTAAGTCTTGCGGCCTATGAAATCTATATCTGTAAAAATGTACTTTAAGGTCAGAGACTCCAAAACGAAATTTTGTCAGGATATACTTTAGCTGACGATCAACATCTAAAGAAACATAAGTAGGAATGTTATCAAGGGAGTTACAGAACAATCTATACGTGGAAAATCTATCACTTTCATTTATATGACCGAATACATTCTGCCATTTGCAATCGATTAAACGTTGCTTAAAGACACGCAAAAAATCTTTTATAAATCCAACACCCTGCTCCTGCCAAACAAACCCATACCCATTTTGAAATAGGCAAGTTCTTATATTTGTAACCCACGTTATCTTTCCCTTGGCGTCCAAATCTTTTAGCATTAAATAAGCTTTCTTCGGTATTCTGTCATTTGACATTTGAATCAATTTGAACCAGTAGCGAATACAATTAACAATAGAATTTATAATTATAGGATATCTGTTCAATTCCTTATAAATAAAATCATTAGGGGTGCGTAGATTTACATTCAAAACTTTCTTTAAGGCAAACAAATGGACTTTTTCACAAGACTGTGCAGCTGCTTCAAACCCCCATAGTTCGGATCCATATTGCATAATTGGCTGTACTTGACAATCAAACAGTTTTTAAATAGACATCTAAGGAATGATTATTGAAAAAGCGTAGTTTCTGAACGATACACAAAAGAGCTTTCTTCGCTTTGCTAGCTAAGTCTCTGCATGCAGCAGAAAAACTTAGCTTAGTTGAAAAATAAATACCCAAATACTTATATGCATTAACCACCGGCATAACAGCACCATCAAAAAACCATATTCCCCTTGCAGACAGATAACCTCCTTTTCTAAAAACAACAATATTACTTTTTTCCATATTAACTTTCAAGTCTAAATTTCTCGCAGTTCTATGTAAATTATTTAATTGATTTTGAAGACCAGTAATGGTTTCTGACAAGAGTACAATATCATCAGCAAGTAAAAGCACAAAAATTTCGAAAGCATCCAAAGATAATGTAACACCATGACGTCCGTTTCTAATAACTTCAACAGCAAGATCGTTAATAAAGAGTGAAAACAGAATTGGACTACATATATCCCCTTGTTTAACGCCGAGAGAACAAGAAATAGGGTGAGTTAACTTAGCACCACATCTGACACGGGCTTTCACACTAGCATACATGCTTTTTACACAGCGAAAAAGTTTACCTTTAATTCCATTTTTAAGTAAAATAGGCCACAATAGATTTCTATTAATAGAATCAAAACATTTTTCAAAATCAATAAATGCGACATACAACTTACGATTTTTAATAAACTGTTTCTGAACACAAGACAAAAGTGTAAAAAGATGATCAATTGTTGAATAGCCACGTTTAAATCCTGCTTGACATTCACCAGTTAAGTTATTTTCTTCTGCCCATGTTTGCAAACGCTTATTAATAATAAAACCATATAGTTTACTGCTAACGTTACAAAGACTAATACCTCTATAATTACTAGGATTATTCGCATCACCTTTCTTGTATAATGGCAAGATAATTGACTCAGTCCAGCTATCTGGATAAAGACCTTTATCAAACAACGCATTGAAAAAAGTAACAAAAAAATGGTGCTATGTGTTCTGCAGAAAACTTCAAAAACTCTCCACTAATACCATCAGGACCTTCAGCTTTCTTCAATTTCAAATTTCTCAGTGCTAAAATCACCTCTTCCTGCGTGATAGGTCTATTAAAACACAAATCATTATTGAACGCATCATCTTCATAAATATAGTCGTTACCATCAAATATATCATTTTCCAGAAGAGATTTAAAATGTCTAAACCAATCATCGACAGAGATTTGACTTCTAACATGTTTTCTTTTAGGAATAATTTTATGTACAGTATCCCAGAACTCTCTTTGACACTTAACAGATGCAACCAAAGTTTCAATCATCATATAATTATATTGTTTTCTTTTATAACAAAGTATGTTTTTATACTCTCTCCTGTTTTTACAAAATAAAAAACGGTCAGCAGCACACAATGTGCGCCGAAACTTTTTCAATGAATTTCGTACGGTACATCTTAACTTCTTGCATTCGTCATCAAACCAATCATGGCTTTTCTTTTTTCCATTTAAGCATACACGCTTTTTCATGCTCACAGCAGCCTTTTTTATGCAAGTATTAAACAAAGACAATGCAGCATTTATGTCTGTGTCGATTGCCTGGATAGAGTCTTTCATCATTAATTTTATATCTTGTGCCATAAAAGCCTTATTATACGACAGCATTTTTTCTGAATTCCAAACATATTTGTCAATAAAAATTAACTCATCATTTTGTTTTGGTGTACACATATTATCAGCTGGAAAACTACAGATAAGACGACAGGCAAATGTCCAGAGTCAGTCCTATCACAAACAGTCAAATTACATTTATCAAAAACAACGGCAAGTAATTCAGCAGACATCAAAAAGTAATCAATAACACTGCAACCATTGTCACTGATGAACGTGAAGCGGCCTTCTTGGTCGCCATAACACATTCCATTTAAAATACATAAATCCAGAGCAGTGCACATACTCAACAAAGATTTGCCAAAACTATTTACCGTTGAATCTTGAGATCGTCTACTAACAATGTCATAATCATCACTCAAAGTATCAAAAATGTCTGGGTCAGCATTTACAGTCTGTGAAACATTGGAGGTACGACTATTCAGGTCACCAGAGATAAGGACAAAATAGTCATGATCCATAAGAGCCGAATCTAAAAGACAGTTTTCCAACATATTAATCCCATCACCCTCAATTTCTACAGAAGAGTAATATTTTGAACCTTCAGGTGGCGCATAGGCACACACATACAAAACATCTTTGCCCAAACCAAATAAAGATTTACCAATCACAAACAATAGGAAAAAAACCAGTGTTTACTTTGATTTCTGTGACATAAGGTAAAAACTCATTTTTCACAAAACAAATGACACCACCAGAGGGCCTTCCTGTATCAGACAATTTTTTAGAGGGTTGACAAAAAGCTTTGTAACCAGGCAGAAAATCGTCCTGTAAAGAGACACTAAAAGTTTCTACCAGGCAGACAAACTAAAGGAAGAAATAAAGTGAAGAAAATCTCGATCACACAACTTCGAAGCCAAACCATTAATATTCCAGTTCAAAAAGGAAAAAGACTCATTATGCAAAATAATTTCTTCAACACTATCATCATCTGACTGCGCCCCGAACAAGGACTCGTTATAAACACTACATGTAGGCCTAAGCCTATGTTCATTGTAAGTTACTGCGCTAGAGTGCGTAGCAGACAAGCATGCACGTGAACTACTATCAAGGTCTTGCAATCCATTCATAAAACCCATTACACAACCATCATTAGGAGCACGTGAACAATGTTCTATTGAATAATCGGTTGCACACGGTTTCTGCACAACATCAAAATACACAGAACTGGACTGAGCACAAGAACATGCATCTTGTGTATAAGTTTCAAAATCACAACAGCAACAATTTTGATCAACTGAAGACTCACAAATAACATTAGGTTCATGAACAACGCCCACCGGCCTATGAACAACACCAGTAGACCTGCCAACAAAGACAGGAGGCCTACGAAAAACACCAGATGGTCTATAAACAACACCAATAGGCCTGTCAACTATATAACAAAAGCTAGAAGAAGATGTTTTCAAAGAAGGGTCCTCATGACTATGTACAGAACCACCACACTCGTCATCATCATCCACACCTACGGGGCTGCCACACCCTTATTGTCCTCCATCACCACCCAGTTCTGTCACCCCTGCCTCAATCAGACTATTACCATCCTCTGAAAGAAACCATCGCCTACTTCCACTACCAAATGATCGTGTACCACCATCACTCTCTGCCCTGCACTTCGTTTTTCTTTGGCAAACCTGGTTAGTTTCTTCCTTATCTCTCTCACACCACTAGAAAAATCTTCACCAATCAAAATATGAGTTCCTTTCAATTTTTGTTTCGCTTTCAGAATCTTCATTTTGTCCTTGTATAACACACATTTTGCAATCAGAGGTGAATTGGGTTTGGTACCAACTCGATGCACCCGGTCAAACTGAATGTCGTCTACTAAATCGAGTTTATCCGTCAACAGATCACGTAACCTCATTTCACACGTGACATTGGTTTCACCTTGTTCCCTGTCCATTCCAAAGAAAAGCAAATTGTTTCGTCTGGATCTATTCTCTAAATCATCTGTCTTCTTCTCCATGCTGTTCATTCTTTCCATCAATGAATCGTTCTTCCTTCTCAATTCACAGTTCTCAGAGTTCAACACTTCCACCCTCTCCTTCAGCTCGTTAACTTCAGTCTGCAACTGCCCCATATTCGTCTTGATAGTTTGTACATCTGCCTTGACATCGTCTAGTTTTCCATTCATGTTCGTGTCCATTTGGTTTAACTTTGTCATGACATCCGCCAACGACAACTCTCCACCACCACCACCACCGGCAACAGCACCGCCACTACCTCTCCTCTCTTTGCTCGAACTCTGCAGTCTCGTCTGCATCATGCCAGAGCCAGAGGCCTGTTTGTCAAGGGGACCAGGATTCAGTTCTACGTCTCCACTTCTCAATAACAGTAGACTTCCCCAGAACAGGTAGGTCAACGTGAAGCCAAAAAGTACACCGAACAACTTGCACCTCAAAGACACGACACGTATCGCCATTTTCTTTACAAACACTTCTCTCCTCGTCATGAAATTCATATAGGTCCACAAAAAGCTTCCACAAACATGTCGAAAATCAACAGAAGAACACGGCATGATGTTTCGTATCAATATTTCAAACACTCGGCTGAGCAGAATATACTAATATTTGGTGGTGATACACGAAATTGGAGAGCGTTGGCAAAACACGTCCGATCCGCATGAGCGCTGATCACACACTCAGAGAGAGAGAGAGAGAGAGAGAGAGAGAGAGAGAGAGAGAGAGAGAGAGAGAGAGAGAGAGAGAGAGAGAGAGAGAGAGAGAGAGAGAGAGAAGGCATGTGTACAGTGTATGTGTGTGTTCTTGTGTGTATGTATTTGTGCGTGTGACTATTTGATTGTGTGTGTGTGTTGTGTGTACATGCATGTGTGTGTGAATATGTACCTGCGTGTGAGTGTGTGACTGTTCCTGTGTATGCATTTGTGTGTGTGGGTCTGTCTGTGTGTATGAATGAACGTATGTGTGTGTATCTATCTGCCTGTCTGGTTGTTTTTCTGCCTGTCTGTTTGTATCTAACTGTGACAAGCAAGCTGTAAACTTATTACGTAATTTTGGATAAAATTCCGATAAAATTGTCGGATGCCACTACGGTGACCCTCTGTTTTGTATCAGAACAAATTTGCTTAGTTTCATCTCGAATCTATGCATATACTGTATTACAAACAAAGAAAACTCATTGTATGGGCCCTTCCTCGAAGACCAGGCAACCCATTTGAATTTTTAAAAATCTAAAACTCCCGCAACAATGTCTGCCAGCTTTGAATCGGAGGTTGTTGGCGGTTTTTTCCAAAGGGAGGGAATAAAGGTAGTGAGAAAGACAGGACGCAAGTTGTCGCCCCTGAAGAGATAGACCTAGAGTTCAAGATAGCATCTTTAGGCCTAATCCTAATTATATGCACTATCCTCCGAGCAGTGTTAAGGGAATTATAAAGAAAATATTTCTCTCCCCTCACTCTGCTGCCAGCGGTATACATTTGTAAAATTGTTTCTTGTCTGCAAAGGCCGGGTTTTATCTACGCTCTTCACGGCCATTTAACCTCATCACAGGCTCTTAAAGGAACAATCCGTTGTCTTTTTTGCTTCCCTTTTGGCTGTGAAAATGACTAGAGCTGATTTTACACTTGAGGTGCAGCAGGTGAGTCTGATAAGCCAGGAGTGCGCAGCCATCCATCTCAACTCAGTACTGAGTATCTGTAACCAAAAGGCGTGATGCGTCCAAAAGGCCGCCAATGGGCAGACTCGGGCGGCTTGAGTTAGATCCTGTATCGGCCAGCGCCTTGAGCAGCTCTTGAGCTGAAGAATGCGCTATATAAGAACTAACAAATAAATAACCACGGCTTCTCTGCTCTCAGTCTATACTAACCTTCCTTTTCGGTCTTGATACTCACGGTAGCCATGTCCCCACTCTCACCACACCTCCCCCACCCCCTTCTCAACTCTTCCCCACCCTCTCTTCTTAACTCTCCCCCCCCTCTCTTCTCTCAACTCCCCTCCCTTCCCTTTCACTTGAGTATCTCACTCCTCGTGCAGGTTGATTAAAAAAAATAATTCCTAAGCAGACATTTTGTTTTTGTATTTGGATGTTATTCGTCACTCCTAAGCGGGCGAAATTCGGGCATGCATTCTCAGCGAAAGCGCGGTGGCCGCCGCAAGGGCAGCGCCATCCAGGACAAGGAGGAAACAGTGCCTGCTATTCAAGCGAGGGTGTAGGCTAGTGGCGTTTCTGGCGCTAGGACATAATAGCAAAGAGCCTATATACTAGAATAGTATACAACCTCTTTGATAATAGTAGATGAGCGACCTGGATCTTTTAAGGTCCGTGCGTTTGGAAATGCATACGTATACGTACAACAGACTAGACCTTGGTTTATACTCTCATCTCTCCTTAAAGTCTTGCAGTATTGCGAATCAAAGCAACAGTGTGGCGACTAATTGGGCTGCTGGAGTAAGAGTCCTTGTTTTGAGGCCAGCGCTTTGAACAGTTGTGGTTAAGAGCTATGTAGATTAAATAAGCTTAAGAACCATTTACAACTGCGTCCGTTTATTAAAAGCCCCCAAACCGGAGGTATTGTTTTTTCTTGTCGAAAACGGGTTGTGGTTACATTAAACAATGATAAAGGTGGGTTTTCGTTGCTCAAATCAACGGCTAAAGTTTCAATTCTTAATTTCGGTTCTGACAGGAAGTGGTTTCCCCTGTTTTAACGGTACATCAATACCATAGCCGATTTACCGGTTTTGGTGGATACTATTTTTAGCTCATGAATGTTTGGCTAGCGGTTGCTATTAATAGACACAATCTACGGAATTTATTCATTAAAAAAAAAAACAATTACACTTTCCAAAGAGTTATTTTTGTTGTTGTAAGCTTATTTTTTCAGTAGGGCAACACTCACTGTGAAAGTTAAAAGAATCTGTCGATGGGATGTGGTCAAAGCGGCTGCCTTCAAAAACCATTTATAAATGCATCTGTTTATTAAGAACTTTGTCCTATAGATGCTAGTATTATAGTATTAACAGTACAGCCCCCTTTTTCTATAAACTATACTTATACACACACACACGCACACACACGCACACACACACACACACACAAACGTTTCGTCTTCCTACATTGCAGTTTCCTGTATTTTCCTTTACATGTAGCAGCTTCTGATGTGCAAAGCGACCTGATACCTGCTTAACTGCGCTACCTGCGCTTCTTGAAGTCTCGGGTGTGTAAAGCGTATAAGGTACAGGGTACAGGGTATTCGACAAAGCCTGGAGCTGACGACGGCGTTGAACAGATAGGGGTGTTTCTTTTCTGGGGAGGTGTGAGTTATGGTCCTCTGACAATAACATTGGCGCTTTTTCCTCCACCATCTGTCAGACCGAGCCTGCTAACTATGCCAACAGTTTTGCACGGAAAACACGCGCATTCTGGTACAGTGGCCCCATTTTCACGACGATGTGTGGTGGAATTTTGGAATAATTCTTTAGG
>CM072517.1:52528266-52533266 GCA_036898135.1 Oncomelania hupensis | reverse complement strand
TGAAAAAGCAGTAAAGGCATTACCGGGCAGAAGGTATTTATACGAGCTTCTCTATAAGCGAAACAGATCACTTAAGTGCTTTGAAAGAAGACGATGGGACACTTTAGAAAAGAGTTGAAGAGAAAAAAAAAGAAGAAGAAGAAGAAGAAGAAGAAGAAGAAGAAGAAGAAGAAGAAGAAGAAGAGAGAGAGAGAGAGAGAGAGAGAGAGAGAGAGAGAGAGAGAGAGAGAGAGAGAGAGAGAGAGAGAGAGAGAGAGAGAGACTCAGACTCAGTCTCAAATATTTTACAAGGAGACAGATTTTAGGCTGGAGCCTAATCTTACAGCCGTTCCTCGTATCATTCACACTCACATTCTGCATACGATATTCAGTCATACTTTCCAACGACAAAACAATAGCTATAATAAAACGACAAAAAAATAACTATAAACGCTAACATGCAGCATAGAAAAAAAGATATATGACAATTGATATTGGTGTTACAATTACACAATGCATAATACAACGACCCAATGAATTATGAAATAATCAGTTCGTATAATTATACATACATTTAAGACACACCTGTTGTAGATCAAGCAATCAAGTAGCACAATAAGAAAACGGTTGACAAAATCAGTAGTTAAGTCATATTAAGGTAATGTTGCCCTATTGTACGTTTAAACGAAGGAAGAGTGGTACAAGATCTAATGTTTAAATGAAGAGAGTTTCAGAATAGAGGTCCTGAGAATGCAAAACTGTTCTTAAACAGGTTAATTCTTTTTCGAGGCAGGATGTATTTGTTAGACCCAAAACGTTTTATCGCCGCAGTTAATAGATTGCTTAATTTTAATTTTAGTTTAATTTAATCACTTTATTTATATAGCGCTTTACCAACTCATGCTCAAAGCGCTGGCCGATACAGGATCTAACTCAAACCGCCCGAGGACGCCTACCCGCAGCCTTTGGGCGCCTGGTCTGACGCCCGGACAACTGAGCACAATTCTGGGCAGCCAGGGATGGGGGAGAAGGACCAAGTGCATGCTGGGTGTGTTCTTGTTACCGGCACTCACCCGTCTAGGACATGAGCGTCAGGATCTTTAAAGTCCGTTATGATGGAATGTATGCGACACACAGACTAGACCTCGGTTTATACTCTCATCCGAAGGAGTAGGAAACGGGAGTAAAGTGTCTTTCCCAGGGACACAACACAATGGCCCGGCCAGGGCTCGAACCCGGGACCTTCAGATCCGCAAGCCGAATCACTACCATTAGACCACCGTGCCTCCATGCTTAAATGAGGTGGATCCAGGACCTGTGGCACTTTAAAACAAGAAGGTGACAATGTTGAATGAAAACTGATGGTATAAGGACATAGTCTCAATATGCAACCAGTTTAGTTTATTAATGTGCACTTCTCCTGCTGGTGACGCGAGACAGAGAGGGGGGGGAGGGAGGGAGAGAGAGAGAGAGAGAGAGAGAGAGAGAGAGAGAGAATCTTAAGCATCTGTAGGCTGGGCTATAGCTTGACTCTAACCCTAACCCTGGCCTGGTAGGCTGAGCTTGAATCTCAACAGATTGTGGATTCTGGCTGAATAAGAGAGAGAGAGAGAGAGAGAGAGAGAGAGTGAGAGAGAGAGATGGAGAGAGAGAGAGAGAGAGACACACACACACACACACACACACACACACACACACACACACACAGAGAGAGAGAGAACTGCCTAACACAAAATTGAACTAATGAATTAATGGCATCGTTCTAACTGAAAACTACCAATATGTGATCAGACGGATTTTTTTTTCTCGTTTTCTTTAATTAAAAATGAAATCCCCGTGATAGACCTGTATCTACTACGTATTTAATTTTTGCTTTACAAGGATACACACCTCCATGCACCCCCCTCTTCTCCACTCCCCCCCCTCCCACCCCCCCCCCCACCCCAAAAAAAGTTAGTTATTCATTGCTTACAGGGTCTAGCCGACTGCAAAAAGCCGAGTCAGGACCACAAAATCAAGACCACATTAACTTGGCTGGAAGAGGACTCACACCTGATCCGCATAAAAGATCTGCTGAAACAACCCTAGTGGTAACACTGAAGGCACTCCCGCAGCCAGTCACTGTACAATAAAGGCAACCCACGCAGGGGACGCTAAGGCTATACTCTAATTAATCGAACCCCCGTTTACAAAACAAACTAGAATACAAACATCATTATAAAATATCAACAAAACAAATACAATGCCTACATTACTAAATAATAATTTCATAGGAAGCCCTAGTGACCATTTGGCAGAAAGCGTCCAATATTCCCAAGCTGATACAACAGACCTCATACACAATTTAGGAGTTTTGTCCCCGAAGAGTTTTCAAGAAAAAAAAAAGGTATATGCGAGACAATAGGTCAGCTTCAGCAACAAAACACTATCTATAGTCTCTCCGCAACGTTATTTCGCGAGCCAAGCTGCTGTATGCGACAGCGGCAGCGCGCCAGATCATTTACAAACCGGCAGACCGAGGGCACTTGTACGTGACGAGGGAAAACCACTTGTTGTTAAACGTTTCTTGGACCCAGCTCTTACTTCAAAAGATAGCAAGCCAACTTGGCCTTTGAGAGGCAGAAAAGCTTGATGATGCGGAGTGGCCACAGGGAGAAAATATCTCATTTTCTTCCTGCGTGCCTAGCTTCGGTAAACCTTTCTGCCTCGCAACCCCCAAGAAACAGTTATTCCCCTTTTCACTGATCGACAGCGAAAGGGAAGAGTTTTTCTCTCCGCCCTGTTTTGCGCATGCGCCACGCCTTTTTGCTATCAGCTCTCGTCACTTCCTGTTGATTTGTTGTGTCTGGTCACGCGCCCCGTTCTTGGCCAAAGCACAACATGACGCCTCAGGAAAAAGAAGCAAAGCCAGAACAGAGCCTGAGGAAAGATTAGAACACTACAAAAAATTTACAAAATCTAGTAAGAAGAATACCAGCTGTTCCGAAACCATCTCACAATCTTAAGACACTCTCACGGAATTGGAAATCATCTCTCTCTCACTCTCTCTCTCTCTCTCTCCTTCAGTTTCCTTCCACTCTTTTCTTAAGTATCCCATCCTTTTCTAACAAGGTTCTTAAGTGATCTGCTACGTTTATAGAGAGGAAAAAATAAAGAAGAATGAGATGAGAATGAGAGTGAGAGGGAGGAAGTGAATGAAAGAGAGAGAGAGACAGAGAGGGAGAAAGTGAAAGTGAGAGAGAGAGTGAGAAAGAGGGGAGAGAAAGATAGTGAGAGAGGCAGAGAGAGAGACAGACAGAGAGAGTCAGAGACAGAGAAACAGGGAGAGAGACAAAAGGGAGACAGACATAGACACACAGAGAGACAGAGACAGGGCGAGACAGAAATGTAGAGAGGACACAGAGAGAGAGAGAGAGAGAGCGAGAGAGAGGAGAGAGAGAGAGAGAGGGAGAGTTAGAGAGATAGAGGGAGAGTTAGAGAGATAGAGTTAGAGATAGAGAGTGTACACCTGTTGTCAATAGTTGATTCAGCCTCGGTGCTTGAATCTTAATATGTGTAACTCGAGTTTAGTTATGAAAGCAACCTGTTCTCTCAGCAACAAGGCAAGAGTCGTCGTGTAAAGTTTTCCAACTTATTCAGCAAACACCAACAACTGCATACAAGATAACTTTCGGAAAATCACTTCAAAAATCGCTCCAGTAATCCAGTGAAGCTAAGAAAATTCCAGGATGACGCACGCAAAACCTCCAAATCCAAATGAAACTTACCACTGGAACAACGCATTGTCTTGCGTCATAGAATGTTTACGAATTTACAAGATTCGACTAGCTATCGCCAGAAAGGCTTGGAACATTCGATCGATAATAAACAAGTAATTCCAGAAAGCTCTAACTATACTCGATCGACGAAAAACTAAATAACATCATACAAATCTTTCTCTAACAACAGCGCAAAATGTAATCAATGGTAAATACACGCTGTTATTGCATGGAAAAAAATTAAAGAAGAATGAGTTGAGAAACGAGAGTGTGAGGGAGGAAGTGAATGAAAGAGAGAGAGAGACAGAGAGGGAAAAGTGAAAGTGAGAGAGAGAGTGAGACAGAGGGAGAGAAAGATAGTGATAGAGCAGAGAGAGAGACAGACAGAGAGAGACAGAGACAGAGAAAACAGGGAGAGAGACAAAAGGGAGACAGACAATAGACACACATAGATGACAGAGACAGGGCGAGACTGAAATGTAGAGAGGGGAGACCACAGAGAGAGAGAGAGAGAGAGAGAGAGAGAGAGAGAGAGAGATGAGACGAGAAAGAGAAGGTTTGTCAGAGACGAGGATGAGAATGGAAAGAGAAAAACTGAGAAGAGGAGGAGAGAGAGAGAAAGAGAGAGAGAAGAGATAGAGAGGTGTCAAAACGATCGAAAATGACGAGAGAAAAACTGAGAGAGGAGGAGAGAGATGAGGGAGAGGGGAGAGAGAGAGAGGAGAGAGAGAGAGGAGAGAGAGAGAGAGGAGAAGAGAGAGAGAGAGAGAGGAGACAACAGAGAGAGAGAGAAATCAAGTGAGAGATACATGACAGAGCAAAACATGAAGAGGAAAACTGAAGAGAGAGAGAGAGAGAGAGAGAGAGAGAGAAAGAGAGAGAGAGAGAAAGAGAGAGAGAGAGAAGAGAGAGGGAAAGAGAGAGAGAGGGGTGAGAAGGTGTCAGAGGGTCAAACAATGGGAAATAGAAAAACTGAGAGAAGGAGAGAGAGGGAGAAAGAGAGAGAGAGAGAGAGAGAGAGAGAGAGAGAGAGAGAGGGGGGGGGGATGGAGGGAGAGAGAGGGAGAGAGGTTCCACGCTGAATAACGTAATGTAAGAACGCCGACAACATGGGAGGCACTACAAGATTTCAACCATGCAGAACAATAGGTGCGTTTTCATTTAACACACTAAACACACAGGCCTAGCCTACAAAAACCCGCTGCAACTATAATTCTATATTTATTGACGTTGGAAATACTACATACTGTGTTAGCCACAGAA
>CM072517.1:52475766-52520766 GCA_036898135.1 Oncomelania hupensis | reverse complement strand
CGAGGAGGAAAAGGAGGAGGAGGAGGAGGAGGAGGAAAAGAAGAACAGATTAGAAAGAGGAGGAGGGAAAGACGAGCCTGATCCCAGATACTAACCGCTTGCCGATAGCGACTTAAACTTCAGTTTAACTTAAAGAGACTTTCCTTGGCCACACTCCTTCGACAGGTTCTTTAACATAACACAGTGAGTTTTAACCTCCACTGGAAAAAAAACACAACAACAACTTTCAATCAAAACTAACTCTTTCGAAAGTATTTAACATACACAGTGAGTTTTAACGCCCACTGGAGAAAAAAAAATTCGATCAAAAATTACTCTTTCGAAAGTATAGGTATTTTTAAAATGAATAAATTTTCTAGTTTCTACTCTAAATATTTAAATCGGATTGCAGACCATATTGTATTGTATCGTACTGTATTGTTGTTACGTTGAAACGCGAATGGTAGTACGTCGGAAGCGCGCACGATAGATCTAATCGTTTCGTTTTGCAAAGTATTCAATAATGGAGTTTATTTACCTTTGATTTGAGTTTGCATTGTTGTTAGGAGAGGCTTTGTATAACGTTGATAATTTTCGTTAGTCGATATCGTTGTAGAATTTTCTGGATCTGCGTGTTTACTCTCGATAGAAATTTCCCGATACATGTCGAAGCAAGAAGACGTTCCGGAATATGTATGACGTAAGACAGTAATGACGAAGTTAGAAGCGATTGGTTAAATTGCGTCAAACGAGATTGATCCAGGTTATTCGGGAGTATCAAGAGACTATTTAAGTGCCGCGCTGTTTCAAAAATAGGATAGCGTTGTTGTTGATAGTGAAGCTGGAAAGTAAATTTGAAAGTTGTTGAGTTGAGTTGAGAATTGTATGCAGTTGTTGATGTATGCTGAATAAAAGTGGAAAACTTCATACGTCGACTCTGTGACTTGTATGCTGTTTGGACGGGTTGCGTGGATAAACGAATCTGAGCTACACTCATCAGTATTTCAGCATTGGGGCTGAATCAACTACTGATAGAAAACACCAACATCGAACAGAGTGTAACAATTGTATTGTATTGCATTATATTGTATTGTATTGTATTGTATTGTATTGTATTTGTATTGTATTGTATTGTATTGTACTGTAGTTTTTTTGTGCCTGTTAATAGCAACAACCGTTGGCTAGCTCAGCCAACATTCCGGAGCTAAATAAAATAGCAGCTACCAAAGCCGATAAGAGACAGAACCCGTAAAAAATATAATAATAATAATAAAAAACATTGCTCAAAGTTTTCTTCCGTTTTAGATTCATAAAAAAGACCTTACTTTACCTCAGATACTGATAAAATAGACCTTACTTTACCCCGGATACTGATAAAATAGACATCACTTTACCTCAGATACTGATAAAATAGACCTTACTTTACCCCAGATACTGATGAAAAAGACCTTACTTTACCTCAGATAATGATAAAATAGACCTTACTTTACCCCAGATACTGATAAAATAGACATCACTTTACCTCAGGTACTGATAAAATAGACCTTATTTTACCTCAGATACTGATAAAATAGACCTTACTTTACCCCAGATACTGATAAAAAAGACCTTACTTTACCCCAGATACTGATAAAAAAGACCTTACTTTACCCCAGATACTGATAAAATAGACCTTACTTTACCTCAGATACTGATAAAATAGACCTTACTTTACCCCAGATACTGATAAAATAGACCTTACTTTACCCCAGATACTGATAAAATAGACCTTACTTTACCCCAGATACTGATTAAATAGACCTTACTTTACCCCAGATACTGATAAAATAGACCTTACTTTACCCCAGATACTGATAAAATAGACCTTACTTTACCCCAGATACTGATGAAATAGACCTTACTTTACCCCAGAAACTGATAAAATAGACCCTACTTTACCCCAGATACTGATAAAATAGACCTTACTTTACCCCAGATACTGATGAAATAGACCTTACTTTACCCCAGATACTGATAAAATAGACCTTACTTTACCCCAGATACTGATGAAATAGACCTTACTTTACCCCAGATACTGATAAAATAGACCTTACTTTACCCCAGATACCAAAGACCGAACTTCAAGCCGCGTGGTTCAATCAGAAATAGGGTCAAAGGTTACACGGCTATGATATCGAAGTACCGTTAAAACAGGGGATGTCATTCCCTATTAAAAAAAAAACAAATTGCAAAATTCAGACTTTAACGGTTGGTGTGAGCAAGGAAAGACGAATTATCATCGTTTAATGCAATAACAATGCGAATTGTAGGGTACGCCTGTTTTCGTCAAACGTATTCAAAAGTTTTGGAATTTGAGGCCTTTTAAGTTTCCGACGGAACGACCCAATGAGTGCGTCACAACGTCGCAGGCTAAAACGCAGCAGTCGGAGAAAGAGCAAACTGGTAGGGGGACTAGAGGTTGGGGGATAGATGAGGAGGAGGTGGGAAGAGAAAGAGGGAGGTAGATGATGGGAGAGGAGGAAAAAAAAGATAAAGGAAGACGGAGCAGGGAAGAAAAATGAGGAGAAGGAGGAGAAGAAGAAGAAGAAGAAGAAGAAGAAGAAGAAGAAGAAGAAGAAGATGATGATGATGATGATGATGATGATGATGATGATGATGATGATGATGATGGTGATGATGATGATGATGAGGAGAAGAAGAAGAAGAAGAAGAAGAAGAAGAAGAAGAAGAAGAAGAAGAAGATGATGATGATGATGATGATGATGATGATGATGGGGGAGGAGGAGAAGAAGAAGAAGAAGAAGAAGAAGATGATGATGATGATGGTGATGATGATGATGATGATGAGGAGGAGGAGGAGGAAAAGTAGGAGAAGAAGAAGAAGGAGGAGGAGGAGGAGGAGAAGTAGGAGAAGAAGAAGAAGAAGGAGGAGGAGGAGGAGGAGGAGAAGTAGGAGAAGAAGAAGAAGGAGGAGGAGGAGGAGGAGAAGTAGGAGAAGAAGAAGGAGGAGGAGGAGGAGGAGGAGGAGGACGTGGAGAATGAGGAGGTGGAGGAGGAGGATAAAAGAAGAAGAATTGGAAGAAGAAGAAGATAGGAGGAGGCCGGGGACGCAGAAGAAAAAGAAGAGAAGCATGGATAAAAAGCAGGAGGAAGTCTGAATAGTAGGCGGAGGAAGAGAAGGAAGACAGAATGGGTAAACACGAGTAATTAATTACCAGTATAGTAACATGCAGGTTGAACTGATTCAAAACATAATAATACTGGAGAAAACAAAAATAATCTGCAAAGCCGTTACAACCAACAATAACAACAACAACAACATGTTCACTTATGTCTCTGTACAACAAGGACTTGGGAAAACTCAGTTGGTATAGGGACGAAAGGTGACGCCGTGAAAGGGCTAGCCAAAGTTAAGTGTAACATATCTTTTGAGTTTGTGTGTTTGTGTGGTTGTGTGTGGGTGGGTGGGTGCGTGTGGGTGTGTGTGTGAGTGAGTGATGCCTATGTCAACCAAACTGATTACTGTCTTGAGTTTCTTTGAAAGCCGGTGTCCCGTTGGTTCTATGATATGAATCACGACTCCTGATTGGTTCTTTGACTTGCAACTACGAATCTGATTGATCGTTGTCGTTTGAAGTCGTCAATTCTGGTCTGTGAGTCACGGCCGTCTGCTCGGCGGGTTTCATTTTCTTTCAAAGGCTTCGTCTGGGTTGGTGGTCACATATCTTTGATCTTGCAAAATGTACTAGTCAAAGATACGGTCACGCTGAGGTTCGCCAAACTCTAGTAATAGGGTCAACCATACCGTTCAAACAGAGTACGCTTTTCTAGATGAATGATAGAATACAGATTTTTTCTCTCTCTCTCTCTCTCGCCTAAAACAAAAGGAGTAAAACAGAGAACTGCTAACATTCAAAATTTACAATAATAAGAAACAAATATGGACATAAGCCAAAAGAAAGTTAATTTCGACAACAAAAAAACCCCTCTACAACACGACATAATGCAAAACACGCAATCCTAAACAAGGCAATGAGAATTTCAAATTTCACACTACCTGTGTGCCTACGTTTTTTTTAAAAAATGCGGTACAGTTTTACCGAATCGTTTCTTGTATTAATTTCGTAAACATTGTAAAACATTGTACTGATCAGACGATTACGCAAAACGATAAATGGATGTAAATTATATAGATGGATCCGCGTTGAGCAGTGAAAGAAGCAGAATGATTTTAAAAAAGAAAAGAAAAAAGAAGAGAACCCAGGGATTAAGAACCGCCCTGAACATGCTACATTAATTGTAGTCGTTGTTGTTGTTATAATAATAATAATAATAATAATAATAATAATAATAATAATAATAATAATAATAATAATAATTATTATTATTATTATTATTATTATTATTATTATTATTATTATTATTATTATTATTATTATTGTTGTTGTTGTTGTTGTTATTGTTATTATTATTATTATTATTATTATTATTATTATTATTATTATTATTATTATTATTATTATCTATCCGCCTAATCTAGACTCACATAAATACAGAACCACTTTAATTATAAAAAGAAACGAGGAAAACTCGTGAACTATTAACAGTTAATTTATATATTTTAAAAAAACACAACTAATAACTCTCTAACACACACACGCGCACGCACATACACACAAACATACACACACGCGCGTACACACCCACATACACACACACACACTAACTCAACACGCGCACACATACACACGCGCTTGCAGATTTGTTTCACATCTTTCAATCGTTGGAAGAAAACTAATGGGTTTCAAGGGAATATGTAAATGACTAATATCTAAAAGAAACCTGCAGCTGGAGATTAATCTTTGATTTATTCTTCGGCATTCTTCGTTCCGCTGCTCACCCCTACCCCCACCCCAACCCACTCCCATCCCCTCGTATCCCTTCCCCTCACCATCCTGTCCCATCTTCCACAACTATAGTTACTTGCATGGACAGACGAAGATTAGAGTTTGTTATTCTTGGACGTGCAAAGGAGAGAGGGACGAACCACAAAAAATACCAACAAGATTTCAAGGAAAACAAGAAAGTCTGCCTCTACTTGCTAGCCCAAAGACCAAAAGCCAACGGGAAATCGTACATGTGAGCGTTCACAGGCGAGGCAGGAAATGAGACAAAGTTGCAAAAGATTTCGGCGTCAAAGGAACGGGAGAGCTAATCCTTCGCAGACCTCAAGGGAAATAACTCCTGCCAGGCAACACAAGGGACATAATCTATGCCAGCTACATAAAGGGAAGTAACTAACTGATTTGGCAAAAAAAACTATTTTTTTTATTTTTTTGGCTTGTGAATAACTTCAGACAAATTTGGGGCACAAAGCAGACATCAAACAAACCTCACTTCCTGTATGACAACAAGCCGACACAAGCTGTTAATCATTCCTGATACCGTTATTGCTGCCGTTTCGGTACCGTTGTTCGCTGCTGCTCAGTTACAACAGCAACAACAACAGCAACAACAACAGCAACAACAACAACAAAAACAAAGTCAAGCAAAATGGTAAAACAGCTGAGTTAATATTTGAAGTGATGTTTGTGTGAGAGAGAGAGAGAGAGAGAGAGAGAGAGAGAGAGAGAGAGAGAGAGAGCTGAGAGAGAGAGAGAGAGAGAGAGAGAGAGAGAGAGAGAGAGAGAGAGAGAGAGAGAGAGAGAATAAGATAAGATAACAATTTTATTTTGCAAGGGTAAAAGAATAAGCGCTGGATGCGCTTTTTTACATCTTGCCCTTGGGGCTTTAACAATAACTATTAAATACAACTCAAGGTTATAACATTCACATCATGGAACAATAACAAATAAACAAAGTCATCATTAGATAAAATCCTTTTCAAACAATTGAAATCAAATTAATGTTGTTAATCTCAATCAACAACATTAACAATTAATGTGTATTTAATTTTTAATGTGTTTTAGGAGACGTGTTCTATATGATGTAAATTTAGATGCTGGAGTGCGGAGATCTTCAGGAAAGTTATTCCACAAAATGGAACCGGAATAAGCTAGACTAGTTTTGTAGAGATCAATTCTTGGAATTGGAACATTTAATTTTGTGGACGATCTGGCAGGTTTTTTTTAAAAAAGAGAAGAAAGGTAGGAAGGTGCATTGCCAGAAAGGACCTTGTGCATGAAAACGCCTTTATTAAATTTTAGTCTGTCGGTAAGAGGTAGAATACTGATCCGTTTATAGTCATCTGGAGAGATTTTTTGTTTTAAGTAAAATTTGTTTAATTGCACGTTTGTGAATTCTAATTAAAGGTTTCATTGCATTGCCACTAGCAGAATCCCAAATAGTAGAAGAATAATCAATAAATGATTGAATATGACCGGAATAAAATAGTTTACGAGAATGTAAATTTAATAAATGCTTTATCCTTGATAATTGGTAAGTCCTTTTAGAAATAGTTTTACTAATATTTGAAATATGTTTTACCCAGGACAAATTATTGTCTATAGTTACTCCAAGAAGTTTATGACACTGTACTTCATCAATTATTGTATTGCCAATTTTTAATGGAAGACGTTTTATTGATACATGTTGTCTTTTCTGTCTTGTTGTAATTAGCATGGATTTTGTTTTGTCTGGATTCAGGGCCACGTGGTTGTATTCAGTTCATTCCTGTAGTTCACTAGCCCCTTTTTGTAATGAGGAGGAGTGTTTATTCAAGTCTATATTTTGAGAATGTAATGTAGTGTCATCAGCGAAGAGTTCACAAGAAGTAGAAATATAAAGGGGGAGAACATTTATGTAGATAGAAAATAACAACGGTCCTAAAACAGATCCTTGCGGTACTCCAGCTGTAACAATTTCAAATTGTGACTTTTGGTTATTTACATAATCCAACTGTTCTCTGTCCGAAATAAACGATTTAAGAAACTCAAGAGATTTGGAATGAATGCCATATAGGTTTAGTTTACGTAGAAGAAGGTCATGGTCTATTACATCAAAAGCTTTTGCGAAGTCAACAAATAATGTTCCAGAAAATTGTCCCTTATTAATATTATTTAGCCATTGTTCTATCATTGATGTAAGAGCTGTGTGACAAGAGTGTTTAGCTCTGAAACCAGACTGATTTTCATGTAGATCCTGACGCTCATGTCCTAGACGGGTGAGTGCCGGTAACAAGAAAACACCCAGCATGCACCTAGGTCCTTCTCCCCCATCCCTGGATGCCCAGGATTGTGCTCAGTTGTCCGGGCGTCAGACCATGCGCCCAAAGGCTGCGGGTGAGCGTCTCGGGCGGCTTGAGTTAGATCCTGTATCGGCCAGCGCCTTGAGCAGCTCTTGAGCTGGAAAAGCGCTATATAAGAACGATTGAATAATTGAATGAATAAGAGGCTGTTTTCAGTGAAATGATCAAGAATATTATTATTTATGTGCTTTTCAAGAGGTTTAGAGAGAGTAGAAAGAATCGAAATAGGCCTATAGTTCGATGGGTCAGTGCTATCACCATTCTTGAAAAGGGGTATAACCTTAGCTTTTTTGAACATTATAGGAAAATGTGTTTTTATTTCAATTCAAAGACAAAAAAGAGAGAGTGAGAGAGTGAGAGAGAGAGAGAGTTTCTTGATGTAGATATTTTTTTAATCTGGTCACTCAGGATTGTTTTCATTTTTCATTATTCACTTTTCATTGCGGCTGTATATAATTCCTGTGTAAGGTAAGAAAGATTTTGTTGAATCGAACTGAATAAACTTCTGTTGATAAAGATGAATATGGCTGCTTGAGGTCTATTTGTTTTGTTCTTGGAAAGTGTGTTTTACCCCTGATAAACGTTTTAAAATAAATAAACCAAAAATGTGTGGAGACGAATTGCGTGTTTTTTTTAAATAGTTTTTTTTTTTAAATTCGCGATTGTGATCTCAACTTTAGACGTACCTTATTTTCTCACAGAGGTAATAATTTTGTCGTATTCATTAACAGTAATCGCCCTGTCTAGCACAATCAGCCCTAACCTTGTAAAATTAGTTTGAGTATTGCTGCTACTCCTCCTCCTCCTCCTCCTCCTCCTCCTACTACTACTACTACTACTACTACTACTACTACTACTACTACTACCACTACCACTACTACTACTACTACTACTACTACTACTACTACTACTGGATGCTATGTACGCGCTTTTCCCCAAATCCTCAATCACCCTCGAAGCGGGGCGATCTACACCAACATACAGGCTCTTCATTTTTCAAACACTTATATAAACAACAAACACACATCTATCACTCAAACACTTGGTGTAAAGGTAGGTACACAGCTTTTAGAGGACGGAAAGCAACCAGATTTTTTTCTGTTTAGTTTTGAACTTCTAGACTGACTGCATCCAAAACCATTATTAAAGAAAGAGGAGGAGGAGCAGGGGGGTGGGGGTGGCGGGGGAAGGGAGGGAGGGGGATCGGAATGCCCGTAGAAATGATCTATTTAAGTCATTTAAGTTCGTCCCTTGCGGGAATCGAACCCGCGACCTTCGGCATAGGAAACCGGCGACTTACCAACTGTACCACCAGGCCACTTTACTCGTTCTTATATAGCGCTTTTCCCAGCGCAAGACCTGCACAAGGCGCTGGCCGATACAAGATCTAACTCCAGCCCGCATCCCATCCCTCCCCTGCAAACTCCCCCCTCCCCCTTTCCCCGAGGCGCCCACTTGTAGCCATTGGGCGCATCGTCTGACGCCAGGACAACTGAACACTATTCTGGGCAACCGGGTTTGGGGAAAGGGGAGATGGAGAGGAGGGGGAGGGACCTAGTGCATGCTGGGTGTATTTTGTGTAGCCGGCACTCACCCGTCTTGGACATGCGCGTCAGGATCTTTAAAATGCGTGCGTGCACAGATTAGACCTCGGTTTATGCTCTCAGATCATCCCAAGGAGTAAGAACAAGAGCGCACTGCCTATGTCTCAGGGACATAACACGTCGCCAGGCCGTCAACGGCTTTCGGACTGCAGGCGTCACGGCCTGTGCGGGCTGCAACGGTATTTCTTCACCTTCAATGCTTCCATTGTCCTGCCGTTGCGTACACGTCCACTGAGCAAACGGCGCGCCTTAATAGCAGTAAGGGTTCCTCTGTCAAACATAACAATGGGAGTGGTCCTGATTCGGCTCTTGGCAGTCCGCTGGACCCTATAAACACTGAATATCTATCTATTTAAAACAAAGGGAGAGAGTGACCTAACCGTTCGCCTCACTTTTGCACCGCCATCATGCACCGTAGGGAATGGGAAGATACTGTTTCCAAACCAGACTGGGTTTTGAAGCTCTCCGCCGATCATTCTTCTGTCATCTGGCTCACAGGAAGGACAACATTACGCCGAATCCCCCAGGTGTCCCCACAACTGGTGCGCGTTTGCCTGTAACACCCTCTTCCATACCCGAGGAGAACGCGTTATTACCATCTCCCGGGGTATTTAAAAAGGTGCCTTTCACAGCCACGTCATTCTTGCTTTACAAGCCAGTGACAATCACGGGAATAGTGTATCATCATCATCTTTTGGTACAGAATACGGTCAGGTGGACACAAAAAAGTGTGGAGGGAAGAGGGGTGAAAGGGAGAGGGGTGGAGGGAAGAGGATTGAGGAAGAAGAGAGAGAGGGGGGGGTAGGAGAGGGGGCTCAGATCAAGAGATCTAAGTAGTTGAATTAGAATCTTAATAGGAAACGTTACCTTTCACGTAAAGTACACAATCCACAAGGCCCTTTGCAAGGCAGGATAGAAACATTAGCAATGTTCATGCTATTCAGCATTAATTTTTTTGTATTGTTGTTGTTTTTTCCTGTCAAAAAGAAGTAGGTATAAATATGTTTGGATGTGTTTGTGTGTGTGCGTGCATGCGTGCGAGCGTGTGTATGTGTGTGTGTGTTTGTATGTGTGCAAAAAAGATACATTTATTCACAGTCAAGTAAAGGACAAGAAACCAGTGATGCTGTGGTTTGGGCGAAATCATTCTCGTAATAACATATTATTGCAGACCTAATCGTGTTTTAGTCCAGCTTGTAGCAATGACGTAGCAAGTCGTCAGAGCACGTGGAACAAATCAAATCATTTCGTCGCCGCCGACTCGGATTCCTCGTAAATAATTCCCCTCCCTGCCCGGAACAGGAAACAGATCTTGTGGCGCCGACGACATGCGCCAAGACGACACGTGCTCTTGCGCCCCGCTCCGGCAGGCAATAAG
Source organism: Oncomelania hupensis (assembly GCA_036898135.1). Lineage (NCBI taxonomy): Eukaryota > Metazoa > Mollusca > Gastropoda > Littorinimorpha > Pomatiopsidae > Oncomelania > Oncomelania hupensis. The sequence continues at coordinate 52,510,559 of CM072517.1, read as the reverse complement.
TTTGTTTAGACCGTTGCACGCTTTGGTAGGCTGGCGGCGGTTAGCGGGATTTATCCTCAACGGGGAAATGGGGAATAGGTTGGGAACATGAGTGGGAATCAAAGCAGGAATGGCAACTATCTCCGCCAAGGCGTGAGCAGGATTAGCCAGAGTGGCTCAATATGCTGAACGAAGGGCACAAATGCAGGTAGCCACAGACATCTTGCTCCACAGCGCTAATGGAAGCCAGCACCACGCAGCTCCAATTTATTACTGATTTATATCACTGCAAAGTTACAACGCCAAACAAACAGCATCTAACAGTTCTCTAAACGAATCCCTATTAAATGACAAGTAACAAGAACCTCCTAGTGAATCTCTCGCTATTATTTTGTTATTATTTCATTATCTTTTTCTAATTGTTTTGTTTTTATTTGTTATTACATTTGTGTATATTTTTTAAAATTCATTCGTATGTTGCTTATGATTATGTTTTCCTTATCATTGTTATTGTTCTTGTGTTGATGGCAATGTATTTTGTATCTCAATGATGTATTTATTCCGCCTAAACTGACACAGATTATTGTAACTCATCCAGGTATGCACTCACTTAAGCTTTGCCTTTTGTGTATTCCTGTTACTGCATTTATGTATTTGTCAGATCAGAAATTTAACTGAATAAACCATTGTTTAAACCAAGAACCTTTTTGTTGTGGTGGTAATAAAAAAGATTATTTAATCAAGGATCTTCTTTAATACCACCACAAAAACAAGGTTTTTAGGTCTTTCTCCCTATTAACTATTTTCCATGTGAGTGAACTAGGTTCAAACGTGTAACTGAGCAGCGAGAGAACTATACTGAGCGAGGGGCACAAATGCAGAGATCCACTGACAGGCATCTTGCTCCACTTCGCTATTGCGGCCGCTTCAAAATTAATGTTGCTAAACTAAATGCTATCCAGTCAAAATGAAGACAAACAAACGAAAGTACACTTGACAATACATTAACCTACACACAGTACTTACCTATAACATTTTAAACCTGGCAAAACGCGCACAATAGCCTTCTTCGTGGAAGGCAAGATAACAAAGTATTAATTAAGTGTAGACAATTAAATAGCTTCACCTTCAAACAACATCTTAAATTGTTCCTGCCTGGCGCTTTTGCGTGGTACTTGATAGCTGTTTCCGATTTCCCCAGTCGCATGTTATCATATGTTCTTCGAGTATTCTGCAACGAAAAAAAAATGCATCCCTCTCTAACAAAGTGTTTTCACTCTCTCAGCACTTCTTCTCTGATTAGATCGATAACACATTTTGATTGAGAGTTAATTTAGAAAACTTTCGATTTAACGCTGTTAACTTTGTAATGCCTTTGAAAAAATGTAAAGGTTAAAAGATTTCAACTGATAGGCTATTGCCTTACTCTGCACAACAATTTTACCTATTATACGCTGTTACAGGGTACAGCGGGTGTCATTTTCGGAACCGGGCTACTGCATACCAGTTGTTACAGTTCAGGGAGTTAATCAGTTCGTTACTTTGTGTGTATGCGTGCGTAAGCGCGCGCGTGTATGTGTGTGTGTATCTAAACTCACACTGTAGTTAAACGACATTGTAATTTCCATTTTATGGATTATTAAAGATTATGACTTAAAAGACTAAAATAATCATTGAATTAAATTGAATTATAATATAATATAATATAATATAATATAATATAATATAATATAATATAATATAATATAATATAATATAATATAATATAATGTAATGTAATGTAATGTAATGTAATAAATATAATATAATATAATATAATATAATATAATATAATATAATATAATATAATATAATATAATTGAAATTGAATTGAATTGAATTAGAATAAAATATAATTTGAATTGCTTTACACTGTTGTAAGCCGCAGCAATTTGAGAGTGAATCAGCAGTGCGTGTCAGAGGGCTTCGAAGTGCAAAACAATGGTTGACTAACAGGAGATCAGACTAATCTCAAGGCCAGTACTACTGACAACTCTCCTAGTTTATAGATCTGCTATGGTAGAGGTTGTTCCTTTGTCTTTGGTAACTAACTTTTTTTTTTAAGCCTTCTATATTCTCAAATCGGACATAGAGAAAAAGTGTTCCACTGTAGTGTTAATTCACGTGACTGGATGGCAATGCATTAAATAAAGCGCGTATAACTTATCCACACACAAAGAAGGGAAAGCTGTTGTGTTGTGTCCTTGGGAAAGACACTTTACTCCCGTTTCCTACTCCTTCGGATGAGAGTATAAACCGAGGTCTAGTCTGTGCCGCATACATTCCATCATAACGGACTTTAAAGATCCTGACGCTCATGTCCTAGACGGATGAGTGCCGGTGACAAGAACACACCCAGCATGCACCTAGGTCCTTCTTCCCCATCCCTGGCTGCCCAGAATTGTGCTCAGTTGTCCGGGCGTCAGACCATGCGCCCAAAGGCTGCGGGTGGGCGTCTCGGGCGGCTTGAGTTAGATCCTGTATCGGCCAGCGCCTTGAGCAGCTCTTGAGCTGGAAAAGCGCTATATAAGAACGATTAAAAAAAAAAAAAGCTCCCCGGCGCTTCAAATTTGTTTTATTCACATCCAAGCTTATGCTACAAACTATGCAAAGTAGAGTAAAGCAGTGAACTGAAGAGCGCATTATTTGTGTGAAGCAATAGTATGCTATCGCTGAACATTCAATTGTTCGATTGTTCTCTGTCTTGCTTACACCACTTAGCATACGGGTACCACTGAGCCTAAGGTACCACTGTGTCTACTGTGCGCCCCAGTTCTCGGCGCTTCAATTTTACTTAATCGCATTCAAGCTTATACTACACAAGCTACAAACAGGTTAAAGCAGCGAAGAGCGCTTTAATATTTTTTTTAATGCAATAGTAAGGGTGATGGGAGTGGGTGGGGGATTTGGTGGAATGGGGCTGGAGGAGCAGGGGTTAGGTTAGGTAAATGAGAGGAGCGGGGACGGGGGGGGGAGGGAAGAGAGAGGGGGGGGAAGAGGATATTGTCAATAGCCTTCGCACCCTTGTTGAAGCATGTAGCACGCGTATGATAACCGCCTTTCGCAAACCAATTAGCATGTCTCCAAGCCTCGTCTTCTTTGGAAGCACCCTCTGTCACAGACACAACCTTACCTTCTTTGCTTTCAAAAGAACAACCGGTGGGACTCAATTTTACTTGTGAAATTGCTGAAGAGACGACGAGGTGTTATTCTTCCTTCTCTCCCACCCTCCTCCCACCCTCCTCCCACCCTCTCCACACACACACACACACACACATACACACACCCACTCACACACACCCACAGCCACTCACACACACAAGGAAGTACACAATGAACACTGTGCAAGTTATCGTAAGTTTACTATAGTAGTTGAAGATGTGACGTGACAGTAGTACGTACATATATAGAGAAACAGAAAGTTGGTGTAAATATTACATTACATAATTATTGCTTGAGGTCCAGCGGACTCTTCCGAGCCAAATCAGGACCAGTATAGCCGAATCAGGACCACAAAATCAAAACAACTTCGCTAAAAGAGGACTCGCCCCTGATCCGCATAAAAGATCTGCCGAAACAACCTTAGTGATAACACTGAAGGGTAAGGCACTCCACCAGCTGGTCACTTTACAATAAAGACATCCCACGCAGGGGACGATGACGATATACTCTAATTTATCGAACCCCCGTTAACAAAAACAAAACAGAATATAAAAATCATTAAAAAAATATCAACAAAACACGCACATATAAAATGCCTACATTGCCAAATAATAACATCATAGGACGCCCCAGTGACCATCTGGCAGAAAGCGTCCAATATTCCAAAGCTGATCCAACAGACCTCACACACAAATGAGGAGTTTTGTCCCGGAAGAGTTTTCAAGAAAAAGGGTAGATGACTGGTCTAGCGAAGAAGAAGATAGTATAGTAAATAAATTGATAGAACATAGAAGGAATGAGAAAGAACAAAGGAGAAAGATAGCGACAGTGGGAATTTAAAGCACTAAATTTCCCGAAAGTGGGGATACTATTTATACTGAAACCCCCGGCACCCCACGGGGGTACGTTGGTGTAAAACACGAGTGATAAAGATGTATTCCTTAAAGGGATAAGGCTGGAGATTATTGATAGCGTATTGAATTTTTAGATACAATTTTCCGTCTAATGAGGGAATGAACTGAACATTAAAGTTTAACGTTTACACCCACCATTGGCGATATGGCAGACAGGGATAACCATCCAAAGGCACAAGGGGTAGGGACCTAAATCACCACTGAACCACCAGAGCAATCATACTGCTAAATTGGACAGTGAAAATGGCCACTTTTTATTTAACCCGCCACGGGATTCGAACCTGGGACATCGATGTGCCAGGCGAACGGTCTACCACTTGAGTTACGGCGGTTGGCAAGAGGGAATGATAGAAAAGGTCTATCCAATATAAGCGAGCGTTGTGGCCGCGTGGTCCAAGGCAGGACTAACTTGCCTTGTCCACAGGCTAGATACCAATGGCGCCTTACAGGCAACGTCTCGGGGGGTTCTCTCCCGGTACTCCGGTTTTCTCCACCAGCAAAAATTTCCAAAACACAACTAATTTTAGGTAGGTTGGTTTTGGGGCGCGCCACAAGCTGCGACTACGCCTTCCACAAGGCAGGTGGCCCAGAATTTCCAGCTAAAAGAGACAATAAAGTGTCAAAATTCAATCAGACATAAAAAAAAAAAAAAGAATCAATCTCCCCTTCTCTGCTGCCAGAGGTTTGCATTTGCATTTTGCATTTCGGATGAGAGTATAAACCGAGGTCTAGTCTGTGTCGCATACATTCCATCATAACGGACTTTAAAGATTCTGACGCTCATGTCCTAGACGGGTGAGTGCCGGTGACAAGAAAACACCCAGCATGCACCTAGGTCCTTCTCCCCCATGCCTGGCTGCCCAGGATTGTGCTCAGTTGTCCGGGCGTCAGACCATGCGCCCAAAGGCTGCGGGTGGGCGTCTCGGGCAGCTTGAGTTAGATCCTGTATCGGCCAGCGCCTTGAGCAGCTCTTGAGCTGGAAAAGCGCTATATAAGAACGATTAAATAAAATAAATAAAATTAGTGCTAAATGACACAGATGGCCATCTCTCTGTGTTGTTGTTGTTGTTGTTGTTTGTAGATTATAGTCACACGACACTTTCGCATATAGGTGACTACTGGACCGATTTATACTGACACCAGCGGGCCAGTTGTTGGTAAAGGGGAAAATAATATGATCACACGTTGACCAATCCGGGATTCGAACCAGCGACCTTTCGGTTACTAGCAAGACGCTCTTACCAACTGAGCTACCCGGCCCCACTGTGTTCTTAGCTCGTCAATGTATCAGCTGGGCTTGGTGAACACCCAGGGGCTGATTTTCTAAAGTATGAGAAGACGCCTGAATGAAGAAGTTCTCAGGAGAACAAAAAAAAATCTTCATACGAAAAGTTTGGATGGTTGGCCCCGGAAATGGGAAGTAACCTAACCTTTTGAAAGAGAATTCGTGGCCAAAAATAGTTCTAAAATTTCGATTTTCAGTCTTGGTAGTTTTCTTAACAGAACTAGTACGTACGTATTCATGCCTGACGTACTGCTGAAAATGAGAGTGAGGTAAAGGGAGTAAGGGGTCATACGGGAGGGGGGGGGAGGGGGGGAGGGGAAGGAGAGGGGGGAGAGGGGAAGGAGAGGATGGGAGGGGAAGGAGAGGGAGGGAGGGTTTGGGAAGATAAAAATGTAGGAAAGGGCGTTGTAACCGAGTGGAGGAAATTACGGCTTTACTTAAAAGTTATGCCTGTAGCGGTTAGAGCTCTTAGATAAGGGACCATCCGTACCTAGCCTACGGATAACTTGCCCCCGATGCTCGGGCAGCGCAGTGCCGATCCTTTTCTTTTCCGATGAGAGTATAGACCGTGTTTATTTAGTCTGCGCACGCATGTATTGCATTGCACGGATTTTAAACGTGCTTTTAACAACTCGCCGCTCACCTCCCAGATAGCAGGTACAACAATATACCCATGCTGCATGCACTAGGTCCTGCTGTTCCTAGTCCTGGATGTCGCCGCACATCGACTGTCGTGCTTTCCGTTCAGAGAACAACCCCGGATGGATGGCGATATTTTGATTTATGTCTAAAAAAAATCCAATATTCAAATCGATCAGGCCATTCTACGGTCGACCTAAAGGCAATTTTCACTGCAGGAAAAGAAAAGATCCCAGAGCAGACTGCTTTTATAAATCTAATTAAGAAGAGACCTTTTTTTTAAAAAAAATAAAGAAGGTTTTAAGAAGTGAGAGTGGGGAAGGGGAGATGAGATACGGCAGTCATGCCCCCCTCTTCCCCCCCCCCCCTCAAATAAATTTGTTTTACTAGTGGGAGAAGAAGGAAGACTGTACAGCTTTAAGAGACAATGTTTTCGGAAACTTAGCTAATGTCAAAATCAAAGATAGAACTCTTTCTCTCTCTTTTCTAATCCATCTCCTATGTCTTTCTCTCTCTTTCTCTTTCTATCACACAAACACACACACACGCGCGCGCACACACTCACACATACACACAAGCATATGCATTCTCTCTCACACGCACACTCCACCCGTTTCCTCACCTCCATTTCCCCATCTTAAATATTATAGTAGAGTCCTAGACACATGATTAACTCTCACATTCTCAACACCCTTTCGCGAAAAAGGGTAGACCCACACCTTTCACCGCATCGAGGACTAGAGAGGGTACGCCTCTTCAACAGCAGTAGGTCTTGAAGCATGCTGCGTGAATAGAAGAAATAGCGCTGACCACGGACCACGCTTCCTATGCCTCTCCCTATTGGATCAGTGACACACTTCGCCCGCTCCTCGCCGATCGTGGACTGGAGTGCGGAGGTATAAGCCTTGAAATGGGTGACTGACCTTGCTTTTTATGCAGAAAATGGGTGAGTGTATTAGCCACCCACTTTTTTCCCAGCCACCCACTTTTTTCTAAGTACACAGGAGTGCTCTTTTAGTGCATGGGAGTGCAGTTGTAGTGCATGAGAGTGTTTTCAGTACAAGGGAGTGCTCTATCCGGGACGGAGAAACTCCAGTTAATTTTCGGGAAAATTTGCAAGAAAGTTCGACCTATTTCGTCGCCTGTAACTGTAAGAGACGAACTAGGTCTTTTGAGACGGACAGAGCAAATTTTGCATCAGATTCTTACATTTCTAGAAGAAGTTTGCGTTCTTTCCGTCAAAAAATCGCTTTCCCGATTCTTACATTCTTAGTAAAACCCAGTTTTGTTTTCTACATACTTGTGTGTAGGTGTAGATGTGTGCGTGTGTATGTGTGTGTGCGTGCGTGTTGGTCCTAATAAGCGACTGAGAAAGCACGAAGGAAAACGAGAAGGGGGTGGGGGTGTTAAGGACATGAAGGGAGTGGCTACGGTCTGCTCCATTACACTAATTACAAGGGCCATCACAGCGCTGTCTGGACATCGCACCCTTCGCCACTCGCTCCCACTGACCACACCAGGGTCCAGTGCTATGTTCCCTCCATTTTCCAACGGCAGAAAAAGGCTTGTTAACAGACAGCAGACTTTATTTTGCCAAGTGACATATATTTTTTACACACGTACTTGAAAGAAAACAAAACCCACTGGTGTAACAAAAAACTAATACTCTTACTACCTAAGCCTTAATCCTTCACCATGCATAATCGGCACTCTCTCACCACCGAATACTGTACAACAATGTAGAAGAGTGGCAGATAATTAACGTGTTCCCAAAATGGGTAATCTTCATTGAGAACGCAGGGTTATCCCTCTTTTCCATCCTCCACCACTGCTATCAGAACTCATCTCTTCGATCTGTTCCTTCTGTACCATATTGCGATAGCTCTAGCTTTTGTCCCTACAATTCTATATAATTACATTCCCATATTCCCACCAGTTTACAACTTGACTACTCTAACCAACCGACAACTATTCATTAGTTAGTTAGTGAGGCCAACCAAGTTCCATCCAGCCAGTTAATTAGTTTGTTTGTTTGTCTGTCAGTTAGTTAGTTACTCATTGCTTACAGGGTCCAGCGGACTGCAAAGAGCCGAATCAGGACTACATAATCAGGACCACAACTTGACTCAAAGAGGACTCACTTCTGATCCGTATAAAAGATCTGCTTAAACAACCCTAGTGGTAGCACTGAAGGCACTCCACCAGCCGATCACTTTACAATAAAGGCATCCCACGAAGGCGACGCTGAGGCTATACTACAATTTATCGAACCGCCTTTTACAAAACCAGAATAGAATATAAACCTCATAATAAAATATCAACAAAACACATACATATAAAATGCTTACATTGCTAAATAATAATATCATAGGATGCCCTAGTGACCATTTGGCAGAAAGCTTCCAATACTTCCAAGCTGACCCAACAGATCTCGTACACAAACGAGAAGTGTTGGAAGAGTTTTCAAGAAAACAGGTAGGTGACTAGTCTAGTGAAGAAGAAGATAGTAGATTGATAGAACAAAATAGGAATAATAATAATAATAATAATAATTTATTTTGTATAGCGCAATTCAAACATAAAATGCTTCACAAAGCGCTTGATCACACGCAGCCACACACAGATACACACGCATAATAAATCTATTCTGCATTTAAAAACAAGACAACATGTAAACCTAGTAAAGGTAACAAACCAACAAATAAAAGTATAAAATCAGTCAATCAATCAATAAACTTATATAAAATAAATGAATAATTTCACAGAAAAAAATTTAAGAGAGGGACGTTAATACCAAAAGAGGCAGATCAACAATGCCTCATCTAAGATGTAAAGTGTAAATGGTGGTGAAATACAGCAGTTTTAAAAGTAGAATAATCGTTTAATAACTAAACATCGTTACAACATATGACAGGCCAGATGAAGAGAATAAAAGCTTGTGTAATGGCATTAATCTGGTTTAAAAAGAAAACATATTTGTGATTCACATAATAATAGTAACAACACCAATAACAATAATAATAATAAATAATAATAATAATAATAATAATAATAATAATAATAATAATAATAATAATAATAATAATAATAATAATAATAATAATAATAATAATAGCAGTTTCTAATTTCATTTACAGTGAAAACAAGTTAAGGGGGATCAAATGTCATTTAAAAAAGCAAAACAATTTTAAGACAAGTACACGCATACGCACATGCATCCACGTACACACGCATTCACCCACACATTCATGAGAAAGAACACAGGAGAAAGACAGTGACAGTGGAAATTTCCAAAAAGCGGGGATACTATTTATACAGAAAACCTCTGCACTCCACGGGGGAGAATTAGTTTGTCATTGCTAATAGGGTCCAGCGGACTGCAAAGAGCCGAATCAGGACCACAATTTGGTTGAAAGAGGACTCACCCCCGATACTGCAATTCGTATAAAAGTGTTACGTTGAGACTTGCGCGGCGGTCCGAATGGCACGCGCGCGATAGATCTGTTCATTTTATTTTGCAAAGTATGCAAGAATAGAGTGTATTTACCTTTGATTTGATTTTGCGTTGTTATTAGAAGAAGATTTGTATAACGTTGATAATTTTAGTTGGTCGATATTATTTGAGAATTTTCTGGTGTTGGTTGTTTACTATCGATCGAAGCGTATGGATAATTCTAGTGGTAACTATAGAAGCTTCCATCCCAAATAAGGTTGTATGACGTGAGACAGTGATGATTAAATTTGTTTAGATTGGTTGTGGTGTTTCATGCGGGGGTATTCTCGCCTGTTCTGGAGTATGCAGAGACTATATAAGTGCCGCACTGTTTCAAAATAAGAGAGAGTTGAAAGTAGAGAGAGCTGTTGAGTTAAAGTTGTAAAAAGTGGAAAGTTGATAGTCGAGAATTATAAAGTGAAAAGCGATTGAGCGATTGTATGCAGTTGTTGATGTATGCTGAATAAAAGTGGAAAACTTCAAACGACGACTCCTGCCTTGTTGATGATTGAACGGGTTGCGTGGATAAACGAATCTGAGTTATACCTATCAGGATTTCAAGCATCGGGGCTGAATCAACTACTAATAGAGAAAAAAACAACATCGAGTGTAACAAAAAGATCTGCTGAGACAACCCTAATGGTAACACTGAAGGCACTCCACCAACCGGCCATTTTACAATAAAGGCATCCCATGCAGGGGTCGCTGAGGCTGTACTCTAATTTATCGAAGCCCCGCTTTCAAAATAAAATAGAATATAAACATCATTATAAAATATTACCAAAACACATACATTTAAAATGCCTACATCGCTAAATAATAATATCATAGAAAGCTCTAGTGACTATTTGGCAGAAAGCGTACAATATCCCCGAGCTGACCCAACAGACCCCCGTACACAAGTCGAGAGTTTTTCAAGAAAAAATGTAGGTGACTGGTCTAGCGAAGAAGATAGTAGATTGATAGCACAGAGTAGGAGCGAGAAAGAACAAACGAGAATGACAGAAACAGTAGGAATTTAAAGCACTAAATTTCCACAAAGTGGTCATACTTATTATACAGAAACTCCCGGCACCCTCGCAGGGGAGACAACTATTAATGGTTCCTATATTTCTATATATGTTCCGACGACTATTATGTTAACGCAATTTGTTATCTTTAGGACTTTTTTTTAAAATTCTCACAACTTTCGGTGAGTCCCACAACTGTGTGTTCCCATAGCTGTAAGGCCCCCCCCCCACCCCCTATCCCTCCACAATTACATATTCTCACATCGTTTATATTCCCTGAACTCTATACCTCACCCACACCCCACCACCCTCACTCCCCTACCCATCTCCCTCCTACTCCCCTAGTTCTTTACTCCTATAGCGTTTAGCTGATCGATTTCAGATTTCATACAGCCACAGTGTGGGAAGACTGCAATCATGGCAAGGTATGTGGAATGAGAACTTGATTTACGAACGTCGTGTGATAGGGTGGTGTTGGTGATGATGGTGATGTTATGGCCAGTTTCACAAGTTCTACCTTTTATGTGACGTCCTTATTGGTCTTTTATGTTCATACCCACTGATTTATTTTTGATGGAGGAATAGGGCTGCGAGAACATATTAGAGCTGTGAAACACATAGGATCTTAGAGCTGTAGGAAAATAGGCATGAACCCCCAGCCTCTCCCAACCCAAACCCAAAAGATGGCCTCACCTACAACTCATGTCTTTTTTTTTTTTCATGAGCTCTTGATGGGGTGTCTTTCCTTTGTCGCTCACAGAGCGTTATTGTTTTGTGTGTGCTCCTTTCGCTCATCCTCAACGAAAAACCAAGATGGCAAGCCATTCAAATGTATTTCCAGACACTCACAAAACAAGAATTTTCAAAAGTGTTAATTTCCAGGCCGGTGTTGTGCTTCGGCTATATCATAACGAAAGAAAGGGAAAGCACTCACTGTCACAACAGAAATGGAAAATTCAAAACTGTACAGGTTGGTCTGAGGAACGGAAGCCCGCTTTGTCAATGTTTAATGTAATGACAATGCGGATTTTAGGGTAAACTCCTTTTCAAGTGGCCCAATGTAAACAAATCTTTGGAATTGGGCCCTATTAATGAACACATTTTAAAATTGTGCACTTCTACATTATGTCTCTCCTCTCTAAGTGTAGCAAAGACCGCCTCAACCCTCTTCATTCATCAACATTGCAACGTCCCTTTATTCTGTTCGTTTTTGCCTGTCTGTCTGTTTCTGTCGGTCTGTCACTCTGTCGGTCTGTTTCTGTCGGTCTGTCTGTCAGTCCGTTTATGTCTGTCTGTCTATCTGTCTGTCTTTCTCTCTCTGAATGAACTTTGAAGTTTAACGTCTACACTGCACCCACCATTGGCGATCTGGCAGACGGGGATAATCATCCCAGGGAAGATGAGTAGTAAAGGACATAAATCAACACTGAACCACTAGAGAAACGATACTGCTAAGAAGCACGGGAAAAATGGACCACCTCTATTTTGCCCACAACGAGATTCGAACCTTTGGGTCATCTACTACTGACCTACGACGGTAGGACATCTCTCTGTCTGTCTGTCTGTCTGTCTGTCTCTCTCTCTCACACACACACACGTACACACACCCACACACACAAAACATAACGCATATAGACTCGGTCGCGATTTTGTGTGTGTGTGTGTGTGTGTGTGTGTGTGTGTGTGTGTGTGTGTGTGTGTGTGTGTGTGTGTAATATGGGTAGTTTTCTTCACACGACGTACTAATGTGAATAATCTCTTCTTTGTGTAATAGGGGTAGTTTTCTTCACACGACGGGTAAATAAGATGCACAATAGTAACGCCGTTTAGCGAAGGTTAAAAAAGAATTAAAATAGATACAATACAACTTTATTAATCTTAAAATTAGCAATTACAGTGGCAGTATTAGCAAATTCACATTGCATACACACAACGAAAAATCACATCCAACAATAGAAGCACGATTACAATGAATCCATTAAACTAAGTGATGCAGCAGAGGTTAGAATTACAAACTACCCTATGTCTTACAGGTTGCATAACAATCAGAAACTCTCTCACCTGCACGTACACACACACGCCTGACTCTTCCAATGACATTTTAGATTCTTATAAGATATATGTGGGCTCACATACAAATACATGTAATGATACACATACACCCATTAAGCTTAGTAATATATAGAATTATATAGACATAAGCTTACATAATATTTGCACACATACAATGATACAAATGTACAAGCACATTTAACATAAAAACTATTATTTAAGCTTGGTTTTAGCAATTTTTGGCGTGTGATGGCCCTGAAGAGCACGAAAGGGAGGTAACTCTGTACGGTTTAGGTCTGAAGTCGTCCCATTCAAGGTATCCCTCAGACGTGATGTGGGGAAAAAATATCGCGGCCCGCTCGATGGAAGAAGCGGTAGAACCTCTAAAAATCAGCCAAGTCGGTGTTTACATAAATACACCGATCCTTTTCGCGGCGCAAAGATCAGGCGTAGCCAGAGCATCCCTGGCAGATAAGAGCTGCGCTATCCAAAAATAAAATTTTCTATGCCAACAAGTCTTCTTAACAAACTTTCATATGCTAATTTGTTTTTATTTCTTTACAGAATACAGAATCCTTTATTGTTCCATAAAAATTATCTGAAGGAGAGTTGTGTGCAGTTTCCAACAACATACATTTATTTATTTAATCCTTTTTATAGAGCGCTTTTCCAGCTCAAGATCTGCTCAAGGCGCTGACCTGAATAGGGTCTATATCAAGCCGCCTGAGGCGCCCACTGTCCCCTATACGCTACGTGTCCGGGGACGTTAATCTACTCAAGTCAAGCCTGAGGAGCCCACTAACAATCTGTTATACGTTGTAAACTGTTACTTAGTGTTAGTCTGAGGTGAACTGGCTTTACAAATTATGTTCAGCGATTCGATTCGTCTTTTCTGACCAAGCCAGCTTTCATTATGTTAGCTAGTCGTCTGATTTGAACAAGCTTTCATTATTATGTTAGCTATTTGTCTGATTTGAACAAGCTTTCATTATTATTTTAGCTGTTTGTCTGATTTGAACAAGCTTTCATTATTATGTTAGCTATTTGTCTGATTTGAACAAGCTTTCATTATTATGTTAGCTATTTGTCTGATTTGAACAAGCTTTCATTATTATGTTAGCCATTTGTCTGATTTGAACAAGCTTTCATTATTATGTTAGCTATTCGTCTGATTTGAACAAGGTTTCATTATTATGTTAGCTATTTGTCTGATTTCAACAAGCTTTCATTATTATGTTAGCTGTTTGTCTGATTAGGACAAGCTTTCATTATTATGTTAGCTATTTGTCTGATTTGAACGATCGTTCATAAGCTAGTGATTCGCCTCTTTGAAGAAGCTTCCATAATGTTAGCGTTTTGTCTGATTTGAACAAGCTTTCATTATGTTGGCTATTCGTCTGATTTGAACGAGCTTTCATTATGTTGGCTATTTGTCTGATTTGAATAAGCTTTCATCATGTTAGCTATTCGTCTGATTTGAAAAAGCTTTCATTATATTAGCTATTCGTCTGATTTGAACAAGCTTTCATCATGTTAGCTATTCGTCTGGTTTGAACAAGTTTTCATTATGTTAGCGATTCGTCTGATTTGAATACATCTTTCATTATGTTAGCTATTCGCCATACTTGAACTAGCATTCATCTTTTAGCTATATTCTTCTTATTTGAACAAGCTTTCATATGTTAGCGGTTCGTCTGATTCGAATGTGTTTTCATTATATTAGCGCTTCGTCTGATTTAAACATTAGCTTTTATACTTGGAATTTGCGACTGTAAAAGTCAGTATGTAGCCAGAACAGCACCGACAGTCACGAGTTCCACTCTCAGACATAAGAATAAAAAAGACAAATCATTTTTTTAAAGCGTTAACCTGACTAAATACGAGAATGTAAGACAGCTATGTATTGTTGATCACACATATCAATTCGACAAATTCTAACTGTGTAGTACCTAAATCTGGCCTAAAATGAAATGTTACTATCGGAATCGTGTACACAATTGAACAATAACATTACTATACATTTACATTTACTATAAATGCATCTGAGGATTCAAGGCCAGGCTAACGCTGTTAAGTGGCTGGCATGGACTGTTCCAGTTCTTTAGAGAGAGAAAAAAAACCGCTCGATCGATGTCACCTTTCAGTTATGTTCAATTCAACAAATTGATTTGTACCTGATCATCGAATTTAGACAGGTGCAGAGATCGTCGCTCAAATACACAAATAACAGTGCTGTTACATTTAAGCTTACCAGTTACAAGGCAATAATTTTTTTAAAACACATAACAGCATAATTTATGCAAAATGCGACGCCTTTGTTGATCATACCTCGCACAGACACACAGACGAACAAAAACGAACACAGACACATACACAAACACTCTCACACACAATTACTAATTGAATAAAAACTAGATTTTGAACTAGCTTGTAATCTATTATATCAGATGCCCCAGAAATTATGAAGCAGCTTCCTCGAATTTTACCATAATTACATTATTTTACTTTCAGCATACAGATCAGATATATATGTTTGAAGTAGGGATTTGGGACAGAGAACCTAGATATATATGAGTATTTCTGGGTTCTCTGTCCCAAACTTCACACATAATGAACAAAGATATTTCCCAGAAAGAAGAAATACGAGGCTTGAATGAATGCCTATAGTCCATAATGAAGGAATGAATGAAAGATTGCATCATTTTCATTTACGTTGACGTACTTACACATACACACAAACAAGCTGAGCTAAAACTCTTAGCCTAATAAGAAAATTCCCTTCCACCCGCCACCCCACTCCCCTTCTTCCCTCTCGTATTCCCGCACAAACAAAGGTTAGAGCGCTGTATAAGCAAGCTAACATAGATAGTCTGTAAGGAGTAAGGGCAGCAGGCAATAAAATAAAAAAGAGGGGTCTTTAAACGGCAGCGGTGGTAGCAATAGAGTTTATGGCGATGTAGACACCTGTAGAGCTGGTAGTCGAGCATCGGCCATTAGGTACGCAACCTGTGATCATTGTCTGATGCTGCCCCTCCCTTCTCCGCTCTTCTTCTGGCGGATTTTTCTTGCGCTTCGCTGTTATTGCAACGAAGGAGGAGGAAGACGAGGAGGAGGAGGAAGTGGGTGTGGATGGGGGAGAGAGGCGGAAAGAAGAAGAGGGATGGGGAAGGAAGGACGAGGAGGAGGAGGAGGACGAAGAAAAAGGTGAAAGCGAAGGAGATGAAGGAGAAGGTAAAAAAAAAGGAGAAGAGAAAAAGGAGGAGAAGGAACAATGATGAGGAAGAAGAAGAAGAAGAAGAAGAAGAAGGAGGAGGAGGAGGAGGAGGAGGAGAAGAAGAAGAAGAAGAAGAAGAAGAAGAAGAAGAAAAAGAAGAAGAAGAAGAAGAGCTAGGAACAAAGGAAAGAAATTTAAAGACAAATAAAAACCAAGAAGGAAAACCAAACAACAAGCCAACCAACCAACCAACCAAACTAATACAAACCAATCAAATAAGTACACAAATAAAATATACAACTTACCCGCAAGTGTAACCACAATCCACATCAGCGTCATTATGCTTCCAAAGATCGGTTCTGTTTCTTTCTTTCTTTCTTTCTTTCTTTGTGTGTGTGTGTTTTTGTGCTTGTTTTTTAAGCACAGATCACAATCACTCAATTTTGACACAGACTATACAAAAATAAAAACTGTCGTTAGATAGAATCCCCGATAGCTGCACAGTATATATAATATATATATTTTGTGGAGGTTACCAAGCGTCTGTTTTCATGTTCTGAAGATTTCATAGAACACACATCAAGGATGCAGTTAAGAGAACTTTATACTAACATATTATAACACCAAATGAGCCAAGCCATTTAAAAAATTTAAAAAACGGCATTTCCAGACACACGAACACATAGTTAAAAATAAAATCCGAATTTTCAAATGTGTTAATTTTGTGTGGCAATGTTGTGATAGAGCTTTATCCTAAAGAACCAAATTGAAGACACGGAATGAAGGGCCATTACCTCAACTACCTGCAAGCAGCAACAGCAACAACAATAAGAAAATCAAAATCGGTTAGCTATTTTTGAGATAAACCGCAAAACGCGTTAATAATAATAATTATAACTGACATTAGCGACATTGACTTTTAAGAAAGAGATAAAGGCGAATGACACAATGGCTGAGTCCAGTACAAAATAATCAAAATCGGTTCAATCAATTTAGAAAAAAGGCAACAAATTTGTTTTTGAACAAATAAAATGACATTAGGAACTACAGACCGACGAATGAACTGTCACTGTAAGAATGGTCTTGGTTGAAATACTTGTATGAAATTAAAATAAAAATCATCAAAGTCGGTTCAACCGTTTTTGAGATATACAGCAAAAGCTTTTTTTTTCTATTTAAGCAAAGAATTAACCCCAGCGGCCTTGAACTTTGAAGTAGATTAAATACGATCGCACGGGAAACTGGTCACTAACACAGGTGATGTTCTAATAGCGGTTGGTCAAACTCTGCTCAGTGGTTCTGGACGTATGGCGATGAAACATCGTACTGAATAAATATTGTTTAATCCTTGTGCAGAATGGCCGTAGTCCGTCTATCTCTGAAGATTGCAATACCAGCAGACAGATCCCTGAGAAAACTGCATTCATATTAACCAAATTGTTAACGACTGGCGCACAGGTTCAGTCAAATGGTTATCACAGAAACACAATAGTATGGCTTCACAGAAATGTTGATGCAGAAACACATATGGCTTCACAGGAATTCTTATGCAGAAACAAATATCATGGCTACACAGACATTATGATGCTGAAACAAATATAGGCTACACAGAAATTTTTATGCAGAAACACATATTATGGCTACACACAAATTTGTATGCAGAAACACATATCATGGCTACACATACATTTTTATGCAGAAACACATAATCATGGTTACACAGAAATTTTTATGCAGAAACACATACCATGGCTACACAGAAATGTTTATGCAGAAAAACATATCATGGCTACACAGAAATTTTTATGCAGATACAAATAGAGCTACGCACATAATTATCACTGATCTCCGTGGTGTTCTAAACCTGTCCGGACTATTTATTCTGGAAGCGGGCATACTAGGCACCCTGATCTATCTGGTTTCTTCTCAAGAATCACTCCGAGTCGGCCTTCCACACCTATCTAGGTGCACTGTTGAAGAAGTGATTCACACACAAGACAAACCCAGGCTCAAACTTTCCAGCGAAGAGCGCACACGGGTGAAAGCGAATTGACTTTTCATTTACACGTACACGTCGCCGATGGCTTGCGAGGTTTGATACGCCAGCCATTGGCGACCCCCTATTTACTGAATTTACACGCAAGTGCCAACGCCAGTAACGGCGGAGTTGTTGGGTTTTTTGTTTGTTTTTTTGTTGGGTGGGGGGAGGGAGTGGGTGGGGTAGGGTGAGGGTGGGAGAGGGAAAGGGGATACTCCAATCCCCAAACCTTAATCCCCCCCCCCCCAACCCCCGTGTGGCAGCTTTACGATCGTAGTGCCGCTCTGCTGTTTAGCACTTGTTTTCGGTAGAAAGATTCCACTTACGACGAAGAGTTAGTCACTTCCGGTGTCTTGTCTGTATCAGTGTATCAGCGGTTCGCCAAAAAAAAACCCACAAAAACCACACACACACATAAGAAAACAACAAGCATTCTAAAATGTACAGCAGTGATGCTGCTGCTGCTGATGATGATGATATGGTGATAGTGATGATGATGATGACGATGATGACTGAGTCTTGTATAATACAGTAATACAGGATGATATACACGCGCGCCTTTCCCCAAATCAATCAGGCTCAAAGCGCGGTGATCTATACCAACATACACGCTCACCTGTCTCATCCACCCTCACAGACACCAAATCACACACACATCCATCACTCAAACAGGTGGTGTAAAGGCAGGGAGATCGCTATTAGAAGACGGACAGAAAATCGAATTTTTATTTTTGACATTTTTATATTGACTGCGTCCTGTACCATTTTTGAAGGGAGGGAGGAAACCGGAGTGCCCGGAGAAAACCCTCGGTGACCTCAATAGTCTCGTACCTAAGTCACATACGTTCGCCCCTTGCGGGAATCGAACCCGCGACCTTCGGCATAGGAAACCGGCGACTTATCCACAGCGCCACGAGGCCACCCCTTATAGCGCAGGTATCCACGTATAAAGTTCACCCTCATTGCGCTTAGAAATTAAAAGAAAATCAGCTATAGGCAATGAACCTCACGCTGCATCTTTTGAACAGGCCGTTTTGCCCTAAACAGGTGACCTTGACGCTAGCAGAGTATCAGAGATCTATCAAGCACAGGCTGTGTGCAGGCTTATGCCCTCAACAGCCTCTGACACTCCGACTGTGATCAGCGTCGCTTTCGGGCTGACTACCTTTATAACCTTAATAACAGCCCGACAGCGGGATAAAAGCTCTATTACAGGACCACGATGAACACCGACGAAATAAGAAGCTGTCGATATGAAAAAATGTGTCGATACAGACGACGTAAGACCACGCTCTTTTAACAAAATGTGATTTTTACATTGGAAGGAAACAAGGTTGCTTTAGTGAGCTTTGGTAAAGGTGGTAAAGGTGATCCCATAGCCTTGTGGCCGTAGGGGAGCGTGAGGTTGGAGATCACACTTATCTTGGGCCAGCGTAATGAGGGTGATGCCCATCTCTCTCCCTCGCTGCTTTACCTTCCCCACCCTTAAGAGAGTAGGTACTCAGTCACAGTTGAGTCAACTGGGGGCGTTGTTATTTGTCGCTTCACGTTTTGCGGTCACCCATCCAAGTGCTGACCGCACTGGACGGTGCTTAACTTGCGACACAGTAGCGAGTGCTCCAACCACTGCGCTCTCCGACACTCCATAGTGAGCTTTACTCATAGTATATGAACCAGTACAACTGTGTGTGCGATCTATGTACATAGGAACCCTAGTACGCCTATTCCTATAATAAATTGATGTATTCACGAACGATACGTCTATATTTAGATGGCTGTTTAATGCGCATTTGTCACTTAATAAACGTTCAAATGGCTGTGTAATGCAAATGTTAATTAATAAACTAATAGCTGATGATAAACCAATGTTAATAATGGTTCCTGTCGTTTAATTCACTAGTGTGGACGAACGAACTAATCAATAAGCTATACCAGGGGCGGTTGTTAGCGTAAACTTTGGGTATGTGAAGAGAGAGGAGGCGGTTTGGTTGGGGGCCTCCTTTTTTCTCTAGACCAGCTTAATTAGGGCAGTGCGTCTCTCTCTCTCTCTCTCTCTCTCTCTCTCTCTCTCAGCTTTACTTTCTCCGGTTCTAAACAGAACTAGATAGATATCCATTCACAGTTGGGTGTTTATATCTTTCGTGTCGTACAATGGTGGAGTGCGAGCGCCTAAAGCAGTCTACTAGTTTGTAACGCGCTTTATAAAAAAAAATCAATTATTATTATTATTATTATTATTATTATTATTATTATTATTATTATTATTATTATTATTATTATTACTATTATTATTATTATTATTATTATTATTATTATTATTATTATTACTATTATTTTTATTATTATGTTGCATCCAAGTGCTATAGGCGCTCACCCCTTGGGGTCATGAGCAATCTTGCCACTGTAGATTGTTCTAACCTATAAAGGGAAAAGTGAAATCCCCAGTTGAAAACCTGTCTTGCCTTTGTAGGCATGACTGATTCACTGCGGCAACAGTAGCCCCGTTGGAGTGCCGGGGATTTCAGTATAAATAGTATCCCCACTTTCTGGAAATTTAGTGCTTTAAATTCCCACTGTCGCTGTCTTCCTCATTTGCTCTTTCCCATTCCTGATCTGTCCTATCACTCTGCTATACTATCTTCTTCTTCGCTAGATCAATGACCTATCTTTTTTCTTGAAAACTCTTCCTGGACAAGACTCCTTGTTTGTGTATGAGGTCTGTTGGATCAGCTTGGGAGTGTTGGACGCTTTCTGCCGGGTGGTCACTAGGGCTTCCTATGATGTTATTATTTAGCACTATAGGCATTTTATATGTATGTGTTTTGTTGATGATTTATAATGATGTTTGTATTCTATTTTGTTTTTGTAACCAGGGGTTCGAGTAGTTGGGGTAAAGCCTCAGCCGTCCCCTGCGTGGGATGTCTTTATTGTAAAGTGACTGGCCCGTGGAGGGCATTCAATTTTCCCACTAGGGTTGTTTCGGCAGATCTTTTATGCGGATTGGGGGTTGTCCGGTCCTGATTTGGCTCGGAAGAGTCCGCTGGACCTAAAGCAACAATCAATCAATCAATCAATATAGGCGCTCGACGACGCTGCTTCCTATAGCTTCCTATAGCTTGTAACTCAAAACCACTAAACTTTGCCTCATCTTTTAAAGCAACAAGTGCATCTATAGTAAATATAACTCATCATGACTTGTTGCTACCCACTATTTACTATAGCACTCCTTTCTTTTGGCAAAATAACACAATGACAGGGATCCCCTATTAGTGTGCAATAACGCATAAAGGCGTCGAAAATAAAATGCTCGAAAAAACAACCTTGGATCGTGATTTCTTCAATTTGAGACAAACTACGCAACGAAATGGTTTTAAGTGGTTTCTCCGATTTGGGACACACTACGCAGCGAAATGGTTTTAAGTGGTTTCTTCGATTTGGGACACACTACGCAGCGAAATGGTTTTAAGGGTAGTATAGATCGTATAAAATTTAATTACAAACTGACACGCGCAGCAGCATGACAGGTAGATGACAAATACGCGTAGCAAAAACAATGCATGACATTAAAGACACACGCGCGTATGAACAACATAAACGGGTTAGCAAACAATTCTAGACTGGACATACGCGTAGCAAACTAAGTAAGAAATTCATGACACACCTGCGTAGCAAAGTGTAGACAAAATGTTTCACAACCATCGGTAAGAAAGTAGGCCTATGTAGAAAATGTATCACAAACACGTGTAGCGAAGTAGGCCTACGTAGAAAATGTAAAGACAAACACGCGTAATAAAACTAAGTAAGAAATTCAAGACAAACACCCGTAGAAAAGTGTAAAGGAAATGTATCACAAACACGGGTAGCAAAGCAGGTCTATGTAAAATGTATAACAAACCCGCGAAATAAACAAGGTAGGAAATTCTTGACAAAAACATGTTGCACAGTGAATTACATTACATGATTATTGCTTTAGGTCCAGCGGACTCTTACGAGCCAAATCAGGACCAGAGCACAGTGAATTAAAAAATATATCACAAACACGCGTAGCAAAGAAGGCCTATGTAGAAAATGTAATGACAAGCACGCGTAAAAAAAAAACTATTGTAGCAAAGTTTGTTTGTTTTTAATGAGAATGTATGAGAACCTGTCACGCGTAGTAAAGAATGAGGAATGCACGAAATGTATGACAAACACGCGTAGCAAAGGATATAGGAAATGTTTGACACACTAACACGTAAAGTATATCAATAAGTAGCAAAGTTGATATAAAAGGTATATGACCACAATGAAATGTATACCCAACAAAGACGCGCTGCGAAGTAAGGCCTATGTAAGAGAAACACACGGAATACATTTGTATGGTGAAATGTTATGACCAACACGCGTAGTATACTATGAAAGACAGTTATGACAAACTATCGCGCGTAGTAAAAGTATATAGTGAAATGTATGAGGAACTCGCGTAGCAGACTATAAAAGTTATGACAAACTACCACGAGTAGTAAAGTAAACGGTAAAGTTTATGATAAAACGCGCATAGGAAACTATGTAAGAGAGTTATGCCCAAACTACCACACATTGTAAAGTTAAAGTATATAGTATAATTAATGACAACTACTCGTAGGAAACTATGTAAAACACTAATGACAAAACTATCACGCGTAGAAGTAAACATTAAACAGGCACGCTTGCGGGAAGGCTGGGGTGTGGGAGGGGGAGGGAGGGGGAATCCAAAACCACACACAATATAGAAAATAAGCGAAGTAAATGAATGTTGGTAAGTTTTATGACAAACCCGCATAGCAAACTATGCAAAACGAAAATTACAAAACTACCACGCGTAGTTGTACACAATAAGCAGACTCGCTGTTGGGGGGAATACAATCCAAATCATACACACACACACACATACATCCACACACACACAACACGCACACACACAGACACACACTCACACACACTTTGAAAACGCTGAACACCACAACCTTGTAAGACGCAATGAGGACCGAACAGGAACAAGAACAATATACAGGAAGATTCAGCGCACGGAGCACAGAGTGCTTGGAATTCCTCTCACAAGTTCTCTGCACTCGTCACACATCGATTGGACCAGATCAGCTGGCGCTCATCTCAATCCCTACGCTCCCCCCCCACCCCCCTCAAACACACCTCCTGCTACTACAACTACTACTACAACTACTACTACACCAAACAGCATGAAACCACGCCGCCGTCAGACCTGTACAGCCGAAGCTAGCACAACAACCACAACACTTAAAAATCGTCGTACGGACGGACTGACTGACTGGACTGACTGACAAGCTGCAGACACTGAGGACGCACATGGTCGAAGAGTGGAGGAAAGGGGGAAGGAGGGAAGGGAGAGTGGGGGAGGGGAGAGGATGGGGAAGGGAGAGGAAAGGAAGGGGAGTTAGATGGGTTGAAGGGACTAAATGGACTTTGGAAGGGAAGGAAGGAGTACAGGAAGAGAAAAAAAGAGAAAGGGAAAAAGAGAGAGAGAAACAGAGAGAAAGAGAGAGAGAGAGGGAGAGAGAGAGAGAGAGAGAGAGAGAGAGAGAGAGAGAGCTCGGATGTCTGCAGTATAGTTGTAGAAGTAGCAGACCTAATAGTAAGTATAATAAGTACCTGCAGTGCGTAGTCACAATATGGATTACAAACGTACAAGTTACAGGACAGTAACATTTCTTACTTTAATTTTCTTGCTACCAAGTGTCCTGAATGGTCATTAGATAGAACGTTTAGAAGAAGAAGAAGAAGAAGAAGAAGAAGAAGAAGAAGAAGAAGAAGAAGAAGAAGAAGAAGAAGAAGAAGAAGAAGAAGAAGAAGAAGAAGAAGAAGAAGAAGAAGAAGAAGAAGAAGAAGAAGAAGGAGAAGAAGAAGGAGAAGAAGAAGAGCAACAACAACAACAAAAACAACAAAAACAAGAAGAAGAAGAAGAAGAAGGAGAACAACCACAGAACAACAAGAACAAGGACAACAAACAAGGGACAACAAACAAGGGAGACACATTGGCCTAATGGTAGGGCTTTGGCTTGCGGATCTGAACGTCCCGGGTTCGATCCCAGGCCGGGGCATTGTGTTGTGTGCTTGGGAAAAACACTTTACACCCGTTTCCTACTCCTTCGGATGAGAGTATAAACCGAGGTCTAGTCTGTGTCGCATGCATTCCATTATAACAAACTTTAAAGATCCTCATGTGAGCGCGGGTGACAAGAACACACCTAGCATTTACCTTAGGTAAAGCGCTTCACTTGGGGGTTTCGAAAATAAAAGTGCCCGAATTTCACCTCGGTGGTAATAAAGTTGTTAAAATAAAATAAATAAATAAATTAATAATAATAATAATAATAATAATAATAATAATAATAATAATAATGCAGGATGCTATCACGCGCTTTTTCTTCAACCGAACTCAAAGTGCAGCGATCTAAATAGATCGCTTTTACAGAAGACGAAAAATGAAATCAATGATTTAAAAAAAAAAGTAAAAAAAAATAGATATAGATATAGATAGTCGATATTTAGATCGACTTCACCCAATTCCATTATTGAAGGGAGAAAGGAAACCGGAATACCAGGAGAAAACCGTCCTCAAAGTCCTCAAAAGTCTCGAACCTAATTCACGTAAGTTCGCGTCTGCGGGGTTTCACACTCGCGACCTTCGGCATTTTTATTTTGGGCATTTGATAAATTTATAGTCCCCGACACATTTAGCATATAGGAGACTAGCCTTCGGCATAGCAAACGAGCACGACTATCAACTAGATTGTTACCAGGCTACCCTGGTGGTATAATAACAATAATAAGAATACTGGAGGCTGGAATTTGCTTTGTTTGGTGTCCCTTTTCCCCAAAGCGCTATGAGCAGGCCTCAAATGCAGAAAGTTTTTGTTTGTTTTTTTGTTTGTTTGTGGGTGTTTTTTTTTTAATGCGCTGTATATGTTATGATTCACTCCGTCCGTCATTCATTCAGCCCTCTATCTATCTAACTTCCTGCGGTTTTCAAAAAGCTATGTAATCAGGTATGTAAGCCCAGGTGCTTTTTGGTTTTAATGTTCAGGAAGGCTCTCTGCCTTATGGCCGCAGTAAAATTAAAGGGACACGATTTGACCATGTCCCCTCGATACAGCCGTTTAACACAGTGAATGGCGCCCCAATGAAAGAAAACCCGCTTGCAACAACGACAACAACAACAGCAACAACAACAACAACAATTAACCCAACTCTTTCCAAAGAATAGTTGACTTATTTTAGGTTAATAATTTCCGTAGTTGTGGTGCCTATTAAAAATAGCAAACGCTATAGCTCACAGGCGCCTGTATCTGGACACGCGAGCGCCTATGCCTATGACGCCTCTCCCTTGGTTATCTATAATACAAAGAGAAAAGGGAGACGCGTCATAGGCATAGGCGCTCGCGTGTCTAGATACAAGAGCCTGTGCTAAAGCTGTATTTCTGGCGCTAAAAATAGCATCTAACAAAGCCGATCAGAAGCAGAGCCTATAGAAAAAAAAAGCTGTTCGGTAAGTTTATTCGTTTTAGGTTGATACATCAAACCCTCCCCTACTCCAGACATCATATCAAAGATGCACTCTTGGAGGCGCAAAGTTCATTCAGAAATAGGGCCAAAAATCACAGGGCTACGGCATTGGTGTACCGTTAACAGGGGAAATCACTTCCCTGTCAGAACAGAAATGGAAAATTCAAACTTGATACGGTTGGTTTGAGCAACGAATGCCCACTGTATCACTGTTTAATTATAATAACAATACGAATTTTAGGGTAAAATCGTTTTCGCCGAAAGTAAACAAAGCCTTCTAATTAAAACCATTTAAGCTGCCTTACTGCCATCGAGTTGTATTGCTCGTTTGGATTTTTTTAAACTTTAATTGTTGGGAGGTAATATTAGTCACTCCTGCGGGGTGAAATCAGAATTGAAAAGCCTAGAGATAAGAAACAGCCTTCTCTCGAGAGAAGGATCAGAAAACAAGATAAGAAGGATAAAGAGGAGAAGAAATAATCTGGTTCTATTTCGACCTTTTAAAAAGGGGAACAAACCTGCTGGACAGTCCGTTTCACGAACTAGTAGCCTGCCAGTATTCCGCTTTTACGAACATCTGTAATGAAGAAAATATTGACGGTTTTGCGAATAAGAAAGTGCGCTATAAAAAAGTATATTATATCATACCTTTGTTGTCGTTTTCTTTTTATTGTTGTTCTTGTTCTTTTGGTTTTTGTAGTTATTCTCGTTGCTGATGCTGTTACCGTTGCTCTTCTTCTTCTTCTTCTTCTTCTTCTTCTTCTTCTTCTTCTTCTTCTTCTTCTTCTTCTTCTTCTTCTTCTTCTTCTTCTTCTTTCTTTCTTTCTTCTTCTTCTTCTTCTTCTTCTTCTTCTTCTTCTTCTTCTTCTTCTTCTTCTTCTTCTTCTTCTTCTTCTTCTTCTTCTTC
This sequence comes from Oncomelania hupensis, assembly GCA_036898135.1. Classification (NCBI taxonomy): domain Eukaryota; kingdom Metazoa; phylum Mollusca; class Gastropoda; order Littorinimorpha; family Pomatiopsidae; genus Oncomelania; species Oncomelania hupensis. The sequence continues at coordinate 52,484,267 of CM072517.1, read as the reverse complement.
TTCTTCTTATTCTTCTTCTTACAACAGATGTTTGAGATGCCGTTTAAGCTAAGGCCGTTTACGCTAAGGCTGTTTCTCCTACTTTCTTCTTCCTCGACGATCAACTCTTCCTCATCCTCCTTTTGTTCTTCTTTTTTTTTTTTTTTTTTTTTTTTTTTTTTAAAGAAATCCATTGAGCCTCTGCTCTTGATGGGGTGGAGTGTGTGGGTGGGAAAGAGGGCTTGCCACTTTGACCACGCGGTCTATGTCCGTAACTTTTATCAAAATTCTTACTTGGCATCTTGCCGGCCACATCCTTTTGGCATGAGGGTGCCAAACTTGATTTGGCTTTTCTGTTTTAATCACAGCACGTCGCTGTCTTCGTATTGTCCTTAACATTTAATATAATAGGACGTAAAGCTTCGACTAATGAAATAAAATGAAATGATGGAAATTTAGTGCTTTAAAGTCCCACTGTCACTGTCTTTCTTCTTTGTTCTTTCTCATTCCTATTCTGTTCTATCAGTCTGCTATGCCATCTTCTTCGCTAGAGCAGTCTCCTACTATTTTCTTGAAAATTCTTCGAAAACTCCTCATTTGGGTATGAGGTAAGGAATGGCGAAAGGAGATTTAGTAAAACAAGGGTAGGGTACTGAACAAACACAGAACCAATACGAGACCTATTAAGTTTAAATTCACTGTCTGCTGGACATCAAATCAATAGACCACTCCCCATCCCAACCACCGTACCCTTCCAACTAACCCCCCAACCCTCGCCCTCGCTCTCTCCCTACACCTCCCCCTTCCTCCCAACCCCTCCGTCCCGCAGTTTTACCATGCCCCCACTCCCACCCGTCTTTCGCTTTTCCTCCTATTTGCTGTACGACAAGTTTGAAAGATACAGAAACTTCCCCCCAAAAAAATAATAATAATAAAGTGTTGCCCTACAACGGACCCGGTCCGCGTTTTTTGAGCCTCAGCAGAACCGGTCCGCGGTTTTTGAATCTCAGCCCATCAGCGTCGAAGTCAAATAGTTAACATTTAAAATTTAAAACAAAAAAAGAGGAAGTAGAAAATATGAAAGGAGAACAACTGGTGTTTGAATGTCACCCGATGTATTCCAGCCTTTACTGAGGTTTAGGACAGACCAACTGTAGTGTAAAGATGAAGATGTTCTGCAGCTGCACACCATCATTCATAACCAGAACTTCCACTTTGTTCCTATCTTACCACAGTGTGCGCCACGGTTCTCAAAAGAGTTCTCAGTATAGTATTTGTTAGCCACTCTGCCCCGACAGCTGTTTCTATTCCTGGAGCGTCTTCAACGTCGAAGAAGGAAGGTCTCTTTCCAATGAAACTCGCCTTGAATCAATCAAATCTACATCCACAAAGGACTTTAAAGTTACGACAGTCGACAACGCGTAAGTCTTTAGTGTAGCATGATGCTTTTTACACAGCCTAATAAATAATGCTGACATCGGTGATTACTAAAGAAGCAAGAATGTTTTCTCGGTCTTCAAAACAGGAACATGAGATTTTACTTCCTTTCCTTCCACCTTGGGGGGTGCCGGGAGTTTCTGTATGAATAGTACCCCTACTTTCTGGAAATGTAGTGCTTTAAATTCCCACTGTCGCTGTCTTTCTCATTTGTTCTTTCTCATTACTACTCTGTTCTATCAATCTACTATACAATCTTCTTCTTCGCTAGACCAGTCACATACCTTTTTTCTTGAAAACTCTTCCGGGACAAAACTCCTCATTTGTGTGTGAGATCTGTTGTATCAACTTGGGACTATTGGACACTTTCTGCCAAACGGTCACTAGGGCTTCCTATGATATTTTTTTTAGCAATGTATGCATTTATATGTATGTGTTTTGTTGATATTGTTGTTTTTTTGTAAACGGGGAGGGGGAGGGAGGAGGGGGGGGGGGTGTTACACTCAGTTTGATGGTGATGTTTTCAATCAGTAGTAGATTCAGCCCCAATGCGTGAATGCTCCTGATGAGTGTAAGCACGGATTCGATTATCCACGTAACCCGTTCAATCAGCATACAAGTCACTGAGTCTTCGTATGAAATTTTCCACTTTTATTCAGCACACATCAACATCTGCATACAATTCTCAACTCCACTCAACAACAACAACTCTCTCAAAACAGTGCGGCACATAATTATATAGCCTCTCTGTCACCGCCACGACTCCCTCTGAGCAGACGCCACAAACAAACAACTTACGCACGCAGACAACCCAGACAGAATGGCGATTTCCCGCAGACGTGAAGGGGTGAAAACACAACAATTATATACAACTTTCAACCTATTTATTCATTCAAGCCACACACTCATACACATACAACATTTACACATGAAACGAAGAAAAATGATGATGAAACAATCAATGGTTCAATGAAACAATGGAATGGTATGTCAGGATGATCGAGGGTTGCTATTCAACCACGTCCATGTATCGAACCGTGCACAGCAAATGTCCGTTGCACGTAAACAAACAAGAGGGGGGTTCAAGTGTTAGGAGAGGGACAACAAGGAAAGAGCCAACCTGGCGGAATGAAGTCCCTGTCGAAGTCCCCGTAAAGGTATCCACCCCCTTCTCGTAGCTGTTATCGACCGGCGCTGATGATGTCCAAACGTGGTGGCGTCGCCGCCCCCACTCGCCGCTGACGATGGTGATGAAATGATGATGGTTACGCCGTAGTCGCGGCAGCCCTGCCACCGTCGACGTCACACAGCTGGACTCCTCCCGTCAGCTACACCGTGAGGCCAGGTTCCGTCCACTCACGTCACAACCACCACAGGAAGGGTGGGGTTGAGGAATGATGATGACGTGTAGACAACGATGGATGCGGAACGTTACAGATGATGATGATGATGTTTAGTCCACCCGACCAAGTGCCGTCGCCGTTGACGCACGACGTTGGTTAACGTTGAACAACGTTGCCCAGTTGATGAACTGTCGAACTGACGAAATGTCGAACGAACTGTCGAACCTGCAACATGCTTGTCGCATTGTTAATATCATGTCCACCTGATTCTGTCCCCCTCCCCTCCAATCACACTCTCCCCCCTCTTATACTCAACTAGCTTTAGATGCTTGAAGGGACACAACTGCTGTTCGCTTCCCTTCCTTGATTCACTCACTTATCCTCTTTAGCTACTGTTATTGTCACTTGTTATGGCCCGGTCACACCGCCCGCACTTTGTTGGAGCGTTCCTTGAACGGTAGGGAGGGGGGACCGAATTTCGACAACGCTCGTCACCGCGCACAAAATGGGGAAAAAATCGAAAACACGGGCGTTGCCTTAGCGGTGCACCGCTGAAGCCGGCGTTGCTATAGCGTTGGCTTAACGGTAGCGAGCTTTGGTTTAGCGGTGACGCGAGCGTTGATAGAGCGGCGTTCTGCGCATGCGGGCGTTGGCTCGGCGGGGGTTTAAAGTTGGTTTAGCGGCATACCGCTTTTGACTACGGAGCTGAACGGATCATCATGCCACGTGGACAAAAGAAGAGGAAGGCTGGAGAAGGAAAGGCAGCAGCACAGTGTTCAGTTGATAGCCACCATTCTCTCCTGCCAATCCACTGATCCTGATGGGGAGTTGCACCAATGCTTGAGTAGGTTTCGCTGCCTCTTCCCATCACGTGAGGCTGTGTTGGGGCCTTGCACAACGATAGTGTCCTCCAAGTTCCGTCCTTCTCTCCATGCCCCAGGCTGCAGGTTCCCATCTGCTTGTGCACGGTCCACAAGTCTGTTCTGGACCACTGGGAAGCGGGTGCGCATCAGGTTGTGGAGGATGCAGCAAGCTTCCACGATGGTTCTGACAGTTTCATGGTGATGTTGCATGGTGGTGAGCAGAATCTGGAACATGTTGGCCAGGATGCCGAAGGCGTTCTCCACGACCCGTCTTGCCCTGGACAGCCGATAGTTGAAGATGCGCTCTTCATGGATGAGGTTTCTGGTGCTGTACGGCTTCATGAGGTAGGTCCGCAGTGAGAAGGCGTCATCCCCGATGATGAAGTAAGGCACATCCTGATTGTCATTGGGTAGGGGATCTGGCTGAGGAAAGGCATGAATCCTGTTCTGGTCCAGCCCACGATGGAGATCACTTTCGTTGTAGATCTGAGCGTCTGAGGATGAGCCATTGCCTGATAGGTCAATGTAGGTGAACTTGTAGTCAGCATCCACCATGGCAAACAGGATCACGCTGTAAAAGCCTTTGTAGTTGTAGAATTCTGAGCCAGAGTTTCGAGGAGCTTTACAGGCCACGTGCTTGCTATCAATGACACCAACTGTGTGGGGAAAATTCCATCTCTGGTACCATTGGTCAGCCAGGTCTCTCCATCCTTGTTCAGTTGTTGGGCAAAACACGAGTTCATCTGTGTACTCCTCAGTGATGGCCTTTACCACTTCTCTGACTACCACACTGATGGTGTTGTGGGGAACCCTCCAGGCGTATTGCATGTTTCTCTAGGTGTTACCAGAGGCCAGGTGCCGTAGGGTGATTGCCACTTTGAGACCAGGTTCCAGGCTTGCTCGGTAATTGGTGTCTTGCTTGGTCAATCTGTGGGTCAGCCTCTGTACAACTTCATCAAACATGGCTGGTGGCATCCTCATGAAGTGCTGGAAGGCTCGTGGATCCTCATTCCTCAGCTCCCCCATCAGCTTGTCATACAGTCCATGTTCAGGCCTTCTCAGAATCCACTGTCTGACCCACACAACTCTGTCTCTCCTTCTTCTCTCTCTTCTCCTTCTGTCAACAGCTTGTTGCAATCTGAGGAGGTTCTGATTCTGCTGCTGGATTAGTGCACCAATCATAGCAAGTCTCTCAGCATCCATGGTAGTACAGTTTTACTGTAACTTTGAGCAAATTCGATGTAAATGAGGTCTGCACTCAACGGCAGCTCGATTCCAAATGGGCTCCAGGTCCATTTCTCCCCGTATTTATAGCCAAATTCTGATCCCGCTCCGACACCTCCATATCAACGCCAAACCAAAGTTCATCACCGCAATGGATCGCTGCTTCAACGCCAGACACCGTTCCAGCAATCCCGTGTCCGCTCGTAAAACGCTTACAACCGCTCCACCAAAGTTTGTGCAACGTTTAATCACCGCCTGGGCAAAGCTGGCGAAGCAGCGGTGGTCCAGCGTTCAAGATTTCTGCGTTGGTCTAGCGGAACCAAGCGTTCACGAACTTGCGTCTAGCGGTGCCAAACTTTGACTGGGCGTTTTTGGAGCGGTGGTGAACTTTGCCGGAGCGGAAAATTATCCACTCCTCACCGCTCGCAATATTTTGTGCAGCTCAAAACTTTCGGAGCGGTAGGAGGGACCATAAGCGGTGGCTGAGCGTATACGGCGTTGCCTTAACGGGGGGCCAACTTCTGGTGAACGGTAACGAGCGGTGATGATTTTTTTTCACCGCTCCAGGAACGCTCCAGCAAAGTTCTTGCGGTGTGACCGGGCCTTAAACAAACACACAATTCATGAAACTCAATGAAATTATGAATGCATGAAATGAGCAATGCTGCAAATGAATACATGTAAACATCAACACATTATTCATCTCAAGCAACCACAACAACAACAGCAACCACTTCCATCCTTACTTCCATCCTCCCCTTCATTCTCTTACCTCATTCTCCCTCCTTCAGTCGCACTCTTCCTTCCTTCTGCCTCTCCTCAGTGCAACCATCCTCATCCTTCCCTAGCCTCACACACAACTATCATACAACACCCCAAACAGCCAGCACTAGGGTTTCTGGGCACAGTAAGGAAAATACACCATTTCACTCACCCACACGGTTCGAATGTAATCGCACTCGTTGACCTTACTCCACTGCTCTCCCAACGAATACTTCCAATAGGGTAATCCTGTAGTGCGTAGTTTCCGTAGTGGACAATGCCTCACACTACCTACCAACACTAACACCAAACTTTGCTATCCTTTACCATACTCTGCACTGAGTATAACACTAAAGAAAGCAACAATTTCCACAACTAGTATTATTCTGGACCAGTTAATATTATCCGTCATTAACCGCCCTACCCTATTCCAGAACATACAAAATCAGAGCACCAGACACCACGTCTACACAATAGCTCTATCAAACATGTTCTGCCAAAACGTGAGTACACTTCTTTACTGGCTAACCGGCCTGTGCTGCTTGCCACGATTTGCACGCTTCAACTACAATAATCACGCACTCGGCAACACGCAATTGCTACCCCCCGCCCTTATACTCTTCATCCACACAGACTACCCGGTTTTCATCACAGACTGCCCTGTGACACTCTCTCTTCTCCCGAACACCCTGGATCAATCGCGTATGACGCAATTTAACCAATCGCTCTATACTTCGTCATCACTGTCTTACGTCATACATCTTTCTAAACATTCCAGGAACGTTCTCAAACTTCAGGAAGTTTCTATCGACAGTAAACACGCGAATCTAGAGAATTCTCTAATAATATCGATTAACAAAAATTACCAACGTTGTACAAAGCTTCTTCTAACAACAACGCAAACTCAAATCAAAGGTAAATACACTCTATTATTGAATACTTTGCAAATCGAAACGATTAGATCTATCGTGCGCGTTTCAGACATACTATCCTTCGCGTTTCAACGTAACAGGGGGGTCGATAAGTTAGAGTATGGCCTCAGCGTCCTCTGCGTGGGATGCCTTTATTGTAAAGTGACCGGCTGATGGAGTGCCTTCAATGTTACCACTGGGGTTGATTCAGCAGATCTTTTATGCGGATCAGGGGTGGGTCCTCTTTCAGCCAAGTTGTGGTCTTGATTTTGTGTCCTGATTCGGCTCTTTGCAGTCCGCTGGACCCTGTAAGCAATGAATAACTAACTAACTCTCCACCCCACCCTCTATCCCCAACCCACCTCTTGAAAAGTGACGACTACAGAAGGTGAAATTTTATACTATAAAGTAGTCACAATTATGATGAGTAAGATCAAACAGGAGTTAGAAACCCAAGCACAAAAACAACAATCTGAGGTGTTTTTTTCTACCGCTGCTTTGTTTCCATCATTTCTTTTACGAAGCAATCGTGCACTAAACAAAGTAAAATTTCAAATGCGTGACGTATCAGGAGGCTTTTTTACCATATAATATAAATATAGCCTATAATAACGATAGTACCATTTGACAGCAGATACAACTAATACGTCTTTATACTGGACCCTATGTGTGTTTGTGTGTGTGCGTGTGTGTGTGGGTGTGTGTGCGTGTGTGTGTGTGTTCGTTGATCCAGCTGTATAGTTCGTACTGTTGCTACTATTATTGGTGATATGCTATAATTTATTATCTGACAGCCTGTCTGTTAAATGCATTTAAAAAAAGGTTTACTGTGTGGGAAGCTACTGTTGGGAAATTTAGTAACAAACAAAACAACTGTGATAAGGAGAATTCCCTAGGCCTTCTCTCTCTCTCTCTCTCTCTCTCTCTCTCTCTCTCTCTCTCTCTCTCTCTCTCTCTATCTCTCTCTCTCTCCTTCCCTGCACCCAGTATATTACATTCAGAGCAACGAGAAAGAAAAAAAAAAGAAAAGAAAAGAAAAGAAAAACTTGACTGCGAAGTTAATACTGTTGTCTGTGCTAGATCCTCGCAAGGTAGGTCATATGCAGTCACTAAAGTTACACTGTTCCAAAGCACACAGCGTAGCCGAGACGACTAGCCAAGGTTTCTCAGTGGAGAGACGAACGCAACCCTCCGCTAGTCTCAGTTGACGATACTAGTTTCACAACTAGTACTTCTCGCCAACCTTGCGAGCGCTTAGCCTAGGCATCGGAATCTTTTGTATGGCGCTGTGAAGAGAGGGGCGGCAGCGACGGGAGAAAGCAAGGGAGATAATGACGAGCAAGGGCAGATAATGGTGCGATAAGTACAAACCAAGGGAGGCGACGCGTGAACAATTGGATTCTCGGGCCCGAATTCTTCCCCTCCTCCCACCCCCCTCGTCCTCCCTCTTTCCTCACACCTTAGTCCAACACCATACAGAGCATATGAACGATGAATGCTGTGCTGACTTTCTCAAAAAATGTGTTCGCAAAATCTCTATGATCTAAAAAGAACAAAAAAAAATTTTTTTAACGGCCCCAATTTGATTTTTGAAGGCATTGTTTTGTTTTGGTGAAAACGAGTTTACCCTAACATTCGCACTGCATTTACATTAATGTAAACAATGATCAAGTAGGTGTTTTGTTGCTCAAACCAAGCGCTCATGATTGAATTTTCCATTTCTGTTCTGAAAGGAAGTGATTTCCCCTTTTTAACGGTACACCACTTGATTAGAGCTGGGTACTGTGGGTCAAAGTCGTACCGGTATTACCGCGGGTATTTTTAGGTCGTATCGGTATTTCGTACCGGTATACCGCGATTTTAAGTGTTACAATCAAATGGGATATGGCACTGACAGTAGTGACCGAGGCAAAAGAAAGATTGTCATACACTTCAAAACAATTTCAAAGAACCACATTTCCATAGAAACTGAAGCTTTAGTA
>CM072517.1:52468266-52470766 GCA_036898135.1 Oncomelania hupensis | reverse complement strand
ATAATAATAATAATAATAATAATAATAATAATAATAATAGTTTCGATTCAGTCTAAGGGAACAAACTCCTTACTGAAAATAATTGGAACATGCAGTATTTACTTCCCTTATTTCATGGATTTTCCCCCGCCACCACCCTCATCCCACTCCCCACTCCCTTCATGGCCAGCCAATACGATAGAGGAAATAATATGCCTATATTTATAGTATGTGGGTTATTTAATCCGGTCTGCAGTATGATAATGACGATGATGATGGCGGTGCTGCTGCAGATGATGATGAAGATGATATTGATGCTGATGATGATAGTTGTGATCATGATGTGGAAACCAGTCCAGGTATAATAATAATAATAATACAGGATGCTATACGCGCTTTACCCCAAATCATTCAGGCTCAAAGCGCGGCGATCTATACCAACATACACGCTCACCTGTCTCATCCACCCTCACACACACCAAACACATATCCATCACTCAAACAGGTGGTGTAAAGGCAGGGAGATCGCTATTAGAAGGCGGAAAGAAAATCGAATTTTTATTTTTGAAATTTTTATATTGACTGCGTCCTGTACCATTATTGAAGGGAGGGAAGAAACCGGAGTGCCCGGAGAAAACCCTCGATGACCTCAATAGTCTCTTACCTAAGTCACATACGTTCGCCCCTTGCGGGAATCGAACCCGCGACCTTCGGCATAGGAAACCGGCGACTTATCCACTGCGCCATATACCTCTGCGCTACACTGAAAACCAAAATGTTCACGTGATCTTAACACTACCAAGTCAGCATGATCCTAAAATCGATCTTTTCTGTGAAGGCGCCAGGCCTGGTATTGTGCAGTCAGCTCTTCAACCTCTCCCCCTCCATCTCTTTCTGGATTCTGAGCTTCCTCCTCAACCGCCCCCAGTCAGTGAAAATAGGCAGTAACATCTCGCAGTTCCTGACCCTGAGCACAGGCGCACCCCAGGGGTGTGTCCTGTCTCCTTTTCTATACTGCCTGTACACCAACGACTGCACCTCCCATCACGAGTCAGTTCAACTCGTAAAGTTTGCCGATGACACCACCGTTGAGGGCATCATATCCAATGGAGATGAGTCAGCCTACAGGCAGGAAGTCGACCTGCTGGTGTCATGGTGCAATTACAACAGTCTCGAGTTGAACGCCTCCAAGACCAAAGAGATGGTGATCGACTTTCGTCGGAACGCCACTCCCATTGACCCCCTCTTCATCAACGGCCAGCCCATCGAGACAGTTGAGTCATTCAAGTTTCTGGGCTCACTCATTTCCTGCGACCTCACCTGGGATCTCAATACCGACTCCATCATCAAGCGAGCACAGCAGAGGATGTACTTTCTCAGGCAGCTGAAAAAATTTGGCCTGAGGAAGGAAATCCTCACCCAGTTCTACCGCTCTGTGGTAGAAAGTGTTCTAACATTTTCCATCTGTGTGTGGTATGGGGGTGCATCCCAACAACAGAAAGAAAAACTAGACCATATTGTCTCCACTGCCAGCAAGATCATTGACACCGATCTCCCCTCTCTGGCCTCCATCTATACCAAACGCCTGATGAGCAGAGCCAGAAAGATAGTGGATGATGCCTCCCACCCCGGATACCACCTCTTCGAGCTGCTTCCTTCTGGCAAAAGGCTCAGAACTATGAAGACCCGTACCTGCCGCTTCAAGAACAGTTTTTTTCCACAAGCAGTGTCAAACCTCAACTCCTTGTCTGGCACCCGATGATCCCTGACTATCTCAGTGACTTATGCATAAGAGAGAGAGAGAGAAAGAGAGAGAGAGAGTGTGAGAGAGAAAGAGGGAGGGGGGAGGGAGAAGTGTGTGAAAGAAAGACAGAAAGAAAGAGAGGAAGAGAGAGTCAGAGAGAGAGAGAGTGAGTAGAGGTAGTGATAGAGAGAGAATTTATAGATGTATGTAGAGTGTGTAAGATAAGAGAAGAGAATTGAGAGAGCGAGAGATAACGTGTGTGTGGATGTGTGTGTATTATTCTATATTTGATTTGATCATTCTGTTTCTTCCAGTCAGTATTATTCCTAGTCTTGTATGAGTGTGTCAGCAAGTGGATGGTTGCGCGTAGGTGTGGTTGGCTTTGTTATTGTGTTTTGTATAAATATGTGTGCCAACATCAAAGTGTATTCCTCGTGCTTGTCACCTGGCGAAATAAAGTTCTGTTATCTGTTATCTGTTATCTGTTATCTGTGTTATCTGATCCCAGAATGCTTCAGAATAGGTATGAATATAAATAGTTCATGCGATACCAAGAAACAAAAAGAATTAGCATCGATCTGCTTAACACAGTTGGCTTCTCTACACACAAAGCTCGCTTTCTCTTTTTCTTTATGCTGTACACAATATTAATAAGCTTCCCCCTACCCTACCCTACCCTTTTCCCCCGCACTACCCATCCAGCACAGGCAGAGGCCACCAGATAATATTGTCTACTATATTAGCCAACTCGTTTAGTTAAAAATGTGCCTCGCCACA
>CM072517.1:52173266-52463266 GCA_036898135.1 Oncomelania hupensis | reverse complement strand
TGTCCTCAGCAACCTTCATGGCTTCGCTCATAGTATCCCCACTTTCTGGAAATTTAGTGCTTTAAATTCTCACTGTCGCTGTCTTTCTCCTTTGTTCTTTCTCATTCCTACTCTGTTTTATCAATTTACTATACTATTTTCTTCTTCGCTAGACTAGTCGCCTAACTTTTTTTTATGAAAACTCTTCCCAAACTCCTCATTTGTGTATGGAGTCTGTTGGGTCAGCTTGGGAATATTGGACGCTTTCGGTCAAATGGTCACTAGGGCTTTCTATTATATTATTATTTAGCAATGTAGGCATTTTATATGGATGTGTTTTGTTGATATTTTATAATGATGTTTATATTCTATTTTGTTTTTTGCAAACGGGGGTTCGATAAATTAGAGTATAGCCTCAGCGTTACCTGCGTGGGATGCCTTTATTGTAAAGTGACCGGCTGGTGGAGTGCCTTCAGTGTTACCATTAAGGTTGTTTCAGCAGACCTTTTATACGGATCAAGGGTGAGTCCTCTTTTAACCAAGTTGTGGTCCTGATTCGGCTCTTTGCAATCCGCTGGACCCTCTAAGCAGTAAATAACTAACTAACAGATAGTCTGCTGGTGTTGATTCCTGTCGTTCGTTGTCTGGACTAGTTTCTCACTGTGGGTAATTCTTGTGCAAGGAATGGTGGGGGCAGGGGTGAGAGAGAGAGAAAAAGCTAGAGAGAGAGAGAGAGAGAGAGAGAGAGAGAGAGAGAGAGAGAGAGAGAGCAGGGTGGGGGAGGTAGAGGGTGGTGGTGGTGGTGAGGGAAGGGGAGCTAACTGCTTTTGCTGGCATAATAGCGATTGCCTATTAATCAACCCAGCGCCAATCAATTCCCCTCCTCCCCTCTTTCCTCCATTACATCCACCTTCGTTTAAGTGCAAGGCCGGAGGAAGCACGTGAACCCGACGAAATGCGCAAATACCGCCTCTATTTCACATCTCTACGTATTTCTTTCTTAAGCTTTCACGTTACCTCGCTAGAATTCTCGCCACACTCGCCGCTGCACTGCATGCAAAGCAGTATCGGCGCACTTCTCGTCAGGCCCCGGTTAACCTTTAGATCTACAAAACCTACAAGTTTGCCAAGGCTTCCCATTGCATGTAAGTTAATTGCAGGCCTCGCCACGTTCGCAAGGAATGAAGCGCTAGAAAACTCACTCCACTCTCGCTAGAATAGTCTGTAGGAAACGGTCTCTCTGCTATGAACACTCGCTGGTGGCGCGGCTAATTGTAAAGCATTTATCGGGTACAGGGTAAAGAAACGTACCCGGATTCGATTTTTGTCAGAGTGTGTTCAGGGTGACGCGTTATAACTGTTTCTCTGGGGACATAAGGTAAGTCTGGAATCCTATCTCAGTCTTATGAACTAATATCGATTAAAACAAACAAACAAAACCAACATAGGCCTACAAACAAACAAACAAACACACACACACACACACAATCTTGAAGTGTATCTTTTTTTCTTTCATCGTTTTCATATAGCGCTTTTCCACCTAAGGAGCTGCTCAAGGCAATACAAGATGGAACTCAAGCCACCCGATGCACCCAATAATAGATTATAGTTCAAAATCTTGAACAACATTCCTCCAAGACTTATATTTTTACAAAAATCTTTCCATTTCTTTCTTTCTTTCTTTGTATTTGTCAGCTGAATTTCTTTCAATAATCTAATATCAGTGAACCCATTTCTGATTAGATTAATCCCATTATTTTTAATCGTTTTTATTTTAATTTTGTTTATTTTATTATTTTTTATTCATTCAACAATCTAGCACAGAATGTGTTTGAAATCGACGCAAAAATTACCTGCCATTTTAATTTTTTTTTGGAGTAAACATGAATGGAAAAAAGGTGTACCATTCTTTTGAAAAATAAAATACATAATATATTTCAGGTTTTTACTTCTTGTGTTATCGTCCAAATAATTATATTTACTTTAAAAAACACCATCTTCGGTATTACAACTCGGTCATGAATCAGCGTGAATGTCTTCAATTTAAATGAGCACTGTTGAATGCCTTTCATACTTCCTTGATAGCTCAGTGGTCAGAGCGCACGACTTGTGTGAGCGCGTCATGGGCGACGTGGGTTTGAATCCTGACTTCAGCAAACTGTTGTGTGATTGCTGGATATTACGTGCCAGCGCCTTGAGAAGCTCTCTGCGCTTATATTGTCCGTGGTATAAACATTTGTTACATTGAATTGACTTGAATTGATTCTTGTTGGTATAACAAGGTGGTGGTTGGCGGAGTTCGTTTTCTGAAGCTTTTTTTTTTACTTGGCCTTAATGTTATCAACCCCCCTAGTCTGCAGCCTCTATTGTTATTCTTTGGCTTTGCATAAAATCAATGACGGGTTGTCCACAAACTAGGTAACAGCCAAGAACTAGGGCATTTCGCAATACAGGAAATGAACATTATTTTGAACAGCGCTTTAAACTGGAAAATGAAAAAAGAAAGAAAGCGCTATATAAATGCAGTTATAATAATAATAATAATAATAATAATAATAATAATAATAATAATAATAATAATAATAATAATAGAAAGAAGAACATTGAGGTTTAACGTCTACACCCACCATTGGCGATATGGCAGACGGGGATAACCATCCCAGGGAAAGAAAGGTAGGGACCTGAATCAACACTGAACCACCAAAGCAATCATACTGCTAAAATGGACTGTGAAAATGGCCACATTTTATATCACCCACCACGGGATTCGAACCTGGGTCATCGGTGTGCCAGGCGAACGTTCTACCAATTGAGCTACGGCGGTGGGCTAAATAATAATAATAATAATAATAATAATAATAATAATAATAATAATAATAATAATAATAATAATAATAATAATAATAATAATAATAACAATAATAATAATGCTATTATTTTTGGTCGCACAAAAAGAAGGCGAGAGAAGGGAATTAAAGAAGGAAGTAAGGAAAGAAAGAAAAAAGGAAGAAGAAGAAGAAGAAGAAGAAGAAGAAGAAGAAGAAGAAGAAGAAGAAGAAGAAGAAGAAGAAGAAGAAGAAGAAGAAGAAGAAGAAGAAAAGAAAAAGAATAAGAACAAGATGAACAAGAACAAGAAAAACAAAAACAAAAACAGAAGATCAAGAAAAAGCCAAGAAAAGCAAGAACAACAAAAAGAAAAAGTAGAAGACTAATAAGAACAACAAGAAGAACAAGAAGAACAAGAACAAGAAGATCAAGAAGTACAATAAGAATAAGAAGAACTTTGGAACTTTGCCCCCCTTTTTTTGTTTACACAACATGATGTAATTATTCAAAATGACAAGAGGCTCATAGCCCTGGGGGTTGTATAGCCAAAAGAAGAAGAAGAAGAAGAAGAAGAAGAAGAAGAAGAACTCGTTCGTTTTTCACTTCAAACGAATTTTTAAAATCGATTTGGTTGAACATAAACATTTCCCTTACATGTCCCTTTAACCAATCTCTACATGAACCCGTAAGGTAGTCTGCGCGGCATTGATATTATACTGTACATGATATCAGTCTTATCTCGCAGCTTTATCTTCTCAATGGCGTATAGACGCCCTGTTTGACCAATCCACATATTCAGTTGTGTCCACATGAGATCAATACCAGAAGAACCGAAAGCATTCAGGATAGAATGACATATCCTTTCGTTAACATGTACTGTACACGTACACACGTAGCACAATATAATATGCCGGCTATCACTGGATTTTATGGCTCCCGCTAATGGGCTACTTAATAAAACTGTAAAATATAATAATACCCTCGAACACTCCTTCGGATGAAAGCGTAACCCGATATCTAATCTGCGCACGCACCTATTCCATCGCAAGGACCTCAAAGATTATGACGCTCATGGCATATGTGCTGGTGACCGTGAGCGCCATGCAGCAACACAAATACGGGGTGGCCTCGTGGCGCAATGGATTAGTCGCCGGTTTCCCATGCCGAAGGTCGTGGGTTCGATTCCCACAAGGGGCGAACGTCTGTGAAATAGGTACGAGACTATTGAGGTCACCGAGGGTTTTCTCCGGGCACTCCGGTTTCCTCCCTCCCTCCCTTCAATAACGGTACTGGACGCAGTCAATATAAGATTTCAAAAATAAAAATTAGATTTTCTGTTCGCCTTCCAATAGCGATTTCCCTGCCTTTACACCACCTGTTTGAGTGATGGATGTGTATTTGTTGTGTGTGTGTGTGTGTGTGTGTGTGTGTGAGGGGGGTGGATGAGACAGGTGAGCGTGTATGTTTATAGGTACAGATCGCCGCTCTTTGAGCCTGACTGATTTGGGGAAAGGCGCGTATATAGCATCCAGTATTATTATTATTATTATTATAAATATACATAAACCCATGAAGCAATAGCTTGGTCCCTTAATCTGTCTTTCTCCACCCCCGCTTTCCTCCCCTTCCCTCATTCCCGGTCGCCCGAGGTTGTGCTCCACTTTCTGGGGCGAATGACGACGCGCCCAAAGGCAGCAAGCAACCCGACCGGTTTGAGTTTCGATCTTGTATTGGTCAGCGCCTTGAGCACTCTGGCATCGAAGCGCGCTATATCAGAACGATTAAAAAAACAACAACAACAACTCACGAACAATACAAGAGGGGCCAAAGTCACTGTAAGAGGAGAGTGATCTGTCCTTTTGGTGTCCAAAGGCACAGAGATGAATGCACTATAGCACACGCCTTATATGCACAAGCCATGTCAGTCGATAAAATCGGTTAGTGGGAGTGACGAAGTAGTCTATTAACGGAGGTACCATAGTAGATTCCGTTCAATAGTTTATGGGCCACTCTCGGTTCGTTTAAATGTGGTTTTAGACCTAGCTGTCTTTCTCATGCATAGTCTTTTTTTTTCTTCTCTCATCTTACCCCCGTTGGGGTGCCGGGGGTTTCAGTATAAATAGTATCCCCACTTTCTGGAAATTTAGTGCTTTAAATTCCCACTGTCGCTGTCTTTCTCATGTGCTCTTTCTCATTCCTGCTCTGTTCTATCAATCTGCTCTATACTATCTTCTTCTTCGCTAGACCAGTCACCTACCTTTTTTCTTGAAAACTCTTCCGGGACAAGACTCCTTATTTGTGTATGAGGTCTGTTGGATCAGCTTGGGAATATTGGACGTTTTCTGCCAAGTGGTCACTAGGGCTTCCTATGAAGTTATTATTTAGCAATGTAGGCATTTTATATGTATGTGTTTTGTTGATCATTTATAATGATGTTTGTATTCTATTTTGTTTTTGTCAACGGGGGTTCGATAAATTAGAGTATATCCTCAGCGTCCCCTGCGTGGGATGTCTTTACTGTAAAGTGACTGGCTGGTGGAGAGCATTCAGTTTTACCACTAGGGTTGTTTCAGCAGATCTTTTATGCGGATCGGGGGTTGTCCGGTCCTGATTTGGCTCGGAAGAGTCCGCTGGACCTAAAGCAATAATCATGTAATGTACATGTAATGTAATGTACGTTAACACAAATGTAGATGTTTTAACGATGTGCTTCTGCGGCCCTATACTAAGTCTCTAAAGTTATCTAGGTGTCTCTAAAATTATCCATCGTCGTCGACGTCAGCTATTATTATTATTGTATGTACTAAAACAAAACGTGCAGTCCAACTGACACACAATCAATCAATCAATAAATAAATAAATAATAAGAAAGTCAATAAATAAACAAATACATAAATAAATGTATAAAGAAATGCTGTTATAAATCGCACTGGATATTGGCGGTACGTTGTACCCTCGTCGTTCATTCCTTCATTCATAAATTCCTACCGATCATAAATAATGATGATAATATTGTATGCTATACGCGCCTTGTTCCTACATTAGACTCTCAAAACGCGGCAATCGCTAACCAACATACATGTTACAGACACTCCCACACACATAGACAACAAACACAGTCATACAGTCATTCGATGATGGAGTTGGGGGAGGGAGGGGAGGGTAAGGGCTGTGAGTGGAAGAGGGGATGGGTGGTTGGGTAAAGAATTATAACTGACAATCTTTTGTATTAGCCCAGTGGTATAGTAGTAGTACACACGAACACTCTTCGCTTCAACCCTTGTTGGCGTAGTCGCTTTGCACCACTGAACCCACTGAAAGGGTCATTGTTAGGCCCAATTGTGCATGTCGTAAGTCTATACTGTGTTGTTGTATTCTTTGAATATTATAGATAAGCTTATATATGAATAATGCATCGAGATAGTTTCCATACGACTATAATATTCTAACCTCAAGGGGATTTAACGAAGAAGAATGGATTCCTCGATAACATAGCGGTACCAGTCCTATGATGAGATTGTCCATTCTATATTTCAAGTCAAGTCAAGAAATCTTTATTCGCGCACACGCACACACACCCTCACACACACATACCCTCACATACACACCCACACACACACACAAAGGGTTACAGTGAAAAATTGGCTTGTCGCTAATAATATACAAATAACCACATCCATACACACACGCACACACCCACTCACAAACACACAGCAGGTTCACAGCTATTAAAAAATACATACCTAATTATATACACAGCTCCATGTGACATATAACATACACATATAATCAAATACATGTCTACATTTACATCGTTAATACCCCGTGTGGTTTAAGAACCAGTCCTATGGGATCTTTGACGTATGCGTTTGAAGTAAATATTATATACGTCCATTGATCATTGAATGAGGTTCAGCTGATCTGTCTCTGATCTTGGGGAGCAGTTTTATGAGAGAAGCGTACAGGAAAATAAGAAGAGACTTTACACCTCTATAGATATAGGTCATTTAGAGGCTTAGGCGTTGCGACTTCCTTATAACCCGTCATACAACTCTACATCCACTTCACTCTTCCTTCCCCCCACTCCCCTTTGTGCTTGTTCTTGTTTCCTAACACCATTATACCAATGTCATGTATACCTGATTGCAAACTTTAACGTCTGTCTGTTTTTCATTAGTGTTGTAAATGCAATTGTCTTATCTAATGTTTGTAGCTGGCTTAACCTATGTTACACTCGATGTTGGTTTTGTTTTTATCAGTAGCTGATTCAGCCCCAAGGCTTAAATCCTCCTGATAAGTGTAACTCGGATTCGTTTATCCAGGCAACCCGTTCACTCAGCAACAAGGCAGGAGTCGTCGTATGAAGTTTTCCAATTTTATTCAGCGTACATCAACAACTGCATACAATCGCTTTTTCACTTTTTTCACCTTACAATTCTCTCTACTTTCCTCTACACAGTCCATCAATTATATAGTTTTGTTTTTCTAGACTCAGATAACGTCAGAATGTTCGAGCGTGACACATTACAACCAATCGGAATAAACTTCGTCATCACTGTCTTACGTCATACAACATTCTTCATCGTAAAAGAAGCTCTCAGCTTATAGTGGATCTATCTAGATTCTTCGATGATAGTAAACAAGCAACTCTAGAGAATTCTCCAATAATATCGACCAACGAAAATTATCAACGTTATACAAAGCTTCTTCTAACAACAATGCAAAATTAAATCAAAGGTAAATACACTCTGTCATTGAATGCTTTGCAAAACAAAACGATCGGATCTATCGTGCGCGTCCCACACGCACCACTAAGCGCGTCTCAACGTAACAACCTACTTTTATTTAACTGTGATAATTCATGTTTTAGTCACGCCTCAATTTGGCAGCATGTTCTTCATATTACTATACAGTACCTATACCATTGTCATCGTGTTAATTAATAGTGTTTGATTGCTGGAGTGTCTGAGTATGTTTATGTGAATGAATAGAGAAGCTATATCTGATGTTTTATATATTGACCCTGATATTTTGTCCTTGCCATGTTTCATGTCTATGTCGTAGACATGTTTGAAAAATTTCCTTGTGTAAAACTGGGGACAATAACATCACCTTGCATCTTCTATCTTGTACGTCACTAATAATTCTAAACTTTCAGGTAGAACACCACAACCATCATCATCAACAGCACCACCAGCAATAACAACCGTCACAACAACTACATCAGCAGCAACAACAACACTAACATCAACAACATCAGCAGCATCATGACGGCAGTAGCTCCTGATTCCAAAGGGCAAGGTCCTCCGCCATCCTACCCACCCCCACCCCAAGCAGCCTACCCCCCGCCTGGAGGTCAAGCTCCCCCTCCCCCACCCTACAGCTACGGTCAACCGGGCCCTCAGGGGTACGGGCAAGGGTACGGTCAGCCTGGCGCCCCTGGCTATGCGGGCACTAGCACCAGTAAGTGTCACTGTTTTGTTTACCTTCTTCTTCTTCTTCTTCTTCTTCTTCTTCTTCTTCTTCTTCTTCTTCTTCTTCTTCTTCTTCTTCTTCTTCTTCTTCTTCTTCTTCTTCTTCTTCTTTTTCCGTTGTAAACTGTATAATTATTCTAAGTCTAATACTAATACGAGCAGTGCTTCAGTAAGGCAGTTAGCGAGTCAGTCAGTCAGTCAGTCAGAGGCAGTGAGGTAGTCAGACCAACTGTGCACATAAATATTAATTAGCGAAATGTTCCTCCGCTCACGATGTTGTTTGGTACGTGCATACATACCAATTATCTGTAAATTGATGAGTTCCAAGTCCAAACCGTTCGGCTGCGGACGGGTTCGAATCCAAATTAGTAAGACAACCTTTGACAACTAAGAACGGTGACCTAATCTTTACCTAAACCAAAAGAGGGGGAGATAAAGAGAGAGAAAGAGAGAGAGAGAGAGAGAGAGAGAGAGAGAGAGAGAGAGAGAGAGAGAGAGAGAGAGACGGGGTGGGTAGAAGCCGGGGCGGGAAGGGCGGGTCCATTCGTCAAAATGACGTTTAACGTTTTAAATGTTGAAAGCTGTGTTCCCTTCTTGACAGACGTGGTGATCGTGGGAGGCGGACTGGGGCCGGTGAACGGGGCGACTTGCAGGTACTACGCCAGTCCTCAAACCATCATCTGTCAACACTGTAACGCCACCGTCACCACAGCCACCACCTACTCCGTCGGCACTTATGCCTGGCTCATAGCCCTCATCATACTGCTGCTGGGGTACGTCAGGTTATTTCGGTCACTGCCTCTCTGTGTGTCTGTCTGTATAATTATGTCTGCGTGTTTCTCTGTCTGTCTGTCTGTCTCTCTCTCTCTTTATCTCACAGTTTGTTGACAGAGTACTCCACATCATATAAATGAGTTTATGGAAATCCAGCCATAATGGCTTTGCATGAAAACTTATAATAAAACAACTACTACTACTACTACTACTACTACTACTACTACTACTACTACTACTACTACTACTACTACTACTACTACTAACTATAATAATAATAATAATAATAATAATAATAATAATAATAATAATAATAATAATAATAATAATAATAATAATAATAATAATAATAATAATAATAAATAATAATAATAATAATAATAATAATCTCGGCGCATTTAATAATCCAATTGAAAATAATAGGCATGTGAGTATAAGAAATAAAATAAAACAACATAATGGTATTTAAAAAGTATTGGTAACCGCCCCCCCCCCCCCCACCACCACCACCACCCATCAAATCCCCCACTACCACCACCAACACCCTTCTGCTTTGTTTCTCTTCATACACAGATTCTGGCTTGGCTGCTGTTTGATCCCATTCTGCATCAACAGCTGTAAAGATGTGACCCACACCTGCCCCAACTGTAGCTGCAACGTCGGACGTTATACCCGCATGTGAGCAGTCGTCGTCGTCGTCGTCGTCTGTTTTCTGCTGCGTCTAAATCAACATCAACAACGAGAACTACAGCAGCAGCGCCACTGCCAAGGGACAAAAATGGCAAAAGCAGAAGCGACGTTGTAATAAATACGACAACAGCCTTAATAACTTTCACCATTACAAACAGCGACAACAAATGCAAGAGTCCTTATCATACAGCAGTTACAGTTGTCGTAAGTTATAATGCAGCGAGCTTTGAGCATGAGTCCTGTCTTTTACAGAATACAGAATTTATGTAGTCAAATGACGACATACATTGCATATATGAAAATTGCCCCGATGTGGGTAAACAATCGCACACACACACACACACACACACACACACACACACACATACACACACCCATACTCACACACGCACCCACACCCACACACACACACACATTCTTGTGTGCGGTGACAAACGATGTAATTTTAGAATGTAGGAATCGGATAGCACATTTTTGACAGAAAAAACGCATTTTTGAAGAGAAAATGGTTAGGGTAAGGGCTAGTTGCAGCGCTGCAGCTAGCCCTTACCCTACCCCTTTTCGAGAAAGTTGACCTAGTTCGTCTCCTATAGGAGACGAAATAGGTCGAAATTTCTTCCAAATTTCTTCCGAAATGGACTGCATTTTCTCCGTCCAGGATAGTGCACTCCTCTGTACTTAAAACACTCTCATGCACTACAACTGCACTCCCATGCACTAAAAAAGCACTCCCGCGTACTTCGAAACAAATGGGGAACGCGAGACAAATGAGGAACGAGCAAATTACCCCATTTTTGACTGAAAAAGTAAATTCCGTTTCTCATTTCTGTCGTTATACAACAACACTCTCTCTCTCTCTCTCTCTCTCTCACTCACACACTCACCCACACACACACACACACACACACACACACATACACATACACGTCCACATCAAAAACCTTACGCAACACCTCGTTTTTAACTGGTCTGTCTGTTGAGCGAAATGTTTGAAACTGCGAACACAGAAGTAAAATCGATTCAGTTCAATTCAATATTTAAATTTCACGTCTGTTCACAACAATGTGATTTGTAAACATCGAAAACGAATAAAGCTAAAGTTGTTAGATAAAAAACAAAAGTAACTGTTTCGTCAACACTGTATGAGAGTAGCATCAGCGACAGCGGCAGCAAAAGCTAGGAACAGCGAACTACCACCACAACGACATGAGCAACCAACAACAAATAAATAATAATTACAATATATTCCATGCCATTTCGTGATAATCAAAATCCGTCCAATTGTACCTTATAATGTTATTGATTGCGTTAGTTGGTGCAGGTTTGCTTACTATTTTGGGGGATAAGGTCATTATTCTCTCCACCTCTCTACCGCCCCCCCCACTCCCCCCCCCCACCCCAAAAAAAAGTATCCTTTTGGAAAAAGGAAAGTGTTATTGTTCATTGTTAGCTATATTTTGTAAATTAAACTGTTATGTACTATATGTATTGAATAGTCAGCTGGCTTGCGCTTGGCCAGTGTCTAACACTTGAAAAAGAATTGAGGATTATTTGAGGATTATGTCATAGATGCTGCTATTATTTCAGGCCCGATTCCAAAGGCGAGAGACTACTTAATCTATATAGTGTTGTACATAACTTTTTTTGTCCCCATCTCTCTCTCCTGTTTGTGCGTACTAATAATAATAATAATACCAAACTAATGAATATTTTGCATTGAGGCGATATACGTTTTTTGTAGTTGTTGTTAAACATCTATTGTCTTAATTGTGTTGTGCTTTTGAATATTAATAGGAACGTTAGTTTTGACTGTGATATAGACATTTCGACAAACAAACAAAATAATAATGAGACTGAAATTATATGTTAATGCAGATTGTTTTGTAAAAAAATATATCATGTCTTGCTGTGTGTTATAAATATCTGTGATTTGGATATTGTCATTTTAGGTTATATAAGTATCAACGTTAAAGTGCTTTGCAATAGGCAGATTCTCTCTAGATTTCGGGCTCTGTTGGACTGCGAATAGCGTATAAACGCAATCTGCACAGCGAGCTCGAAAGGCGGCGCTAGCCACAATCTGAGTCCAACTATTCAAATTAGGTGTGAACAGGAGAACAACAGTGTTTTAAGGTCACCCGATAGAATCTGACCCCATCCTTTAATAAGGTATTGGGCAGAACAACGGTCAGTGGCGTAAAGCTGAAGATTTTCTGCAGCAGCAGCCCACCAGCATTCATAACCATAACTTTCACAGCGCCGCTTTCTTACTGTAGTGTGCACTACGGTTTTACCCACTGTCAGTGTCAAGAGGCTGTTGAGACATACTGTCTACATATAGGAATGAGCTTGCGATGTGGTAAGACGGCTTCAAAAAAGATACTGATGCTCATGACCCATAGATAGACCTGGCCTTCGGAGAAAACCCCTTCAGTGGGCTAAGACGTTGACGGGTAAAATGTTCGCAGGTCTGAATATACACGCCTTTGGTCTGAATATACACGCCTTTAGTCTGAATATACACGCCTTTGGTCTGAATATACACGCCTTTGGTCTGAATATACACGCCTTTGGTCTGAATATACACGCCTTTGCTTAACAGATCTCTGATCATTCAGCTAGCGTCAACGTCGCCTGTTTTAGTGGAAACTGCCCTATTTTTATTGTAGTTTTACGACCACATTAAATTATATATTTTTAAAATAATTATTGTCCAGTTTTGCGAACGAGTTAAATTATGGCCTATTTAAATAATTATTGTACAGTTTTATGAACAAGTTAAATTATTTGCTGATGATATTTATTTTTTTAAAATATAAATCTTATCATTTATACGTTGCAATTGTATACAAACAGATGTTTGGTTTTGTCGTTTTTACAATAAACTCAAATGTTTTGATTGAGAATTTATTTAGTCTGGGCTTGTTTTGATGTTCTTTGTTGGTTTGTTTGTTGGTCCCTTTATGTGTTTGTTGATTTGTTGCGTTTGTTTATGTTTGGTTTGGTTTGTTTATTTCTTGTTGATTTTGTGTGTCTGTTTTAATGTTGCTTTTCGTTTGTTTCATTTGCTGTTTGCTTGCTTAATGCAATAAAACAAGGGACTGCAAACATTCAAAACTTACAATAATGAGGAACAAATGTGGACATGAGCCAAGGGAATGCTAATTTATATACACCACCACCCTCCCCCCTCCCCCCAACCCTCACAAAAAAACACTAAAAATTTAAAAAAAAGAAATAAAAATAAAAACAGCAACTAGGCAACACGACACAATTCAAATTTTGGTGTTTCTAATGTCTGACAAATGTGTGTCAAATCGCTTTGACAATGAACGGCCGGCATGTTTCTCCTGTGTGCACGAACAC
Source organism: Oncomelania hupensis (assembly GCA_036898135.1). Lineage (NCBI taxonomy): Eukaryota > Metazoa > Mollusca > Gastropoda > Littorinimorpha > Pomatiopsidae > Oncomelania > Oncomelania hupensis. Next base: position 52,450,157 of record CM072517.1, on the reverse strand, counting down.
GGAAGTACGGCTGTCTATGTCCAACAAAGTAAACGTTCGTCAAATTGAAAATGTGCATTGTGTCCTTATGCCGTTTTGTGTGGCTAGGTAGAAACGGCTTTATTCTGACTAGTAGTAGTAGTAGGCTAGTAGTGATAGTAGTAAAGTAGATTAACGTCCCCGGACACTTTCGCATATAGGGGGCTGAAGATAAGAAGTCGTGGTTGAATAAGAAATCAAGATGAAATGTTGCTTGGCTGGTGCAGGATGTCATTCTTTACTGTAGGATGTTAACCGTTTCGGCAAGAGAAACCTGCGCAAATCGGGGGTAATGTGCAGGCGCGCAAAAGGTGTAGGAGTCAGGTCGAAGCTGCTCGACGAGGCGTATACATAGAGAGGCGTGGCCTTGGTAGCAAGTGCCCACAAAGAGGTGTAGGCACAACGTGGGGAGACACTGGCGATGCGTAGCCATCCTCCACAGGAATCCCGATGTCGCCCAGGAACAGAAAAAGAAAAAGGGCAGCCAAGGACTGGAGCGACGGCCTCTGAGCGACCGCCGCCAGGTCGATGGAGCCCTACAGCGGTATAAATGAGGGTTGAAGGTTGAGGTGGAGTAGTTAGTCCCCTATACGCTTTATGTGTCCGGGGACATTAATTTAATTAAGAAGAAGAAGCAGAAGGTGGAGTTGAGGGGCCGGGTAGCTCAGTTGGTAAGAGCGTCTTGCTAGTAACCGAAAGGTCGCTGGTTCGAATCCCGGATTGGTCAACGTGTGATCATATTATTTTCCCCTTTACCAACAACTGGCCCGCTGGTGTCAGTATAAATCGGTCCAGTAGTCACCTATATAATAATAATAATAATATGCGAAAGTGTCGTGGGACTATAATCTAAACAACAACGAGGTGGAGTTTCGGTTCGTCATCTCCCAAGGGTGCATATCGCTGCCTCATCGGCCGACCGTGAACAATCTCCAAGCGGGAGTTGGCAAGATACAGTGGAAGTCCTCCGACGAATCAGATAGCGCTCCCGTACGTGGGTCTGACCTCCTCGTAAAGCAGGACTGCCACCCTTATTCGACTCGCTGCCACCCAGTGATCTGCTCTGCCTGAATAAGAATCTGTGCGTTGGATTTATTTCGAACTTTGGCAAGAATGTTAGGAATAAGTGAGAGAAAAGTACATTGTGCATACAATTAAACTTAGTATTTTTGTAGCTGTTATGTAACTCTCCCAATTTGTCTGTTGTGCATATTGTTAACTCTCCCATTTGTCCGTTGTACATTTTGTTAACTCTACCTTTTGTCAGTTGGACATTTGGCCGTTCTTCCTTTTTGTGAATTCTGTGGTTCGTGTTCTACATTTCATCCAATATCGAATCAAATCAAAATATCGTACACTCGTCCGTTTTATCATGACGAGTCTAGTACTATTCTATTTAATTTTATAATTATATGCCCGATTAGGGCAGCCAAATAATGACTGAATTAGTTAGTTGCATAACAGTCGTATTGGCTTTGTTTTGATCTTTAGCAAGAATGTTAGGAACAAGTCAGAGGAAAGTACATTGCGCATACCGTTAAACGATCGTTGTAACACCTTCGCTTAGGAAAAAATGTCAATGGATTTGTAATAGATATTTATAGCTTTCTTTTGTTGTGTAAATTAAGACTACAAAAAATATTTTCTACCAGTCTTTCTTTTCACAACAGCGTGAATATGGATCAGTATAAAGATCGGTGGACTAACAAAGGGAGGTAACCACAATCTGGCTCGGCTTGAAGAAGTCAAGGGCACAATACAATACGTAACAAAACAAAAAATTTTAAAAATTAATTTAGCTTCTTCCATACTTTCTACACTTATATGCACAAACAGGCACTCAATAGGAAGAATTTAAGGTGAGTCTGGGGTAACTGGTTTAACGTTAGCTAGTTAGTCATTGTTTATATAATAGGTCCAGCGGACTGGGAGATTATTAATAATAATTATGGACAAGAGCCAGTGGAATGATTAGAACGTTAAACAGACTGAAATGGGCAAAAGGTTGTTGGAAGCAAGATGTTAATCAACTGTTACAAATATAAATTTTCATAGGTGTTTTCATTTGAATGGATGCTTTTAACTACTGCTTTTTGGCAGCATTTTCAGGAATGCTCCAAATGTAAATAATATGTAATATCTCAAAACCTGTCATTAGCTAAAACTTCATATTTCGTGATTTGTTGGTTCATTACGAGAAATCCAAAAATTACTGTGCTCTGACTTCTGTAGACAACGGATGCTTTTAAATTAACTTCGACCAGTCGAATTAAACTGATTACATATTTTAAAATTATGTAAATGTTGGATAGATTTACATCTCCGGACACGGACCATATAACAACGTACATGACAATTAGGGTAAATATAGATTATAGTCACACGACCCCAGAGTGTACTGGTCACATTATTAATTCTGACACCAGCGAATCAGTTGATAATAAGAGGAAAATAATATGGTCACACGTTGGCCAATCCTGGATTCAAACCACGTACCTCTCTCTCAATTATTCCTAACATTCTTGCTAAAGTTCAAAATAAAACCGATAGATGACAATTACATGTGAGTTATAGTCACATGTACTCTGACGCCATGGAACCCGTTAATGGTAAAGGTACAATAATATGGCCACACGTTGTCCAATCCGTCCTCTCAACCAACTGATCTACCTCACCCCACAAATTACAATTAGAATGGTCCCCGTCAAATTTCGCCTATAGTAAACGTAGATTAGAATTTGAGTCCCCGACACTTTCGCGTAGAGGGTTGGCAGGCAGGTAGATTAACGTCCCCGGACACACTGTACTATCTGTTGGCTTTATTTTGAACTTTGGCAAGAATGTTAGGAATAAGTGAGACAAAAGTACATTGAACATATAAATAAACAACTGTTGAAAAGCCTTTGCTTCGGAAAAATTTTAAAATATTTCATAACAAATATTACATTCTCTTTTGGTATATAAATTTAAACCATAAATACTAATGTCTATACGTTTGGCTTTTGACAACAGCGTTACTATTGGCTTAAAACGAACATCATTAGACTAAGCCAGGGAGGTAACCACAATCTGACTCTGCTCTGCTTTTGCACATTTCCGGCAGCGATTGTTAATATTGTTTATTTTATTTTAAAATCACCAGTTGCTAGATTGTTATAAATTATTTTATGTTATTTGTATTTTGTTGACTACTATCAACTAATTACCTAGAGTGAACAGACGGAAAATTAAAATACTGAACTGAATCCCGGCAGCGAATGAAAGAAACATTGTGATTAGACAGCAAACTGTGCCTGGAATTATCGTTCTTGGAAAACCCGGGGGTGGAGAAAAGGAAGCGAAAGTCGTCGATGTAAATGGACCAAGTAGTAACATTCTGCGATTCTTTTCTTTTAAGTCGGCAAGAGCAGTTTCTTTTTTCAAAGATGGACAAGTGCGCGTGATAGTGCTTTGTGGCATGAAGGACGACAGTGTGTAAAGTCCGGCCACAGCCTGTGACACGTATTTAACGGACTTGTCCATAGCAAAATTATTTTTGTAATTTTTCTGGTAAGTGAAACCATTGTCAGCAAATACAAAAGGGGTATATATATATCAGACATACACTTGAACCTCTACGTACTTTCTTTTGACGGACCCCGTTATTTTGACGTCAAAACAGTGTTCCGTTAGGGTTAGGGCTGTGTTAGGCTTAGGGTTAGGTTAAGGGTTAGGGTTAGCTTAAAAAAAATGGACACATTTGTAAAAATGTCAATTAACGTATGTAGAGTTTCATGAAAGTCATCACAACGGCGTTTCTACACGGTGTGTGTGTGTGTGTGTGTGTGTGTGTGTGTGTGTGTGTGTGTGTTTGTGTGTTTGACTTCGTAGTTGGTGATGTGCTGGGCATAGGAAATGCCCAGAAGTATTCTATAATACCTCATCTCCATGCTTTGTATTCTTCGGTATGGGTCTGCTGTGAGGGTTCATGTTTCGCAAGCGTATAGGAAGATGGTCCTATCTTTCCAAATGGGCTGTTTAACACTTGTCAGCCGCTTCACAGTCTGGCAAGCCTTCTTGCTGTTGTTCTTGTTCAGACTGTTCTCTATTTCCTGGTTTGTTTGTTTGTTTGTAGATTATAGTCACACGACACTTTCGCATATAGGTGACTACTGGACCGATTTATACTGACACCAGCGGGCCAGTTGTTGGTAAAGGGGAAAATAATATGATCACACGTTGACCAATCCGGGATTCGAACCAGCGACCTTTCGGTTACTAGCAAGACGCTCTTACCAACTGAGCTACCCGGCCCCTGGTATTGATCTTTTATTCATTTCTCCTTTGCTGTGCGCATGCCTTTTCGGATGTCATAGTGGTTTTTTCGGTAGGCACAGCTCCCTGTGATGTTTTCTTTCTCTTTTTCATCTCTCTTCGTTTGTCACACAGGTCCAAAACGATCACCGTGATCCACGGTTTCTTATTTTGGCGGCGCTTGCCAAGGATCTCAGTGGTGGCATCTGTCACAGCTGGTTTGAAGGTGGTGATCATGGTATTGATATCTAATTCCCCAGCTCCCAACTTCTCCTCATAGATCCGCCCATGCGCTCTCATATGGTCTTTGGGGAAACGGGACAAATACCTTTAGAAATTCAAGAAAGTAAAGAATCTTAACTTTTTGGTCAAAACTAATAAATGTTGAGAATGACAATAAACTCTCTAGTATTATGTAGAAATGTGTGTACAGTCTTAAAGAGAATAATGAATATGCATCAACTTGAAGTCACTACATATCCAGATATGCACTGAACGCTGTTTTCTATCAATGGCGGCAACGACAGCATACTGCATAGGCCTAGATCCCGCACTCCTTTGGTACTAATTTCTAATTCCCAAATAGCCCTAGCTATGTAAGAAAGGCTGCCAATGAACATGCTATCGTTTGGTATTCGAGAAAGTCTATATAAGACAAAATTTGACCTGACCAGAGTTTAACAAGATGCGAAGCAGCAAATCAGTAGATTTAGGCCTATTTTGTGGTTGAGTTGGGGGCTCTGCTACTTTCGGTTACGCGTATCCGGGTGAAATTAAACTTTTCTTTGGTTTCACAAAGAAGGAGCATAACTCCCGGACACGCGAAACCGAAAGTTGCCAGCGCCACCAAGCGGTCATCGTGATAGAAAATGGCCAACGACATGGAACGAGACAATGTACTTAGCGGAAATGTAAATAAAAAAAAAAAAAAAAAAAAGACATATGGGAGTAATCACTGAAATGCTATGAACTGCATGCACAAAATTAATGGTCGTTTGAAGTGCCAAGGACTTTCATTCTTAGATTCCGGAAGGATTAAACAAGTTGAGTATCACAAATGATTGAAAACTATGCTTATTTGTAGATAAACCGGTCGTGTTGCCATCAAACTGTATAGGCGTACGTGACATAATTCTTCCTCAATCATTATTGTAATGTTAGGAACAACAACAACAGCAATAATAATAATAATAATAATAATAATAATAATAATAATAATAATAATAATAATAATAATAATGTGTTTTTATTCGCTTTTTGTTGTCTGGAAACTAATGTACACGGCAGTATCGATAATATATAAGCTAGATCTATACTGTTTTTGAACTCAACCATAAAATAGGTCTACATCTACTGCACTGCTGCTTCGCATCTTGTTAAACTCTGGTCAGGTCAAATTTTGTCTTGTATAGTCTCGAATAACAAACGATAGCAGTCTTTCTTATATCGGGCTTGAGCTAGGGCTATTATGGATAGGAAATGAGTACCAACGGTGTGCGGGATCTATGCCTATGCTGTCATTGCCGCCATTGATAGAAAACAGCTTTCAGTGCATATCTGGATATGCAGACTTCACATCGATGAATTTGAAATAATGCTGGTTATCAATTAGCACAGCAATAGTGCATTTTTACGCTGATAATTTTTGTCCTGGGGATGAACGTCTTGGAGTTCTAGACTTTTGGTTTTTGGTCATCAAATTTGGTCTTTTGCTTCGTCATACTGATGCACTTGGTGTTTGTTATCAATCTGTTTACTTTTTTCAAAAGATCAAAATCATTGTGTTCTTTCTTGTTCAAGCAGATCAATTTTTATGCTGGATTTTTTTGCCATCTAGATGATCTTTTTGGAGTGCAAGGCTATCGATTTTTGGTCACTAAGTTTGGTCTCATGCTTCCTCATTCTGAAACACATCTACATACATCTGATCTATCATGCTGGTCTAGCAGTTGATGGTCTATGTCGGGTGCCAAGCACTTTATTAGACAACCAGGATGGTTTCATGCAGGTTCCAGAAGGGGTGATGCTGGCAATGTTGTGGGAGTCTGACCTACCAGACAACGCTACTCTTGATGCAGAATACCAACGGTGGGTTTGCAAATGGCGAAGTGCTGCTGAGAATGCGACAGCTATCATCCCATCCACGGCATCAGAAGCACTGAAACATTGTGACAGGGATTTTTTATCCCAACCTGTTCATCATGCTTTAGAACCTTTGCACCCTACCTGTCACTACTGCCGAGTGTGAGAGTTCAAACAGTCAGTTGCGCAACCTGAAAAACTACCTGCGCTCTACAATGGGGCAACAGAGACTAAATGGACTTGCTTTACTGAAAGTGCACATGGATGTTGATATTGACTTCAAAGAGGCAGTGAACTGTTTTGCCAGAAGATACAATTCACAAATGGTACTAATGCCGAGGAACCTAGTGCAGCAAGACTGAATTAAGTGAAAGCAGGGCGGTGATGTTCATAAACTACAAGGTAAAGCTTTATACCGTTAACGATCAACAAAAAGTAGTGAATAATAATAGTATACAAAACATCTCTGCTGATAAATAAATGTGTGTGTGTGTGTGTGTTTGTTTTTTTTAAGGGAGGGGCAGAGGATAATTTTTGTACCCCAGAGTTTGTCAGTTCAATTGTTCAAAAAGCTATAAGTCCCAGACCATCACAGATGGCTTTTTCAAGGTTCAGATTGCACCAGATTGCACCATTTTGCATCCTTGAAAAAAAAATTTCCGGGGGAGCATGCCCCCGGACCCCCCTAGAAGGCTCGGCGCTTCGCGCCTTCGCTGAATCTGTAACCCCCACCCCTACCCCCACCCTCGACTTTTCCCAGGTCTGGCCCTGATGTCAGTGAATATAATGTGTGTGTGCCCCCCCCCCCCCCCCCCCCCCAATCCTGAGCAGCTTCCGCCGCCTGTGCAGTATGTAATACAAACCATTGTTTTTTGGCATTTATATTCTTGTACATTATTTTATTACCCAAAAGAATCATTTACTTATTGTTTCACAAGCATCTGTGCACATTCTGGGTCGTTTAATTTAAAAAGCGACCGATTAGCAGCAGTATTGCTGTTACATAGGTCGCACTGCTTTATTTGTCTGTTATGTATCTTGTGCATGCCTGCCGCTGATCTAAAGCATTCTTTGTGTCATGTATACTATAACTGTATGTATGTCACTTGGCGAATAAATCTTGAATTGAATTGAATTGAACTCGACACTCGAGGTTTGTTTACTGGTCGCTATGCATTGGATAGCCTCCCTTGAGTTTTCTGTCACGATGACCGCTTTAGGCGCTTAGCGCTGAATGTTATCATTATTTATTTAGCAGCCTTTCGGAATGATGTTTGTTTGTATTAACTGAATATTCTTTGTCCACATTGACATAGGAATGGGCTAAAGTACAGCATTGCATCAAATTATTATGGCGATAAATCTGTAAGGAAATAGGATTATCAAGGTACTCTTTTTCCTGAAAAAGCAAACAGTAAGGAAATAAAGATTTTGCTAAAGTTGACATAACACTCACACAAACTGAGTTATAGGTCTTAAGTTATAAGACTTTGTCTTATAGGTGGAAGTACAATCTCACGCCCAAGTCAGGTGGAATGAATGCATCCCGGACATATGTACGGTCTTGAAAAAAGGAAATTCAATTTCAAGCTTTTTCTTCCATTTAAATCAGTTTTACAACACCGCCTGTTTAAATTTTTGTTTGTTTTTACGCAGGAAAGATATTCTGTTTTGTGATGAAAACAAAACATGAATAATACCAAAATGACTGTTTTTTGTCATTTCTTTCTCTGATGTGGAAAAAAAGGGCAAAAATGCATTCGAACTGACCCCTTCAATGTTACAAGTCATAAGCAATGCCTTTTGCTGTAGTGACAAGTTTAGTCTTCGTTCTATCAAATAACAGTTCCATTCTCAGGCGCCTGTTGGACAGTGTACCACAACAATAAAGAGGGGACGAGACAGTCATTGATTGGCCTTGGGGCTAACTAAGTGTTATCCTGGTACTTGTGGATCAGTGGCGAACTACGTTGATATAATAATAATAATAATAATAATAATAATAATAATAATAATAATAATAATAATAATAATAAACTACCTTTGCTGTGATTGTCATATTTTAGTAACATATCTTTGTATTACTTTTGTTGCGCAATCATTACTATATTCCTGATATTGTATGTTAATAACGTTATTAATAACGAAGTTAAGTAAGTTTCTCTTAAGACCTGTGTGATAAACGAAGAGAGATGACAAAGAAAAAGAACATATCACAAGGAGCTGATGCCTTCCGAAAAATCAACAATGACATCCGAAAAGGCATGCTTACAGCAAAGGAGAACTGGACAGAAGGAAATGGAGAACAGTCTGAACAAGAACCACAGCAAGAAGGCCTACTAGACTGTGAAGCGGCTGACAAGTGTTGAACAGTGTGATGGTGGGTCTATTGTCACGGGGCTCTGCACAATGGAATGTTATTACCCACTCGTCTTTGTCTGCGGAGATCGGCTAGTAAAATCACTCTGTGACCAATCTTAATACATTTATATGTTTAGCCCGGTCTGTGTGCGGATAGGGTTATAGAGATAGGGAGAAAATGGCAAAAGATTCACTGACAAACTAGCTCTCACACGGCTATGAGACATAGGTAGTCCAGCCACTTGTTAACAGTCAATATCACACATTTATTTCCTCTACTCTATACAGAATTCTCTAAACACTATACTAACTTAAATGTCCAAATTTCACTTCGAGTAGTTTGCTCCTTGGTAGGTCTATGCAGCTACTGTCTCATCATTGGGCTAATAGTGCTTTCTGTCCTACTGTTCGGTTTCCTGGAAGAGTGGACTATCGCACAGTCCGTCTAGAGCAGTTTTGGTGCACGGTTTCTAGTGACTTAACTGTCTAGTCGATGAGCGGTGTTGTGGTGGTGTCTTTTCCTGGTTGGAAGACTATTGCGCTATCGTAGCTCAGTGCTAGATGCTCCACTGCAGGCCGAATGTCAGGGGTGACTCTCAGTGGTCTATCTCCTGCATCGGACCAACCAGCCTGCTCGTCTGCAAAACATAAGACGAGTTTCTGCAACACCTTGTATACTAAGGGTGTGCAGAGCGTCTCACTGATGGCAGAAACAGCCTTCAGTGATAGCTCCACTTGTATGAACAAGGGACATCATTTTTTAAGTCCGTGGTCCACTGAAATCTCCGACAAAATTCCTATACATAATTATACATATATCATGGCTAAACTAAACACATGGAGAAGTAATTAACAATATACACATTCTCCGGTACAGCCACTGGTCTGCAATAATACACATAGGAGAAACAACAGTGGGTCCGTAGGGGATACCTCATGGTGCCGAAACCGGTCGGGTTCGCCACGTGGTCAAGAAAAGTTTTACTAATATTCACAATGAGAAAACATGGCAAGACTTCACAAACATAATCCAGCAATATTATCAATAAATCGCGATGAAACAAAAGATTGATCATTTACCTTTTTGACAATGTCAGGCTGTGGCTATACTGCGATGAATTGATTACCACCCGTCACCTGCTAGTCTTCAGTTAGAGAGATCTTTAAGAGCGTTGCTCCTTCTCGTGTGTGGTTCAGACAAAGGATGACCTTACATCGCCTTGTGGTCAGACAAAGCCCGCGAAAACTAACCATACCTGAGCGACTCTAGCGGTGTGGGGGGGGGGGTGTATTCGTCAGCTGGATGAGGTCACTGCATACTATAGCGAGAGTTGGCTTACACATGCTTAGCACACCATTGACTTGTGTCGTCTTCTAAGCAGCGACTTAACTGTACACAGGTCAAAGCCGGCTGAACGTGTAGGCAAGTAGCCTTAGTGCTGGGTTGAACTAGTCCTCTTGCCACAAACAGCATAAGGTCTCCACGATCCGAAGCAAGTCTGGCATATGCCTTACAGAAGAACAAGAAGTCTTGGATAGATTAACAGAGTACTGCTCTGACCTTTTCCTAGAGCGCATAATGTCAGATGCACTTGCAGATCACGCAGGCACATTCAGGATAGGGGGTAGAGCAATCTCCAACCTCCGTTTTGTGGATGACATTGATGGATTGGCTGAAGAGGAACAAGAACTTGAGCAGCTGGTACAGACGCTTGACACCACCTCCAGAGCCTATGGAATGGAAATAAGGCAAGAGAAGGCCAAAATGATGATCAACAACACCAATGGCATCAACACGGACATCAAAGTTCAAGGCCAAGTTCTCAACACAGTGCATAGCTTCAAATATTTAGGAGCCATTGTATCAGACAATGGGTCCCGACAGGAAGTCATCTCCATGATCGCACAAACAACTGCTGCCCTGAGAAGGTTGACGCCCATTTGGAAAGACTACGTCTACGTTCCAAGGTAAAGCTGCTGCGCCCCCTTGTCATCTCCATCTTCCTATACGCATGCGAAACATGGATCCTCACAGCAGACCTACAACGAAGAATACAAAGGTGCTAAAGAAGACTTTTGGGCATTTCCTATACCAAGCACATCACCAACGACGAAGTCCGACAGACCACCACACAAGCCATTGGACAACAGTACAAGATGACATGCTCATAGTGGAGAAGAATCGGAAACTCCGATAGTATGGCCACGTCACCAGAACATCAGGCCTTCCAAAGACCATCCTGCAGGGCACGGTGCAAGGAGGCAGAAAAAGAGGTGGGAGAACAACATTCGAGAATGGACTGGCTTGACACTGAGCGAAGCCATGAGGGTTGCTGAGGACAGAGAAAGATGGAGTAAGCTGGTTAAACGATCATCTGTGGTGCCCCAACTACCTACGGGATAGGATAGGATTCAGGCATACGTGTATGATAGGAATGTATGAGGTATGTGTGTGTGTGTGTGTGTGGGTGTGAGTAGGTGTGTGTGTGTGTGTGGAGTGGGGGGGGGGTATGACAAATGAATGTATCTCTACATTTATTATTATTATTATTATTATTATTATTATTATTATTATTATTTAAATGTAAGTTAGTTTTTCAGAATTGTCGTTTGTTTTGTATGCTTTTATGTATTCAAATGCGTCGTAAAATAAAAGTTTGTACATAACTCCTTTGATGGTAATGAAGGTTTGTTGAAATGAATTGAATTTTTTAAAAATAGCAATTGATTACCCATACATCGTCCCACCGTCGTTGTTCAGTGGAAAGAGCTTTCGCCTGGCACAAGATGACACAGGTTCGAATCCCGTGGTGGGCAAATTGAAAGTAATCATTTCTCACTGTCCGTCTCAACAGTATGATTTCTCTGGTGGTTCAGTGTTGATTTAAATCCTTTACCTATTCTCTGGGGTAGTTTTCCCCGTCTGCCGTATTACCAATGGTAGATTCTACACCAACGTTTTGTCTCCCTGGCAGACGGTTTAAATTCAATATTCATTCTTTAATAATCAACATTAATGATGATAATGATGATATTGCCGATGATGATAATACTGACGACGATGATTGTAGCAACAAAGGAATCAACGTATTGATTACAGCTGCTCAACCAAAGAAGAAGAAGGATGAAGATAATGACGACGACGATGATGATGATGATGATAACAACGATGATGACGACGACGATGATAATAATGATCACCATTACAAACAGGACAAACAACTACGGAAGCAAACAAAAGGGTGACAAACGCAACAGAAATCGAACAAAAGACAACCGCACCAGTTGAGACTGGATCAAAATACAGGGGTGTATACTCAAGAGTCAGGGAATGGGGCTTGTCACCAACAGTCATGCCTTGTTCTCTCTCACTCCTTTGGCTCCCTCGAAAGAGGACAGTCCAAAAATAAGTGCTGAGAGTGCGTGAGCTCATTTATCGTGGGCCAGTGCGTCCCATGCTGTAAAACTTGACAGACTTGTTTTGAACCAAGAAATTTGTACGCGTTGTTGTGTGTTGTGTGGGAGGCACGACGATTATTCTGATGTGAGTACAGCGTATACTACCGTTTTCTATTTCATTTCATATCGACCTCAATTAAAACAATGCTGTTCATCCACAGCGACTACGGTTTTCTAATTTATTTTAAATCGATCTCAATTAAAAAACGAACAAACAAACAAAAACAACCATAAAATTCATTTGCAGAGACAATATACTATACTGTTTTCTGAGTTATTTTTGCATATAACTATCTTAATTAAATCGATGATGTACATTAATATTTCCCTTATACTTGACTTGAACCTTTTCCTACACTGAATGTCTTTGTTTGACATCTGTTCTCAACGACGTTATTCTAAACAGGTACGATCCAGCTATGTCACTGTCATAGTAAGGGAGATAAGCGATGTATTATACATGCGTAACACTCTTATTACGGAGTAAGTCGTCTCGAAAGAACATTTAAGCCTAAAGGTTTACACCCTACCATTTGCGATATGGCAGACGGGGATAGGGGTTAGCCTAGGAACTTAAAGTACTCCTTGGACCTAACTTAAATCGAAGCTGAACCACCAGAGCAATCTTATGCTATAAAGATCAACACTACAACAGTGAAAATAATGGCCCACTTTGATTTTCTCCACCTTGTGCGGGATTGAAACTAAATCAACACTGAACCACCAAAGCAATCATACTGCTATAAAGATGAACAGTGGCAATAACGTCCACTGTTATCTTTGGTTTGCCAGGCGGACACTCCACCACCGAGTCCTCCATAATGATAGCATCTATAGCCTACAGTAGGATACGATTAACCCTTCATAGTTCAAAGGTTAAGAGAGCAAAAAGTGCAAGATGTTCAACCTTTGTTCAAAGCGGTGCGAGGTCAAAGAGCCACGAGATCAAGGATGTGTGTGTGTGTGTGTGTGTGTGTAGGTGTGTGTGTGTGTGAGCGCGCGCGTTTGTGTGTGGGTGTGTGTGGAATGAGCTTGCTTCAAATATTGCATTGTTGTCACAATATTTACAGATACCTTATAATGGGTAAGCGTCGTTCAAACGACCCGCTAAGCTTTGAAGTGGACGGTCGGCGTATTTTATGTGTTGTGTAATATAAACTAACAAAACATTCCTAAGTACCTACACCCACTTCCAAGGCGGTGTTAATGTTAGAATCAATTTTGATACTTGATGCTGAAACGAGTACTAGGTTAGACACTCAAACAAATGAAATTCTACAACATATATCATTTGATTTTCATATTCATCCCCTTTTGCCACCTGAAGTAAATACTATAACCTCAGTTAAAAAACATTAATAATTATTTAATGGTGGGTTTAGCAAAACAATATTATTTTCGTTTTAATGTGGTTATAAAAATTGTGTGTGTGTGTGAGAGAGCGAGCGTATGTGTGTACATGTCCTATCCTATCCTATCCCATAACTCGGAGGTCGTTGGGGCACCACAGATGATCGTTTAACCAGCATACTCCATCCATCTTTCCCTGTCCTCAGCAACTCTGATTGTTTCGCTTAGTGTCAAACCAGTCCATTCCCGAATGTTGTCCTCCCACCTCTTTTTCGGTCTCCCTCTTCTTCTACCTCCTTGCACTGTGCCTTGCAGGATGGTCTTTGGAAGACCTGATGATCTGTTGACGTGGCCATACCATCGGAGTTTACGTTTTTTTCACCACTGTGAGCAGGTCATCGTGTTGTCCAATGGCTTGTGTGATGGTCTGTCGGACTTCGTCGTTGGTGATGTGCTGGGTATAGGAAATGCCCAGAATGTGCCCTATCTGTTAAAATGCGCGAGCCTACAATCTGGCACCGTCCCTTCTATTTTCAAATCTGCTGTGGTAAAGCCCTTGCTCAAGAAACCATCTTTAGATCAAAACAATCTCAAAAACTACAGACCTGTGTCCAACTTGTCTTTTCTTTCTAAAGTCTTGGAAAAAGTAGTCCTTCAGCAACTCTTTTCTTACCTCACTGAAAACAACCTCCTTCCTCCATCACAGTCTGCTTACCGCCCCAACCATAGCACAGAAACCGCCCTCATCAAAGTGACAAATGACATACTGCGTGGCCTGGACATGGGCGATGTGTCCCTCCTCACTCTCTTAGACCTATCTTCTGCTTTCGACACTATTGACCACAATATTCTCCTTCAAAGACTCTCCACTCTCTATGGAATCTCTGGAACTTGTCTCTCCTGGTTTCAATCCTACCTCTCTCACAGGTCTCAGTCTGTTGTCATTGGTGAACACTCTTCCTCGTCTGTCCCACTCTCCTTTGGTGTCCCTCAAGGTTCTGTCCTCGGTCCTGTCCTCTTCATTCTGTACACTAAGCCTCTCTCTGATCTCATCTATTCTCACTCTGTCAATAGTCAGTCATTTGCAGACGACACACAACTCCACACCTCTTTCAGCTCTTCACAGGCACACGCCTCCGTCCAGTCCATGCAGGCATGCATCACTGACGTCAAACAATGGATGTCCGAAAACCGTCTAAAGCTCAATGATGACAAAACTGAAGCGCTCTTGATCAAAAAGAAATCAGACAAATCTGATTTACCAAATAGCATCACAGTAGGAACCTCATCCATTTCATTTTCTGACCATGCCCGCAACTTAGGTTTCATTCTGTCTTCTGACATGTCACTTGACCAACACATTTCCAACATATGCCGCTCTGCCTATTTCGAAATTCACCGCATTAGCTCCATCCGACAATATCTTACAACCGAAACAACCAACACTCTTGTCTGTGCATTTGTTCTATCCAAACTTGACTACTGCAACTCTCTCCTCTCTGGCTCCCCTCTCTACCTTCTTGAAAAACTTCAGAAAGTCCAAAACTCTGCCGCCCGCCTTGTTCTTAAAGCCAAAAAACGAGACCATGCCACCCCTCTACTCCGATCTCTTCATTGGCTCCCTGTTCGAGCTCGCATCTTGTACAAGCTCTCAACTATTGTTTTCAAATTCTTCACTGGTTCTGCCCCTTCATACTTTACTGACCTTCTCTCTGTCTACTCTCCTGCAAGACAACTCCGCTCTTCTTCTGATACAAGACTGCTTTCTATCCCCCGTGTTCACTCAAAGACCTATGGTGAACGATCTTTCTCTTTCTCTGCTGCAACTGCCTGGAACTCACTACCGATGCAACTCCGACATGCTCCATCACTTTCTTCCTTCAAGCGCCAATTAAAGACCCACCTTTTTAACACGCAAACTCAGTAATTTTCACTCCCCCTCCCTTCCATCCCCATATGCAATCTTTTACCAAGTCACGTCATCTGTTCATGGATGGTGGCGGCACCGGCTCGGTTCTTGGTATTCATATTATCTTTTGCTTTGCATGGCTATGTTTTTATTGTAATTATTTAACCATTCGATAACTGTATACCTGTTCTGTGTGTGTGTGTGTGTCTGTGTAGGTGTGTGTGTGTAGGTGTGTGTGTGTGTGTGTGTGTGTGATTGCACGTGTGTTGTCAAGCGCGGCGAGCTCGCATTCCTTACCGTTTGCGAGGTACCGCGCGATACAAATGTACTGTATTATTATTATTATTATTATTATTGAATGTGTGTGTATGGTCTTTAAAGACGTTAATAAACCAACCAACCAACAAATGAATGTATCGATTTATATCAAAACCGTTCTTTTGAAATAGGTTATTTCTTGGTGGGGCCTAATCTTTTTTATTTTAATTTTTTTATATATTTTATTTCTGGTAAGGCAGCAGATATACTGTGATTTTCATGGTGCTGAAATTTATGATCCTGGGCCCCTTTAAGGTGTGTAGCGGTCGTGGACTGGGTTTGGCAGTATTAAAGAAAACTATACCTATGCTCGTCACATGTCCCCTATACGCAATGTGTCCGGGGACGTTAATCTACCCACTGAACTGAACTGAACTGCTCGTCACAACTTGCCCCATATACGCTACGCGTCCGGGGACGTTAATCTACCTGCCAGCCAGCTCGTCACAGTCGACCGAGTACAGGGCAACCCAACACTCCTGTCCATTCGATCAGTTAGGCTAATGTCTTTCTCATAGTATTCTAATTATTATTCTTGTCTTTCCGTATTAACCTTTGTTATTATCGTCTTTCGCGTGTTTTTAGCCTTTTGTATTCTGTCTTTACAGAAGGAGGCCAAATACATACAAAAATGGAGAAAGCGTTTTACGGCGAGGCCAATTTATGTATGTTTGCATGTTTTAACATTATGAACGACCATAACTAAACAACTTTTCGGTGACTTTGTTTTGCTGTATTTTTGAATTCACTCTACAATCTGTCCACTCTTTAACGTTTATTTATGTTTTTGTTTAATTTAGATCTACTTTATGTTTAGAAAGTGACTGCTGAGGAGTTATCACTTGTTTTGTACATACACTTTTTATCTCCCCTATTTATTTATTTTTTTAATCTTATGGTGGTGCGATGGGAGAGAACGGGAATAGAGGGCCTAATTATGAACGCGTTTTGCACCACACTCAAAGTGTAACCAAATAAAAATGCGGCTGTTGTGACGTTGTTCACGTCAAGTCAAGAAATCTGTATTCACTATTAAAAAAAAAATTTAAGTGAACATTTGGTGTGTTGCTTATAATAACAACATACACACATACTCGCATGCACACACACACACGCTCTCTCTCTCACACACACACGCACATCGGACAGGCTCATCGCTAAACAATGACTATACACAGTTATTTCTCACAAGATATTGACAACTACGTGAGACAAAGAACGTATAACAGATGTAGGCCTATAATCACTTAAAATACAGTGCTGTTGTTATTCATAATAAATCATGTTGTTGGTCGTGGTGCTAAAATGATAACTGTTGCGAATGTAGTGTGTGTGTGTATGCGCTTTTGTTGTTGCTGTTCTTAATGAATAATGTATGCAGTTCTTATTATTGTAGTTGATCGTGATGCTGATTATGCTGTTCAGAATGCATTTGGTGTGTGTGTGGTTCTCTTTCTTCTCTCCCACCCCCCTCTCTCTCTCTTTCCCCTTCTGTGTGTTGTTTTAAGTGGATGGCGCTTGGTACTTCTATATGTTTTTTTTTCTGTTTGGGTGTTATGTGTTTATCTCTCTCTCTCTCTTCCTCCCTCCCTCCCTGTGTGTACGTAGGCCTATTTGTGTGCATGTGTGTTTCTGCTTGGTAGGCTAATAGTACTATTAGCTCGTTAATTGTTGACTATTATAATTGTGGTGGTTTACTGCTGTTTCATTCTATTGAATTGACTACTTCACACTGCGTTTCCGAGAACCGCCGAAGCTTGCGTTCGCTCCTTTTCTTATAAGAGATTTTTCAGCGGTTCTCATCTAATCTGTGTGGCGTTACTCCTTCCGGGTAAGACAGTGTTATGCTTGTGCAATCGCCAGGGAGTTCCGTAAGAGAAACGTTTTGTATAACGTCCTTGTACCAGAACGGTTCGCTCACTTTGGAAACTTACAAAACTCTTTTTGGGGATCTCCTCGCAAGTTGTAATATAAACTACAGGGCTGGGCCACTGCCCACAGAAACCATAATCGCGGTGGAAATTTGCAAAAATTGTTGCGTTGGATTTCTTCTCGGTGTTTATTGTGAAATTACTAATACAAGGGGATGCAGATTCGTCATTATTTACCAAAGGGCGGTAGTGACTATGTTAGTTTTGACTGATTCATCGTTTTCACTAGAAATCGCATATATTTGAGTTTTATTTAACCTTTCCTAGTTAGCGCTTTTCCAGCTCAAGAGCTGCTCAAGGCGCTACCCAATACAAGATCTATCTCAAGCTGCCAGAGACGCCCACTTTGACATTGTCTGACGCCCAGATAACTGAGCACAATCCTAGGTGGGAGCTATGAGGGGGAGGTTCGAAGGGACCTATAAAGCTTTCTGGGTGTATTTGTGCTGCCAGAGTCTCCTCTCTGAAAATCCTTATCGGGAAGAGAGGGGACTATAAACTGATTAAAAAAAAAAAATTGTGCTGCCGGGTGTCCCCTATACGCTCCACGGGTCCGTCTGTGCTCAAAACGGCTGTCATCAAACCCCTCCTTAAAAAGCCAAGTTTAGACAAAAATAATCTAAAGAACTATAGACCTGTTTCAAACCTCTCCTTCCTGTCCAAAGTCATAGAAAAAATTGTTCTCAAACAACTGTTTGCCTACCTATATGATAACGCTTTACTTTGCCCCAACCAGTCTGCCTACCGACCCTTCCACAGCACTGAGACAGCCCTCCTAAAGGTAACCAACGATCTGTTGCTGGCCTTAGATAATGGTAACGTCTCCGTTCTCACCCTACTAGACCTCTCAGCCGCTTTTGACACAGTCGACCACCACATTCTCTTTAACACTATTCAACACTACTTTGGAATCTCCGGCTCGGTCCTGGCTTGGTTCCACTCATATCTTTCCGACAGATCACAAGCAGTCACTGTCGATGGCTGTTTTTCCAGCACAGCAGACTTGGTGTGCGGCGTGCCTCAGGGTTCCGTTTTAGGGCCGGTGTTATTCACTCTGTACACCAAGCCACTGCTTCTCCTGCTTGGAAAGCATGCTGTTGAGAGTCAGTCATTTGCAGACGACACACAACTTTATAAATCCACAGCCCCCTCTCTCATTAATTCCACTGTTCAGACTGTGGAGAACTGCATCACAGACATTAAGTCATGGATGACACGCAACAAGCTTAAGCTTAATGACGATAAAACCGAAGCCCTCCTCATTCACAAGCACAACACCTCCTCCTCACTCCCGCCTCTCCCAACATCGCTTACGGTAGGGACAACAAACATTAAGTTCTCATCCTCAGCAAGAAATCTCGGCTACATTCTCTCCGATGACCTGTCCCTCAACAACCACATCTCCAACATCTGTCGCTCTGCATACACGGCCATACGCCAAATCAGCTCCTTTCGCCACTATCTTTCGCTCACCGCCACCAAAACCCTAGTCTGCGCTCTCGTCCTTTCTCGTCTTGACTATTGCAACTCTCTCCTCGCTGGCTCCCCAAAACACATCATTGACAAGCTACAAAAGGTTCAGAACTCAGCAGCTAGACTAGTATTCCGAGCTAAGAAACGCGATCACATCACACCTCTACTACATTCCCTTCACTGGCTTCCTGTGCAAGCACGCATAGAGTACAAACTCTCTGTTCTCTGTCACAACTTCTTCACAGATTCTTGTCCCTCCTACCTTGCTGATCTACTGTCTGTCTACTCCCCTTCACGCACTTTAAGATCTTCTGCTGACACTCGCACACTCAAGGTTCCCGTCACCCGCACTAAGACATACGGCCAACGTGCATTCGCTTACTCCGCACCTAAGCAGTGGAACTCCCTTCCCTCCCATATCCGCAACATACAATCAACACAAGCATTCAAAAAGGCCCTCAAAACCCACCTCTTCAAACTTCACTATTCAGAATGATCTGTATCCCGCTGCCATTCTCTCCTCTTTGTCTCGGTCTGATCCGTAAGTGTATACACGGCTGTACATATTTATACTGGTTTTTTCCTCCTGGGCCTAACAGGCATATAAATAGCTGTGAATGTTTTTGCTATCCTATTTGTCTTTTCTGTCATTTGTGTACATAGTTGTAAATGGTAATTTGTGTACATAAGTGTAAATAATTTGTACCCTTACTGTTCTGTCTTTTGGTGTATTGTAGTGAAAGCGATGTTTTATCGAGTGCATGTACTTATATGTAATGACTATGTAAAGCGTGGTGAGTCTGGTCATAGGCTGGAGTATCCGCTATATAAAAATCCGTTATTATTATTATTATTATTAATCTACTCAATAATCAATGTGCTGCCGGCACTCACCCGTCTAGGACATGAGCGACAGGATCGTTAAAAGTCCATACGATGAATACATGCGGGCAAAGGTAGTTAGTTAATCGTTGTTTATCACTGTTTAAATGGTCCAACGACAAGAGACGGGTTTCGTTGAGTGGTGCTCGGATTTCTTAGGAGAGAAAAAAAAAAAACAACAGTGCGCGTCACAAACAAGAGCGTCACGAGAATGTTGCCTCTGTGAAACTCGCTGCCTTTCTTTGTGAACAATATACACAGCCGGCGTGGGTGTCATTGTAAAACTAACTTACAGACAGACACGTGAGATTTTATTACCTCTTTACTGGTAATTCCTAAGCATGAGAACTTGCCATGTGTTAGTTCATCGGCTTCTGGGCACATTTTTGCCTGGTTTAGTAATTGTACAGTACAGCCTACAATAGTGAGACTGAATAGTATAGTCTATCATTACATTCATTATCATCATCATTAGCACCACCACACAATCATTGTCATCAACACCATTACCACTATCATCATAATCTACATCATTATCATCGACGTCGAATTTTTGATTGGCATGCTGTTGTTTCAGGTCATGATGACGAATACCAGTGAAAAGGCGATGTTGGTGCACGGGTGGTTGTTGTCGCTGATAATGTCCGCCTGTTACCTGCCTTCAGCTGTAGCACAGAGGCAAGTTCTTTTGTTTAATTTTTAAATTAACGATGTTGAATTTCATCTCATTTATTTATTTAACTTTATATCCTATTTGTTTGTATTTTATTAATTATACTTTATTTTATTTGTTATGTATGTATTTAATATTTACTTATTTATTTTTGGAATATAAACGTTTTATTGACTAATATGCATAGCAATGTGTATCACCTCTTCCTTCGCCTCCTCCCTCCCCCACACCCCACCCCCCCCAAAAAATCCATTTTTTACCCAGATTTGTGCAAATTTGTGCGAGATGAGTCCTAAATAGTCCAAAAATGACATCGAAAACAATTTCCGTCCGTCCGTCTGTCTGTCCGCCGTCCATGAAAACGTTAAAGTGGCAAAGTACTCAGAACCTATTTCCCCTATCACAACCGAACTTGGTAAAATGGTGTATGCGATCTCATAAATGACCAGTAAATGAATGATTTCACTTCCAGGTCACACGGTCAACAAATTTTAGTTAAAAAAATGACAAATTTTCACTTTTTATCTAGGTTATTAATATTGAAGTTATGATTCTTTGGTGCATGATAGATACCAATAAGACACACTGTACATATTTGGTCAACAAAGGTCAAGGTCACTGGAGCTGTCCAAAATCGGTTAGTATGGGTACTTGGAAGTAACCTTGACCCTAAACTATGAGAGATATAAAGTCCAAACTTGTATTTATAGATGATAGATTGATCTTTCATATACGTTCCGTTTTTACGTTGATCTTCAAGGTCAAGGTCATTTTAGGCCTTGCAAAAACATAGGTCATCGTAAAGTGGAATGGCTGTTTATTTATTCCATAGTATGCGACAATATTGGGTTATTTGATCAGACATGCATAAGAGGAAACGTGAAGATCAAGGTCATACTAAGGTCAAGGTCACGGAAGTCAAGGTCATCCCAAAGTCACCGTTCTTTGGCATAATACAACTTTTGCTCTACTTTATGATAGAGCGCGAGTGTATTTGGAGCCGGAGATCAAGGTCATCTCAAGGTCAAGAGCATAGAAAGATCAAAGGCGGTATTCGCATTTTAATGCCACCGTTTCATATTGTTTTTGCATGAGCACTAATTTTCATGCTAAATATTGCAAGTTCCATATGGAGCAATTGAGTTTCACATTTGACCGTTTTGGGTCAAGCACTCAAACTTCTAGAAATGCTTTCTTGCTTTTTAAACGATTCATATCTGTTAACGAAAAAATTGAACATGGGCGTTTATCTTTGCCTCAGAACCGGTAGTGTAAATACATTTGTTCTTCCGGCAATTCCTTTTTTCAAATTCCCGATTCATGGGCTCATTATCTGCAATACACGGGACTTTAAAACACACAAAAAAAATCGTAGAATTTATGTGTTTTTTGTACATGTAGCCTACATACAAACTGCAGCAGTCACACGGAGTAGATATAGAAGCCTATTTCTATAAACTCTTGCTTAGTTTCTCTTTAAAAAAAATAGTGTGATGTTTGTTATTATTTCATACGGTTCTTAACGCGTTGTATCTCATAATGTTGTATCATCTTGTTTAAATAATTATCCTTGCCGGTGTATGCGATCGAGCGCTTAGAGCTAGGTTGGAGTTTGGTTTTTAGCTCTAGAAAATAAATGATTATTATAATCATTATTATTACGATCTCTGGACTGTCTTAGTAGCTCATCCCACCATTTCAAAGGCCTTCCATTAAGCCAGTCCAATGCGGAAACTCTCAAGTTGCTGACAGGAAACTCGTTCTAGATGATCTAGCCTGAGCAAGGCTAAAATTGTCATGTGATTGTAGTGCAAGTCTGCATCGTATATAAAAAATCCATATTGTATAGAATATATTCAAGAGCCTCTTCCGCACTTCTCGATGACACAATGCAATTTTCATTGGAATAAACTGTGGAACGATGATGATGATGATGATGATGATGATGATGATGATGATGATGATGATGATGATGATGATGGTAATGAGGATGCCGTTGATGTTCGTGATGATGATAATGTTTTTTATGATGATGATGATCATGATAAAGTAGAATTGAGCGCCCCTTTCTGCATAACACTATGTAACACAATTTTTGTTCCTGGCTTCTAAGTGTTATATTTCAATTGCTTATGTCTAAAGTACGTGAAAAAATGACTTCATTAAGCACAAACTTTGCTTACACGACAACAGCACGAAGAAAACTCGTTTTTTGTGAAAATAGAACCACTTTTTTTTCATTTTCGTCATTTTTATCATGTAAAACCAAAAATTGCACAAGGAATAGACAAACACAGTCGGAAACCACTCAACAAGGTTCAGAAATGTGTAGATTTTCTAGATTTACGATTGTACTCTCAGTTCAGTTTATAAATTTATAGTCCCCAACACAGTATGCGTATAGGAGACTTTGATATTATGATGTCCATTGATATAAGAGGTCGTTCTGCAGTAAGAGGTCATATGAAGAGGGAGCGCGGGACGCTGCTACGACGTCCGGAAGAAGACGGAGATGGATCGATGGCAGGCATGAGGGGAAGGAGTACGAACGAACGGCGGCAGGGGTAGGACCGGGGTGCCAGGGAGGCCGCCAAGGCCAAGGGAGGGCAAGCAAAGAGGGGGAAGGGTGGAGGGCCTAGCAGTGACCAGGAGGGCGGGGGGAGGGGAACGTACCTAATTATATAAAAATCCTTCAGGACCACATTAAAAGTCGAGGAGGGCCAGGTAAAAGCTATAAACAATCAAGAATGGACCCATAAAACAAGGAAGGGAAAAAAATGGTACAGTGAGGTAGGGAAAGTCATTCATGAAAACGGATACCCAGGACACAGGGGTCAACTGAAAGTATGAGTCATGTGGAGGGGATGGTCAGTCATGGACACGGATACCCAGGCCCCGTGGGGTCGACTGAAGGTATGAGTCATGTGGAGGGGATGGTCGGTCATGGAAACGGATACCCAGGCCCCGTGGGGTCGACTGAAGTTATGAACCATGTGGTATCGGTTGTCAATCATGAAAACGAATCCCCAGGATCCAAGGGATCAACTGAGGTATAAGACATGTGGTGAGAAATGTCAGTAGTGGTATATAATACCCAGGACACAAGGATCAACTGAAGGTATGAGTCATGTGAGGGGGGTGGTCAGTCATGGAAACGGATACCCAGGACCCATGGGGTCGACTGGAGGTATGAGCCATGTGGTACCGTATGAGAGCAAGGTAGCTGAGCGGTATAAGTCAGTACGTGGTAGTAATACCCAGGACCCAATGGGTCAGCTGAGGGTACAATCCGTGTAGTAGTAGCTGAGTGGGAACATGTCACTTAAGTAGAGCATACCCAGGACCCGAGAAGGTAGAGTCGAACCCATGGGCCAGGTGGGGTAATAGGTTACAAACAGGTAACTGAGTGGGGATAGTCATCATTAGTAGTTGTAAGACAAAGGAACCCAAGATGAGTTCCGGGGAGAAAACCGGCCAGGCGGTTGGGTCTAAAGGTGTACAGACACTCGTGAGCGATAGGTGCACACCGCGGTCATGAACAGCAGTCCAAAGTTAGTCGACAAGGAGTAGGCTACCAGGTCGGCCATGGAGTCCAGATGCACGTCGCGGCAGGCAATCCTAACCGCGGAGAAGTCAGGCTCCAGGGCCAGACACTTAAGGACACAGTGGTCGTGTGCTTTTATATTTGTACAGCTACTTTTGGAACGTTTAAGAACGTTCTAGAAAGTTCTGAGAATTTCTCGAAAGTTCTGGAAGTTTCTTGAACGTTCTAGAGTGTTCAGGAGAATTGTAGAAACATGTGGACAACTCTAGCAGTTCAGGGAGGAAGCTCGGCATTGAAAGCAAATCGATAATTTTCTCGAACACACGCGATTTTCCAAATGTCATTGTCCCGGTCACAGAAGCAAAGTTTTTCTGGAATAACAGCGATTTCCTTTCTGTTCTAGACCTAACGGGTTAGGAAAACACACTTTGAACCCAGGAACAGAACAAAAGTGAAAATTTGTTACATAGTGAATATATGTAATGTAGTTTTTATTGCTATCGGGATGATGATTGTGACGATGGCGATGTTTCAGATGTTACAACGCGACCGGCAATGTCGATTCTGGAGGTAAGCCTACGTCGTTGTTGCAATACTATCTTTTTTTTTCTGTCAGTCTCTCTCATGTAGGCCTATCTATTTCTTCTTCTCCTCTCTCTGTATCTGACTTCTTTTCTTCTTCTCCTCTCTTTGTCTCTGTCTCACTACAAGGCTGCGAAAGGGCCATCTTCAACCGTGCAGACCAACATCGGAACGGTCTCAAAGAGCAACTCTGACAAATCGCCTGAAGGATGGGGCACAGAGGCCGAGCGCTGAGAGGCCATCTTGAACTTAACTGAATGGACAGTATTCACAAGTTATATTGCAATAGAACATTCAGAGAGCTTTAGAGGGCTCGTGTCTGCTTCCCCTCTTCAGTCTCAATATAGACTATGATGAGTCCTGAACGCAGATTTGCTTGAAGTCTCTATTAGTGACGTGGCCTATTCGGAACAGTTTCCAAGAGCTCCCGGATTGAGGGCTTGAAGTTCTCTGCCTAGTTGAATCGTTTCTTTCATTTCAGGCAGTTTAGGCCTCAAACCTGTTCTCATGGCCATCCTTGCTGCTGAACCTTATGCTTTTACGATTGGTCCTCGCGCTAATCTTGCGCTATATGGAAGGAGATTACCACGCTGTATCAGAATGTCGGGCATCAAGAAATGCTAAAACGGGTGAAAGTCGGTGACAACAGTAGCATTGCGGGACAGACACACAGCCTAAAACAATAATTCATTTCTCTACCCAGTTGGCCAATTTATTCACGGGCGTGTTCACAAACAATTTTGCAATAATATAAGGGATTACAGAAAAATCCCAAAGATGTCGACAAGTCGATGACGCACTCACTCATGTGACGGTATCACAAGAAAGGTTAGCTCGCTGGAGTACGATAGTAGCAGCGGGAAGATTTCACAGAAATCAATTGGTGCGCATTGTAGGACAGGTCATCGGAAATGAAAATTACGGATTTGTATCCTTGATACGTGTTTGCTGTGTGTGAGTGGGCGCTTTGTGGCTGATTAGTAATTTGTGGAAAAGCGCGTATAATTGCATAAAGTATTATTATTATACGCGAGAGAAACGTGCACTATCGTAAAGTGTCGCCATTTTACAGATGCGTACTGGGTAAGTGCGGTTTGGTTGGTCATTCTAATCAGGTAGGTCTGCCGGAAATAAAAGACACAATCCAACTAGTAAGTGTTTAGGCAGGGAACTTCAGTAGTCAAAGGTTAAAGGATTTTAAGTGAGTCACGATTCCACGATTTGAATTTCCTTGGTTGCAGGAAGCTGTTCGTTCGAGTCCGGGGATTGCGGCTACAGCAATATTGGCGGCGATCAGGTGGTCTGGGAGATGGACAAATACCGTAAGCAAAGCAAGCTAATTGTAGGCTTATTACTGACAGACTACTATTACTGGACGCCATAGTGATTCCACGCTTTTATTTATATGAATCTGCGTTGAAGATGTTACAGTTATTTTATTTTATTGTCTCGCTTGCGTTACAGTGCGCTGTGTAAATCCTCCATTGGAGTAATAAACTGACCTGCTCACAGTGGTGAAGAAACGGAAACTCCGATGGTATGGCCACGTCACCAGATCATCAGGCCTTGCAAAGACCATTCCGCAAGGCACAGTGCAAGGAGGTAGAAGAAGAGGGAGACCGAAAAAGAGGTGGGAGGACAACATTCGAGAATGGACTGGTTTGACACTGAGCGAAGCCATCAGGGTTGCTGAGGACAGAGAAAGATGGAGTATGCTGGTTAAACGATCATCTGTGGTGCCCCTACGACCTCCGAGTTACGGGACAGGATAGGATAGGATAGGAGTAATAAACAAAGATTTGTTAATTTGACTGGCCCTGACTTCGCGCTTTCCTTTTTAAAAATTATTCAGACTCAAAGCGGGCGATCTGCGACCAAACATACATGCTCACATGTGTTGAACACACTCTCAGATGCACAATAAACATCACTCAAGCGATGTAGTGCAAAGATACAAGATGTAGTGCAAAGATAAATCGCTATTAGAAGACGAAAAGAAAAAGTATTTTTGTATGCTTGAAATTTAAATTGACTGCTTTCAATACCATTAGTGAAATAAATGGAGAAAGAAAACCAGAGTATTGGGAGAAAACCCTTGATTGGGGGTACTTGACTAGTCTGATACCGAAATAAATATATTTCCAACCCGCTATTGAATGATGACTTAAAGAATCTAGACTATAAGGAATGACGCAGAGATCATATTTGACATAGAACCACAACATAATCAAAATTTGATCTAGTTTACATTCTTTTAATGCAGTTTTTGAATACAGATTTTCTGATTTGTTGATGCCTAAATATATACAGTTATGAACATCTGAACTATATTGCGTATAGTAGGGTAAAATCATTAACCTTTTGTAAGATAAGATAAAAATACTTTATTATCTCTTTCAAAACAATTACAGCCTTGTAGGCAGATAAACAACAAACAAGAAGTGTATTACATCTAACTGTAGTAATTAACCATTAGGGGTTTCGTGTTTGAAAGCACTTGTATATCTTATCTGGCCTTAGTGTAATATAGTGCCTAATGTAGATCTGAATGTGGTAGATCCCTTGACGTGTTGAGCGGTACAGTACAGTTGAGTTAGCCTTCTGACCGGGTCACTGTTGCCAGGGTCTAACGACTACATGTCGCTGAAGACGGATGGCCAGTCTGGCGGAAGAGCGGCCTACCTCGCCAGCCCGCTGTTGTGTGCCACCGGAAGTGAACTCCACTCTCTTAGATTCAAATATTACATCAACTACTCCAACCGATGCAAGCTGTCGGCCTACCTGGTGGTGGGTGCTGGGAGGACTCTGTTATGGCAGACTTCGCAGGGAACCGGGAGAGGGTTCAGTTCCAGCGGTTCACCCATCTTCCTCAGGTGTTTCGGACACCCTTTCCAGGTAAACCGATGTTCTCAACGCGCAACTCTGTAGTTTCTTTTACCAGCGGTGCGAGCGTTCGTTCATTCATCATCATCGCCGTTGTCATCATCTTTCATTCATCAATCCATCCACATCATCTGCGTCGTGGTCTTCGCTTTCAGCATTTATGTCATTAAGGGAATTGGGTATGTCGAATCGAGCATCATCCCAGTTATTATTAAGATTTTTCCATCGTGTCCAAGTCTTTTGAACGCGCCGAGTTAGTGCAAAAAACATTCTTTCGGGAGGTACATTTTACTGTTTGGGTAAATGTCAATACGAAAACTCGCCAAATTCGGAGTTCATGATTGTGAATAGGCCTATGTGAATGATCGCTGACCGTGAGATTTAAATTCTTCGCCCAGACAAATAAAACGAATTAAATCTTTAACGACGTTATAAAGCAAAGCATTCTGACGTCATATTGATGACGAAATTACTTCAGCTTTTTCAAAAATGAGTTATGATGGTAGGATAGTAGCGAGCAAGAAGAAATGAAGAATATTATTACTAGTAGGGGAAAATCGTCATCTTATTTTCTCTTTTTTTTTGGATTATTTTCGTTGCTCAGATGGTAAAATGAAATCGCTCAGCTCGGTGACGGCATTTGTTTGTGAAGAAACAAAGCGTGAAAAGTGCCGAAATATATTGCGTTTTTTGTATTCCATGACATCCCGATCAGTGCAAAATTGATGATTAAGATTGCAAACCCTGCCTCAATTTGGACTCGTTTGTTCCCCGGTGATGTTAAACAAACAATAGTAAGCTAATTCCTTTAGTTAGTATCCGAATCAGAATGTTCTGTTTGTTATTGACAAAATGTTCATTTTCATTTAGATCTAGAAACCTACACGACGAGCACTAATGCAACCTATGCACTATAACCTTTACATGTAGCAAGATCATAACAAAGATAATGTCTGCAGAGATTCAAAACATTCTGATCACCTTTTCATGTAAGCTGTGGTGTTGGCCAAAAACTGCTAGTTCCGACTTTGAGGTATACTAAGTGTAACTTTTTAGGCTCTATAAGTAAAAAAAAAAAAAAAAGGTAAAGGTAGTCCCATAGCCTTGTGGCCGTAGGGGAGCGTGATGAGGGTGATGCCCATCTCTCTCCCTCGCTGCTTTACCTTCCCCACCCTTGAGAGAGTAGGTACTCAGTCACAGTTGAGTCAACTGGGGGCGTTGTTATTTGTCGCTTCACGTTTTCCCTCGTCAAGTGCTAACCGCACTGGACGGTGCTTAACTTGCGACACAGTAGCGAGTGCTCCAACCACTGCTCTATCCGACACCCCTCTCTATAGATCAAACTTTAACTCGGCGACCTATGTTCGTTTTTAGTGTGAATAACAATATGATAATAATGATTGTGACTGCAGTTTCAGGCAATTCTACTATTTCATGATTCATTGTAATTTTATCCTCAGATGGAAGTCAAAATTGTTTATTTTATTTGGTCTCTGTTACGTTGAAACGCGAATGGTAGTATGTCTGAAACGCGCACGATAGATCTAATCGTTTCGTTTTGCAAAGTATTCAATAATAGAGTTTATTTACCTTTGATTTGAGTTTGCGTTGTGGTTAGAGGAAGCTTTGTATAACGTTGATAACTTTCGTTAGTCGATATTATTGGAGAATTCTCTAGATTTGCGTGTTTACTGTAGATAGAAACTTCCCGATAAATGTCGAAGTTTGAGAACGTCCTTGGAATGTGTAGAGAGATGTATGACGTAAGTCAGTGATGACGAACTTTAGTTTGATTGGTGGAAAAGCGTCATCGGGAACATTCTGACGTTATCTCGATCGAGAGAAAAACTATAAAATGGATGCCCTGTGTGTGGGTGGTGGTGCTTGTCCCCTATACCACGTGATGCTTGTCCCCTATACGCTCTGTGTCCGGGGACGTTAATTTAAATAATGCGGGTGGTGGTTGATAGTGAGTTGAAAAGTAAAAGTTATGTTGTGTTGTTGTAAAAGTGAAAAGGCGATTGTATGCAGATGTTGATGTGTGCTGAATAAAAGTGGAAAACTTCATACGAAGACTCAGTGACTTGTATGCTGATTGGACGGGTTGCGTGGATAATCGAATCCGAACTTACACTCATCAGGAGAATTCACGCATTGGGGCTGAATCTACTACTGATAGAAAACACCACCATCAAACGGAGTGTTACAGTCTCACTGAAATTTAAATTTCAATCACAAAAAATGTTCGAAATTTACTTACAAAGTATTCTTCTATCTTGCTGGTGGTTGTCATGCTCAAATCTTCATTATCTTTCCCTCTGAGCAGCTGTTTACTATTTTACTACTTTTCTATCAAGTCTGCCACCTTCAATTCAGAAATTATGCTCTAACTTGAAAAATAGCACCGCGTGATATACCTTTCTTTTTTTTTTTTTTTTCTTTTTTCATTTTTGGTATTCTCATGATGTTTGCTTTAAAATAAACCGTAACCGTATTTTAGGAAATTCTATTCACTTTGGTTTTAGCGTACCCAACTAAGTTTAACGTCGTGCAAAGTCTAGCTTCTAGAAGTTAGTTATTCATTGTTTATGGGGTCCAGCGGACTGCAAAGAGCCGAATAAGGATCAGCACTTGTTTAAAAGAGAGTTCACCCTGATCCTTATACAAGATCTGCTGAAACAACCCTAATGGGTATGGTGACACTGAAGGCACTCCACCAGCCGGTCACTTTACAATAAAGGCCATGCAGGGGACGCTGAAGCTTTACTCTAATTTACCGAACCCCAGTTTATAAAAACAAAATAGAATATAAACATTATAAAATATGAACAAAACACATACGTATAAAAAGCCCTAGAGACCATTTGACAGAAAGCGTCCAATATCCCCAAACTGACCCAACAGACCCATACACAAATGAGGAGTTTAGGGAGAGTTTTCAAGAAAAAAGGTAGGTGACTAACATAATTATTGAAAGAGTGAATACTGTAGACAACAGAAAAGAAAAGCTATGGCAAAAATACAAGTAGTGACAGAAAAGAGGAAATTTGAAGCACAAAATTTCCAGAAAGTGAGGGAATTATTTATATTAAAAGATCACCAGTCACGATTTGTATGACGTCAGTTTTCAACGTAGACCTATCCGATTTCACTAACGTACTAGGAATTAACTCTCATGTTGTGTGTGTGTGTGTGTGTGTGTGTGTGTGTGTGTTTCAAATAGGGTTGGTTCATCTCGCTCTCGTACCCCTAATCTGTCTCCCTCTCTACCTACCAGCACCCCTCCTCTCTTTCCCCCATCCCACTCCCCCGTTCTCTTCCACACCATCTCTCTCTCTCTCTCTCTCTCTCTCTCTCTCTCTCTCTCTCTCTCTCTCTCTCTCTCTCACTGATATAACGATAATTAAATTTAGAAATTCTTTTGTCAAGTTCCGTTTGGGTGTTATTGATATAAATGGAAACAAAAGATATAGTAATGTGTCCAATAACTGTCCATTTTGTAACCACATTGAAGATGAAATACATTTTCTTTTGTATTGTCCTAAATATGATGATCTAAGAGATAAATATATTTCCAAACATTACACAAATGTACATCAACCACCTCTAAACTTTTTGTTACAAAATTATAACAAACATATTACAAGATCCGTAGCAATGTTTATTTATTATGCTATAAAAAGACGCGACGAACAATGCAATGTCCGCTCACAAACGATCGTCTTGAAATAGTGCTCCACTGTTACTTTGCTTTTCCATGGAAATGAGTTGAAATGTTTATTTTGCGTTATTGGTGCTAAGCACCTATTTGTTTATTTCCGGCATTGTTTCAATGATTATAGTTGTTTTTGTGTTTGACCTCTTGGCGAACAGGCTGGAGGCCTCGTCAATAAAATTGTGAATCTTGTGAATCTTGTGAATCTCTCTCTCTCTCTCTCTCTCTCTCTCTCTCTCTCTCTCTCTCTCTCTCTCTCTCTCTCTCTCTCTCTCTCTCTCTCTCTCTCTCTCTCTCTCTCCTATCTCAAAGTCTCAAGATGAATTTTGATGACAGATTGTTTTCATCGGAGAGAAATTAACGGACGCTCCGTGCGGCAGCTCTTATGACGAAATCGACATTGACGACATCGTCTACTTCAACGACGGCAGCGATTCCTCTATCGCTGGCACCACGTGTAACACGCCACCCACGACAACCGCAGCCAGAACAACCACAACGAGAAGAACGACGACAGCAGGGCCTCCCATCACAAAATATTTAACTACAGGTTTGTCATCAGTTTCTCTTAAAGCACACGTAGTAGACTCCCTTCAGAGAAGACAAGGCAATAAAAGAGAAAGAAATTAAGACAGCCTCACTACGCTGGCCGTATAAGAGGAGAGGGATCACTAACACTTCTTTCCCCTATGACTGAAACTGTAACGGTTACAGAACACAAATCTTGACCACTGCCACGTCAGCAATATACGTTATTGAAGTTCGGATGGGAGAGGAGGCTAAATAGATTCTCACAAGTAAAATATTATTCTATTCCGCTTCGGATAAAACAGCTCCAGAATCGACATCCTCCAATTCGCCGTCGACAAAGGATGGCAGCAATGTTGGTCAGCAGCATAACGACGATGACCGAGGGATGAGTTCTGGTGGCATCGCGGGTCTCGTCATCTTCGTCGTCATCCTCATCGCCGCCATTATCGGCGGAATGTGGCTGTATCGACGATGGAAGAGCGGGAAGGTTGACAAGCCGTAAGTTGTATGTTTTGTTTGGAGCAGAGTAGTTAGTTTTGGTCGGAATAGGGTCCACACGTTTTAGGCCTGTGAAGGTTTGAGGTGGAATGGGATGAGCCTCGTTGGTCAGGCTCTACAACGCTGGTGACCCTGTTGACTGAAAAATGTGCAGGCAGCGGATTAATTACTCTACGGATCAACTATAATTCCACGCGTTCTGTTTATTTTACTTTGTTGCATACTCACATGCCTAAAAATAACTAGTCTAGGTCTAATAATAGCCTATTGGTATAGCATCTATAATATTATTATTATTATTATCTTTTAGACTACTCAGTTATAGCAGAGACTATGTAAGATCTCTGATTGGAGGGTGTAGGAAAATATATAAGTGTGCGTTGAAGAGTCTGATCATCACCGCTTCTCAGTTATCCGATCATGGTACGTGTACGTACGGCCCTTCTTCCCACACTGGGCAGTAAAATTGCAGGTGGTGAGAGCAGATTGTGATGTTCGTAATGATAATAATGATGATGCTGAAAATGATGATGGCGATGAATTTTTTTTTCAGACTCCAGTGTGCGGTAAAACCAAGCCAGTCCATGACAAATCGCCTGTACGACATCAACAGTCATCGCCAGGGCAGACAAGGTTTACAGTCTATACTTATGATTCAGTATAAAGCCTCTATTATTATTATTACGTCTCTGCTTGCCGTGCCCGCGTCTCTCTCTCTCTCTCTCTCTCTCTCTCTCTCTCTCTCTCTCTCTCTCTCTCTCTCTCTCTCTCTCTCTCTCTCTCTTTCTCTCTCTCTCTCGTGAATAGGAGAGAGGGCTTAAATAATTATACTATAATTATTGCTGCACCTCAATTTGATGTCGACGGCCGGTCGTTAATCTTTGCCCCATGCTTTAAACGCTGTTACAAAACCGTAGCAAAGGTCGATAGATCAGGACTAATTTTGGCGATGGAAGTATAGAAACCACAGCCCCGGAGCACTTGCTTGAAGGCCTAGTATGTAAAGCTTATGATAATCACAAAGCTAGAACGGGGTGTGCTAGATAGATAACCAATGTTTATAGGGTGTTTATAGGGTTCAGCGGACTGCTAAGAGCCGCATTATGGCCACACAAAACCATTCAAAATCAGACCCCTTGGGGTCATGAGCAATCTTGCCACTGTAGATTGTTCTAACCTATAAAGGGAAAAGTGAAAGCCCCAGTTGAAAACCTGTCTTTCCTTTATAGGCAAGACCGATTCACTGTGGCAACAGTTCCCCCCGTTGGAGTGCCGGGGGTTTCAGAATAAATAGTATCCCCATTTTCTGGAACTTTAGTGCCACTGTCGCTGTCTTCCTCATTTGCTCTTCTTCGCTAGATCAATGACCTACCTTTTTTCTTGAAAACTCTTCCTGGACAAGACTCCTTGTTTGTGTATGGGGTCTGTTGGATCAGCTTGGGAGTGTTGGACGCTTTCTGCCGGGTGGTCACTAGGGCTTCCTATGATGTTATTTTATTGGCAATGTAGGCATTTTATATGTATGTGTTTTGTTGATAATTTATAATGATGTTTGTATTCTATTTTGTTTTTGTAACCGGGGGTTCGAGTAGTTAGGGTGAAGCCTCAGCCGTCCCCTGCGTGGGATGTCTTTATTGTAAAGTGACTGGCCGGTGGAGGGCATTCAATTTTCCCACTAGGGTTGTTTCAGCAGATCTTTTATGCGGATCGGGGGTTGTCCGGTCCTGATTTGGCTCGGAAGAGTCCGCTGGACCTAAAGCAACAATCAATCAATCAATTCAAAATCAGATTAGACCGCTAACAGTAACACAATTAAAATACGATTTAAGATGTACATAAAACTGGCTTTACTGATGACATTTAACCAAGCACACAAACAATATGATATGACCTATACACGATAAAACAAACCAACATCGTGTAAAAATGCAATAGGTTGTGACCATCGTAGTCTTTAAAAATCTCATTAAAAGTGTTACACTCGTTTGGTGTTTTTCTATCAGTAGTTGATTCAGCCCCGATGCTTGAAATGCTTGTAACTCAGATTCGTTTATCCAGGCAACCCGTTCAATCATCAACAAGGCAGGAGTTGTCGTATGAAGTTCTCCACTTTTATTCAGCATACATCAATAACTGCATACAATCGTTCAATCGCTTTTTCCACTCTACAATTCTCGACTATCAACTTTCCACTTTTTACAACTTTCTCAACTCTAACACAACAACAACTCTCTCTCTCTCTTTTGAAACAGTGCGGCACTATATATAGTCTCTATATACTCCAGAACAGGCGAGAATATTCCCGCCTGACACACCACAACCAATCAAAACTAATTTCATCATCACTGCCTCACGTCATACAACCTTATTTGGGATGGAAGCTTCTATAGTTACCACTAGAATTATCCGTACGCTTCGATCGATAGTAAACAACCAACTCTAGAAAATTCTCAAATAATATCGACCAACTGAAATTACCAACGTTATACAAAGCTTCTTCTAAGAACAACGCAAAATCGAATCAAAGATAAATACAGTCTGTTACTGCATGCTTAGCAAAATAAAACGATCTGATCTATCGCGCGCGTCACACACGCAAGCCTACTATCAAACGCGTTTCACACGTAAGCCTATCATCGCACGCGTCTCCAACGTAACAAAAACGAAAATATCTTTCTCTCTCATCAACCAGATCAGCACATTTAGACATAAAATGGAAGCCGGAAAAAGATTTATCACATGAAAAGCACCACAGTGGTTCTTCACCTTTAAGCTTTCAAAATGAAACTATGGGTGACATAAGTGTGTCCAATATGCAGCCGGGTCAAAACAGTTTCCTCCTTGCGAGTGGACGCAAAGTTAGGCAAAGAAGCAGACAGATCTGGCAAATTGGAAACAGCTTGTTATTGATTTGATTAAACCATTCGACAGAGAACCAGTCGACAGAGAAAGATTGAGTATGCTGGTTAAACGATCATCTGTGGTGCCCCTACGACCTTCGGGTTACGGGACAGGATAGGATAGGAAACCATTCGTCTGCCAGAGCCGTTTACAATAAGAACCAGTCATACAAAGCAGATCAGAGTACGGAACAAACTAGACAATCTCTAAGGAAAATCAAGATGGAGAGCTTTTTTTTACTTCAGTTTTGTCCACTGCAATATCCTTTATAAAATAAACATTGTTCTGGGTAAAGTTGTTCAATATAAACAACTTGGGAAGTGTCGTTCATTATAAAGGCGTTGATATTGAAGTTGATGATGGAGTTGATTTGTGATGGAAGCACAGCTGCCGAATCACTCGTAGCAACACATTCGCATCACTTCCATCGACGTCTGCCTCAAATTAACTGCGAAAACATTTTAAAACGCCATCACAAACGCCTATCCCAGTTCAATCCTAGAAATCTGTGAACATTTTAGACTCGTACAAAAGATCTCGTGCGCGCGCGCTGATTGTTCGAAATATACGATGCAGCATCAACTCTGCCAATGGTAGCGTCTTAGCTTGAAGTGGACACGAAAAGGTAGGAAAAGCATTTGTTTGGGGGCAGTGGCTGACACGATTTATGTCAAAGGATTTCGCCTACATTGTAGAGAGATAGGGTTTGTATATTGTTATAGAGAAAAGTAAGAAAGAAGACACTTTGAAGCCCGTGTAATGACAAGGTGAAATCTTTTATAGGGTCCAGTCGCCTTCAAAGAGCCGAATCAGGACCGCAACTTGGTTGAAAGAAAGCTCACCCCTGATATATATCATAATACTGAAGGCACTCCACCAGCCGGTCATTTTACAGTAAAGGCATCCCGTGCATGGGACGCTAAGGCTTTACTCTAGTTTATCGAACTCCCGTTAACAAAAAGCAAAATAGAATATAAACATCATTATACAATATTAACAAAACACATAAATATAAAATGCCTCCATTGCTAAAGAATAACACCATAGAAAATCCTAGTGACCATTTTGTAGAAAGCGTCCAATATCCCCAAGCTGACAACAGACCTTATACATAAATGAGGAGTTTGGGGAGAGTTTTCAACAAAAAACGGTAGTTGACTGGTCTAGCGAAGAAGATAGTAGATTGATAGAACAGATTAGGGACGAGAAAAGAACAAACGAGAATGACGGAAAAAGTGGGAATTTAAAGAACTAAATTTCCACAAAGTGGGGATACTATGAAACCCCGGCATCCCCACGAGGAGAAAAGGGGAGGTAGAGTGAGGGAGAGAGGTAAGAGGCCAGTATAAAATGGCGCTGATAAACAGCTCAGAACAGGAGGTAAGCTTATAAGCCTGCTGTCACTCGTGTCGCGTTGGTATGCACGTTCATTCACTTAATACCTATAGTGCATTTTATCGGCCACAAGGTCTACTATAGGTCTACGCTTCACGACCGTGTTGTTTCGTGTGTGCCTACATCGACGTTGAAAATCATTCCCGTGTGTTTCAGGGGTTCAAAACCATCCTGACGTCATTCTCCAGGTAGCCGCGGACGAGGAAGGGAACATCTACGCTGAACCCGATTCCCGCCGTTCTTCGGCCGTTTACGCCGACCCGGACGAAATAACGACCGACGTGACGTCAAGTAGGGGGCACCACTCTGGCGAGGGAGACGATCGCTCTGCTCACTCTCAGTCGCTGTACATGAATGTTGACGTGCGGCAGAGCGCTGAGGGATACAGCAAGCTGTTTCTCGATGCCG
Source organism: Oncomelania hupensis (assembly GCA_036898135.1). Lineage (NCBI taxonomy): Eukaryota > Metazoa > Mollusca > Gastropoda > Littorinimorpha > Pomatiopsidae > Oncomelania > Oncomelania hupensis. The sequence continues at coordinate 52,412,951 of CM072517.1, read as the reverse complement.
CGTGTGGCAGTCATGGCGCCAATGCGTCGTCTACCTACGACCATCTTTCTACACCGCAGGACGGAGACGGCCACAAGTCGGCAACTTTAGACAGCCACCACTACAACACCATCGGCGACGCAGGAAAGACCAGTGAAGCTGACAGCCAGGAGGAATCTCATGATTTTAAAACGGCAGTTTTCCCTGGATTTCGGAACTGGGAAAGCGGAGCTACAAACACTTGTCAGAAGGATAAGTTCCCCCTTGAGGGACGTATAGGTAAAGAGTATTCCTTGGCGCAAAATGTGACCACTAAGGGGGAAGACGGCAGTCAGCCGGATTACAGCTTGGCCCAGACTACGGCTGTGCCGTTTCCTGCCCAACGGAAACGAAATGCGAACATGCCGAAGTCTCCAGTCAGGCAACAACCGACTACTACCCAGGCCTGTCCACAGCACGGCGAAGAATATTCTCTCGCTCAAAATGTCCACGCGCCTTCTTCAACTGCTAATGGACAATATTACTCCTTAGCTGAACACAACGCCGAGCTACTTGCCGATCGGAGCACCAGTTCTTCATCCCAACGACCTTCAGTGTACCCTCTAACCCAGGCTAGTGACGGCTGCCAGCAGGCAACGCAAATTTATTATTCCCTTGCCAATGATGAAAACCACACGGAACAAACTCAGAGCCAAGCTCCAGGACATCAATACTCACTGGAGGACCAGACGCTAGGGAAACGCTCTCCTGTCCACAGTGAAAAGAAAACGGTCGCTTCTCCACACAGCAGTTCAGCACAAAACTTTTACCTGGCCCAGCATCTGAGGGCCCTGAAGGAAAGCCGAGACGCAAAACAGCAAGCGATTGATCAATCACGAGAGGGTAATGATTATGGCGACCCCAGGGGTACCACAGCTGGCGCTTTCGGCAGCTCACAACCTCAGGCTCGTGAAGCAACTGCAGCGATTGACGCTAGACCCATTATGCCTGTGGTGAATGATTCTACCTGCAATGGACACATTGATGCCTACCATCACATCACAGACAAACACGTATATAACAATGTAGATTAAGAGAGAGACAGACAGACAGACAGAAATAGAGAGAATGTGTGTGTGTCTGGGTGTATTTGTGTATTGTGGAAACGTTTGCACTCGGACGCACTCAGATCAGAGGCCAAGAATTGTCTTGATGTTGCATTATGACTTTCACAGTGTACGATTCGTAATATTTCTTTGCTAAAAATAAGGACATTGAACTACTCCTCTAGGTAGTATCTCCCTGTTCCAATTATTCGTCTCCTGCATTGTTTATGTGCGCCGGCACATGCGCCTGGTGTATCTCTGTGTGTGGGTGTGTGTGTGTGTGTTTATGTGTGTACACACGTGTGTGTGTGTGTGGCTGTGACCGCATTTGGAACTATTTTAAATGAGAGAGGTTTTAAGAATTAAAACAAAAATCATTTGTTGTATTAAGCCAGAACAGAATTATGATTTTTTTTAAAAACTTGAATCCTCGAAAACGGAATTGATTCAAACGGAGTATGGCAGAATGTTTTACCAACGGCGCCTCCTTGTGTTCGTTAGTCTTATTTAGATCCATTATGTGTTTGTTGTTCGTATTCAGAGACATTAGGTGTATTGTTCTTAGTTAGAGACATTATGTGAATCGTTGCTCTTATGTGTTCTTTGTTCTTATTTAGAGCCATTATGCGTTCTTTGTTCTTATTTAGAGCCATTATGTGTTCTTTGTTCTTATTTAGAACCATTATGTGTTCTTTGTTCTTATTTAGAGACAGTATGTGTTCTTTGTTCTCATTTAGAGACATTACGAGTCCTCGTTGTTTTTATTTAGAGACATAATTTTTTTTTGTATCTTACTTCTAGAAAAAGAATTATCAATTTGTTCCCCAAAATAAAACCAGGACGGAAAGGGTACACAGACGAACCGACTTGAACTTTCAATCATCATCATCTTCATTATCAACATTATTCATCTTCTTCTTCATCATCAACGTTCTTTTTTTTTTCTTCTTCATCACGTAACTAACTTTACATTTGTAAAAATACATAAATAAAAGAATTCCAGAAGGGCATTCATTGGAATTTCATTTTGAGTATATACATACATGGTTCAGGTTGTTTTAGGTCCCGCTGACTCTTTTGAACCAAATCAGAACCAGTGGAACTTGAATGAAAATGAGTGCCCAGAAAAAAATAAAATGAAACGGTGGCATTACAATTTAAAGTTAATGTTGACTTTGATCTCACTATGCTTTGACCTTGACTTCTGGCTCCTTATACACTCATGAACAATCGAATAAACTACAGCAAAAATTGTATTATGCACCAAAAAAAGAAAAAAGAAAAAAATAAACAAAAAACTCAGTGACTTTGGGATGACCTTGAACTTGTGACTTGGACCTTGGAATGACCTTGAACTGAACGTGGCCTCCCGTGCTCAAATAACCCAATGTTGTTTAATATACAGCCATTCCACTGTACGGTGACTTTTTTTTTTAAATGCAAGTCTTAAACTGACCTAGACCTTCACGATCAACGCAAAAACGGAAGAACTTATATAAAAGATCAATTTATCATTTCTAAATTCAGCAAATTTGGACTTTATATCTCTCATAGTTTAGGGTCAAGATCACTTCAAAGTACCTAAACTAACCAACTTTGCCTGCTCCAGTGACCGCTGTGCTATGGAGATGCACTAACTCTGTGCTATCGAGGATCCATTATATATATTATATAATTATATAATTGTTAGAAAAGTTTATTTTTTTAAATTTCGCCAATACTTCGGGCAGTCATGGCCCTTTAACTAAAAACAAATAAGGTAAAAATGAAGACGCACTCTCCTTATCAGCTCCATATTATAAAAAAAAAAAAAAAAAAAAAAAAAAAAAACACCTAATTTTGCAGGATATAGGACAGTCTCTAGGTCAATTCCCATTTTATAAGGCGGCCTGTCAAAACAAACAAACAACCACAAGAAAAGAAAAGCTTAGCGATACGCTGGCAACATGTCGGTCGATAAAGTGACAATATGGCTGGTCATCTGCTTCTGCATGTTGGCAGGTAAGTCTAATTGTTTGTCTCATGCTGACCTTATATTACATTATATTACATCATTATTGCTTTAGGTCCAGCGGACTCTTCCGAGTCAAATCAGGACCAGACAACCCCTGATCCGCATAAAAGATCTGCTGAAACAACCCCAGTGGTAAAACTGAAAGCTCTCCACCAGCCAGTCACTTTACAATAAAGACATCCCACGCAAGGGACGCTGAGGCTGTACTCTAATTTATCAAACCCCCGTTTACAAAAACAAAATAGAATACAAACATCATTATATATTATCAATAAAACACATACATATAAAATGCCTACATTGCTAAATAATAACATCATAGGAAGCCCTATCGACCACCTGGCAGAAAGCGTCCAATATTCCCAAGCTGATCCAACAGACCTCATGCACAAATCAGGAGTCTTGTCCCGGAAGAGTTTTCAAGAAAAAAGGTAGGTGACTGGTCAAGCGAAGAAGAAGATAGTATAGAAAATTGATAGACCAGAGCAGGAATGAGAAAGAGCAAATGAGAAAGACAGCGACAGTGGGAATTTAAAGCACTAAATTTCCAGAAAGTGGGGATACTATTTATACTGAAACCCCCGGCACTCCAACGGGGGTTCATGCTGACCTAATAGTTATTCTACTAAATGTTTTGGCAAGTAGTCGTAACAATTGTTACATCGTTTCGGTATGTAGGCATAACCGTTTTTGTCTTGTCTTGAGCCTAACAGTTTGTAGAGCGTTTATGGGAAATTTATCTAACTTTTCTTGTATTTTCAAACTTATCTGAAAATAATTTAATATAGTCGGTAATGAACATGAACCAAATGTCAGTCTGCCCGCTGCACGCCATATTTCAAGATACCCTGAACGGACTTTACTCAAACTTCTTAGGAACAGTAGTGGATCCCGCTTTCAATTCAATATGCTTCTTTAGGATAAAACCGAGATATATACATGCTATAGCACACACAAACCTCTTAAAAAATGCTGGTTTTCAGCTGCGTTGCGAGTGTCCCCTAAATACATTTGAATGGCGTGCCATCTGTTTTACAATGTTCTGACCTTCAGGCGTACGTTTTACGTTTTTAAAGTGAGAATTTAACAGTCCACATTGGGTTTAAAAAAAAAAAAAAAAAAAAAAAAACACCACCAACAGCATTTTCAAAAAGTTCAACACAAATCCGAAGTAGGCCTACATACATCTCTCAATAGAGCTCCTAAACGAAGATCAGATAATTTCAAGCAAATTGAGACCCACAATATCTGAGTTTATCCAAGCAATAGCCTACATTTGTCTAATCTTTTCCAATAAAGGTAAAGATTAACCGGGACCATGGTCTTAAAATGAGGCACGGTGGTCTAATGGTAGAGCTTTGGCTTGCGGATCTGAAGGTCCCGGGTTCGAGCCCTGGCCGGGGCAATGTGTTGTGTCCTTGGGAAAGACACTTTACTCCCGTTTCCTACTCCTTCGGATGAGAGTATAAACCGAGGTCTAGTCTGTGTCGCATACATTCCATCATAACGGACTTTAAAGATCCTGACGCTCATGTCCTAGATGGGTGAGTGCCGGTGACAAGAACACGCCCAGCATGCACCTAGGTCCTTCTCCCCCATCCCTGGCTGCCCAGGATTGTGCTTAGTTGTCTGGGGCGTTATTACGATGCGCCCAAAGGCTGCAAGTTGGCGCCTCCAGCGGCTTAAGTTAGATCCTGTATCGCGCCAGCGCCTTGAGCAGCTCTTGAGCTGAAAAAGCGCTATATAAGAACGATTAAATAATAATAATAATAAAATAATAATGAATATCAACAGTATTTAAAAAGTAAGCAAACTATCCTATCGTCGGTTGCGAGTGAGACAGCTATAGGTGCAGGGTCCATAAAATGTTTATCCACCAAAACAAATCTGTCTACGTTTAGCTTCAGCAAGCTTACTCATCTTCATCGTTGTCCTTGGTGCAGCTGCCCCTTGGCTATTGCTGCGTTTTCCACGAGAAGGCAGCTTGCACGCATAATTTCGCCCGCATGGATCACAAACAAGATTGTTTACAAATCCAACGACCACAAATCTCAAAAGGAGATTATAGGCTCCAGGGTCTTCGGTCTTTGTATGTACAGTAGGCTTGCGTCATGAGAACTGAAGACAATGCCCTGCCACGCATTTGCCGGGAAATGTTCATTTTATCCAGAGTTATCAGCTTTTGTCTCTTCAGAATAATTTGATTTTAGATTGAGAACGCTGTTAATGACCTCTGCAGGGAGCATGGCGCTGGTGTGGGGTCCGTCCGGTTTGACGTCAGGCGTGACGCTGACGGCGTGTTTAGGCAATGACGTCAACATGACATGGCAGTACAACACTAGCTCTGACGAGCGCATCATCGATGTGGAATACCGCTTCAGAAGGTCAGGTAAGCTCTCTTACCAACTGACTGTACTATGGCACCACTATGCATTCCAGACTAGAAGGGCAAAGCCCATATTACTTACAAGCTCTTATTAAACTCGAAAATGAGTGCCCAGAAAGAAAGAAAAAAAGCAATCGTGGCATTAAAATGCAAAGTAATACCGACTTTCATCTTTCTAATGCTCTTGATTTTGAGATGACATTGACCTCCGGCTCTAAATACACTCTTGTACTATCAAAATAATGTACAGCAAACGTTGTATTATGCAAAAAAAAAATTCGGTGACCTTGGGAAGACGGTGACCTTGGGAAGAGGTTGACCTTGGGATGACCTTGACGTGATTCTCATGCATGTCTAATCAAATAACCCAATGGTGTTACATACTATGGGTTAAACAGCCATTCCACTGTACGATGACCTATTTTTTGTATGTGTTTGCAAGGCCTAAAATAACCTTGACCTTCAAGACCAATGCAAAAACAGAACATATATGAAAGATCAATCTATCATCTCTAAATACAACAAGTTTAGACTTATATATCTCTCATAGTTTAGGGTCAAGGTTACTTCAAAGTAACTATAAGACAAACCGACTTTGGACAGCTCCAGTCACTTTGACCTTGGAGTGACCAAATTTGCATAATAGTATATGGGTCTCATTGATATCTATCATGCATCAAAGAATCATAAGTTTAATGTTAATAACCATTTAAAAAAATTGAAATTTCGTTACAAATTGTCAATTGTGCACTAACATTTGATGACCCTGTGACCTTGACCTTGACCTTGAAGTTAAAGCCAATCAGTCACTGATCATTTTCGAGGTCTCACGGGTATACACCATCGTACCAAGTTTGGTTGTGATAGTTGAACTAGGCAGGATCTGAGTACTTAGCCATTATAAAGTTGTTGTACAGACAGACGGTGGGCAGACACGGACGGACGGATGGACATTTTTATCGATATTATTTTTGGACTCATCTCGCACAGATTGTCGATCGGAAACCTGGATATTTTAATTTAGTTTTTTTGGTTAGTACATAGACTTACATTGTTATGTACGCGAGTCCAAAGAGCAGACATGAGACCAAGAAAAAATGAAAAAAGCTGAAAATGATATGCAGGGGTCCGGGGACCGCTGTAGGCCCCCTGTGGGGTTCAGGGGCAACGCCCTTGATGGGGGTCAGGGGGCGAAGCAGAAGAATTTTTAACAAAAACAAGCAATAAAACTCAAAAATATGGCATCTCAGGAGATTAAATGAATGAGAAGAGTGAGTCAAGACTTGTTCACACACACACACACTAGCAATAAAACTCACAAGTCAAGTCAAGTCAAGCATGCCTTTTCACTGGGAGGTCGATTTCACTAATTCGGGTCTGATCGCCTGGTTTTAACCGTGCAAACATTTTGCAATACTGTTCAAAGGAAAGTCAAAGATGGCGGCCGGCTGAACAGTGATAGGCTAAAGCCAGAGGAAGCAAGGGTAGACTGAAGCTAGCCTACCAGTTTCCGCTTCTTCATTGTAGCCATACGTAGGCCTCACAACAAACACGAAAATTGAACTGAATAAGGATGAACCGTTTGGCGATTTTTCCGACTTCGCATAAAGTGAGGACAGACTAGCCGATCCGCGATCTCGAAATCAAAACCTCACCCCCCCCCCCCCTCTCCCCTTCATTTTCTCAACGGATTTGCACTGATCTCAAAAATGGTCTCTGGGACATTCAAATCAGCGGAAATCGGCTAACAGCGGAAAGGTCTCATGTCTGAAAGAGGTAGACTCACTCACTACACGTTCTAGATCTCTGCCCAGACTCTCTTAATCACTTTTTTCAAATCCAGCACCCGCAGTTTGCTGTTGTTTTGAGCCATGCCTTATTCCAACGTCTTTTGCAAAATTCAATATAGGTTTTCTAATCAAGCATCAATGATGACGCCAAATGTCATAATTGTTGAGAACTTCATTCGCCTGCCTGTGACAGGCCAAGCAGAAGTGATCTTGGCCACCTACATTGACGGTACCTTTATGACATCATCAACGTCCGGTCATCACATCTCCTTCCTGCCTCCCGCCGGACTGCGCCTGTCCGCCCTGACGTCACAAGACAGCGGCGATTATGTCATCCGAGTCAATATCAACCAGCACGACTCAGTGGTATCCTACAGCAGGAACGTCACCTTGGTCGTGTCCGGTACGCTTGTTATGGCATTGTTTTTAAAGGCGGGTGGAGAGATAAGGGTTAGAATGGAAGCGCAAGACAGGTGCATGGAGCACAAGTCATACATATGCGCTCAAACATGGTAACCTTTTTTTCTTTTAGGGAGAGCACGCTCATCCTTCTTTTCATTAAACCACACAATCCACATATCTTATGCATAATAACGACAACCAAAGAACTTAATATTTTCCACAAATGTAGTTTGTCCACATTCATAGTACAGTCATTGTATAGTTAACACAGAAAGTACCATCAACAATGGTGTTCTCTTATTAGTTGTTGTTGGTTTTTTTTATGATATAGTATGCATACAAACATGGTAACCTAAAAAAATTGTACTTTGTTCCGGTGCTGTGTTGCACCTCATCTTTTTTTGTGAGTAATTTTAGTTGCAGTCTGAAAGTGCCACATGCTTGAATATGTGTAACTCGAATTTGTATTCACGCAGCCCGTTCACTCAATAAAAAGGCAAGAATCGTCGTTATACATTTTCCCAACTTTATAGAGCAAAAGACGCAAACAGCATCAAGAACTGCATTCAGAAATTCTCTCCCAAAAACTCCATCCACACGCTTTTTTTTTTTTTTTTTTTTTAATCAGTTTATAGTCCCCTTTCTTCCCGGTAAGGATTTTCAGAGAGGAGACTTACTGAGACTATTGTTGTATCCACACGCGCAGAAAGCGCTTCTTTTATACTCTCTCTATGCAGAAAAACGTAGACATTTCTAGAATGACGCAACCAATACAGAATAAAATCGTCACAGGATTTAAAATCGTCACAGGAATTACGCACTGTCTCATGTCATAGAGTGTTCTATGACCGTATACGATTTAACACGATAGATCTCGAAACTTCCGTTAGCAGTAAACGAGCAACTCTAGAAAGTTCTCAAAGCTGCTACAATTTCGACCAACGAAAACAAGCATTATGTTAAGCTTTTCTAGCAAAAGCATAGAACTAAATCAAAGGTAACTAAATGCTATCATTGCACGCTTTGCGCCTAAACACAATATTCATACTTATCGTGCGCCTCAGAAAGGTTCAGCAAAATTCTCATTGTGTTCTGTTTAATGACTTGCTTACACGGCAAACTGTCTATCGAAGAATGGTTGAGCTTTCAAAGGACTACGGTTGATGTGCCTTAAGACTTGAAACCGCAGGTTGTGAAAGTAATCTATATCATGCATAGTGCTGTACCTTGTATAACTCGTCCTACTGTCCAGTTTGGTTTGTGTGCGCGTTTTTTCAGAGCCCCCAGTGGTGTCACACAACCGACTTCAGGCCAACATTGTGGACAATGTCCAGTTTGACAACGGGACTGGTCAGTGGCACGCCATTCTCGCCTGTGGTAATATCTCTAGCCTTGGACAGCCCCCTGTACAAATTGTTGTCACCGTACGTACAGTTCTTTTTGTACAGGTAGATGAATACCGAAAGTGGATAGTTACTTTATTGCGCGAACAACATAGTTGTGATAACATCTCTCTCCCTCTCTCTCTGCACAGACGCCTGACAACCAGACCGTGATCGGTCACTATGACGGCAGTGGGCAGTTCCTGGCCATATTGCCAAACCCAGTGATAAGCGGCCAGTATCTATGCCAGCTGGACAACCACGACCTCTGTCTGCCCTCCGACTCCCCCTTGCTGCACCCTGCCTCCGTCAAAGTGGACGGTACCAAGACTCAGCTGGCCATCGTCACTGCAGAGCTGCAACAAGTCAAAGCCGCCAGCCAACAGTGTGCTGCAGACAAACAGGAGTGTGCAGCAGAGTACCTGCAGCTCCAGTCACGGTTGCAGCACTGTAATCGAGGTCAGTGGTAAATAGACATTCGACATCGTCATCATCGTCATCGTCATCATCATCATCATCATCATCATCATCATCATCATCATCATCATCATCATCATCATCATCATCATCGTAATCTTTGTCATTGTCATCATATTCATCTCATTCTTTACATTGCACTGATAAAGTTAAAACAAGTTACGACAGAGGTTCATCAAAGTTCATAATCGCTCAAAATCACCAGCAGAATGTTGTTGATTTTTCCAGCGAATGCGGACGTGAGAGACTGCAGTGAGCTGGTGGGTCAGATCAACGTGAGTGGCGTGCACACTCTGCATCTTGAGAACTCTACTGCCTATACTGCCTTTTGCGACATGACCACTGACGGCGGCGGATGGACTGTGAGTGTCCCGTTATTTACACGAAGAAAGAATGTACAGTTAAGTTACATCGGGAAATAATGTACATTTGTTTACAGTTAGTTACACGGGGAAAGAGTGTACAGTTAAACGAAAAAAGTGTACATTTAGTTACATAGGGAAAGTGTACAGTTTGTTATATGAGGAACGAGTGTACAGTTATTTATTTAATTTATTTAATCGTTCTTATATAGCGCTTTTCCAGCTCAAGAGCTGCTCAAGGCGCTGGCCGATACAGGATCTAACTCAAGCTGCCCGAGACGCCCACCCGCAGCCTTTGGGCGCATGGTCTGACGCCCGGACAACTGAGCACAATCCTGGGCAGCCAGGGATGGGGGGAGAAGGACCTAGGTGCATGCTGGGTGTGTTCTTGTCACCGGCACTCACCCATCTAGGACATGAGCGTCAGGATCTTTAAAGTCCGTTATGATGGAATGTATGTGACACAGACTAGACCTCGGTTTATACTCTCATCCGAAGGAGTAGGAAAACAGGAGTAAAGTGTCTTTCCCAGGGACACAACACAATGGCCCGGCCAGGGCTCAGTTAACTACTCAGCAACCAGTTGTAAAGTTATGTTTGTTTGTTTGTTTATTTCATTTAACGTCTATTCACCGAAGTGATTTTAGACAAAAAAAGGTTGTAAAGTTAGTTACATAGGACAACAGTTAGTTTCACATGAAAAAAATGTATAGTTAATAAAGTTAGTTACATATGACCACAGTTTCACTGGGAAAAAGATGTATAGTTAATTTTACGGGAAAGAAAACTGGGCCCTGTTCAATGTGTATTGTAGAGTGTTGAAATTATGCAGTAGGCTCTACATAGCTAATTCCTTCCTAAACACTGTTGTTGTTGTTTGTAGATTATAGTCACACAACACTTTCGCATATAGGTGACTACTGGACCGATTTATACTGACACCAGCGGGCCAGTTGTTGGTAAAGGGGAAAATAATATGATCACACGTTGACCAATCCGGGATTGGTCAACGTGTGATCATATTGACCAATCCCGGAACACTAACTTTGGGTGCTGCTTATAAACAGTCGCTGTTCAATATGAATGCACACCGTCCAAGCGGCGAGTAGGCCTATTTAGCTATTTACTCCAATGTGTGCTACACAGTAGACCTACGCTGTACATCTCTGTTCCCGCGAGCCAGTGCAGGAAAATATGGCCGGTGACGTGAAGAAAAACACACAGCAAACAGATTGTGTTTTCATCTTGAAGTAGGCTTATTACATAATCGCTTTCCAAAGGGTAGACTGTAGCACTCTGCCTAGCAGAGACCGCCGAGGCTTAAAACGTCGCCTCTACACCATGAGACACCTCCGCCAGCCCTGCTACGCCGTGTGAAACTGTAGGGCGAGCAACGTTATATAGGTTAAGTAGATTATACCATAGACCACAAATATATTTGTGGTCTATGGCTATACGAGCAGCAAAGAGAAGCGACGTAGGCCTCGGCCTCAGCTACGCAATGTGGAAGACAAGCAGCGCTAACAATTTATTAGAGGGTTGGTCATATCCTAAAATATATAGCTGTAATCTACGAAAACTTTGAAAACGATGAATTCAGCCATTTTGATTGTCCGCCATATTGATATATTTTCAATATCCCTTTATTTGTCTCAAACGGAGCAATGGCGGCCGCACATTTTCTCGGGCTCTCTGGAACATCGAGTGACCCCGTGTCCTAAGTACTCCATAAATACTCCTTATGCTTAACCCTGACTACATGTAACTTATATACAGTTTATAAAATACGCAACTCTTAATAACTGTTCATTAAACGGGCAAAAATCGTCTTATGTAGTCAGTAAACTGCTTATGTTCTCCTTATCTTATTTACAGCACATTGAACTCGCTCGGCCCTGGTTGCACAGGTGCGCAATTAGTTTCACGAGATCCTATCCCATAACTCGGAGGTCGTAGGGGCACCACAGATGATCGTTTAACCAGCATACTCCATCTTTCCCTGTCCTCAGCAACCCTGATTGTTTCGCTCAGTGTCAAACCAGTCCATTCTCGAATGTTGTCCTCCCACCTTTTCCGGTCTCCCTCTTCTTCTACCTCCTTACACTGTGCCTTGCAGGATGGTCTTTGCAAGACCTGATGATCTGGTGACGTAACCCTACCATCGGAGTTTCCGTTTTTTCACCACTGTGAGCAGGTCATCGTGTTGTCCAATGGTTTGTGTGATGGTCTGTCGGACTTCGTCGTTGGTGATGTGCTGGGTATAGGAAATGCCCAGAAGTCTTCTGTAGCACCTCATCTCCATGCTTTGTATTCTTCGTTGGCGATCTGCTGTGAGGGTCAATGTTTCGCAAGCATATAGGAAGATGGAGATGACAAGGGAGCGCAGCAGCCTTATTTTGGAATGTAGACTGATGGTCCTGTCTTTCCAAATTGGCTTCAACCTTGCCAGGGCAGCAGTTGTTTGTGCGATCCTGGAGAGGACTTCCTGTCGGGACCCATTGTCTCCGAAATATTTGAAGCTATGCACTGTGTTGAGGGACTGGTCTTGGACTTTGATGTCCGTGTTAATGCCATGGGTGTTGTTAGTCATCAGTTTGGTCTTCTCTGCACTTATTTCCACTCCATAGGCTCTGGAGGTGGTGTCAAGCCTCTGTACCAGCTGTTCAAGTTCTTGTTCCTCTCCAGCCAATCCATCAATGTCATCCGCAAAACGAAGGTTGGAGATTGCTCTTCCTCCTATGCTGACTGTGCCTTCGTGGTCTGCAAGGGCATCTGACATGATGCACTCTAGGAAGATGTTGAAGAGTGCTGGAGAGAGTAGGCATCCCTGACGCACACCGATTGTGGTTCTGAACCAGATTCCGATGGCGCTGATGTGGAGGACTGCACGGGTAGCCTTGTCATACAGGCCTTTGGTGACTTCAATAATTTTAGGGCTGATGTTGTACACTCTTATGGTTGCCCACAGAGCTGCATGCCAGACTCGGTCAAACGCCTTTTTGAAGTCTACGAACACATGCTAGAGATGGTGTTGGTGCTGTAGGTATTTCTCGCAGATTATTCTGAGGTTCAAAATCTGTTCAGTGGTACTTCGCCCTGCCCTAAATCCTGCTTGCTCTTCAGCTATGATTTGTTCAGCTTGGGGTTTCAACCTGTTGAGTATTATTTTCAGGAGGACCTTGCTGGTATGGCTGATGAGGCTGATGGTGCGGTAATTTTCACATTCCTGAAGGTTACCTTTTTTGGGAAGAGTGATGACAAGCGACTGGGTCCATGGTGTAGGCCACTCCCCACTCTGCCAGATCTTGTTACAGATAATGGTGAGTGCGTCGAACATCGCTTCTCCTCCTGCTTGAAGCAGTTCCGCGGGTATGTTGTCCACTCCCGCTGACTTCCCCTTCTTCAGCGATTGCACTGCTGCTTCAACTTCTTCTCGGAGAATTGGGAGGATTTCTTCTTCTTCTCTGTTCTCTGGACATGCTAGAACTGATGGGTCTCCGTTTGGTTTGAGGTTGTAAAGGTCAGAGCAGTACTCTGTCCATCTGTCCAAGACTTCTTATTCTTCTGTAAGGCATATGCCAGACTTGCTTTGGATCGTGGAGACCTTGGGCTGTTTAACACTTGTCAGCCGCTTCACAGTCTGGTAGGCCTTCTTGCTGTTGTTTTTGTTCAGACTGTTCTCTATTTCCTGGCATTGATCTTCTATCCAGTTCTCCTTTGCTGTGCGCATGCCTTTTCGGATGTCATTGTTGATTTTTCGGTAGGCATCATTTCCCTGTGAGGTGTTCTTTTTCTTTTTCATCTCTCTTCGTTTATCACACAGATCCAAAAATTCAGGTGTGATCCACAGCTTCTTCTTTGACCGGTGCTTTATAAGGATCTCCGTGGCGGCATCTGTCACAGCTAAGTTGAAGGTGGTGGTCATGGTGTTGACATCTACTTCACCAGCTCCCAAAATGAGCAGTGGTGCAAATTTCCCTCCAATTGTGGCCTGAAATATTTCTGCCACCTCCGGGTCTTGCAGTTTGTCCAGGTCGAACTTCAGTCTAGTGCACTTTGCTGTGTTTACTCTCTTCAAGTGAAGCAGGAAAGACATCATCACAAGATCGTGGTCACTTCCGATGTCTGCTCCTGGAAAAGTGCGTGTCCTGCCAATGTTGATGCTTGATCTGAAGCGTTTCTTGACCATGGTGTAGTCGATCTGGTTGTGATGCTCCCCGCCGGGACTGTGCCATGTCCATCGTCTGGATTTTTGTGGAGAACAAGCGTGTTTGCCAGTATCAGATTGTTAACTCCAACAGTCTCAGACCTCTGTCATTTGTCTCGATGTTGCAGTGGGGTCCACATATGTCTCCCCAGTTATGGTGCGCATCTTGGCCAACCTTGGCATTCCAGTCGCCTTGCACTATGACTATGTCCTTCTTCGGCACTTGGTCAAGGACAGCCTGTAGATTTTCAAAGAAATCCTCCACTTCGCTTTCGTCATAGTCTGATGCTGGGGCATAGGCCTGGATGATGGTGATGTTAAAAGGGGCTGCTCTCAGACGGATGGCAATGAGTCTACTGGAGACTGGGCGGCAACCCATGACAGTGGCTAGAATGTTCTTGTGGACCAAGAATCCAACTCCGTGTTCGTGCCTGTCATCTCTACCGCTGAAATAAAGCTTGTGGCCTTTGTCGGTCGTTGTTTCACCTATGCCTTTCCAGCGCAGTTCGCTTATTCCTAAAACGTTCCATCGATAGTGGTCCATCTCGTGGGCCAGTTCTTCTAATTTTCCCTCTGCATTTAGGGTCCTGACATTCCAGGTTCCTATGACGATGTTATTTCTGGTGCGGATTTTGCTAAGGTGTCCATCAGTAGCACACTTATCGCCTCCGTCCTGGTGCCCAACGGAAGGTGCGGTCCTAGTTGATCCGGGCGACGACCGATCCAGCATGGAGTAAATGGTTTTATTCATCATGCAGTGTGTCTTGGGCAAGAAAGACCTGGCAGGGCCCAATCCCCTCCAGGCTGTTAACCACAGCCAATATCCACGAATACAGTGTGGCTCGCCTTGGCCCCGAGCACGTGGTCGTTGAACCTGTAGTAACATGAGGTTCCTCCATCCTGGCCGGTGACTTCTGTGTAGAAGACTTTAGCCCAGTGATGCCGTGCTGACATCACCCCTGTTAGTCGCCTCTTACGACACGTCGGGAAACGTTGGGTCTATTATAATCAGTGCCCGAACCCACAGGGCTGTACATAATATGCATTTCATGGTTTCACGTGATAAGCGTGCACAATCCTTCAGGGATCCCGAATTTCTACATATTATTAGCTTAGAAATACGAAAGCGTGGTTTTATTTATTTTTAGTATATCACATTGACACAATATTGAAACAATAATATTAAAGATGAAAACTGCTTTTCCATGAAGAGAAAACCCCTTAACCCGTTAAAGGGGGTTTCAGCTTTACGACTACTTTGCTGTACATAATATGCATTTCATGGGTTTATCCACTGACAGTTTACACGTTATGTGCCTGTATTTCGTGCGCCTATTCGATCGCTTCTGATTCCACAGTCAAACATAGAACTGTTTTCCTCGTGATACTAGTGTGGATGTGTTATGTGCTGGACAGGTATTGCTAAAGCGTCAGGACGGCTCCTGTGATTTCAACAGAAGTTGGCACGATTATGAAGACGGATTCGGTGACAAGAACGGAGAGTACTGGCTTGGTAAGTCACTGTTTATTACAATCATAGGCCCACGCCGTAGCTCAGTGGTAGAGCGTTCTCCTAGTACATCGATGACACAGGTTTGAATTCCGTGGTGGGCAAGATAAATGTGACAATTTTTCAGTCCATCTTAGCAGTATTTATTAGTCTTGATTTAGGTCCCTACCTCTATTCTCTTGGATGGTTATATCTGTCTGCCATATCGCAAATGGTGAGAGGGGCGTGGGGGGTGTAGATGTTCAGATTCAATGTTTGTTCAGTTCACATAGTCATGTCTGGGTCCAGTTAGGTGTAACATCGTCAATGTTCCGGGTTTCTTATTTTCGTCCATGCGCCAGGTCAAGTTGGGCCGGCCTTTTCACGAAGTTCTTAGGCGTCGTAACCCTAACCCAAACCCTACTAAGGCTACGATAGCACTTGCGCATGCGTCGAATTTTGTAATGCGTCGACCAATCAGAATGCTCCCAGTCCAAATAAGATACTAGGAACTTCGCCGATGTCACATAGGGAATAGAAGCACAGTAGACGAGACTTTTTATTAACTTACAAAGCAATACTTGTATAGATTCTCTACCCCAGTCTCCTTGCCAGAATGGTAGGTGTACTTATCCCGTGATTTCTCAACATGTTAATGCTGGTAGAATTGCGATACCTGCTCATACTAACGTATGCAGTTTATCCAACACGTTGTCTGCATTATGGAACACATGTTAATAATAATAATAATAATAATTTATTTTATAAAGCGCGATTCCAAACAACTGTCTGCTCAAAGCGCTCACACGCATGCACACACTCTCACACTCGCAGGTTAACATTATAATCTTAAAGTATCGAGTTTAAACAAAGGGTAAAATATGTATACTAAAAGAAAGATGTACATGTACAAGATTTAAATGTTAACACTAAGGTAAAACACAGGACAGCAATTTTTAAAAAGTTAGGGCAAAAAGGGTACAGTGGTTACAATTACATGCGAATCACAAAACCAAACCATACACAGAATTTTAAAAAGTATGTGACAAAACAAAATGGCATCGTACTAAAACGTATTGCACATAGCATTGCATTGCACAAACACACACACATACACACACAAAGAATGAAATTACGGATTTAACCGTCTTATAAAATATTACGTATTACATTTAAAAACAAAAATTAAAATAATGAAAAATGTTACTTCCATTGTGCTGTGTAGGCCTGCGCTACATGCACTTGCTGACGGAGGGAAGTGGACGTTACCAGCTGCGAGTGGACATGAGTGACTGGGACGGAACAAGCGCTTTCGCTGTGTACGACGTCTTCCGCGTGGATGGCCCCGACACCAACTACGTTCTGCACGTATCAGGGTACCACGGCACTGCCGGTAAGTCAATCAGTCAGTCAGTCAAGCCACCCAATCAGTCGATCAACTACGTTTTGCACGTGAGGGTGCTGCCGGTGAGTAAATCATCTAGTCTAGTAACCCAATAAGTGAACCAACATCCTACAGGTGACGGAGTATGACTGCAATGCTGATGCGGCCGGGAAAATGTATGTATTTCTAGACACTGACACTCACATACATAGCCGATAAAATAAGCCTTTTCAAAAGTGTTACTTACTTAGTGGCGTTGCGACAAGGCTTTATCCCAACGAAGCAAAGGGAAAAAATGGAATGATAAGCTACTATTAGAACTATATGCAAGCCAAAACTTCTCAAAATCGGCTGAGCCAATGTTTAGATATAGCGTAAAACGTGTTTAAAAAATGGTGAAGAACAATGACCTTGACCTTTGAAAAATTACACATACGAATGATCTAACAGGCTTAGCAGAAGTGAAGGTATCCGCAAAGTAAAAATGATGATTTTAGGTTAAGCTGTTCTTGAGATAACTTTGAAACTGATAAGGCAAAAGGTGCGTTATTGAACCCAAAAGTGAACCACCCGACCGACCACCGTGCTGCTTCTGAAGGATGGTCAATGACTTGAAGTACCTGTATACCAACACTCAACAAAATGCCTTCAGCCGTTGTTGCGATGCTGAGCAAAACGTGTTCAACAAAACGACTCCAGTGACCTTGACCTTTGCGGTAGGGCAATAATGATGGCACGGAAGTGCAGGCCAATAACTTAAGTAATGTTCCTATAAAGTTTGGGTAAAATCGGTTCAGAGCACCCTCCTATTTAAATCTATTTCAAAGTATTTCCTCCCCCCCCCCCTCCCTACCTCCCAGCCCTTTAATCTATTTCAAAGTATTTACAGATAAGTCTGGAAATACAAAAAAAAAAAAAAAACAACTAAAATAATAATAATAAAAATTCTGCACGAAAATGACATTGCAGGGGTTGTTTGTTTTGTTGAGCTCTTTTTTCTTTTACATTTTTATAAAGATAGGAGAATAACACTAGAAGTATTATCTTCTTTCCATCAATCAATCAGTGTTGTGTTAAGTGATATAGTCGAATAACGTTTTGTGTGCAGGGGACGGCTTTAACTGGTCCTCCACAGGAACCCCCAACAACATGGCGTTCACGACGTACGACAGAGACAACGACAAGGCCAACCACAACTGTGCATCAACATGGCAGTTGGGCTGGTGGCACAATGATTGTTTCACTGCTAGTCCCACTGGTACTTATGTTTACAACGGTGGAGTAGCTACTGCAGGTGAAATGAAGTGGAATACTTGGCACGGACCCCGGGTTCTAAAGACAATGGACATGAAGATCCGACCTCTCCCATGATTTATTCACCCCCTCCCCAAAAAACATCTTTTCAGGATTTTTGCAAATCTATGCGAGATGAGTCATAAATAGTCCCAAAATGACATCTTAACAACAACAAAAACACAAAATTCTGTCTCTCCGTCTGTCTGTCCGCCGTCTGTGCAAAACTTGCAAGTGGATTAATTTCTCAGAACCTATTTCGACTATCACAACCAAACTTGGCAAGAAGGTGTATACCCATGAGACCTCATAGTCGGTCAGTTAATGAGTGATTTCACTTCAAGGTCAAGGTCACAGGATCAACAAATGTTAGTCCAAAAATGACAATTTTTCAACAAATTTTACTTTTTAAAAATGTATCATATCGAGACACATAATGCAGATTTGGTCAACCTCATTTTTTGATGCATGATAGATATCAATGAGACACATACTATGCAAATTTGATCAATCTCACCACAAGGTCAAGGTCAATGGAGCTGTCCAAAGTCGGTCAGTATAGATACTTTGACGTGACCTTGACCCTAAACTATTAGAGATATAAAGTCCAAACTTGTTGTACTTGTGATGATATTCTGGGGAAGATACATTTATCTTACAAGGGGAGTATGACTTGTAGATAGATGGGGCGTTAGGCTACCTCTGTCGGCCGTTCTTTTACCAGAATTCCAATGCGGTGTGAGAGACTAATCACGGTGATTGGTCACATAAAATTTATATTTGTTCTCGGGTTTTAAAGTATCATTTGGCTCACTTTAAGAAATGCTTATTACTAATCAAAGGACTAGGTTACTTGGTCTCAAGAGAAGAAAAACTAGTAGACACACAACAATACAAATAGAATGACACCAGTCGTATGTAGGTGATTTCAACTTTTATATAGTCAACACAAATTCAACATTTCTTCATTTAGATGTAAATTAATTATAATTGTTCGATGTGCTGGGTAATTTCCTTATCAGTTCTTCTTCATCACTTGCTAAGCTGTTCTAATATTGCTCTGTGGGTTCGGGCAAATAGAATAGACCCAACGTTTCCCGGCGTGTCGTAAGAGGCGACTAACAGGGGTGATGTTAGCACGGCATCACTGGGCGAAAGTCTTCTACACAGAAGTCACCGGCCAGGGCGGAGGAACCTCACGTTACTACAGGTTCAACGACCACGTGCTCAGGGCCAAGGCGAGCCACACTGTATTCGTGGATTTCGGCTGTGGCCAACAGCCTGGAGAGGATTGGGCCCTGCCAGGTCTTTTTTTTTTTGCCCAAGACACAACACATGATGAGGCTATCCACTAATTCCATGCCGGATCGGTCGTCGCCCGGCTACACAAGGACCGCGCCTTCCGTTGGCCACCAGGACGGAGGTGAAAAGTATGCTACTGATGGACAAATTAGCAAGATCCGCACGAGAAACAACATCGTCATAGGAACCTGGAATGTCAGGACCCTAACTGCGGAAGGAAGATTAGAAGAACTGGCCCACGAGCTGGACCACTATCGATGGAACGTTCTAGGTATCAGCGAACTGCGCTGGAAAGGCCTAGGTGAAACAACGACTGACAAAGGCCACAAGCTCTATTTCAGCGGTAGAGATGACAGGCACGAACACGGCGTTGGATTCTTGGTCCACAAGAACATTCTAGCCACTGTCATGGGTTGCCGCCCAGTCTCCAGTAGACTCATTACCATCCGTCTGAGAGCAACCCCTTTCAACATTACCATCATCCAGGCCTATGCCCCAACATCAGACTATGAAGACAGCGAAGTGGAGGACTTTTATGAAAATATACAGGCGGTCCTTGACCAAGTGCCGAAGAAGGACATAGTCATAGTGCAAGGCGACTGGAATGCCAAGGTTGGCCAAGATGCGCACCACAACTGGGGAGACACATGCGGACCCCACTGCAACAACGAGACAAATGACAGGGGTCTGAGGCTATTGGAGTTTGCCAGATACAACAATCTGGTACTGGCAAACACGCTTGGTCTCCACAAAAAATCCAGACGATGGACATGGCACAGTCCCGGCGGGGAACATCACAACCAGATCGACTACATCATGGTCAAGAAACGCTTCAGATCAAGCATCAACATTGGCAGGACACGCACTTTTCCAGGAGCAGACATTGGAAGTGACCACGATCTCGTGATGATGTCTTTCCGGCTCCATTTGAAGAGAGTAAATACAGCAAAGTGCACTAGGCTGAAGTTCGACCTGGACAAACTGCAAGACCCGGAGGTGGCAAAAATATTTCAGGCCACAATTGGAGGGAAATTTGCACCACTGCTTATTTTGGGGGCAGGCGAAGTAGATGTCAACACCATGACCAATACCTTCAACTCAGCTGTAACAGATGCCGCCACTGAGATCCTTGGCAAGCACCGACCAAAGAAGAAGCCGTGGATCACACCTGAACTTTTGGATCTGTGTGATAAACGAAGAGAGTTAAAAAAGAAAAAGAACACCTCACAGGGAGCTGATGTCTACCGAAAAATCAACAATGACATCCGAAAAGGCATGCGCACAGCAAAGGAGAACTGGATAGAAGATCAATGCCAGGAAATAGAGAACAATCTGAACAAGAACAACAGCAAGAAGGCCTACCAGACTGTGAAGCGGCTGACAAGTGTTAAACAGCCCAAAGTCTCCACTATCCAAAGCAAGTCTGGCATTTGCCTTACAGAAGAACAAGAAGTCTTGGACAGATGGACAGAGTACTGCTCTGACCTTTACAACCATACACCAAATGGAGACCCATCAGTTCTAGCATGTCCCGAGAGCAGAGAAGAAGAAGAAATCCTCCCAATTCTCCGGGAAGAAGTTGAGGCAGCAGTGCAATCGCTGAAGAAAGGGAAGTCAGCGGGAGTGGACAACATACCAGCGGAACTGCTACAAGCAGGAGGAGAAGCGATGACTGATGCTCTCACCATTATCTGTAACAAGATCTGGCAGAGTGGGGAATGGCCTACACCATGGACCCAGTCGCTTGTCATCACTCTTCCCAAAAAAGGTAACCTTCAGGAGTGTGAAAATTACCGCACCATCAGCCTCATCAGCCATCCCAGCAAGGTCCTCCTGAAAATAATACTCAACAGGTTGAAACCACAAGCTGAACAAATCATAGCTGAAGAACAAGCAGGATTCATGGCAGGGCGAAGTACCACTGAACAGATTTTCACCTCAGAATAATCTGTGAGAAATACCTACAGCACCAACAACATCTATATCATGTGTTCATAGACTTCAAGAAGGCATTTGACCGAGTCTGGCATGCAGCTCTATGGGCAACCATGAAAGTTTACAACATCAGCCCTAAAATTATAGAAGTCATCAAAAGCCTGTATGACAAGGCTACCAGTGCAGTCCTCCATAACAGCGTCATCGGGAACTGGTTCAGAACAACAATCGGTGTGCGTCAAGGATGCCTACTCTCTCCAACACTCTTCAACATCTTCCTAGAGCGCATCATGTCAGATGCTCTTGCAGATCACGAAGGCACAGTCAGCATAGGGGGCAGAGCAATCTCCAATCTTCGTTTTGCGGATGATATTGATGGATTGGCTGGAGAGGAACAAGAACTTGAACAGCTTGTACAGAGGCTTGACACCACCTCCAGAGCTTATGGAATGGAAATAAGTGCAGAGAAGACCAAAATGATGACCAACAACACCAGTGGCATCAACACGGACATCAAAGTACAAGGCCAATCCCTCAACACAGTGCACAGCTTCAAATATTTAGGAGCCATTGTGTCAGACAATGGGTCTCGACAGGAAGTCCTCTCCAGGATCGCACAAACAACTGCTGCCCTGACAAGGTTGAAGCCCATTTGGAAAGACAGAACCATCAGTCTACATTCCAAAGTAAGACTGCTGCGCTCTCTGGTCATCTCCATCTTCCTATATGCTTGCGAAGCATGGACCCTCACAGCAGATCTCCAACGAAGAATACAAAGCATGGAGATGAGGTGCTACAGAAGACTTCTGTGCATTTCCTATACCCAACACATCACCAACATTGAAGTCCGACAGACCATCACACAAGCCATTGGACAACACGATGACCTGCTCACAGTGGTGAAGAAACGGAAACTCCGATGGTATGGCCACGTCACCAGATCATCAGGCCTTGCAAAGACCATTCTGCAAGGCACAGTGCAAGGAGGTAGAATAAGGGGGAGACCGAAAAAGAGGTGGGAGGACAACATTCGAGAATGGACTGGTTTGACACTGAGCGAAGCCATGAGGGCTGCTGAGGACAGAGAAAGATGGAGTATGCTGGTTAAGCGATCATCTGTGGTGCCCCTACGACCTTCGGGTTATGGGACAGGATAGGATAGGATAGGTCGAATATGGGTCCGAGTTGGGTTATTTCTCAGTTTGCATTTGAGGGAGACTTAACTGCAACGCTGCTGCGTGGAGTCCGTCGATCAAGTGGAGGGTTCTTGCCTTTCAGGATGATCGGGTGAGTCGTGTAGCAACGGGGCTGGACGTGGCGAGGTAGATTCTAGATGATCTATTTCTCTTCCACGGGAGCAAGCGTCATGCGTTGACTCCACAAACCGTCCCAGAGCCGAACTGTAGAATTCAGAACTCTGGCTACAATATTATATTCAGATATAGGTATGCGGTGCCCTCTGCATGGAGTCTATAGCATCAGACACCTGCCGAGTTTCCCATATGCACACTTCGATCCGAATCTTAAGGCTAAGATATATCAATCAACATGTACCACGTGTCAGAAACAATAATCGGTTTCTGTAAGTATATATAACGTTTAACCTGAACATATTAATACATGGCAATCAACATAATATATATAAACATACACTATCAAAACTACTAGTGTTAACTTACTTCTAGTCTCTGGAAATCGTGACCATCTTTAGTCTTATCACTTTTCTTGATGAGGCTGAGGCGTTATGGTTCACTGCAGTTTGTTCCTTTGACCCTCGTGGCTTCGTACTTCGTATTCGACTAACGAGCTAATGTTTAGGTCCGAGGATATGCAGGGGGTTCTACGTCCTCTGACTAATCGTTTAATTTTCGTTTCTAGTTAACCTCGTTCCTACGGGATTACATTTGAATCTTCTTTTGGGAAATTCCTCTCAACTGTTCTTACTTGGGAGACACACTCGGTTACGTCTTGACTTTAGTGTGTCAGAGACGCAACAGGGTAGATCCAATAGAGATATGAGTCGCATAGGCTACTTATCGCTTAAGAGACATTGGTCATATTGGCTGAGTAAGCTACTTAACATTCTTGGTTTAGCGAGGTCTGTCTGATTGTCTCGGGAACGAACGGTTCAAGAAGGTTAATTTGTGGACTTCTCTTTAGGTAACTGGTGAATTAACGTCAAGTTTATTCGATCCTATCTGTTTATCGCTAAGCTGATTTACCACATTTTTGCTGACAACATTTCTACTGTTACAGTACTTAAAGATGATAGATTGTTCTTTTATACATGTGCCGTTTTTGCGTTGATCTTCAAGGCCAAGGTAATTTTTGGCCTTGCAAAAACATACAAACAAAAAGCAATCGTATAGTAGAATGGCTCTATTTAACCCATAGTATGTAACAACATTGGGTTATTTGATCGCACATGATCATAAGAAGTCAAGTGAAGGTCAAGCTCATCCAAATGTCAAGGTCACTGAAGGTCAAGGTAATCCGAAAGTCATTGTTTTTTGGCATAATACATATTTTGCTGTAGTTTATATCATAGTAAACGAATGTATTTTGAGCCTGAGGTCAAGGTCATCTCAAGCTCAAGAGCATAGATAGATCAAAATCGGTATTACTTTGCATTTGAATGCCAGTGTTTCTTTATTTTCTTTCTGGGCACTCCTTTTCCTGTAAAATATTGCAAGTTTCATAAGGAGCATGTGAATCATATGGGCTTTGCCCTTGTTTGATTTTCATTAGTTAATAATTGATTTTCATTAGTTAATATAATTCTTCATTATTAATTTTGGTTTTAATTTTCTAAATTTATTCATTTGGTTCCTCCTCCCCCAATTATTTATTAAATTTATTATTTATTACTTCATTTTTATCATACATGTATTTTTGTTGTGTTTTATATAATTTTCCAGATTACATAACTAATGAATTAATGAAACCATTAACAAATTATAACAACAACAATAATAATAACAATAATGACAATAATAATACAACAATTTTAAAAAAATAAAATAATACATTAATATACAAATGGAAACAATCTGAATTGGCAATGCAACCCAATATCATCTTCCATAGCTCACTGTATGCTATGAAGGCATGCATGATGCTCTAGGCTAAAAGTACGTATTTCCAACAGATAAATACACACCCAGACTCCCAAATTTAAAGAAGAAAAAATCTTGAAAAATAACACTAAATTATCCAGCAAGCTCCTTCACTTTTATAATTATAGTATGATATTAATTTATCTATGCAATCAGGAAAGGACACAGGGTGTGTATTGAACACGTAAATAATTAAATAAATGCAAAATTACTGTTTGTTTTGGTCTTTGTATATGCATAAATTTGTATTCATCAGACAGCGTTCGAAAAACACTCGTTGATGAATACATGTGTGCACACTGGATTATATGTTATTTCTGCCGTGCTGTATTAATAGCGTGTAGGCCCATTGTACTTTCCTGGTCTTAAAAGCTGCTACTTTTTTCTTTGTTGCAACTATAGACTGTACTCTGCCCAAGAGTAAGCCTATCACGAATTGTTGAAAAGACAAACCAAAACCTTTTAATTCTGGTAGCACATCCCCCCTCAATCTGCCACCCCCCCAATAGAAATACATTGATAACAAAATCTCAAATTATGCATGTGACTATTATCAACCAACACCATAGATCTAAATAAAATTACACAAATATATACGGACACGAACATACACACAATCCAGCAGCAGCAACAACAATATTTAAACGGTCACTATATGGTGTCATCTGACTTCACAAAAGAAAACAACGTAGGATGATCGCTGCATGTAGGCTTACTTACCTGACTGTCAGAGAAAGAGGACATACATTCATTGCCATTAGTAATAGTCTAATGTATTCAGGACACTCACAAGTTGATGTAGTCCTAACCATACTCTGTGATTTCGAAAATCATAATGATGCTAGTTGTGCTGCCAGTGAAAGTCTTCTCTGTCAAACACACAAAAGAAGCAAGAAAATCTTTTTAGTACTGGGCCTACTCTCCCGACTAGATTTAGGACATCCAACACACTGGATGTGCTTTAGTAATGTTCATCGTCAGAGTCAAGAACGGAAAATCAGGGTAGGTCAATAAAATGCTTTGTCATCATTCAAGAACATTACCATAAGCTAAAATTGTAGTCCATCGTCTACACTTATACAGAATACTGAACAAAATACAAAATCTTGTATTGTCCTCATGAATATTCACACGGTGTGCCGTGTCCATCTATTCTACAAATAAAAAAAGCTAAACATATTCAAAAAACAAAAACAGTTACATTGATTTGAACTATTAAAATACATTTAAAATTGAAGAACGATAATACATTGACCAAAATCTGTGGACAATGACACTAGCATATATGGTGGTAGAATAAAATCGCATACATACATACACACACCCACACACATTCAGGCGAAAAATGCACGGTCACTTAATACGTCAATAAATACATAAATAAATGCTCGTTTTGCAATGTGATTTTAATAGTTATAGATCT
Organism: Oncomelania hupensis; assembly: GCA_036898135.1. Classification (NCBI taxonomy): domain Eukaryota; kingdom Metazoa; phylum Mollusca; class Gastropoda; order Littorinimorpha; family Pomatiopsidae; genus Oncomelania; species Oncomelania hupensis. The sequence continues at coordinate 52,386,925 of CM072517.1, read as the reverse complement.
ATGCTGATTATAATGTCCACTTATGGCACTTTAGTACCGCACCGCGAGCGTGGATCTAAAAATATGAAACTGAAGTATTTAGCTGTTCATTTAGAAAAGTACTTGAGAATGTAAGAATATGAAAGTAGTGTGGTGAGATTTACATTATAATGAAAAAGAACCACAAACCTTCGACGTGTCAAGTAGTGTTTTTAGATATTAATTTTACCAGCTCAGTGATTAGTACAGCTCTTCAAGCTTCAGCAAAATGGCGCCGTTTGCAAGGATAGCGGGGGAAAAAAATCGGCAAATAATGTCATGTGATCCGTGTGCTTAATTACCAGAAATACAACGAAAACGACGCAAAACACACATGTGAATGGTGTAATACTAAACCTCATAAAACTACCCCCGTCGGGTTGACGGCGTTTAATAGTATCCCCACTTTCTGGAAATTTAGTGCTATAAATTCCCATTGTCGCTGTCTTTCTCCTTTGTTCTTTCTCATTCCTACTCTGTTCTATCATGGTCCATGGTTCTATCAATCTACTATACTATCTTCTTCGTCGCTAGACCAGTCACCTACCTTTTTTCTTGAAAACTCTTCCGGGACAGAACTCCTCATTTGTGTGTGAGGTCTGTTGGATCAACTTGGAAATATTGGACGCTTTCTGCCAGGTGGTCACTGGGGCTTCCTATGATGACCGAGGTTATACCTGTAGGCTCATCTTCCCGTCTTAAACTGGTCGGCAGCGATTCTGCAAACGTCGGCGGCAGCACCATCCCATTTAGTAATATTGTTCGTTATTTGGGTGTCAAGCTAGATAGTTCTTTGTCCATGCATGACCACATCAGTACCATCTGTCGTGTGTCCTTTCTTGAGCTTCGGCGTATTGCGTCCTTGAGGCAGTTTCTTTCGAGGGATGCATGCACACAGTTGGTCAGCGCTTTTGTGACATCCAGACTTGATTATTGTAATTCAGTTCTAGCTGGTCTCCCCATTGATGAAGTTAGCCGACTGCAGCGTGTACAGAACTGTGCTGCTCGGCTTGTGCTTCAAAAACGGAAACGTGATCATGTCACGCCTCTCTTAATGCAGCTCCACTGGCTCCCTGTCAATTTCCGCATTGAATACAAAATTGCTGTCCTAGCTTTCCGTCACTTCGACCAGTCACTTCCACCATATTTGTCTGAGGTACTCACTACCTACACTACAACCCGTTCTTTGCGCTCATCAGATAAAAAAAACTGTTGAAAACGCCCAAGCGTCTGCTTAAGACAGTTGGCGACCGGTCTTTTAGTTTTCAAGCACCCAAGGTTTGGAATGCGCTGCCTGCCGGTTTAAGACATTGTACAGACCTTGTTTCCTTTAAGAGCTGCTTAAAAACGCACTTGTTCCGCAAGGCGTTTTCTGTGTAATAGTATGAACAGTAATAATACTTTCTCAATGATGCTGTACATGATGTAGTGCGAATGTTGTGATGATGCGTACGAATGATGTGTGCAAGCGCATTGAGTTGTTATTCTAATGAAAAATGCGTTGTATAAATGCAATTTATTATTATTATTATTATGTTATTATTTTGCAATGTAGGCATTTTATATGTATGTGTTTTGTTGATATTTTATAATGATGTTTATTATTCTATTTTGTTTTTGTAAACGGGGGTTCAAAAAATTAGAGTATAGCCTCAGCGTCTCCTGCGTGGGATGTCTTTATTGTAAAGTGACCGGCTGGTGGAGTGCCTTCAGTGTTGCCACTAAGGTTGTTTCGGCAGATCTTGTATGCGGATCAGGGGCGAGTCCTCTATTAGCGAAGTTGTGGTCTTGATTTTGTGGTCCTGATTCGGCTATACTGGTCCTGATTTGGCTCGGAAGAGTCCGCTGGACCTAAAGCAATAATCATGTAATGTAATGTAAACCTGATAAAACTAAGCCCTTCTTTTTTATGGCGAAGCCCAAAATCTTGTTTATGCTGTAACTACAGTGTAAGCACATGCATAGTTTACCAAGACCTGCTCGTTTCACGTTTGTTTGCTATTATATATCATATATTTTCAAGATGTTGCAGACATTATCATAGTTATTTTTGGGTAACACTAATTGCTCTTGTTCTCAGAGTTGTTTTTTCTCCCCCATATAAACAAAGACAACAGCCACAATTCATTAATTTGTTGTTTTTTTTTTCTTTCATCAGGTACTCTCTCTGTGGTCTTTGTAAAGAACGCAAACTGCAGTGTGGATGATGATGATGATGATGATATCCATTTGTATTGCGCATGTATTCATCTAAAAACAAATGATCAGACCGTATCCAGGAAGGGCGCCAAAAAAAAATTAAGTAAAAGAAAAAAAAAAGAGAAAATAACACAAACGATAGGAAAGAGACAAATGAAGGGACAATGATGGGAATTAAGGAGAAAGTGGTAGAGTAGTACTTATTGTAACGGTTTTTTTTTTTTGTTGTTGTTTTTAAGTCTGTTCCTACAAATCCCGTCTCTGAAGAGTCACTCTGTCATATTTATGTAATTCTTCTAATATCTCGCTTTTACAGCTCAAGAGCTCCTCAAGGCGCTGGTCGATACAGGATCTAACTCAAGGTCCCGGAAGCGCCCATTTGCAGCCTCTTGTGGACATCAGACAACTGAGCAAAAGCCTGGTCCACCGGGTAGATCTATAGGGGAGAAGAGACCCATAGTGCTTGCTGGGCGTGTTATGTGAAACCGGCCCTAGCGCATCTAGGACATGATAGTCAGGATTTTTAAAGTCCGTGCAATTGAATGCGTACGTGCGTGCAGACTAGCCCTGGGTTTACACTCTCATCTGAAGGAAGTGTGCGTCTACGTTTACAACACGAAAACGTGGCATCATCAGAACAAATACATTTTTTTAGTTAACAGCTATAGGGCCAACGACAGTTAGCATTTTCTTCATGATTTTATGTACATGTAAGTTGATTGTTCATTACTGATCAAGGGTTGTTCAGTCTTCCAGCTAAACGACTTGGCTATTCCAGTTTGTGGCCTGTACACTGCGGCCAGATTACAGTATTTCGTTTCATATATCGCCTGTGGGGCTGGGGTGCGCGTACATTTTACTCATTTGTTAAAATAAATCAACTTTATGTTGCTACCTTTTAGAGAGAACTTTACATAAATATTGCTTCAGGTCCAGCGGACTCTTCCGAGCCAAATCAGGATTAGTACAGCCGAATCAGGACCACAAAATCAAGACCACAACTTCGCTAAAAGAGGACTTGCCCCTGATCCGCATAAAAGATCTGCCGAAACAACACTAGTGGCAACACTGAAGGCACTCCACCAGCCGGTAACTTTACAAAAAAAGACATCCCACGCAGGGGGACGCTGAGGCTATACTCTAATTTAATTTATCGAACCCCCCGTTTACAAAAACAAAATAGAATAAGATAAACTTTGAAACTTAAAAAAAAAAAAAAAAAGGTTTAAGATGAGACAGAGAGAGAGAGAGAGAGAGAGAGAGAGAGAGAGAGAGAGAGAGAGAGAGAGAGAGAGAGAGAGAGAGAGAGAGAGAGAGATTTCACACTCTCGCACATCCCATAACGCTCTCTAACACACAAGCCCCGAGAAATGGTCAACAACACGTGTTTTTTCTCTCACAATGTTCATCAATTCATGGAATGGCTTTAATCTGACTATAAACAAGGCCGAAAATGAATTAAGCCAGTCTTACCAAACACTGGGTCAGTCAGCCAAACCAAATAAAGCCCCCCCCCCCCCCCCTCCCACCCCAAAATAAAAAAACCCCCCCCCCAAAAAAAAAAAAAAACAACAACAAAAAAACAATCCCACAATCAGTCCATAAGATAACAATTGTTATGCCTTTGCAGGTTTTTCTCGTGTGTAACATATTATTCTCAAATCACCACCACTACCAAACCCACCATCATCATCATCACCACCACCACCAATGGTGAAAGTAAATGTAGGTAGTTAGTTATTCATTGCTTACAGGGTCCAGCGGACAGCAAAGAGCCAAATCAGGACCGCAAAAACAAAACCACAACTTGGTTGAACGAGGACTCATCCCTGATCTGTATAAAAGATCTGCTGAAACAACCCTAGTGGTAACACTGAAGGCACTCCACCAGCTGGTCACTTTACAATAAAGGCATCCCACGCAGGGGACGATGAGGCTATACTCTAATTTATCGAACCCCCGTTTACAAAAAACATCATTATAAAATATCAACAAAATACATACACATAACATGCCTAGATTGCTAAATGATAATATCATAGGATGCCCCAGTGGCAGAAAGCGTCCAATATTCCCAAGCTGACCCAACAGACCTACACAAATGAGTTTTGGAAGAGTTTTCAAGAAAAAAGGTAGGTGACTTGGCCTAGCTAAGAAGAAGATAGTATATTAGATTGATAGAACAGAGTGGGAATGATAAAGAACAAAGCAGAAAGATAGCGACAATGGGAATTTAAAGCACTACATTTCCAGACAATGGGGATACTATTTATACAGAAACCCCCCAGATTTCACTAAAATTATAATAGCAAGATGATTTATATTTATTATTTTCATCATTTCCGAATATATTCCTTATTCCTTGCGCAATTCGACTGCTATATTTGATGCGATCATCTCCACTTTAACATTTTCCCCGCCGCCCTAATGCAAATTTATGTATTTATTTTAAAAAAAATTAAACGCTCGACGATGGCCCGATTCAGGGATTGATTGATTGTTTATCGACCGATTGATTTGATGATTCATTGATGATATTCTTACCTTATTTTCTTACCTTCATGGTTTTTATTTGATTTAACTGTTTAACTGTCGGCTGTGAGTGTTCATGATTTGCGTGGTATGTGTGTGTGTGTATGTGCGTGTGTGTTTGGTTTATGTTTGTATGGTAGGACATGTGCTTATGAAATCGTGTGATAAACTTTTAAATTTCACAGTTTTTTTAAACTTCTTTATGTATTTATTTATTTTAATAATATGAGCTGCTTCTAAATCTTGTAATTGCCCTATGTGGATAAATAAAGTTGTATTGAATTGAATTGAAATCATTGTTAATCAAGACTAAAAAGCCAGCAACAAGCAGTCCCCCCTTCACCCTTCCTCCCCCCCTCCCCCCAAAAAAAAAAGTAATAACTAATAATAATAATAAAAACTAATTAAAAAAAAGAAATAGATATATAATAAAATTAAAAGAAATCAATACAATTACTCCCCCCCAAAAAAAAAAAAAATAAATAAATAAATAAATAAAAAAGAAAAAAAAAGAAAGGAAATAAAATAAATACATTAAAATAAATAAATAATAATAATTAATTAATTAAAATTAACTAATTTCCCCCTTCCCAATCCCCCCCCCCCCCCCCCCCCCCCCCGAAAAAAAATCTCAATATAAATAATACATTGGCTAGCCATTTAAACAGAGGTACAGTTTATCTACTTTAGTCTTTCTTTATTTTTTCCTTTCTTTCTTTTTTTCCTCTTTCTGATCCTGACACAATGACTCGACACCACCTTACACCTTGGAACACATTAGTCAAGTGAGTTCCAATTGCCCTGACTACCAGCTATTCATTATTCTATTGGCTCAACATTTTTAGCCAATGAAAATAATAACATAAGACATAATTATTTACTTTGAAAAAAATTACTCACGCTCTAAAAATAGAAATATTATTGAGAACAGGAAAATTCACGTTCTCTACACAGTCCATTCTCGAATGTTGTCCTCCCACCTCTTTTTCTGTCTCCCTCTTCTTCTGCCTCCTTGCACTGTGCCTTGCAGGATGGTTTTTGCAAGGCCTGATGCTCTGGTGACGTGGCCATACCATAGGAGTTTCCGTTTCTTCACCACTGTAAGCGTGTCATCAGACAGCATTCGAAAAACACTCACTGATAAATACATGTGTGCACACTGGATTATATATATGTTATTTCTGCCATGCTGTATTAATAGCGTGTATTGTAATTTCCTGGACTTAAAAGCTGCTACTTTTTTCTTTGTTGCAACTATAGACTCTACTCTGCCTAAGAGTAATCCTATCACGAATTGTTGAAAAGACAAACCAAAACCTTTTATTTCTGGTAGCACATCCCCCCCCCTCAATCTGCCACCCCCACCCAATATAAATAAATTGATAACAAAATCTCAAATTATGAATGTGACTATTATCAACCAACACCATAGATCTAAATAAAATTACACGCATATAATTATACGCACACGAACACACACACAATCCAGCAGCGGCAACAACAACAGTTAAGCGGTCACTTTGGTGTCATCTGACTTTACACCGAAAACAACGTAGGATGACCGTTTCATGTACTTACCTGACTGCCAGAGAAAGAGGGCATACGTTCATTGCCATTAGTAGTAGGCCTAATGTAGTCAGGACACTCACAAGTTGATGTAGTCCTAACCATACTGTCTCTCTCTTGGATTTCTAAAATCAGAATGATGCTGGTTGTGCTGCCAGTGAAAGTCTATGTCAAACACACAAAAGAAGCAGGAAAATATGTTTAGTACTGGGCCTACTCTCACGACTAGATTTAGGGCATCCAACACACTGGATGTGCTTTAGTAATGTTCATCGTCAGAGTCAAGAACGGAAAATCAGGGTCAGTCAATAAAATGCTTTGTCATCATTCAAGAACATTACCATAAACTAATTGTAGTCCATCGTCTATACTTATACAAAATACAGAACAAAACACAAAATCTTTTATTGTCCTCATGAATATTCACATGGAGAGATGAGTGCTGTGTCCATCTATTCTACAAATAAAAAAAGCAAAACCTATTCCAAAACTCAAACCAGTTACATTGATTTGATTTGATTAAAAATTGAACAACTATAATACATTGACCAAAATCTGTGTACAATGACACTCGCATGGTAGAAGAATAAAATCGCCTCCATACATACACACACACATTCAAACGAAAAATGCACGGTCACTTATACGTAAATAAATAAATAAATGCTCCTGTTGCAATGTAATTGCAATAGTTATAGATCTATGATGACTATAATGTCTACTTATATGGCACTTATACCGCACAGATATCCTATTCAGGCTATTGCGAGTGTGGATCTAAAAATATGAAACTGAAGTTTTTAGCTGGTCAATTAGAAAAGTACTTGAGAATGTAAGAATATGAAAGCAGTGTGGTGAGTTTTACATTATAATAAAAAGGAACCACAAACCTTCGACGTAGCAGATCGTGTTTTTAGATATTAATTTTACCAGCTTAGCGATTAGTACACCTTCAAGCTTCAGCAAAATGGCGCCGTTTGCAAAGATAGCGGGAAAAAAGAAATCGGCAAATAATGTTATGTGATCCGTATGCTTATTTACCGGAATACACACAAATACAAAGAAAACGACGCAAAGCACACAATTAAGATACTAAAACTGATAAAACTAAGCCTTTCTTTCTTACCCTTTTTCCCTGTGAAGCCCAAAATCTTGTTTATGCTGTATGCAAATGTGTAGTTACAAAGGCCTGCTCGTTTCACGTTTGTTTGCTGATATATAATATATTTCAAGATGTTGCAGACATTATCATAGTTATTTTTTGGCAACACTAATTGCTGTTGTCTCAGGGTTTTGTTTTTTTCCCCCATAGACAACAGCCACAATTCATTAATTTGTTTTTCTGTTATTTTTTGTTTTTAAATTTTCTTTTTTCTTTCATTAGGTACTCTTTCTGTGGTCTTTGTAAAGAAAGCAAACTGCAGTGATGATGATGATGATGATGATGATGATGATGATGATGATGATGATGATTTCCATTTGTATTGCGCATGTATCCATCTATAACAAATGATCAAGAGGTATCAAGGAAGGGCGAAAAAAAAAAACACTAAAAAAAAAAAAAAAGAAAGAGAATAACACAAACGATAGGAAAGAGACAGATGAAGGGATATGGAGTGGAATTCAGGAGACAGTGATAGAGTAGTGCTTATTGTAACAGGGTGGGTTTTTAGTCGGCTCCTACAAATCCCAACAGTCTCTGACGAGTCACTCTGTCATATTTTATGTAATTCTTCTAAGATATCGCTTTTATATACAGCTCAAGAGCTCCTCAAGGCGCTGGCCGATACAGGATCTAACTCGGAAGCCCCGGAAGCGGCAACTTGCAGCCTCTTGTGGGCATCAGACAGCTGAGCCAAATGCTGGGCCACCAGGGATAGGGGAGAAGAGACATAATAGTATTTGCTGGGTGTATTTTGTGAAACCGGCCCTCGCGCGTCTAGGACATGATCTTTAAAGTCCGTGCATTTGAATGCGTACGTGCGTGAACAGACTAGCCCTCGGTTTATACTCTCATCTGAAGGAAGTGTGCGTCTACGTTTATAACATCATCATCAGAACAAACATTTTTTAGTTAACAGCTATAGGGCCAACGACAGTTAGCATTTTCTTCATGACTTTATGTACATGTAAGTAGTTATCCTTTGGTTGTTCATTATTGGTCAAGGGTTGTTCAGTCTTCCAGCTAGACGACTTGGCTATTCCAGCTTGTGGCCTCTACACTGCGGCCAGATTAATTTACAGTATTTCGTTTCATATAACGCCTGTGAGGCTGGTGTGTGTGTGTACATTTTGACTTATTTGTTATAATAAACTTTAGGTTGCTACCTTTTGGAGAGAAGATACACTTTGAAATTTTTAAAAAAAATTAAGGTTTAAGTAAGATGAGAGAGAGAGAGAGAGAGAGAAAGAGAGAGAGAGAGAGAGAGAGAGAGAGAGAGAGAGAGAGAGAGAGAGAGAGAGAGATTTTCCGCACTCGCACATCCCATAACGCTCTCTGACACACAAGCCCGGAGAAATGGTCAACAACAGGTGGTTTTTTTCTCTCACAATGTTCATCAATTCATGGTTTTAATTTGACTACAAACAACAACGCCGAAAATGAAGCCAGTCTTACCAAACACAGAATCAGACAGCGAAAAACCAATTAAAATCTCACAATCAGATGACAATTGTTATGCCTTTGCAGGTTTTTCTCGTGTCTAACATATTATTCTCAAATCACCGCCGCTACCTCCCCCACCATCATCATCACCACCACCACCACCAATGATGAAAGTAAATGTGGTTAGTCAGTCAGTTATTCATTGCTTCCAGCGGACTGCAAAGAGCCGAATCAGAACCACAAAATCAAGACCACAACTTGGTTGAAAGAGGACTCACCCCTGATTCGCATAAAAGATCTGTTGAAACAACCCTAGTGGTAACACTGAAGGCACTCCTCCAGCCGGTCACTTTACAATAAAGGCACCCCACGCAAGGGACACAGAGGCTATACTCTAATTTATCGAACCCCCGTTTACAAAAAATATAATAAAATATAAACATCATTATAAAATATCAACAAAACACATACATAGAACGTGCCTACATTGCTAAATAATAATAATATCATAGGAAACCCCAGTGACCATGTGGCAGAAAGCGTGCAATATTCCCAAGCTGACTCTCAACAGACCTCATACACAAATGAAGAGTTTTGGAAGAGTTTTCAAGAAAAAATGTAGGTGACTTGGTCTAGCGAAGAAGATAGTATAGTAGATTGATAGAACAGAGTAAGAATGAGAAAGGACAAAGGATAAAGATAGCGACAGTGGGAATTTAAAGCACTAAATTTCCAGAAAGTGGGGATACTATTTATACAGAAACCCACGTGGGCAAATGTGGTTTATAGTCTGGCGTACTATTCTGACTGAGACGTCGCTTTACTGTTGCTGGTATTCACTGTACCATCGCTTTCTTATTGCGTTTATAAAATTATCTCAATAAAATACATACCATATACAAAATAATTATTACCAGACAAATGTTAGACCTACATGTAGTTTGTAAGCTCGGCTCGAATAGTGCCCAGAAGTCACAAAAATTACAATAGCAAGATATTTTTTTAATTTATTATTTTCATCATTTCCGAATATATTCATTAAAATCATGTGTTAATCAAGACTACAAAGCCAACAACAAGCAGCCCTCCCCCCACCCCTCCTACCACCCACCCACCCAAAAAGAATAAAAAAGAACCTAATAATAATTTAGAAAAATAATGAAAGAAAGAACTATATAGGTATATAATTTAAAAAAATTTAAATCAATACAATCCCCACCCCCACCCCCCAAAAAAAATTAAATAAAGTTAATAAAAAAATTAAAATAAATAAATAATAATAATTAATTAATTAAAATAATTACTTTCCCTCCTCCCCCTTCTTCCCAAAAAAAGTTACAATATAAATAATAAATTGGTTAGCCATTTAAAAAGATGTACATTATATCTACTTTAGTCTTTCAAGCTATAGTACATTATTTCTACCAAAGAATATATATACTTGGCTCTTGTGCTTAACAAATCAAGCATGTAAACCACCTTGGTATAAACTATAATAGAGTATTTAACTAAGCCATACATGTAAACTTGCTCAAAGAGCTGCCGAACAATATGTTTACACAAGAGAATAGGGTGTAAGGCATCCAACAATACTAAAACTTAGCAAACAGGGATCAGCACTACATCACCATTCGTAGAAACCATTTTTGTACACAAAACACGCACAGTGTGTACACAAAAGTACACTACCGGTGAGAACAACAAACATAATATACCCACTAGGTGTACAATACACACGCAGTACACATAATAATACAATATACACATACAGTAAACACATAATAATAAAATACACACAGTTCACAGTACAAAACTATACTAATACAATACACACTTGCAGTACACACAATCCATGCATGCATCATTTATACACATTGTCAAAAAATGACAATTGCACTTTCTGTAGTCATGGGCAAAAACAACATGTAACAACAATAACATACAACAATATGATTTCCTCGAATCACAATTACTTTGATCACAGTATAGCAAAAGAACACTATGGGTCAACAAACAAAAACTCACAAAAAAATAATAAAAATAAAACTCCTGCTCTAAAATGTGGACGGCTACTGCCACATGCTGTGATTCTCTGCACAAATGCATACTAAAACTGGTTGTCCTTTCGTGGTATGACCTCTACCAAAGTCTCATCAAAGAAGGAGGTTTAGCTTCGAAAGGCTCAGACTACATATAAACTGAGTGCAGTCTACAAGGGCACATTAGGTAGTCACGATCCAAAGACTCCATTGAGAAGTTCACATTAATTGGAAAGAAGCTGGAATGTCGCAAATGGCAATCACTTCAAATGACAGGGTCAACCACTAATTATTAATCTGGGGATTGATGAAAAGTGGGGATACTATTTATACAGAGAGCCACGGCACACCTACGGGGGGATTTGTTAGTTAGTTAGTTATTCATTGCTTATAAGGTCCAGTGGATTGCAAAGAGCAGAATCAGAACCACAAAATCAAGACCACAACTTCGCTGAAAGAGGACTCACCCCTGATCCGCATAAAAGATCTTCCGAAACAGCCCTAGTGGTAACACTGAAGGCAATCCACCAGCCGGTCACTTTACAATAAAAACATCCTACGCAGGGACGATGAGAATATACTTAATTTATCGAACCCCCGTTTACAAAAACAAAATAGAATATAAACATCATTATAAAATATCAACAAAACACATACATATAAAATGCCTACATTGCCAAAAAATAACATCATAGGAAGACCCAGTGACCGCCTGGCAGAAAGCGTCCAATATTCCCAAGCTGATGCAACAGAACTCGCACACAAATGATGAGTTTTGAGCCGGAAGAGTTTTCAAGAAAAAAAAGTAGGTGACTGGTCTAGCGAAGAAGAAGATAGTATAGTAGATTGATAGAACAGAGTAGGAATGAGAAAGAACAAGGGAGAAAGACAGCGACAGTGGGAATTTCAAGCACTAAATTTCCATGTTATGTTTGTTATGTTTATCAGTTTATAGTCCCCTCTCTTCCCGTAAGGATTTTCAGAGAGGAGACTCTGATCACTAAATTTCCAGAAAGCGGGGATACTATTTATACTGAAACCCCTGGCACCCCCACAGGGAGAGGGGACTGGAGAGAAATGATGTGGTTACATTACATTACATGATTATTGCTTTAGGTCCAGCGGACTCTTCCGAGCCAAATCAGGACCGGACAACCCCTGATCCGCATAAAAGATCTGCTGAAACAACCCTAGTGGTAAAACCGAAAGCTCTCCACCAGCCAGTCACTTTACAATAACGACATCCCACATTACATTATTATTGCTTTAGGTCCAGCGGACTTTTCCGAGCCAAATCAGGACCGGACAACCCCCGATCCGCATAAAAGATCTGCTGAAACAACCCTAGTGGTAAAACCGAAAGCTCTCCACCAGCCAGTCACTTTACAATAAAGACATCCCAAGCAGGGGACGGCTGAGGCTTTACCCCAACTTATCGGACCCCCGTTTACAAAAACAAAATAGAATATAAACATCATTATAAATTATCAACAAAACACATACATATAAAATGCCTACATTGCCAAATAATAACATCAAAGGAAGCCCTAGTGACCAACTGGCAGAAAGCGTCCAATATTCCCAGGCTGATCCAACAGATCTCATACACAAATAAGGAGTCTTGTCCCGGAAGAGTTTTCAAGAAAAAAGGTAGGTGACTGGTCTAGCGAAGAAGAAGATAGTATAGCAGATTGACAGAACAGAGCAGGAATGAGAAAGAGCAAATGAGAAAGACAGTGACAGTGGGAATTTAAAGCACTAAATTTCCAGAAAGTAGGGATACTATTTATACTGAACCCCCCGGCACCCCAACGGGGGTAAATGATGTGGTTCATAATTATTAACCATATAAAAATGTACATTAAAAAATACCTTCCAACAAAACACAATTTATACGCAAAACAATATAACTCCAACAGGGGGGATATACACCCAGACAATCCTGCACTGCCACTACGGTCTTGTTCAAGTTTGACCCATGAGCCGCAGCCTTCTAGCATAGCTAGGGCAATACACGACCAGCAGCTTGACTGACGCGGGCCACGCCAGCCTCCCGTCTAGGATAAGTCCGGGCCAAAGAGATGTGTGTTAGTGTGAGGGACCGCAGTCCCTCAGTGACCTCAACCTACAGGATCCCATTCTCCCCCGACACGGGTTGCCCTGCACAGCAAACGCAGAGGGCCAAGAGAAGGCCACAGAGAAAAAGGAGGTTAGAAAAAGAAGAAATGATGGGGAAAAAGAAGACAGGAAGAGTCCGGTAAGGCAGAAGAGAGGAAGTCAAAACTGCAGTTTAGTGGGAGAATTTACGGGTGAAGAGAATATAGGTGAAAGTACCAATAAGACAGAAACAAGACAAAAGAGAAGAAAAAGGGGTAGGCAACTTTGTCAACAAGCCAGAGAGAGGCGCGCGGAGCGGAGCCCGTGGGGGTGCAGAGAAAACCAAAATGATGACCAACAACACCTATGGCATCAACACGGACATTACAGTTCAAGGCCAATCCCTCAACACAGTGCATAGCTTCAAATATTTAGGAGCCATTGTATCAGACAATGGGTCCCGACAGGAAGTCCTCTCCAGGATCGCACAAACAACTGCTGCCCTGACAAAGTTGAAGCCCATTTGGAAAGACAGGACCATCAGTCTACATTCTAAAGTAAGACTGCTGCGCTCCCTTGTCATCTCCATCTTCCTAAATGCTTGCGAAGCATGGACCCTCACAGTAGATCTACAACGAAGAATACAAAGCATGGAGATGAGGTGCTACAGAAGACTTCTGGGCATTTCCTATACCCAACACATCACCATCGACGAAGTCCGACAGACCATCACACAAGCCATTGGACAACACGATGACATGCTCACAGTGGTGAAGAAACGGAAACTCCAATGGTATGGCCACGTCACCAGATCATCAGGCCTTGCAAAGACCATTCTGCAAGGCACAGTGCAAGGAGATAGAAGAAGAGGGAGACCGAAAAAGAGGTGGGAGGACAACATCCGAGAATGGACTGGTTTTACATTGAGTGAAGCCATCAGGGTTGCGGAGGACAGAGAAAGATAGAGTATGCTGGTTAAACGATCATCTGTGGTGCCCCTACGACCTCCGAGTTATGGGACAGGATAGGATAGGATAGGCTGCAGAAACGTCGGCAACAGAAGAGAGAGAAAACTTTGTCTTGGGTTCCACAGGACAGAGGACTCTGGAGAGCTGTTGTTGGCGGCCCATGCCCTTGCAGGGGTGACGGGCATTATTGATTGATTGATTGATTGTTGCTTTAGGTCCAGCGGACTCTTCCGAGCCAAATCAGGACCGGGACGGGCATTAAGTAAGTTAAGTATTGGAAATTGAGTATACACATACATGGTTATTTTAGGTCCAGCGGACTCTTTCGAACCAAATCAGGACCAGTGAAAATGAGTGCCCCGAAAAAAATAAAATGAAACAGTGGCATTACAATTTAAAGTAATACTGACTTTGATCTTTTTATGCTCTTGACCTTGAGATGGCCTTGACTTCTGGCTCTATATAAAGCATGTACGATCAAAATCATAAAAAGTTGTATTATGCACACACACACACACGCACACACACACACACACACACCCACACCCACACACAACAAAACACAGTGACCTAGGGATGACCTTGAACATGTGACATGATCTTGGGATAACCCTGATGAAGTGTATCTGAACTATAGGCCTACGTATCTACAGGGGCGTCGCACACGGGGGGGCAGGGGGGGCACCTGCCCCCCCCCCCCCCAATAATTTGGCAAAAAAAAAAAAAAAAAAGAAAGAGAGAGAGAAAGAAGAAAAGAAGAAGAAGAAGAAGAAGAAGAAGAAGAAGATTTCAAACGATAGAGGAAGGCAGGAAGAATCAATAATTAAAAAAATCACCATATTTTTAAACCGTAGTGTAAAGGACTAACGTACGAAATAATATTACAATAATCTATTAGCATGTGCCTGTGTTTCACAACAAAATATTTCGTGGAGCTAACGCAATCACCGGGCAGCAGAGCTGGCTTTCGCTGTTTGAAAGAAGTGTCATTTCATCACGCAAAGAGCAAAATTAACAAAACAATGGAATCGTCTGTTTTCCAGGTTTGTTGATATCAATTATTTACTTTAGTCTGTAAAATGAGTAAGGCAAGGGTGAATGTGCAAGTGTCAATAAATAGTTGAGGTGCGCGACATTTTTTAATTTAGATTTAGTTTGTTGATAGGCCTACACGAGCACGTGCTTTGATCGCAAAAGGGGAAAAAAAAGGACCCGTTCGCTTTTCTGGGGACAGATAACGTGGGCTTGACTGCTTTGATTATTACACCACCACCCCCACCCCCCAAACCCCATTATAGGTTTCACTTGGTTTGTTTGTTTGTTTGTTTGTTTTGTTTGTTTATGTGTCCGCGAATAGATCTCCGATGTTTGTGGACTGAACTAGCTGAGATTTTGTTCATTGACTACTAGTAAGATCATCTCGATCCTTCCCAAAATCCAAGGTCACAGCTAGGTCAAAAAGGTCAAAACCTGACCTTTGGCTCCTTTTTGGTCTGTAAAAAGATCTCTGGTGTGTGTAGACCGAATGACGTGATGTTTTTGTGTAAGGGTTACTAGAACTCGTGGCACCATCCTCACAATAGTTCAAGTTTACAGCTAGGTCCTAAAGGTCAAAACTTAAAATTTCAACCTAGATGATCTTGCGGCAGGTAATTAATGTTCGTGTTTCCTGGTTTTAATCATTATCGCATATCGCTAATCATGTATTTGTAGTTTCTGGAAATGAATCTTGTATTTTCAGTAAAGAAGAACATAAATAATTAAATGTTTTTACTCTCAGTCTTTCAGTTGGATGAAGGTACGAGGATATATTACAGGGTGCGTCCCGCTTGTCAGCCCCCCCCCCCCCACCTCCTCGTCGACAGGGTTGCCCCCCCCCCCAATATTTTGGACCGTGCGACGCCCCTGATCTAGGAAACAACCGTATCTATGTGGTAGACCTATGTATCCAGGAAGTACGCACAAGTAAGGACAGTTACGACCAAGCTAGGGAAAACACAACATGGTGCCTAGTAGTGGGATCTGAAATAAAATAAATAGAGTCGTAACTGACAAAATTACACTACACAGAGTAGTTGGGATAAAACGGAAACCATTGATTAGACTGAAGGAAGTCTGAAGATGGCAAAGAACATTCAACAACCGCATTGCTTTGACTTCAAGAAGCTCGAGCAGTGGCCAGCCTGGATCAAACGATTCGACCGATTCAAGAATGCATCAGGCCTCGATGGTGAGCCAGAAGAAAAACAAATTGACATGCTCCTCTACGTGATGGGAGAGGAGGCTGAAGATTTGCTGACCTCGTTTCATCTTTCTTTTGGTGATGGAGGAATATACAAGAAAGTGAAAGATGCACTCCAGAAACATTTTGACGTCACACAAAACGTCATCTTTGAACGTACTGTATCACAAGTATATCAACTAACAAGTTAGTATCTCGTATTGCCCCCAGTCGACGTGCGGTGGTCCCGTTGCCCTTGGTTTTAGCCACAAGCTGAGACGGGGGTATCCCAAACCTAAAAATAGAATAGAGAATTCAGGGAAATCTGTTTAAGGGAAGTAACTGATTAACTAGCTACGGTTGAAGTCGTGGTCGCCATTTCTCGCGAAGATGTGCTGGCTGAAATTAAACGAAAGTTGGGAGAGGAACTGCATATTTCTGGTAGTGAACAAAGGCTTTGCTCAATTATCGAAGGAGAACACTGTAACGCGTCCCCTATATTTGCGTTATCTATGTGAGAGTTATACTAACTACCTAATTTTCTACTTGTACGGGGATCGGGCACGACTTACCAAATTATAGCATGTAAGACATACAAAACAGAACAAGTCTCACTGCCATCCAAAGGCGTCGCCGTGCGCTCACAAATATGACTCTGAACTACAATTTGTTTCCACTTTTATATACTTTTATTAATCTAACTTAATACATGTCAACCAAGGAACATAAAACTCGCATGCACATAGATTCTAACTAACAATGCAAATAATAGTCAAATAAATTCATTGTTTCTTACCGCATTTTTCAGTTCTTTTTCGCCCTTCTTTCCTCCATTGAAAACACGAACTTTCACCCTAAACTAACAATAATAGAACTAAAACAGCAGCCTAAGTTATGCACACACCCTAAGAACCGACCAAACCTAACTTACTTACCAACTCACTGACTGACTGACTTTCAAACTAACTTCTGCAACTAAATAACAAAATCACCAGTTAAACAACTACCAAGCAAAAGCAACCAATCTTTTGCACTATACATTTTATCCTAACTTCTGATACATTATGAACTGACCACCCTAGGCACTACAAACTATGCACGAGAAGGGATCAGAGCTGCTTGGAGCCTTGCAGAAGAAAGAGATAAGAGAGAGATTCCTTTGTTCAATCTGGCTATACGATAACATCAGTCTCCTCTCTGAAAATCCTTACGGGAAGAGAGGGGACTATAAACTGATAAACACACACACACTCAATCTGGCTTTTATAGCAAAACTATACAGGGATGCATCTCTCTACATAAGGTCATGCCTTAGTTACTACGTCACTGACCCATAGAAACATGCACACATGTATGTGAGCTCAGTGCAGGCGATCGTGAGTCTCAGTGAACGATTGATCGCCATTGTCATCGATTCAGCTGCTCAGATCGCTTCGATGTGATGGTTCATTTATCGCTTGAATCACACTGTATAATGCACATGCAAGTTCTGTCAAAGATATGATGATTTGAGCATATGTTCGATTCCGTACCGATTGGAAGGTGGGGTGGAAAAATTCAATTATGGTGATGATCAATCCTATTTTGCAATGGTGGTTAGGCCTACTTTATTGTGTATGGTCACGGGTACTTACCTTTTGTAGTTTGTGTGCTTTTTGTTCTGTCGGCCTTGAGTGTTTGCGTCGCCTTGGCTCGTTGTACTTTGTTGTGGTCTCGCTCACTTTTGATTTTTGAAAGCAAATTCAAATTGCATTGTTATCCAGCAGCATGCGAGGTCAAATTAGACGAATTCAGATCTAACCAATCTTCTTGTTACGCCATTTTGCGTGTGTCTCGTGTGCCATGCACCAATCGCGAAGAGTCCTGCCGACGTCATTTCAGAAAAAGATTTCCCTACCCATAATTCCCCTGGGTTTTGAAGTTTCTAAAAAATTATTTTAGGCCGACGACGCTCTATGGAGCACAAAGCATGTAAAGGGAAGCAACCGGTTGTACGCGCACGTCGACAGAGACATAGAAGGGAGATACTAACTTGTTAGTTGATATACTTGTGACTGTATTCAATAAACGTCATCAGCAAGATGGATAAAACATACGAGAGTATATCGATGCATTGATGAGGAGGGTAGAACATTACATTACATAATTATTGCTTTAGATCCAGCGGACTCTTCCGAGCCAAATCAGGACCGGACAACCCCCAATCCGCATAAAAGATCTGCTGAAACAACCCTAGTGGTAAAACTGAAAGCTCTCCACCAGCCAGTCACTTTACAATAAAGACATCTCGCGCAGGGGACGCTGAGGCTGTACTCTGATTTATCGAACCCCCGTTTACAAAAACAAAATAGAATACAAACATTATAAATTATCAACAAAACACATACATATAAAATGCCTACATTGCTAAATAATAACATCATAGGAAGCCCTAGTGACCACCTGGCAGAAAGCGTCCAATATTCCCAAGCTGATCCAACAGACCTCACACACAAATAAGGAGTCTTGTCCCGGAAGAGTTTTCAAGAAAAAAGGTAGGTGACTCAGACTGGTCTAGTGAAGAAGAAGAAGAAGAAGATAGTATAGCAGATTGATAGAACAGAGCAGGAATGAGAAAGAGCAAATGAGAAAGAGCAAATGAGAAAGACAGCGACAGTGGGAATTTAAAGCACTAAATTTCCAGAAAGTGGGGATACTATTTATACTAAAACCCCCGGGGGTTAGAAAAATGCAACTACGGGGCCATGAGAGATGAACTGCTGCGTGATAGAATCGTTGCAGGAATGTCGAACATAAAATTGTCAGAAATACTGCAATTTCACAACAAATTGACACTGAAAAAGGTGTTAGACCAGGCGAAACTGGCAGAAACAATTGGCCAACAACAGGAAACATTGCGTGCACAACAACCTTGAGGAGGTGATGTGGAGGCGGTCAGGAAACAGTACCACGTATTCGATGACCTTACCGATTGTAGTCGATGTGGCAGGAAACACACACGCCGTGGTACATGTCCGGCTATCAACTCCATGTGCAGCAAGTGTCACCGCATGGGACATTGGGCTGCGTGCTGCTATTTAAAGACACGTCGATCGACTCCGACTGTCCAAGAAATGAATGATCTAGAAGAGCAGTCGGAGGTGGGTCAGCTGGGAGAGGTCCACGTCAACAAATCTGGTTGGTGTGTCACATTACTTATGAATGGAGTAGCGACCCAGTTTAAACTTGATACTGGAGCGGACGTGACCGCTATCCCTGAAAAGCTTGCGAGAGGCAAACGATTGACAGCACCAGGCCGACAATTGTTCGGACCAGGGCAAACCAAACTCAATGTTCTGGGGAAAATTAAAGCGAATCTGAGCATGGACAGCAAAGAAATAAAAGAAGAAGCCTATGTCATCCAGAACTTAAAAATGCCACTACTAGGCAGACCTGCCATAGAAGCCCTACAGCTGTTGAAGTTAGCTGATACCACAGAGGTGCATGATGCAAGTGTAAGCTCCGTGTTGAGAGAGCAGAATGCAACTACAAGCAAAACTACCAACGAAACAGAACAAAGATTCAAACAAGAATATGCAGAGATGTTCCAAGGATTGGGCAGAATGAACACAGAATATAACATTAAAATCCAACAGGATGCCAAGCCATATGCCCTATGTACCCCCAGAAGAGTGCCAGTAGCATTACAAGATGCTGTAAGTCGTGAAATCGACAAAATGGGAGAAGAAGGGATCATCAGAAAGGTTGACGAGCCGACGCCATGGTGCGCCGGAATGGTGGTAGTACCAAAAGAAGGGGGTCAGGTACGGATTTGTGTTGACCTGACACACCTCAACAAGAGCGTGGAAAGAGAGCCGTTTCCTATGCCTTCCGTAGACAGTACTCTGGCTAGACTCAACGGAGCTAAAGTGTTCTCCAAATTGGACGCCAAAAGTGGATTTTGGCAGATCCCGCTCTCACAACCCTCACAGCTCTTGACCACATTCATCACACCTCGTGGTCGCTACTGCTTTACTAGACTCCCCTTTGGTATTTCATCAGCCAGCGAGTTCTTCCAGAAACGATTCAGCGAGCTAATCAATGGTCTGAACGGAACAGTAAACCACATTGATGATGTACTGGTGTGGGGACGCACTCAAGAAGAACATGATCAGCGCCTTAGGGATGCCCTTAATCGCCTGAAAAAAGCCAATGTGACCCTGAACCACGAATGTGAGATTTCTCGGTCACAAGTCAAATTCCTTGGTCACATTATTGGTGAGGACGGCATCAAGCCGGATCCTGACAAGGTGAGCGCCATCATAGAGATGTCAGCGCCAACAAATATCACAGAATTACGCCGCTTTCTGGGAATGGTGAACCAACTGAACAAATCTACACCAAACATTGCAGAACTAAGCAAACCCCTCCGAGATCTTCTTAGTTCAAAGTCGGAGTGGCGGTGGAGTGATGCCCAAGAAATTGCCTTCCGAGCAATAAAACGAGAGATGACAAGCAAACCAACCCTTGCGTGGTATGATCCTAACAAAGACACAAAGGTCTCGGCTGATGCTTCGTCTTACGGCCTTGGCTGCTTAATTCTGCAGAAACATGGCGAACAGTGGAAGCCCACCGCATATGCTTCACGATCCATGAGTGAAACCGAAAGCCGCTATGCCCAAATAGAAAAGGAAGCATTGGCTGTGACGTGGGCATGCAAGAGGTTTGCCGAACTTCTCATCGGAAAGAAATTCGTCATAGAAACGGATCACAAACCACTGATTCCCTTGCTTGGAAACAAAGCACTAGAAACACTGCCTGTACGCGTCCAGCGGTACAGACTCCGCTTGATGAGATTTGACTATTCCATCGCCCACATTCCGGGTAAAATGTTAGAAGCGGCGGACGCCTTATCCAGAGCGCCAAACAGAAAGCCAGAAGAGCTGGACAAGGAAATAGAAATGGAAGCAGAGGCTTACGTACACAGTATCGTAAGTGACATGGCGACCTTCGATAAAACAATGGAGGAGATAAGAAGACACCAAAAGGCGGAGGCCACATGCAGTACACTGATGAAATACACGAGAGATGGATGGCCAGAGTCCGAGAAGACAGGCCCATACTGGGCAGTCGCGTCAGAATTGACAATCCAAGAGGATATTCTGATGAGAGGCAGTCGCATGATTATCCCCCTTGCACTGAGAGAAAGCATCAAAGAGAAGCTGCATGATGGACACCAAGGGGTTGTCAAGTGCAGGAGGACAGCGGCGCGCTCCATCTGGTGGCCCAAGATGGCTGATGATATTGAACAGTTTGTACAGAAATGTCCACAGTGCTCCAAACTTCCACAGAACAATGCAGAGCCACTGATCAGCACAGCGACACCTGAGGGTCCGTGGCAAAGTGTGGCCGTAGACCTGTTCGAGTTACAGGGCATCAGTTACATTCTGGTCATTGAGTATTACTCAAAGTATATTGAAGTGTTGTCCTTGAGCAACACGACTGCAGCCGAAGTGATCCGAAAAATGAAAGCCATTTTTGCGCGACATGGAACACCGTTGAAGGTCATTTCTGATAACGGACCACAGTTCACTAGCAAAATGTTCCAAGAGTTTGCTCAAGAGTACGGCTTCTCGCACGTTACTTCAAGCCCAGGTCATCCACAGTGCAACGGAGAAGCCGAGCGCGCTGTGCGAACAATCAAAGAGATGTGGAAAAAGTCCCACGACCATTTTCTTGCTTTGCTGGCCTACAGAACGGCACAGCTGGAAAGCGGATCCAGTCCCGCCGAGCTCCTGATGGGCAGGCAGTTACGCTCACGAGTCCCAGCAAGTGCTGACGTATTCCGACCGCGCTGGTCGCCTACCGGATTCCGAGCGGCGAACGACAAATTAAAAGAACGTCAACGTCGCAATTACAACCAACGTCACCGGGCAAGACCGCTACCGACACTAGCGCCAGGCCAGAAGGTGTGGTTAGATAACCAGCTTCCAGGAACCGTTGTCCGTGCCGCTCAATACAATACAATACAAGGTTATTGCTTTAGGTCCAGCGGACTCTTCCGAGCCAAATCAGGACCAGAGAGACGTTATCTTAAAATATTATAAAATGATTCAAGTCTTAAAAAACAAGCCTGTTACTCTTAAATACACAAACAAACTTTCACATGACGCCTCTTTAAGAGTCTTCTTTAAAACTGATGTAGTAAAAATATATTCTCTTTCTTCAATCAAATCACTAAATTCAGTCCTAATAAAATCCAAACTAAACAAAACATGTCGATACAATTTATATGCGATAGAACAAACCAACATCATGTAAAAATTGAAACAGATGTTGACCATTACATACTTTAAAAATCTCTTTGAAAGGTATGGAACCAAAATATGTTTCTCTTTCCTCAATCAAATCAGCACATTCAGACATAAAATGACGAACAGAAAAAGATTGATCACATGCAAAGCACCATGGTGGTTCTTCTCCTTTTAAAAGGAAACTGTGAGTGACATAAGTATGCCCAATATGAAGGCGAGATAACACTGTTTCTTCTTTGCGAGTGGATGCAAAGTTAGGCAAAGAAGTGGACAAATCGGGAAGAATTTGAAATAATTTGTTGTTGACATGGTTAGACCAGTCAATCTGCCACAGTCGTTTACAATAAGATCCAGTCATACAACGTAGGTCAGAGTAGGGCACAAACTGGAAAATCTCTGGAGGGAAATCGAGATGTAGAGCATCTTTAGCCGCCCTGTCTACTGCAATATTGCCGCGGATGCCCATGTGACCAGGGACCCACATAAAAACTATCTTTTTACCCTCAGAAACAAGTTGTGTATGGAGGTCATGGATCTCTGCCAGAAAAGGGTGTGATATCTTTCTCGTGGAAAGAGCCTGAAGTGCTGACAATGAATCGGACATGATTAAAAATGAGGTTCTTTTGGATTGATAAACTTGTTTCAGAGCTAAATGAATTGCCTTGAGCTCAGCTGTATAAACAGAACAAAAATCAGGTAAACGCTGTTGCAAAGGCTGGTCTAAGTGTCTCCCGGAGACAGACGCAGCAGCAACGGAATCTCCTTTCTTTGACCCGTCTGTAAAAAGTTGTTCATATCCTGGGTATAAAGCACACTGTTCTAAATAAAGTTGGTTATATACGGTTTCGGATGTATTGTTTTTAAGGAAAGCGGACAACTGCCAATTAATGTTTGGGGTACATAATTTCCATGGGGGAGCTTCAGTCCGAAGTTCATCGTCGTTGATGGAAGCAACATCAATGCCTGCTTTTTCCAGATGAGCTTGCATTCTGATGCCAAACGGAGGAATTGTGTTAGGTTTGGCTTCAAATTTCTGAACAAAATCTGGGTTGAAAACACAGTCATAAGCAGGGTTCATAGGATCAGTTTTTAATTTTAAATAGTAATTCATTGACAATTTTGTACGTCTCAGCTCCAGCGGAGGTTCGTTAGCTTCCACGTAAAGGCTTTCACAAGGGGAAGTGCGAAACGCACCCAAAGCAATGCGTAGTGCCTGATGGGCAACTGGATCTAGCATCTTAAGATAAGATTTTCTAGCAGAACCATAGACAATGCAACCATAGTCTAACTTGGATCTAATTAAAGAACGATATAACAGCAATAAAGTTTTCTTGTCAGCACCCCAGTCTGTACCACTGATAACCTTGAGCAAATTGCAGGCCTGTTGACATTTAGTTTTCAAAATTTTCAGATGAGGAATGAAAGATAGCTTTTGATCAAAAATAACACCCAAAAATTTGACTTGTTTGACCGCCTTTATTGGAGTTTTATTGAGGAGAATAGTAGGGTCTTGAATAATTCCCCGGTGCTGGGAAAAGTGAATGCATTCAGTTTTTGCTTCAGAAAATTTAAAACCATTTTGTAAAACCCAGTCTTCAACGGCCTTGACACATAACTGTAGCTGACGTTCTGCAGATGCCAAAGTTTTACCTTTGGCTACCAATGCAAAATCGTCGACAAATAAAGAATTGTCAATTCCCCGTTTAACGGAACGAACAATGTTATTTATTTTAATATTAAACAGCAAGGGAGACAAGATGCTACCCTGAGGCACTCCCATCTCCTGTTCTCTCGTATCTGACAAAGATCCCCCAACCTTAACCTGAAAAATTCTGTCTGTTAGAAAATTGGATATAAACAGAGGTAAATGTCCCTTCAAACCCATTTCTTGTAAATCTGAAAGAATGCCATATTTCCATGTGGTATCATAAGCTTTTTCCAAATCAAACATGATGGCAACGACATGTTCACCCTGGACGAACGCGTTACGGATAAAAGTTTCCAGTCGCACCAGGTGATCAACAGTACTTCGACCACTTCGAAAGCCACACTGAGTGTTGGATAAAATATTATTTGTTTCTAGATACCACAGTAAGCGAGAATAAACCATTCTTTCTAACGTCTTGCATAAGCAAGACGTTAAGGCTATTGGTCTATAGTTTGTCGGGTTAGTATGGTCTTTGCCAGGTTTAGGGATGGGTACAATAATGGCCTTTCTCCAGGAGGGAGGAAAGGTGCCAGTGATCCAGAGCTGATTGAAGATGTCCAGCAGTTGAGACCGTGAGTACCTTGTTAAATGTCTGAGAAATTGACACCACGGTCCTACATTATCAACACCCAGCACGGTCAACAGCGTCGTAACAGGCGTGATCTGCAGGAGAGGTTTACAGGTAGCGCGAAGACCAAGAGACAATAATCCAGGATGGACTGGACTATTTATCTGCCCTTAGTTTATTGTTCCAATAGTAGTAAAACATTTTCTAATAGTTTGTTGTTACAGTTCAGACTACAGTTACCAGTTGCTCTCAGCAGTAACTATATTTACAGTTTAACTTCGCAGTGTTACATCAGCTATCAACACTACAGTTAATGTCAAGTTTACCAGTCTGTCTTCGTTGTACTATATCGTGTCATTTAAAACTATATAGACAACTCATCATAAAGACAAAGGGAGATAAGGTGTATCTGAACTATAGGCCTACGTATCTAGGAAACAACCGTATCTATGTGGTAGACCTATGTATCCAGGAAGTACGCACAAGTAAAGACAGTTACGACCAAGCTAGGGAAAACACAACACCTGACCTGCAGGTGACCTTTCGTGATCAATTATCAAATAACCCAATGTTGCATACTATGGGTTAATATATACAGCCATTCCACTGTGCCATGACCCTTTTTTTAAATGTTTATGTAAGACTTAAAATGACATAGACCTTCAAGATCAACGCAAAAACGGTACATATATGAAAGATCAGTTTATCATCTCTAATTTCAACAAGTATGAAATTTATATCTTATATCTTATATAGTTCAGGGTCAAGATCACTTCAAATTACCTAAACTAACCAACGTTGGACAGCTCCAGTGACCGCTACTTCCGGGTCACGGTCACACGCCTCACAGGTTGAGTGTTCGGTCTCCCGAAGTTTTACTGTTGTATACCTGTTTTATCTTCGTGTTTGGTGTCGTCAGTTGTCAAGGATGTTCCCCTTGGACTGGTCTTGTTGTCGGACTGCTGTTTGTGTCTCCCCGTACGTCAGGATGTTGGTGTTTTGGATTTTCTGTATCGCCAAGCTGTGTTCCATTCACAGTGTTCACAATCAGCCATGTTTTCTTTCACCTACCTTGCACGTGCAGTTACAACGAGGTCATGATTCTGACCCTGCTACAGGTGAGCGAGTTGAATTCTACTACACACGCGATCAACTTTTATCAATGAAGGCTACTCGTTTGACCCCTGACCTCGTGCGTTGCCTGAGATATTTCTGTATTGGCCGTGACCTTCCACGCAAACGAACAAGACGTGGTGGAAGAAGAAAACAACGATGCATTCAAGTAGTAGGCCTATCCACTGATTGCTCGCTTGCCTGTAACGTAGGCACTCAACCGTTCGACGACTCGCTGCCGTGGTCCGCCGATGTACGACTGCCGTATGGTAGGCCTATTCTACGCTGCGCGAACGCCTGCAACCTCGTCACAGTCCGCCGGTCCACCCCATCTTCGTCGAATGTTGACAGTGAGCTGCGAGTTGCTTCATTTAATGCTCAGTCCCTTGGTCCTCCTCAAAAACGCACTGCAGTCAGTGAATTCATCAAAGACAGACACATTGACATCTTGTTTATTCAAGAGACGTGGTTTAAATTAGTTGGGGATGAAGGGAGGTGTGCAGATCTGGCACCTTTTGGTTTTACAGCTAAGTCTTACCCGCGCTCTCACCGTGGTGGGGGTCTGGCTGTTGTGTATAAGGATGCTATGTCAAATCATTTGAGCTTCATTGTAGACTTTCCGTTCCCTCACACTTCCTTTGAAGCTGTGCAAGTTACGTTGTCAACATCACAGCAAAATGTACATTTCATTTGTATTTATAGAACTTATCCTAAAAAGAAGAACAACCTTACTGATGCGATCTTTTTTCATGAGTTTCCTGAAATGTTAGACTATTGTAACATGTCTGGTACTTACCTCATTGTTGGCGATGTAAACTTTCATTTTAATGAACCTCATTTAGCTAGTACAAGAAAAATGATTGACCTTTTAAACATGTTTAGCTTAGAACAATCTGTCACTCAGCCTACCCATTCTGGTGGTCACGTGATTGACTGGGTAATGCACAGGCCCCAAGATAATGTAGTGCGATCCACCATTGTTACTCAGGAGCTGTCATCTGATCACTTTTGTGTGGTCTGTGATCTTACTGTTGTAGCTCCTTCTCCTCCAGCTTTGTTGAGGGAGACACGTAACCTTCGCGCCATGGACAGAGACGCCTTCAAGCGCGACCTGAGTGTGGAAGTGTCCCCGTCCCTTTGCCCCTCTGTGGAACAGCTGGATGCCACACTTAGTGCCGTGCTGGATAGGCATGCTCCCGTCTCCCGCCGCAAGGTTAGGGTCGGTCGTTCGGAGCCGTGGTACGATGGTATTAAAACTGAGCTTCGTGAGGCGAAAAGACAGAGGCGCCGAGCTGAAAGACAATGGCTCAAGTCGGGACTTACGGTTTTTAAGCAGGTGTATTGCGCGGCAAAAAAGTATGTCACGCATATTGTGCATCAAGCTAAGTCAAGTTACTTTAGTAATCAAATCACAACTAGTAAAACAAGTAAGCAACTCTTTGGAGTGTGTGACCGCCTTAGGGGAAAAGACAGAAAAACGGTTCTGCCTTCCACACACCCTTTATGCCAGCTGCCCAATATTTTCTGTGATTTCTTCACTAGTAAAGTAGTTGACATTCGGGCAAAATTAGATGGCTTGAAGTCTATGTCTTCTTCCATTCATTGTGCTGACCTACGAGGAGATACATACCCCACTGATTCATCACTTAATGTGTTTCAACCAGTGTCTGAGCAAGAAATTAGAAATGTGATTTTGAAGTCAAAGCCTACAACTTGTTCTCTTGATTCCCTTCCTACCCCTCTGTTAGTAGAATGCGTAGACCAGCTGTTACCAACTATAACCAACATTATAAATGATAGCCTGTCCTCTGGTGTTGTTCCATCATCAATGAAATCTGCTGTTGTAAAGCCTTTACTCAAGAAACCTAGTTTAGACAAGAATACCCTTCAGAACTATAGACCAGTGTCAAACCTATCATTTTTGTCAAAGATATTGGAAAAGATTGTTTTGAAACAGTTATTTTCATATTTAAATACACATTCTTTGATCTGCTCCAACCAGTCGGCTTACAGACCTTTTCATAGTACCGAAACAGCTCTGTTAAAAGTTACCAATGACCTGTTGCTCGCTCTGGACTGTGGAAATGTTTCAGTTCTCACTCTGCTAGATTTATCTGCAGCATTTGATACTGTAGATCATGACATTTTGCTTAAAACTCTTCAGCTTCATTTTGGTATCTCTGGGTCGGTACTAAATTGGTTTTCAGTCTTATCTCTTTGAAAGGAAGCAGGCTGTTGTTGTCGATGGCAGCGTGTCTAATGAGACAGAAATGATCTTTGGTGTGCCACAGGGTTCTGTTTTAGGACCTGTGCTTTTTGTGATGTACACCAGACCATTGCTGTTACTTCTTGATAATCATGCCATTGATAACCAGTCGTTCGCTGACGATACACAGCTGTACAATTCTTCCCGCCCTTCCGAGATTCATTCTTGCGTCCAGAGCGTGCAGCAGTGCATTTCTGATGTAAGGTCTTGGATGGCTCACAACAAACTTAAATTGAATGATGACAAAACAGAAGCGCTGTTATTCCATAATCCTAGATTGTCTTCACACTCTACCCTTCCTACTTCTATTTCTGTTGGCAACTCTGACATTACTTTCTCATCCTCTGCCAGGAATCTCGGTTACATCATATCTGATGACATGTCCCTTGATAACCATGTTTCACATGTTTGTCGTTCTGCATACACTGCCATTCGCCAAATCAGCTCAATCCGTCAGTATCTTACAGTATATGCCACCAAAACTCTGGTGTGTGCCTTTGTTCTCTCTCGTCTTGACTATTGTAACTCCCTACTCACTGGCTGTCCTAAATCTTTGATCGATAAACTACAAAAAGTTCAAAATTCTGCAGCACGGCTCGTACTGAAAGCAAAAAAACGCGATCACGTGACACCACTACTATTTTCCCTTCACTGGCTTCCTATCCAAGCACGCATTGACTACAAACTGTCAGTTCTCTGTCACAGTTTCTTCTCTGATACCTGTCCATCCTATCTTAGTCAACTCCTGTCTGCTTACTCACCTGCCCGACAGTTGCGTTCATCCGCAGACACTCATGTCCTCACCACACAAAGAGTACGCACAAAAACCTACGGTGAAAGATCTTTTGCTTTTTGTGGCCCTAAACAATGGAATTCGCTGCCAGCTAACATTCGTTGTATTGCATCCACGCAGACTTTCAAGAAAGCACTCAAAACACATCTTTTCAAGCAATACTTTCCCACTGATTGAACTAACGAACATCACAATTCTTCTGCCTGCTGACATCCAGTCGACTGCCCAGTTTTAAACTATTACCTTGAGGTGAATGCTTGTATTGTGTCCGTGTTGAAGGTCATCTATTAATTTTATATAAGAGTATTTACCAATGTCGTTCAAGTTCTTTTATACTACTAGTTTAGTTAAATGTATCTGTTGTAGTTGAGTCTAGTCCCTTTTAATGTTGTGATTGATGTCTTTTCATTGTATTTTACTGTTTTAAGAAATGTTTACAATCATATGTTTTGTTTTTAAGGTGTGTAATATTTTTAGTTGTATTGCTTTGTTAAATGATGTGATAATGAATGCTTTTATTGTGGACATGTACTTTGGCCAGGCGCTCGTGCATCTGTGTGTGTGTGTGATTGTGTGTGTGTGTCTGTGTGTGTACTGTTAATTAAGGTACATAGACTACTTCTGGTTTAGCAGTTTTTACTAGGCATGTTTTTGTTTTACATATTTTATTTTGTTTTGTTTTTAATACTATTGCTTTTTTATTGCATTGTAAAGCGTGGCGAGCCCATGTTTGTTGGGGTACCACGCTATATAAATCTACCGTATTATTATTATTATTATTACTACCGCTGTGCTTTGGAGAGCCACTACCTCTGCGCTATCGAGGATCCATTCTCTCTCTCTCTCTCTTTTCTCTCTCTCTCTCTCTCTCTCTCTCTCTCTCTCTCTCTCTCTCTCTCTCTAATACTACAACTGAATTTTCGTGATCCTATCCCGTAACTCGAAGATCGTCGGAACGCCACAGATGATAGTTTAACCAGCGCACTTCATCTTTCTCTGTCCTCAGCAACCCTCATGGCTTCGTTCAGTGTCAAGCCAGTCCATTCTCGAATGTTGTCCCCCCACCTCTTTTTTTTATGTCTCCCTCTTCTTCTGCCTCCTTGCACTGTGCCTTGCAGGCTGGTCTTTGCAAGGCCTGATGCTCTGATGACTTGGCCACACCATCGGAGCCCCCCACCACTGTGAGCATGCCATCGTGCCGTCCAACGGCCTGTGTGATGATCCGTCGGACTTCTTCGCCGGCGATGCGCCGGGCATATGAAATGCCCAGAAGTCCTCTGCAGCACCCCATCTCCATGCCCTGCACCCTTCGCTGTAGATCTGCCGCGAGGGTCTATGTCTCGCTAGCGTAAAGGAAGATAAGATGACAAGGGAGCGCAGCAGCCCTAACCTGGAATGTAGACTGACGGTCCCGTCCCTCCAAACGGGCCCCAACCCCGTCAGGGCAGCAGTTGTCCGTGCGATCCCGGAGAGGACCCCCGCCGGAACCCACCGTCTGACACAACGGTTCCTAAACATTTGAAGCCACGCAGCGCGCCGAGGGATTGGCCACGAAAAGTTTTCTTTTTTAAGTCGCCAATACTTCAGGCAGTCATGGCCCTTTAACTAAAAACAAATAAGGCAAATCATGATGACGCACTCTCCTTATCAGCTCCATATAAAAAAACATAATTTTGCAGAATATAGAACAGTCTGTAGATCAATTCCAATTTTCTAAGGCGGCCTGTCAAAGAAAAGAAGAAAAGCTTAGTTAGCGATACGCTGGCAACATGTCGGTCGATAAAATGACCATATGGCTGGTCGCCTGCTTCTGCATGTTGGCAGGTAAGTCTAATAGTTTGTCTCGTGCTGATCTAACAGTTATTCTATTTATAGTTATTCTGCCTTTTGGCAGGTAGAAGTAACATTGTTACATCGTTTCGGTATACTATGTAGGCATAACCGTTCTTGTCTTGTCTCGATGGGTGGGCCTAACAGTTTGTAGAGTGTTGATGGGACAATTTTCTAACTTTTTTGGTATTTCCAAACTAATCTGAAAATAATTTAATATAGCCGGTAATGAAAATGAGCCAAATGTCGGTCGATTCGCTGCACGCCATATTTCAAGATACACTGAACGGACTTTAACCTAACTTCTCAGGACCATTAGTGGACCCCGCTTTCAATTCGCTTCTTTAGGATAAAACCGAGACATATATAGATGATATAGCACCCACAAAAACCTCTTTAAAAAAAAAGCTGGTTTTCAGCTACGTTTATGAGTGCCCTTAAATACATTTGAATGGCGTGCCATCTGTTTCACAATGTTTTGACCTTCAGGCGTACGTTTTACGTTTTTAAAGTGAGAATTTAACAGTTTCACAGTGGGTAAAAAAACAACACCAACAGTATTTTCAAACAGTGCAACACAAATCCGAAGTACATACATCTCTTAATAGAGCTCCTAAACGAAGATAGGATTATTTCAAGCAGATTGAGACCAGACCTGTTTACCCCAAGAAATTCAAAATAGGGAGACCGAGGATTTAAACTGGGAGATTTCATTTAAAATAGGGAGAATTTATAAACACGCTCTATTAGCAAATTAATCTAATAAAATATAATCATACATAGTAACATGCAAAAAGACACTGACAAAGAACCCAGTGGAGTGATAGATCCAAACGTTTATTTCTAATAAATTTCTATCATACATGCAAAAGCACACTGACTAAAAACTCAGTGGAGTTATACATTCAAACATTTATTTCTAATAATTTTCTATCATACATGCAAAAACACACTGACAAAGAACTCAGTGGAGTTATAAATTCAAACATTTATTGTGGGAGTTCGACTTTCCCGATGGACGAAATGCAGCATATTTGGATCGCCATTCCGCTTTCCATTTCGATGAGTACTTTACTCTCTTGGTTATCCGAACGGTAGCACTCGATTTTCTTTTCTCTTCTTCTGTGTCACTACCAGATGATTCTAGAGAATCACGGTCTCTTCCACGCTTTTTGCTCGACTCCATCTTTCAAACTGACACTGCAAAAGCATCGCATGCATTCAACGGAAGTTGCTAGCCTAAAGTAAACTGGTTTCCGATTGGGCTAAAATGAGCCACTTGAAAATAATAAACCAATCAAAATGATCGTATTGTAAATCTGCGGTAAAACTTAGTCGCGCAGTAACTATATCAGATCGGCACAGAAATGTTCGGTCAAAAAACAAAATGAATAGTTTAATTTCGTTTTCGGGACATTGATGAAAACATTATCGGGAGATTTGAGATTTAATCGGGAAATCGGGAGTTGTAGTCTGAAATCGTGTCACGTGGGGTTTATGGGCTCTGCACAATGGAATTATGGACCCTCACGTTTATTCGGTGGGAACTGCTAGTACGTCACCCTATGAATTACTTTAATAAATTTATTTGTTCAGCTCGTTCTGTGTTAAGGTTGGGGTACAGAAATAGATAGAAAAATGGTAAAAGATTACTGTCACACTAGCTTTCACACGGCTATGAATCATATGTAGTCCAGCCACTTGATAACAGTTAAAATCACACATTTATTTCTTCTACTCTATACAAGATTCTCTAAGTACTAATCTAACTTAAAAAGTCTCTTTCAATGCTAATAGTTCGATCGCTGATAGTCTAGGCAGCTGTTATTTCTTCCTCGGGCACTTGCTATAATATTTCATGTAGATTTGGACTACTGTGGTCCGTTTTACAGTTTCTGAAGAGTTGGACTACTGTGGTCCTGTTATGATCAGTTTAAGTGCACCTTCGGCGATTACACTTAACTTTCTGATGGTGCGGTCGAAGTCCTTCTGTGAGGTAGCTTCTGGTACACCTTTGTCGTTGTGTAGTTGGGTTCCCTTGCCACGCTGTGGGGTCTGACAGGGTGTTTCTTCGGGTATCTCTTTCCGTCTTGTGCGGTAGAGTCTCCTCGACCAACTAGTCGTTTCTGTGGAGTGGGGCACACAGGATAGCTCGGGATAGCTCGGGATAGCTCGCCTGCTCGTCTGTAATATAAGAGACGAAATTCTGCACAACCCTGAATAATCGGTTTGTGCAGAGCGTCTCACTGAAAGCCAAAGTAGCCCTCAGTGATAGCTCCACATCTCTATACATAAGCGACGAACATTCTGCTACTTCCGGGTTCCACTGGAATCTCACTCTAAATTCCTATACATACATAAATATAAATCGTGTCTAACTATACACATACAGAATTAATAATAATATAAACATTCAGTGGTACAGCCACTGGTCTGCAAACATACATATAAGTTAAACAACAGTGGTTCCGTACGGGATACAACATGGCGGCGCAACCGGTCGTGTTTCGCCTCGTGCTCGGCTCTTCCACGTGGTCCCGCAAATTCGGATTAACAATTCACATTTATGCATAGCAAATTCCACAAACATAATTTCAACAATAATATAAATATATCACGATGAAACAGAAGGGTGTTCATTTACCTGTTTGACAAGTTCAGGCCCGTGATGACTTGAGAGAATTCTAAGATTTCTAAGTCCTGCTTCCTGGTCTATGAGTGAAGATAGTTCTCTGCTAGCTAAGGAGATGTTACTTCTTCCTCGTCTCACACACGACTGATGCAAACTGTGTTAGGTTCTGACACATTCAAACTGCTCTACCCACTGAGCCTGCTCTGATTGGTTAAAACGGTCCGATTCAAAGCTCAAGTGCTGACTCACTGCGCTAGCGTGGGTCGGGCTCGCGGTGTGTGGTCTGCTGTGTAATTTAATTGCTGCTGTGTAATAGTCTAACTTCTCTACTGTTACAAAGACTACACATGGCTAAATAGTCGATAGGCAGAGTTAACACTAGCCAGTTCGTGACAGGCTCCCTCAACTGAAAAAAGGCGATGACTACTGGATTCGACCTTTTTCTACTACAGAGCCTAGTTTAACACTGCACTATCCTAGGGTCCTATTTACAAACTAAGTAAGTTGCTCTACCTGAGCTGCAATGCTGTGCCAGGTAGCTATGGACACTAGTGACAGGGTATTACTGGGCGGGGACGAATTCTGGTGCTGTGGCCCTTAGTTGTGTTGGGTGGGCGACAGCTGCTGTGTCCTCCACGAGATGGCGACTGAGGTAGTCGGCTCCGTGGTTCTCTTTGCCGGGTATGTACTCGATTTGGAATGAGTACGCTTGAAGGGTGAGTGCCCATCTCATCAGGCGAGAGTTCAAAGACTTGGAGGCTGCCAGGAACGATAGTGGTTGGTGGTCCACCTGAACTGTGAAGTGGGTCCCATACAGGTAGAGTTGGAATTTCTGTATGGCCCAGACTAGTCCAAGACATTCTTTCTCCGACGTGGCGTAGTGGGTCTCGGCGGGTCTCAATTTCCTGCTGGCGTAGGCGACAGGGAATAGCGTCTCTGCATTCTTGGGGTCGCGCTGTAGCAGTACTGCTCCGAGGCCTAAGTCGCTTGCGTCGGTGCGAAGA
The DNA here is from genome assembly GCA_036898135.1 of Oncomelania hupensis. Taxonomy (NCBI): domain Eukaryota; kingdom Metazoa; phylum Mollusca; class Gastropoda; order Littorinimorpha; family Pomatiopsidae; genus Oncomelania; species Oncomelania hupensis. The sequence continues at coordinate 52,352,473 of CM072517.1, read as the reverse complement.
ACGAATGGCTGAGTCAAATCGGGTAGGTGGAGTACTGGCGCCGATGTCATTCTGTCCTTGAGTGTTTGGAATGCTGTCTCGCAGTCGGCTGTCCATACTACTTTGTCCGGGGCGATTTTCCGGGTTCCATTTGTCAGTGGTACGGCGATGCTGTTGTAGTCGGGGATGAACTTCTTCCGCGATGGCGATGGCCATCCATGTGTGTGTGCCGGGGGTCGCTGTTCTGTCGATGTATTTCTTGAGGCGATTGATGTGGTGGTATCGGGGTCTCCCGTTCACCTCTACTTGGTAGACTGTCTTGGATTTCTTGGCAGTCACCCGGTACGGTCCTCTCCAAGCGATGTCCAGCTTGTTGGTTCCACTTGGAAGTAAGAGTAGCACTTGATCGCCGACTTGCAGTTCTCTGTCCTTCGCGTGGCGGTTGTAGTACTTCGCCTGACGGGCTCTTGCCTTCTTCAGTGCTTCACCAGCTTTCTTCCACGTTGCTTTGAGGGTTTCCTGCAGGTCTGCGACGTACTTGGTGGCACCTCTTGGTGTGTCGTCTATCTTGGCTTCCGTCCAACTTCTGCGTAGGGCTTCTAGCGGTCCTGCTAGAGGTCTGCCGAATAGCAATGTTGACGGGGTGTAGCCTGTGGCTGCATGGGGCGTTTCTCTGTATGCGAACAGTGCCGCATTCACGTAGGTGTCCCACGCTTCTGGATTGTCGTCTGCGACTTTCCTGAGTATGGTGAGAAGGGTTCCATTCAGTCTTTCTACTTGTCCGTTGCTGGCTGGGTGGTATGGTGGTGTGCGAATGTGATGAACTTGTATCAACTCGAACACGTCTTGCATCAGGCGGCCGGTGAACTGAGATCCGTTGTCCGTTCTAATGCTGTCCGGGAATCCGACTCTGGTAAAGATGGCGATGAGTGCATCTGCAATCTTCTTGGTGTCGATCGCTGGCAACGGGACTGCTTCGCACCACATCGTACATGCGTCGACGAGTGTGAGTAGAAATCTGTTCCTCTTCTTGGTCCTGGGCAGTGGTCCTACTATGTCTACTGAGACTTGCTGGAATGGCACGCCGACTACTACCGATGGTCCTAAGGTAACTGGTACGGTGTGATGTCGCGGGGAATATCGTTGACATTGGTGGCAAGATTTCACGTAGCGCTTGACATCCTCCGTGATTCCTGGCCAATAGTAGTGTGCGCTGATTCTCTGCACTGTGGCTCCAATTCCCATGTGTCCGCTGAGTGGCATGCTGTGGCCTAATTCTAGTACTTGGGCTCGAAGGGTGGCTGGTAGTACTAGTTGGGTGTGATCTCCATCTCCTTGTCGATGTAGAACTCCCTCTTCCATGTAGAAGTCTCCCTTGTGCGGGGGTGTGTGCGCCTTGGGTAGCTTCTGGAAGCACTTCGCTATCGAGGTGTCTTCTTTCTGTGCTGTTTTGATCTCTTCGAGTCCTGGATTCGGAGCGAACTCGGGCTGGGGTGGTTGGGTTTTAGCTTGGGCCCTGGTTTGCACTGCAGCTATCTCTACAGTTTTGGGGGGCGTGCCTAAGAACACATACCTACAACCTAGCACTAGATCATACAGGGGTTTCTGTAAAACAGCTGCTTGGATTCGTCCTGTGACATACCTACTCTCTACTTCGATCCAAGCTATTGGGCAAGTAGTCGTCGGTTTCGTCAAGTCTGCTCCTTGTAAGTCGACTGTCTTGTCTGTCAAGTCCGCGCGCGATACAAGAGATTCGCTAACTATCGCGTCGTATGATAGACCTGTGTCATACAGACAGTTCGCTTCTTTTCCGTTGACCTTGACCGTGTCTGTCACCGAGGGGTGATCTCCGATCGTGTGTGGCTTGTTACCGCTACTTTGAGTTAGAACTCTGTGCGCTGGCCGGCTTTCGCGCTCTTCCCTACGTTGTGCGGCCAACTTGAAACATTCTGCGGTGGAGTGATTGTTTCTATTGCAGAACGAACAATACCGTCTCTGTTCTGCGGGACCTCTTTTCCCGAATTCCGTGTTGGGTCCTTTATTTTGCCCAGGTCTGGGGTTATTCGGCTTATTCGCGCTGCGCTCTTCTCGGTTAGGGCTTCGTTTCTGTGCCTCTTTCCCGTTAGGCTTTAGGTCTCGCCTGAAGCTCTTGGCTTCTCCGTGTGCGGCCACGTACCTATCTGCGACCTTGACCAGATCTTCCAGTCTTTCCGCGCCCTGCTCTACTGAGAATGTCCTCAGCTCGGGGGTCATGGTTTCCCGTAGCTGTTCCCATACTAACAGTTCTGTCAGTCCATCATACGTCTTAGCCGTGGCTGACTGGTTAATCCACTTATCCAGCGTTGTGGACAACCTATCCGCGAACTGCGCATAGCTCTCTCCTTTCACTCTCCGATTGGTGCGGAATTTTTGCCGATAGCATTCTCCTGTTAGTTCGAATCCCGTTAGGAGTGCCTCTTTTACTTTGTGATAGTCAGTCACTCTGTCAGTCGGTAGCTTACTGTAGATGTCATAAGCCTTTCCTCTAAGCCCTTGACTAAGCTTAAAAGACCAATGAGTGGGATCTAGTTTGTACTCTGTTGCTAGACGCTCAAACCTAGTCAGATAGAGATCTAAACCTTCTTCTCTCTCATTGAATGTCCCCAGTGGAAATGACATTCCTTGTACAGGGTTGGATGCTACCTCTAGCTGATCTGAGTGGGGAGGGGTTGAGGAAGAACTTGAAGCTCCTGATCCCAATCTTCTTAGCTCTAACTCATGCTGTCTGTCTTTTTCCTTTTCTGCCCTCTCATACTCCCATTTCCTGACTTCTGCTTCTCTCTCTGCTGCTAATGCTGCCTTCTTCTGTTCTCCTTCTAATTCTAATTTCTTCTGTTCTCTTGCTGCTTCTAACTCTGCTTTCTTTTGCTCTGCTTCTAACTCTGCTTTTCTCTGTTCTGCTTCGAGCTTCTTCTGTTCTGCTTCTAATGCTAGCTTCTTCTGCTCTGCTTCTAGTTCTGCTTTTTTCTGTTCTCTCTCTGCAGCTCTCTCTGCCGCTTCGAGTTTCTTCTCCTCTCTCTCTGCTGCTCTCTCTGCCTTAGCCTCCTGCTTCTCTACCTCTGCATTGATATACGCAATTAGGTCTCCCCCTGCTAAGTGTAAAGCTTCTCCCAATTCCTTGAAACGCAATCTCAAGGCCACGGGGTCCGACATTGCCAAACGTGTCTATGAACAACCTCTGAATCACGTGGAATACCAAAACACTAGCAATATCGCAAGTCAATAACAACAATGCAAAGACCATACAATTCGTAATCAATAATAGAATAAAACAAGAGTCAAATGGCATACAACAGTTACTTAAGCAAAACCTGCAAAAGAACAATGCAACATACAGACACAAAAATATTTGAAGCAAAAAAGTTTTTAACTAAAGAATAGTGCACCCAACTGATCAGTCCTTGTTACCACTATTCTAAGTTATTCTACTACTGCTGTTATCTAATTTTATTGTACTTAGATCCGGTTATACCCAATTCCTATTATCCACAGATCCTAGCTAGGCTCGCCAATTAAAGTGTCACGTGGGGTTTATGGGCTCTGCACAATGGAATTATGGACCCTCACGTTTATTCGGTGGGAACTGCTAGTACGTCACCCTATGAATTACTTTAATAAATTTATTTGTTCAGCTCGTTCTGTGTTAAGGTTGGGGTACAGAAATAGATAGAAAAATGGTAAAAGATTACTGTCACACTAGCTTTCACACGGCTATGAATCATATGTAGTCCAGCCACTTGATAACAGTTAAAATCACACATTTATTTCTTCTACTCTATACAAGATTCTCTAAGTACTAATCTAACTTAAAAAGTCTCTTTCAATGCTAATAGTTCGATCGCTGATAGTCTAGGCAGCTGTTATTTCTTCCTCGGGCACTTGCTATAATATTTCATGTAGATTTGGACTACTGTGGTCCGTTTTACAGTTTCTGAAGAGTTGGACTACTGTGGTCCTGTTACGATCAGTTTAAGTGCACCTTCGGCGATTACACTTAACTTTCTGATGGTGCGGTCGAAGTCCTTCTGTGAGGTAGCTTCTGGTACACCTTTGTCGTTGTGTAGTTGGGTTCTATTGCCACGCTGTGGGGTCTGACAGGGTGTTTCTTCGGGTATCTCTTTCCGTCTTGTGCGGTAGAGTCTCCTCGACCAACTAGTCGTTTCTGTGGAGTGGGGCACACAGGATAGCTCGGGATAGCTCGGGATAGCTCGTCTGCTCGTCTGTAATATAAGAGACGAAATTCTGCACAACCCTGAATAATCGGTTTGTGCAGAGCGTCTCACTGAAAGCCAAAGTAGCCCTCAGTGATAGCTCCACATCTCTATACATAAGCGACGAACATTCTGCTACTTCCGGGTTCCACTGGAATCTCACTCTAAATTCCTATACATACATAAATATAAGTCGTGTCTAACTATACACATACAGAATTAATAATAATATAAACATTCAGTGGTACAGCCACTGGTCTGCAAACATACATATAAGTTAAACAACAGTGGTTCCGTACGGGATACAACATGGCGGCGCAACCGGTCGTGTTTCGCCTCGTGCTCGGCTCTTCCACGTGGTCCCGCAAATTCGGATTAACAATTCACATTTATGCATAGCAAATTCCACAAACATAATTTCAACAATAATATAAATATATCACGATGAAACAGAAGGGTGTTCATTTACCTGTTTGACAAGTTCAGGCCCGTGATGACTTGAGAGAATTCTAAGATTTCTAAGTCCTGCTTCCTGGTCTATGAGTGAAGATAGTTCTCTGCTAGCTAAGGAGATGTTACTTCTTCGTTAATGTCACGAAGAGAGGGGTTGGGGGATGGGGGTAAGCTCTTAATCTCTAGCGCTGTATTACCTCCTTTGATAGGTTAATGGTGCGATGACATTCAAGAGATTAATGCTAGGCCAACTTAATAAGTGATAGGTACAGGGTAAAGACGAGATGGAAAGTAAGGCTACACTAGTTAAGAAATTCACATTCAAAGGCCAGTCAGGGTAATTGCGATTTCTATAACTATTTCCTTTTATTAATTTGAAATGGGGACTGTAGGTCAAATGCCTCTAACGTGAGTCATTGGCATAGCGTCTTTTAGTAAGGAGTAGTCCGGTGATATTCTGGGTAGTCAATATTTGGGATACTAGAGCGAATGTAGACTGATCTCATCACAGGGCGAGAGTGTATCTGTATGGGTTTCAGAGTCTCTCTGATAATCTGGCGAGGGGGGATTCTCGTAGGCTTAGGCACTTAGCTCTGTACTGCAGTGCGGCGATGGGTCCAGGATACTCTGGTTGGCTTGCTGGCCACGGTCGAGGCGTGGGTGCGAAGATGCAGGTCAGTGGTCACGCGATGACGCATGGATCACGAGTGCTTGTCTTGTGATGGAGTACAGGGCTAGAAATCGGCTTACGTAGCTAGCCGGTCTAGAAAATGGCGAAGTCCCAAGTCTCGCTTCTCATTGACCTCCTGGGTTGTCAGGGGCCTGCAGCGGGTCAGCGACTGGGAGATGATTCAAGGCCGGGGTGATACGCCCGGTACAGGAACCCGTCTGTAATGTATACAGACTGTGTATCAGCGGGGGATAGGGATAGTGTGGATTCAGGGCCTGTGGTATGATAGCCCTTCTCAGAATTCAAATTGGCTTGACCGGTCATGGGTTGAGCCAGTGCATATACCAACAGTCAAACAATGCAACTAGATTTACTGGGCCAAAGTGGAGTTTATTGGCAGCCACTAGTATAAGATACATTCGGCGCATTAGGATGGGGTTGGCAACAGGGCAAATATTTATACATCGGGAGCATGGGGGAAAGCAAATGGAAGGGTACAGGGCAAAGGGGTTGTAGGTCTGGGCTGTACTGGGGACTTTAATCTATTTGGAGGGACAGCATGGCATGGGGTATTTACACATGGGGCTAACGGAGCATACAGCATAAATCCAAACATGTCATGGGTCATATACAAGGTAGAAAATATGTGCAAGGGATAAATACAAGTCACAGCAACACATCAAGGCAAAACTATAAACATGAACATACATATTGACAGGACGCATGAACATGATGGGCGAACGACGGGTGATGGGTCTGCTATATGACAAAGAGTAAGTTCCCTCTCTTACCTTGACTTAAGACGGGTGGAAGCACAAGGGTACTGTCGAAACTCAGAGGTCACTCGGTGATGGAGACGTGTTTTCGGACAGGTTGTGACTTCGAGGCAGGAATGCTTGGGTCTGACACTATGTCAGGGTTTGTGGCTGACTTTAAGGCGATGCCCCGGGGGGCGGGGCTTAAGCGACTGGGCGAGCGGGCCTGCTAGTGATGGCTGGTTAAGGAGAAATGATGGCTGGCTGAGCGGGTGAGTGATGACTGTTTAGCAGCTTGGCTCAGAGGGTGATTGCCCGCCTTGTCACAGAGGCCCCCCCAAGGAAAAAGGCGAGGACGTAGGGCTCGACTGAGACGCGGCCAATCAGCTCTGAGGTCGGCTGCCGGGTGAGACGATGGTTTGCGATGATCCGGGTGATGCGGGGCGATGCAGGGTTCCGGGTAGTCGATGGCGGATGCCCAAGGCTGGGGTCCGCGGAGCTGCCGGGTTTCGGCTACGGTTAGTGGGCGGCGGCGGGAATGAAAGCTGGGGCGTCGGCCCTCAGGGGCGACTCGCTGGAGTCGGTTGCGGGGTGGCGGCTGAGGAAATCTGCGCCGTGGTTGTCTTTCCCTGGGATGTGCTCCAGCTGGAAAGAGTATGCTTGGAGCAGCAGAGCCCACCTCATCAGCCGGGCGTTGAGCGATTTGGAGGTCGCCAAGAAGGAGAGCGGCTGATGATCCACTTGGACGGTAAAGTGCGAACCATAGAGATACAGTTGGAACTTCTGGACTGCCCAGACGAGGGCGAGACACTCCTTCTCCGAGGTGGCGTAATTCTGTTCGGCCGGCTTGAGTTTCCGGCTGGCGTACGCGACGGGGAAGAGCGTCGGGGCGTCCGCGGAGTCCCGTTGGAGTAGAACGGCTCCGAGGCCTACGTCGCTGGCGTCTGTGCGCAGGACGAAGGGCTGTCCGTGGTTGGGGAGTCGCAGGACTGGCTGGGACGTCAGCTTGTCCTTGAGCTCCTGGAAGGCAGCTTCACATTGCGGGGTCCAGAGGACTCGGTCCGGTGCGGTCTTCCGGGTTAGACTGGATAGTGGCGCGGCGATCCCGTTGTAGCCGGGTACAAACTTCTGATAGAAGCCACTCAGTCCCAGGAAGGACTGAACATCTTTCTTGGTCTTGGGGCGTGGCGCGTCTCGAAGGCGCTGGACGGTCTTTTCCAGAGGCCGGAGCTGTCCACGGCTGATGGTGTGGCCAAGAAATTCCAGCTCTTGATAGCCGAACTGGCATTTGGTCGGCCGGGCAGTGAGGCCAGCTTCTCTGAGGCGGCGCAAGAGTTGGCGCACCACTCGCAGGTGCTCCTCCCATGTCTCCGTTGCGACGAGTATGTCGTCCATGAAAGAGTGTATGAACGGACAGTGGAGGGGGTCCAACAGCTTCCGCATCATCGTGCTGAAAATACTTGGGGCGTTGTGCAGACCAAACGGCAGAACGTTAAACTCGTAGTGGCCGTCCATCGTGCTGAAGGCTAGGTACTGGCGGGATGAAGGGTGCACGGGAATCTGATAAAAGCCTTTGCTCAGATCCACTCGGGAGAAGTATCGGGCGGATTGTAGCTTTGCAAACAAGTCTGTGGGGTCGGATAGGGGTCCGGGCACGAACTGGGTTACAAGGTTCAACTGCCGGAAGTCGATACAGAGGCGATGTTCTCCGCTGGGCTTCCGTGATAGAACTATTCCTGCGCTGTAGGGGGAACGGGAGGGAGCGATGACTCCGGCTTGTAGCAGAGCCTCTACTTCCGTTCTTACTACTTGCTGCTGGGAAAGTGGGACGGGGTAAGGTTTCTGGCGGACGGGAGTGGGGTCCGTCAGGGTCAGTCGAACTTCTTCCAGGTCCGTCCTCCCAGGAATGTCGGTGAGGACTTCCCTGTATTCTGCTACGATGGCGCGTAGTTGGCGTTGCCGGCCGGCGGGGAGTGAGGGGTCCAGAGAGACGTCCCGGAAGGATTCCTTCCCTTTTAGCGGAAACTCGGCGACGCCGGTCTCTGTGCCATCCACTTCGACGGCCAGCGCGACCGTGAGTAGCGAGTGGGAGTCGGGGGCGGGTGCAGGTTGCTCCAGGTACCGCTTGAGCAGATTGATGTGGTGGGTCCTGGGCTTTCCGCCTACCTCGATGCGATAAGTGGTACGGGAGAGCTTCTCAAGCACCGGGTAGGGTCCCTGCCAAGCTATGTCTAGCTTGTTTGTGCCGCTGGGGAGGAGCAGTAGGACTTGGTCTCCTACCTGGAGCTCTCGGTCCCGGGCGCGGCGGTTGTGATAGCGGGCTTGTCTTTCTCTCGCCTTCTTCAGGTTGGCGGAGGCGGCTTTCCATGTGGCCTTGAGGGTTTCTTGGAGTTTCGTGACGTATTTCGTGGCGTCGACCGGTGCCTCGTCCAGTTTGGCGTCGGTCCAGCTACGTCGCAAGGCGGCTAGAGGTCCGGAAAGGGGTCTTCCAAAAAGCAGCGTGGAAGGCGTGTATCCGGTGGAGGTGTGCGGGGTCTCTCGATACGCGAAGAGCGCTGACGCGACGTATGTGTCCCACGCTTCCGGCTGTTCGTCGGCGATCTTGCGGATAATCGAGATGAGAGTCCCGTTTAGGCGCTCGACCTGTCCGTTGCTGGCGGGGTGGTAGGGTGGAGTCCGGATATGGCGAATGCGGAGTAGTTGGAAAACTTCCTGCATGAGTTTTCCGGTGAACTGGGACCCGTTGTCGGTCAAGATGTTGTCCGGGAATCCGACTCGTGTGAATATGGTGACGAGCGCGTCGGCGACTCGGGCGGCGTCGATCTTCGGTAGAGGAACGGCTTCACACCACATCGAGCAAGCATCGACAAGGGTTAGTAGGTACTGGTTCCGCTTCTTGGTCCGCGGGAGGGGTCCTACTATGTCGACAGCCACTCGCTGGAAGGGTGTTCCGACGACGACGGTGGGGCTGATAGTGACCGGGACGGTGTGATGGCGGGGCGAGTATCGTTGGCACTGGCTACAGGACTTGACGTAGCGCTTCACGTCTTCGGTCATCCCGGGCCAGTGGTACTGAGCGCTGATGCGTAGAGTAGTCGCTCCTATGCCCATATGTCCGCTTAGGGGCATGCTATGGCCAAGTTCCAGGACTTGGGGGCGAAGTGTCGCAGGCACGACGAGTTGAGAATGGTCGTCCTTCTGACGGAAGAGGAGTCCGTCTTCGACGAAAAAGTCCCCGGACTTGGGTGGAGTGCGTGCGGCGGGAAGCTTTCCGTAGCACTTGCGGAGGGTGACGTCGCTTTCTTGGGCCTTCCGGATCTGTCCCGGCATCTGGTTGGGTATCGGGGGTGGTGTCGCGGCTGTTTTCGCCTGGGCGCGCGTCTGGACGGCGGCCATCGACTCCACAGGCTGGGGCGGCATCCCCAAGAACACGTATCGGCATCCTAAAATTAAGTCGTACAGGGGCTGGTCCATCACGGCAGCTTGAATGGTCCCCGTTACGTATCGGCTGGTGACTTGGATCCGGGCTATAGGGAGCGTGGTGCTGGGTTGAGACGCGTCGGCCAACTTCAGGGTGATAGTCTCGCCGGTCAGGTCTTGGTCCCTGATGAGCGAGCGGCGGACGACGGCGTCGAAGGTGAGTCCAGTGTCGTATAGACAGTGGGCTGGGCGATCGTTGACAGTCACTTGCTCGGTGACGGCCGGTCGATCGGCGGGAGTGACGACGGGGGTTACCGGTTTCCCGTCGGGGGTAACTTGGCGTAGGGCTAGTACGGTACCTTGTTTGCGACGCTGGTCGCTGATGCGTCGAAAACATTTCTCCCGGGTATGTCCTCGGCGCTGGCAGTAGCCGCAGTAGAGCTCTGTGCTCCGCTTCCCTGGCTCTGCTCCGGGGTTCGGGCGTCCTTTGGGCGGTTGTGGACGGTGGTTCGCTGGCGGGACTGGCCGGCGAGGCTGGTGGCGGGTATCTGGCGACGAGGGTGCGGGGGGATCACGGCGAGGCTGTCTGTCGTCGGGATGGGCGGTGAGGTAGCGGTCCGCGACGATGATCAGATCTTCAAGGCGAGCGGCCCCCTGTTCGGCGGTGAAAGTCCGAAGTTCCGCTGGCATTGTCCCTCGGAGTTGCTCGGCTAGTATCAACTCTAGCAATCCGTCGTAGGTCCTTGGTTCGTCAGTTTGCTCTATCCATTTGTCCCGTAGCGTAGCTAGACGGTCGGCAAACTGCGTGAACTTCTCCCCTTTCTCTCTCCGGGAGTTCCGGAAATTCTTGCGGTAGTGCTCACCTGAGAGCTCAAAACCGTGCAGTAGAGCTCTCTTGAGGGCGGGATAGTCTCCCTCCTCGGAAGTCGGTGTCTTGGCCAGAATCTCATAGGCCTTCCCCTTAAGGCCATGACTGAGCTTGCGATACCAGTACTGGGGGTCAAGACCGTTTTCTCCCGCGACTCGTTCGAATCGGGCGAGATAGACTTCAATCGATTCGTCTCGTTCGACGAATGGGTCCAGGGGGAAGTTCATCCCCGGAATCGGCGGGGGGGGGGGGGGGGTGCGGGTATTCCGGTGCTGGCGGCGAAGCTGGGGGCGATGAGCGAGTAGTCTTCGCTCGCGGGCGATGCGATACCTAAATCGCGGCGGTCGCGCTCAAGCTGGAGGAGGGCTTGGCGCCGTTCGAGCTCCTTGTCCTTCCTCTTCTCTTCAAGTGCCGCGTTCCTCTCGTCCTCCTCCTTCCTCCTTGCGGCGGCCCTCTCCTCCTCAGCAATCCTCTCCTTCGCCTCCTCTCTTCTCCGCTCGGCGGCTCTCTCCTCCTCTGCAAGCTTTCGGGCGGCGGCCCGTTCCTCCGCGGCGATGCGCTCTTTCTCTTCCTCCTTTTTCCGGGCGGCGGCTTTCTCCTCCTCTGCAAGCTTCCGGGCGGCGGCCCGTTCCTCCGCGGCGATGCGCTCTTTCTCCTCCTCTTTCTTTAGTGCCGCTGCTCTTTCTTCCTCCTGCCTCTTCGCATCTCGCTCTTTAGCCCTCTCCTCCCTCTTCAACCTTTCCTCTGCCACGTCAGCATCTACGCTAGCCAGGACGTAGTCCTTGAGTTCGGTGCCGGCGAGCCCTAAGCTCTCGCCAATACTCTTGTACTTAAGCGCAAGCTCTCCCCGGTCGGCCATGGTAAGGGAGGTAACTTACCCTGAAAAAGGTCCTAACCGGAATGAGGGGCGCACACAAGGGGGTACACTGACGGAAAACAAGGGGGTGGGCTGGATGAGCTACAATGAACCTGCAAAGGGCGAATACAACACAACCACAAGACAAAATGCAATCAATCAAAAATACAAAAATGAATGCAAGAAAAAGCCTTTTGAGATATCGCCACTCGGGAAAGCCAGTAAGGGACCTAAGGGGCTATGCTATCTACTACTAGGCTAAGAGGGCTGGGGTGGAAATTACGCTAAGTCCTAAGTCTCGTCCAGTTGGGATGGGAACCTAAGTCCTTTGTCTCGTTGGGTTGGGAGGGGAAACCTAAGTCTTTAGTCTCGTCGGGGTCGCCAAAGTTAATGTCACGAAGAGAGGGGTTGGGGGATGGGGGTAAGCTCTTAATCTCTAGCGCTGTATTACCTCCTTTGATAGGTTAATGGTGCGATGACATTCAAGAGATTAATGCTAGGCCAACTTAATAAGTGATAGGTACAGGGTAAAGACGAGATGGAAAGTAAGGCTACACTAGTTAAGAAATTCACATTCAAAGGCCAGTCAGGGTAATTGCGATTTCTATAACTATTTCCTTTTATTAATTTGAAATGGGGACTGTAGGTCAAATGCCTCTAACGTGAGTCATTGGCATAGCGTCTTTTAGTAAGGAGTAGTCCGGTGATATTCTGGGTAGTCAATATTTGGGATACTAGAGCGAATGTAGACTGATCTCATCACAGGGCGAGAGTGTATCTGTATGGGTTTCAGAGTCTCTCTGATAATCTGGCGAGGGGGGATTCTCGTAGGCTTAGGCACTTAGCTCTGTACTGCAGTGCGGCGATGGGTCCAGGATACTCTGGTTGGCTTGCTGGCCACGGTCGAGGCGTGGGTGCGAAGATGCAGGTCAGTGGTCACGCGATGACGCATGGATCACGAGTGCTTGTCTTGTGATGGAGTACAGGGCTAGAAATCGGCTTACGTAGCTAGCCGGTCTAGAAAATGGCGAAGTCCCAAGTCTCGCTTCTCATTGACCTCCTGGGTTGTCAGGGGCCTGCAGCGGGTCAGCGACTGGGAGATGATTCAAGGCCGGGGTGATACGCCCGGTACAGGAACCCGTCTGTAATGTATACAGACTGTGTATCAGCGGGGGATAGGGATAGTGTGGATTCAGGGCCTGTGGTATGATAGCCCTTCTCAGAATTCAAATTGGCTTGACCGGTCATGGGTTGAGCCAGTGCATATACCAACAGTCAAACAATGCAACTAGATTTACTGGGCCAAAGTGGAGTTTATTGGCAGCCACTAGTATAAGATACATTCGGCGCATTAGGATGGGGTTGGCAACAGGGCAAATATTTATACATCGGGAGCATGGGGGAAAGCAAATGGAAGGGTACAGGGCAAAGGGGTTGTAGGTCTGGGCTGTACTGGGGACTTTAATCTATTTGGAGGGACAGCATGGCATGGGGTATTTACACATGGGGCTAACGGAGCATACAGCATAAATCCAAACATGTCATGGGTCATATACAAGGTAGAAAATATGTGCAAGGGATAAATACAAGTCACAGCAACACATCAAGGCAAAACTATAAACATGAACATACATATTGACAGGACGCATGAACATGATGGGCGAACGACGGGTGATGGGTCTGCTATATGACAAAGAGTAAGTTCCCTCTCTTACCTTGACTTAAGACGGGTGGAAGCACAAGGGTACTGTCGAAACTCAGAGGTCACTCGGTGATGGAGACGTGTTTTCGGACAGGTTGTGACTTCGAGGCAGGAATGCTTGGGTCTGACACTATGTCAGGGTTTGTGGCTGACTTTAAGGCGATGCCCCGGGGGGCGGGGCTTAAGCGACTGGGCGAGCGGGCCTGCTAGTGATGGCTGGTTAAGGAGAAATGATGGCTGGCTGAGCGGGTGAGTGATGACTGTTTAGCAGCTTGGCTCAGAGGGTGATTGCCCGCCTTGTCACACTCGTCTCACACACGACTGATGCAAACTGTGTTAGGTTCTGACACATTCAAACTGCTCTACCCACTGAGCCTGCTCTGATTGGTTAAAACGGTCCGATTCAAAGCTCAAGTGCTGACTCACTGCGCTAGCGTGGGTCGGGCTCGCGGTGTGTGGTCTGCTGTGTAATTTAATTGCTGCTGTGTAATAGTCTAACTTCTCTACTGTTACAAAGACTACACATGGCTAAATAGTCGATAGGCAGAGTTAACACTAGCCAGTTCGTGACAAATCGGTAGTCTCCCGCTCAAATCGGGAGAGTAAACATGTGACCCCTATATATAGTATCTGAGTTTATCCAAGCATTACATTTGTTGGATTAACTGGGACCAAGGTCTTGGAATGAATATCAACAGTATTTAAAAATTTGAAAAGTAAGCAAACTATCTTATCATCGGTTGCGAGTGAGACAGCTATAGGTGCAGGGTCCATAAAATGTTCATCCACCCAAACAAATCTGTCTACGTTTAGCTTCAGCAAGCTTACTCATCTACATCGTTGTCCTGGGTGCAATTGCCCCTTGGCTACTGCTACGCTTTCCACGAGAGGGCAGTCCGCATAATTTCGCCCGCATGGATCACAAACAAGATTGTTTACAAATCCAACGACAACAAATATCATAAGGAGAGATTATACGCTACAGGGCCTTTGGTCATTGTATTTACAGTAGGTTTGCGTCATGAGAACTGAAGACAATGCCCTGCCACGCATTTGCCGGGAAAGTTCATTTTATCCGGTTATCAGCTTTTGTCAGTTCAGAATAAACTGATTTTAGATTAAGAACGCTTATAATGACCCCTGCAGGGAGCATGGCGCTGGTGTGGGGTCCGTCCGGTTTGACGTCAGGCGTGACGCTGACGGCGTGTTTAGGCCATGACGTCAACATGACATGGCAGTACAACACTAGCTCTGACGAGCGCATCATCGATGTAGAATACCGCTTCAGAAGATCAGGTAAGCTCTCTTACCAACTGACTGTACTATTGCATCACTATACATTCCAGACTTGAAGGGCAAAGCTCATATTACTTACATGCTCCTTATTGAACTCGAAAATGAGTGCTCTTGACCTTGAGATGACACTGACCTCGGGCTCTAAATACACCTATGCACTATCAAAATAAAGTAAGCTTACAGCAAATGTTGTATTGTGCACACACACACACAATTAAAAAAAAATCGGTGACCTTGGGATGACGTTGACCTTGGGATGACGACGTGATTCTCATGCATGACTAATTACATAACCCAATGTTGTTACATACTATGGGTTAAGCAAACAGCCATTCCACTGTACGATGACCTATTTTTTTGTAAGTGTTTCCAAGGCCTATAATAACCTGGATTTTCAAGATCAATGCAAGATATATGAAAGATCAATCTATCATCTCTAAATACAACAAGTTTAGACTTATATATCTCTCATAGTTTAGGGTCAAGGTTACTTCAAAGTAACTATACAAACCGACTTTGGACAGCTCACGAATGCATGATGACAGACTGGACACGGACACGGACAGTGACATGGAGACGCGACAACAAGCTTGTGCATCGGGGGTGGAAGGGGCCTGGCCTCGTTTTTTGGTTGTGGAGGGAGCTGATCCGGCTATGCCAATAGGCAAGCTGTCTCCATTCGCCATACAGAAGGGTTTTCAATCCGTCTGCACAATCGGGTTCAAAGATGTGAAAAAACTGAGATCTGGGGCCTACCTGGTGGAGTGCTCAACCAAAAGGGCATCTGATAGTCTTCTAAAGAGGAATTTGACCGTATTTGTTGACAGACAAATCAAAGTTTCTGTGCATGGACGGTTGAATTCCTCCAAGGGAGTCATCCGAAGTCAGGATTTGATTGACATGTCGGAATTGGAAATCCGAGATGAGCTCTCCAGCCAGGGGGTCACAGCAGTCCAGCGGGTCTTCGTCACCAAAGGACCCCAACGTATCCCCACCAACACACTTTTTGTGACCTTCGCTATGGCCAAGTTGCCGGAGTCACTCAAGGTGGGGTACCTTAGGGTGAAGGTGACGCCGTTTGTACCATCACCGTTGCGATGCTACCGCTGCCAAAGGTTTGGTCACGGTAGCAAGACCTGTAAAAGCAAAGAACTATGTCGTGACTGTGGTAAAGAAAAACATGAAAACGAATGCAAAAATCCGATTTGCTGTGTGAATTGCGCCGGGAATCATTCTTCCAGCTCCAAAGACTGTCCTCAGTGGCAGTTGGAGCTGGAAATCCAAAAGGTGCGGGCCACTGAGAGTTGCTCCTTTGGCGACGCAAGGAAAAAAGTACTTCAAAGTAGGCCAGTTCTAAAAGAGAGGTCCTTTGCGTCTGTGGTGGGTTCCACATCTCATGTGGAAGCTAGCACACACCCGACAATGGACACTGCCATGAGTAAAATAACACAGATCCTGGAAACGTTGTGCAGACGGATGGATGCTCTCGAAAAGATGCTTGCTTTGTTTGCCCAGAAGGGGGTTTCTCCAGCCCCACCGATTCCACTGGAGAACGTGCCGACGGGCACGTCCCCAACCGTCACCCACAACACGCAGACGGCCGTGACAAAAGCCGTCACACCTGCTGCAAAGGAGGCTAGGCCTCATGCCACCGCACCAGCAACGACCGGTTTTAGCGACCGGGTAGTTGCTGGGGCGACTAAAATCCTAGTTACCCAGCAGAAGAGCGTCAGAGGAGGAGAGGGAAAGATTGGCAGGGGTGAAGGGGAGAGGGAAGATATAAAATCTGGTGCTGGGGAGAAGGGGAGGAGGTCCGCTGGCAGTTCGGGTTCCGGGGCTTTGACAAAAAATCAAAGGCCCGGACCCCTTTCTTCAAAGCCCCATCAGCCTCTCGAAACGGAGAACCGTTTCGGGGGGTTGATGGAACATGAAGAGATGGACGAGGGTCCAAAAGATTAAGAGACGTAATTGTGCTCTCGGAGATGAAAATTTTAGCATTCTTTTACTTAATTTTTATGTCCATTTTACAATGGAACATCCGAGGGATAAGGGCAAATTATGAGGAGCTATGCTGTCTGCTGACAGAGCATCGACCTGAAGTATTGGCCCTTCAGGAAACTCTCCTGTCAGAAAAACATCCTATAGATATTACTGGTTATTCCTCTCTAGATTGTTTATCTTCTAGAGGCGTTTCACTCTTTATCCATAGAAATGTCCCATTTAATCCAATTTTACTTAATACAAGTTTACCAGCAGTTGCAGCTAGAGTATCTCTTTTTAAATCCCTCACAGTTTGTTCTCTATATTTGACACCATCAATAAATGTAACTAAAAGTGAACTTGAGAATTTGGTCCAACAGTTACCTACCCCTTTTTTGTTGTTGGGAGATTTTAATGGACGCTCTCCCCTGTGGGGTAGTGATCGTACCGATTCTCAGGGTAAAATAATTGAAGACATTTTAGACTCGTTAAACCTAGTGACTTTGAACGAGGGTGCTCCAACTTTTTCCTGTTCTAGAACTGCTTCTTTGTCCCACATTGATATATCGATCTGTGATCCCTCCTTACTTTTGGATTTTAAATGGACAGTTTTAGAAGATCTCCATGGCAGCGACCATTTTCCGGTTTTATTAAAATATGATTCAGACAACCTTGAACAAACTCATGGCAGGTGGAAACTGAAACAAGCTAACTGGAGTCTGTTTTCTAACCTGTCTGAGGTTCAGTTACGTACTAAGAAGCAGGAATTTTCGAATGCCATAGATCCAATCCAGCTTTACACTGACATAGTTATTAACAGTGCCAAGGAGTCCATTCCGCAAACTTCGTCAAACCCTCACACACTTAAAAAACCCTGGTTTGACGATGAATGTCGAAAACTTCAGCAAGCTCGTAAAAAAGCTTTAAGAACTATGTTTTTACACCCAAGCACTGAAAATAAACAAAACCACCAACGTTTGCGAGCGCACTGCCGACAGCTCTTCAAACGAAAGAGAAGAGAATCGTGGAGAGGTTTCTGCTCCACGCTTAACTCGAAAGCGAAACTGTCGAAGGTGTGGAAAGTAGTCCGCAAACTTAAAAATAAAAGTAACAAACAGGTGAGCCCATGCCTTACTGTGCAGGGTGACATAATCGGAGATAAAAAGTTAGTAGCTGATCTTTTGGCTTCTTCTTTTGCTGCAAATTCTTCCTCTGAAAATTATTCTGTCCCTTTTCAAACAGTTAAAACCCGTAAAGAAAAACAACAGTTAAATTTTACCTCCGATAATTCTGAAGATTACAACATTCCGTTTTCATTAGTCGAGCTTGACGATGCAATTAACAAAAGTGCAGATTCAGCAGTTGGACCGGATGATGTACATTATCAATTTCTCAGACATTTAACGAGGTACTCACGGTCTCAACTGCTGGACATCTTCAATCAGCTCTGGATCACTGGCACCTTTCCTCCCTCCTGGAGAAAGGCCATTATTGTACCCATCCCTAAACCTGGCAAAGACCATACTAACCCGACAAACTATAGACCAATAGCCTTAACGTCTTGCTTATGCAAGACGCTAGAAAGAATGGTTTATTCTCGCTTACTGTGGTATCTAGAATCAAATAATATTTTATCCAACACTCAGTGTGGCTTTCGAAGTGGTCGAAGTACTGTTGACCACCTGGTGCGACTGGAAACTTTTATCCGTAACGCGTTCGTCCAGGGTGAACATGTCGTTGCCATCATGTTTGATTTGGAAAAAGCTTATGATACCACATGGAAATATGGCATTCTTTCAGATTTACAAGAAATGGGTTTGAAGGGACATTTACCTCTGTTTATATCCAATTTTCTAACGGACAGACTCTTTCAGGTTAAGGTTGGGGGATCTTTGTCAGATATGAGGGAACAGGAGATGGGAGTGCCTCAGGGTAGCATCTTGTCTCCCTTGCTGTTTAATATTAAAATAAATAATATTGTTCTTTCCGTTAAACGGGGAATTGACAATTCTTTGTTTGTTGACGATTTTGCGTTAGTAGCCAAAGGTAAAACTTTGGCATCTGCAGAACGTCAGCTTCAGTTATGTGTCAAAGCCGTTGAAGACTGGGTTTTACAAAATGGTTTTAAATTTTCTGAAGCAAAAACTGAATGTATTCACTTTTCCCAGCACCGGGGAATTATCCAAGACCCTACTATTCTCCTCAATAAAACTCCAATAAAGGCGGTCCAACAAGTCAAATTTTTGGGTGTTATTTTTGATCAAAAGCTATCTTTTATTCCTCATCTGAAAAGTTTGAAAACTAAATGTCAACAGGCCTGCAATTTGCTCAAGGTTATCAGTGGTACAGACTGGGGTGCTGACAAGAAAACTTTATTGCTGTTATATCGTTCTTTAATTAGATCCAAGTTAGACTATGGTTGCATTGTTTATGGTTCTGCTAGAAAATCTTATCTTAAGATGCTAGATCCAGTTGCCCATCAGGCACTACGCATTGCTTTGGGTGCGTTTCGCACTTCCCCTTGTGAAAGCCTTTACGTGGAAGCTAACGAACCCCCGCTGGAGCTGAGACGTACAAAATTGTCAATGAATTACTATTTAAAATTAAAAACTGACCCTATGAACCCTGCTTATGACTGTGTTTTCAACCCAGATTTTGTTCAGAAATTTGAGGCCAAACCTAACACAATTCCTCCGTTTGGCATCAGAATGCAAGCTCATCTGGAAAAAGCAGGCATTGATGTTGCTTCCATCAACGACGATGAGCTTCGGACTGAAGCTCCCCCATGGAAATTATGTATCCCAAACATTAATTGGCAGTTGTCCGCTTTCCTTAAAAACAATACATCCGAAACCGTATATAACCAACTTTATTTAGAACAGTGTGCTTTATACCCAGGATATGAACAACTTTTTACAGACGGGTCAAAGAAAGGAGATTCAGTTGCTGCTGCGTCAGTCTCCGGGAGACACTTAGACCAGCCTTTGCAACAGCGTTTACCTGATTTTTGTTCTGTTTATACAGCTGAGCTCAAGGCAATTCATTTAGCTCTGAAACAAGTTTATCAATCCAAAAGAACCTCATTTTTAATCATGTCTGATTCATTGTCAGCACTTCAGGCTCTTTCCACGAGAAAGATATCACACCCTTTTCTGGCAGAGATCCATGACCTCCATACACAACTTGTTTCTGAGGGTAAAAAGATAGTTTTTATGTGGGTCCCTGGTCACATGGGCATCCGCGGCAATATTGCAGTAGACAGGGCGGCTAAAGATGCTCTGCATCTCGATTTCCCTCCAGAGATTTTCCAGTTTGTGCCCTATTCTGACCTACGTTGTATGACTGGATCTTATTGTAAACGACTGTGGCAGACTGACTGGTCTAACCATGTCAACAACAAATTATTTCAAATTCTTCCCGATTTGTCCACTTCTTTGCCTAATTTTGCATCCACTCGCAAAGAAGAAACAGTGTTATCTCGCCTTCATATTGGGCATACTTATGTCACCCACAGTTTCCTTTTAAAAGGAGAAGACCCACCATGGTGCTTTGCATGTGATCAATCCTTTTCCGTTCGCCATTTCATGTCTGAGTGTGCTGATCTGATAGAGGAAAGAGAAACATATTTTGGTTCCGTACCTTTCAAAGAGATTTTTAAAGTATGTAATGGTCAACATCTGTTTCAATTTTTACATGATGTTGGTTTGTTTTATCGCATATAAATCATATCGACATGTTTTGTTTAGTTTGGATTTTATTGATAAGACTGAATTTAGTGATTTGATTGAAGAAAGAGAATATATTTTTAATACATCAGTTTTAAAGAAGACTCTTAAAGTGGTGTCATGTGAAAGTTTGTTTGTGTATTTAAGAGTAACAGGCTTGTTTTTTAAGACTTGAATCATTTTATAATATTTTAAGATAACGTCTCTCTGGTCCTGATTTGGCTCGGAAGAGTCCGCTGGACCTAAAGCAATAACCTTGTATTGTATTGTATTGTAGCTCCAGTCACTTTGACCTTGGAGTGACCAAATTTGCATAATAGTATATGGGTCTCATTGATATCTATCATGCACCAAATGTTTAATGTTTAAAGTTTAATGTTAATAACCTTTTAAAAAATGAAATTTTGTGACAAATTGTCAATTATCGGGACTAACATTTGATGACCCTGTGACCTTGACCTTAAGTCATTCAGTCATTGATCATTTTCGAGGTCTCACGGGTATACACCATCTTACCAAGTTTGGTTGTGATAGTTGAACTAGGCTCTGAGTACTTAGCCATTTTAAAGTTGTTGTACAGACAGACGATGGGCAGACACGGACAAAATTTGGACTCATCTCGCACAGATTGTCGATCGGAAACCTGGATATTTTAATTTAGTTTTTTTTGGTTAGTACATAGACTTACATTGTTATGTACGCAAGTCCAAAGAGGTAGACTCACTCACTACACGTTCTAGATCTCTGCCCAGACTCTCTTAATAACTTTTTTCAAATCCAGCACCCGCAGTTTGCTGTTGTTTTGAGCCATGCCTTATTTCAACGTCTATTGCAAAATGCAATATAGGGTTTCTAATCAAGCATTAATGATGACGCCCAATGACGTAATTGTTGAGAACTTTCGTTTGCATGTGACAGGCCAAGCAGAAGTGATCTTGGCCACCTACATTGACGGTACCTTTATGACATCACCAACGTCCGGTCATCACATCACCTTCCTGCCTCCCGCCGGACTACGCCTGTCCGCCCTGACGTCACAAGACAGCGGCGATTATGTCATCCGAGTCAATATCAACCAGCACGACTCAGTGGTATCCTACAGCAGGAACGTCACCTTGGTCGTGTCCGGTACGCTTGTTATGGCATTTTTTTTAAAAGGCGGGTGGAGAGGTAAGGGTTAGAATGGAAGGGCAAGACAGGTGCATGGTGTACATACATATGCGCTCAAGCATGGTAACCTAAAAAAATTGTACTTTGTTCCGGTGCTGTGTTGCACCTCATCTTTTTTTGTGAGTAATTTTAGTTGCAGTCTGAAAGTGCCACATGCTTGAATATGTGTAACTCGAATTTGTATTCACGCAGCCCGTTCACTCAATAAAAAGGCAAGAATCGTCGTTATACATTTTCCAAACTTTATAGAGCAAAAGACGCAAACAGCATCAAGAACTGCATTCAGAAATTCTCTCCCAAAAACTCCATCCACACGCGCAGAAAGCGCTTCTTTTATACTCTCTCTATGCAGAAAAACGTAGACATTTCTAGAATGACGCAACCAATACAGAATAAAATCGTCACAGGAATTAAAATCGTCACAGGAATTACGCACTGTCTCATGTCATAGAGTGTTCTATGACCGTATAGGATTTAACACCATAGATCTCGAAACTAACGTTAGCAGTAAACGAGCAACTCTAGAAAGTTCTCAAAGCTGCTACAACAATTTCGCCCAACGAAAACAAGCATTATGCTAAGCTTTTCTAGCAAAAGCATAGAACTAAATCAAAGGTAAATGTCACCGCCACGACTCTCTCTGGGCAGACGCCACAAACAGACACCTTCCACACGCAGACAACCCAGAAAGAATGACGATTTCCCGCAGTCGTGAAGTGATGAAAACACAACGAATATATATACAACTTTCAAGCTATTTATTCATTCATACCACACACTCATACACATACAACATTTACACATGAAACGAGAAAAATGGTGATGGAACAATCAATGGGTCGATGAACAATGAAATGGAATGTCAGATGAACGAGGGTTGCTAATCAACCACGTCTAAGTATCGACTGTGCACTGCAAACGTCCGAACACAAGGGGGGGGGGGGGGGGTCGAGTATCAAGAGGGGGACAACAAGGAAAAAGCCGACCTGATAGTAGGGCGTCCCCGTTGATGTCTCCGTGAAAGTATCTGCCCCTCCTCGTGGCTGTCACCGGACTGTCGCTATGGAATCCAGGCGTAGTGGTGTCGCCACTCCCTCCCGCCGCTGACGATGATGATGATGATGATGATGACGCTGTAGTTGCGGCAGCCCTGCCACCGTCGACGCCTCCCAGCCTGACTCCTCCAGTCGGCTAACACTGTGACGTCGAGGCCAGGTTCCGTACACAGACGTCACAACCACCGCGGGAAAGGTGGGGTTGTGGAACAATGAAGATGTACACAAACGCGGACGTGGACGAACGGGTGGTGATGATGATGTTGGGTCCACACGACCAAATGTCGTCGTCGTTGTCGCGCGACGCTGGTCAACGTTGATCCGCGTTACTCAGTGACGAGCTGATGAATACGACGAACTTTCGAACCTGCAACATGCTTGTCGTATTGTTAATGTCATGTCCACCCGATTCTGTCCCACTCCCTCCTCACACTCTCCCCCCCTACTACACAAACTAATTCCTGTATCTTGAGGAGGCGCCACTGCTGTCCACTTCACTTCCCTTGACTACTATTACTGTCACTTGTAATCAAACCCATAATTCAAAAACTAAATGACATTATGAATGCATGAAATGAACAATGCTGCAAATGAATACATGTAATCATCAACACATTATCCCTCTCAAGCAACCGCAACCTCGACAACAGCAACCACTTCCATCCTACCTTCATCACACTTCACCCTCATTCTCCCTCCTTCAGTCGCACTCTTCCTTTCGTCTGCCTCTCCCCAGTGCAACCATCCTTCCCCCAGCCTCACGCACAGCTATCGTTCAACACCCCAACAGCCGGCCATCGGTCATTAGCACAGTAAAGGAAGATAACACCATCACACTTACCCACACGGCTCGAATGTAAAAGTACCTGTAGCTAGCCCTTTCCACTGCTTGCCTACACAGTACTCCAAGTAAGGTATTCCAGTGCGTAGTAATTCCCGTTAGTGGACAAAACCTCTACACTAACTTACCACAACACAAAACTTAGTGATTTGCTCTACTCTTCCTTGAGCTTGCTACCACAACTGTAACATTTCCCACTAGGTTTCTTTTAGAACCAGTTATTATTTACGTTAACAACTGTCCCACCCTTACTTCCAGAACAAAATACCCAGAGAAACAAGACCGCACGTCTTCTCTGTTACTCTGCAAAACGTGTTCTGACTACAGTGAACAAATTCCCAAAACTGGCTGGCCGAGCTCTGCTGTTCTAAATCACGCTTTCCACGCATAACCTAACATACGACAGCGCGCAGTTACTACCCCAACTCATTAACTCTCCACCCACACTTTCTACCCGGTTTCATCACAGGCTGCCCTGTGACAGTAAATAAATGCTATCATTGCACGCTTTGCGCCTAAACACAATTATTCATAATTATCGTGCGCCTCAGAAAGGTTCAGCAAAACTCTCATTGTGTTCTGTTTAATGACTTGCTTATACGGCAAACTGTCTTTCGAAGAATGGTTGAGCTTTCAAAGGACTACGGTTGATGTGCCTTAAGACTTGAAACCGCAGGTTGTGAAAGTAATCTATATCATGCATAGTGCTGTACCTTGTATAACTCGTCCTACTGTCCAGTTTGGTTTGTGTGCGCGTTTTTTCAGAGCCCCCAGTGGTGTCACACAACCGACTTCAGGCCAACATTGTGGACAATGTCCAGTTTGACAACGGGACTGGTCAGTGGCACGCCATTCTCGCCTGTGGTAATATCTCTAGCCTTGGACAGCCCCCTGTACAAATTGTTGTCACAGTAAGTACAGTTCTTTTTGTACAGGTAGATGAATACCGAAAGTGGATAGTTTCTTTATTGCGCGAACATAGTTGTGATAACATCTCTCTCCCTCTCTCTCTCTGCACAGACGCCTGACAACAAGACCGTGATCGGTCATCATGACGGCAGTGGTCAGTTCCTGGCCATATTGCCAAACCCAGTTATAAGCGGCCAGTATCTATGCCAGCTGGACAATCACGACCTCTGTCTGCCCTTCGACTCCCCCTTGCTGCACCCCGCCTCCGTCAAAGTGGACGGTACCAAGACTCAGCTGGCCATCGTCACTGCAGAGCTGCAACAAGTCAAAGCCGCCAGCCAACAGTGTGCTGCAGACAAACAGGAGTGTGCAGCAGAGAACCTGCAGCTTCAGTCACAGTTGCAGCACTGTAATCAGGGTCAGTGGTAAATAGACATTCGACATCATCGTCATCATCGTAATCTTTGTCATTGTTATCATATTCATCTCATTGTTATCATTTTTATCTCATCTCATTCAGAATTGACTATAAATTATCTGTTCTTTGCCACAATTTTTTTTCTGATTCCTGTCCTTCATATTTATCTTAACTACTCTCGGTCTATACTCCTTCCCGCCAGTATCGCTCCTCTGCTGACTCGCGCACCCTGTGCATCCCTAGAATCCGCACGAAATCCTACGGAGCGAGAGCATTTGCTTATTCTGCCCCGAAACAATGGAACACTTTACCAGCACATATTCGACTTATTCCTACCACTCAAGCCTTCAAGCGAGCACTTAAAACACACCTGTTCAGACAATACTACTCTGACTGATCATATTTTATTTTCTGATCCTGTGCTGCTCTCTGAGATTATGACTGTCTTGACTGAGGTTCGATATGCACTATCCATGCCTGATTCTTAACTTATTGTTTTGTATACATGTATTGTCATTGTCAACGATTTTAGTGTGTGACGCAGATATGTCCTTATTGTTTTTGTTGTGCTATGCATGGCTTTGTCACTGCTCTTGTATTATTGTTTATGACTTCCTTTTTAAGTGTGAAGTTTTTAACTAAATTGTGTTTTTTACATATTCTTAAATTAAGTTTTTAATTGTGAAGCACAGTGAGCCTGGGCATTTTTCAGGAAACTGCGCTATATAAATGTACGTTATTATTATTATTATTATTATTATTATTATTATTATTATTATTATTATTATTATTATTATTATTCTTTACATTGCACTGATAAAGTTAAAACAAGCTATGACAGAGATATATCAAAGTTCATAATCGCTGAAATCACCAGCAGGATGTTGTTGACTTTTCTAGCGAGTGCGGACGTGAGAGACTGCAGTGAGCTGGTGGGTCAGATCAACGTGAGTGGTGTGCACACTCTGCACCTTGAGAACTCTACTGCCTATACTGCCTTTTGCGACATGACCACTGACGGCGGCGGATGGACTGTGAGTGCCCCGTTATTTACACGAAGAAAGAATGTACAGTTAAGTTACATCGGGAAATAATGTACATTTGTTTACAGTTAGTTACACGGGGAAAGAGTGTACAGTTAAACGAAAAAAGTGTACATTTAGTTACATCGGGAAAGTGTACGGTTTGTTATATGAGGAACGAGTGTACAGTTAACTACTCAGGAACAAGTTGTAAAGTTAGTTACATAGGACAACAGTTAGTTTCACTTGAAAAAAAAATTATAGTTAATAAATTTAGTTGCATATGACAACAGTTTCACCGTAAAAAAAATTTGTATAGTTAATTTTACGGGAAAGAAAACTGGGCCCTGTTCAATAGAAAACTTGGCCCTGTTCAATAGAAAACTGGGCCCTGTTCAGTGTGCATTGTAGAGTGTTGAAATTATGCAGTACATAGCTAATTCCTTCCTAAACACTAACTTTGGGTGCTGCTTATAAACAGTCGCTGTTCAATATGAATGCACACCGTCCAAGCGGCGATTATTTAGCTATTTACTCCATGTGTGCTACGCAGTAGACCTACGCTGTACATATCTGTTCCCGCGAGCCAGTGCAGAAAACTATGGCCGGTGACGTGAAGAAAAACACACAGCATAGCTGAGACTGGTCGAGGCTTACGTTCATTTCTCCCCAATCACTGCCGTTGTTTGCAAACAGATTGAGAGCGTCAGAGTGGGGAGTGGCCTATACCATAGACCCAGTCGCTTGTCATCACTCTTCCCAAAAAAAGGTAACCTTCAGGAGTGTGAAAATTACCGCACCATCAGCCTCATCAGCCATCCCAGCAAGGTCCTCCTGAAAATAATACTCAACAGGTTGAAACCCCAAGCTGAACAAATCATAGCTGAAGAACAAGTAGGATTCAGGGCACGGCGAAGTACCACTGAAAAGATTTTCAACCTCAGAATAATCTGTGAAAAATACCTACAGCACCAACAACATCTATATCATGTATTCATAGACTTCAAGAAGGCGTTTGACCGAGTCTGGCATTCAGCTCTATGGGCAACAATCAAAGTGTACAACATCAGCCCTAAAATTATTGAAGTCATCAAAAGCCTGTATGACAAGGCTACCAGTGAAGTCCTCCACAACAGCGCCATCGGGAACTGGTTCAGAACAACAATCGGTGTGCGTCAAGGATGCCTACTCTCTCCAACACTCTTCAACATCTTCCTAGAGCGCATCATGTCAGATCGCGAAGGCACAGTCAGCATAGGGGGTAGAGCAATCTCCAATCTTCGTTTTGCGGATGACATTGATGGATTGGCTGGAGAGGAACAAGAACTTAAGCAGCTGGTACAGAGGCTTGACACCACCTCCAGAGCTTATGGAATGGAAATAAGTGCAGAGAAGACCAAAATGATGACCAACAACACCCATGGCATCAACACGGACTTCAAAGTCCAAGGCCAATCCCTCAACACAGTGCATAGCTTCAAATATTTAGGAGCCATTGTATCAGACAATGGGTCCCGACAGGAAGTCCTCTCCAGGATCGCACAAACAACTGCTGCCCTGACAAGGTTGAAGCCCATTTGGAAAGACAGGACCACCAGTTTACATTCCAAAGACTGCTGCGCTCCCTTGTCATCTCCATCTTCCTATATGCTTGCGAAGCATGGACCCTCACAGCAGATCTACAACGAAGAATACAAAGCATGGAGATGAGGTGCTACAGAAGACTTCTGGGCATTTCCAATACCCAACACATCACCAACAACGAAGTCCATCAGACCATCACACAAGCCATTGGACAACACGATGACCTGCTCACAGTGGTGAAGAAACGGAAATTCCGATTGTATGGCGACGTCACCAGATCATCAGGCCTTGCAAAGACTATTCTGCAAGGCACAGTGCAAGGAGGTAGAAGAAGAGGGAGACCGAAAAAGAGGTGGGAGGACAACATTCGAGAATGGACTGGTTTGACACTGAGAGAAGCCATCAGGGTTGCTGAGGACAGAGAAAGATGGAGTATGCTGGTTAAACGATCATCTGTGGTGCCCCTACGACCTCCGGGTTACGGGACAGGATAGGATAGGATCTTGAAGTAGGCTTATTACATAATCGCTTTCCCCAGTATTGATAAAGGTTAGACTGTAGCACTCTGCATAGCAGAGACCGCCGAGGCTTACGTCGCCTCTACACCATGAGACACCTCCGCCACCCCTGCTACGCCGTGTGAAACTGTAGGGCGAGCAACGTTATGTAGGTTAAGTAGAATATACCATAGACCACAAAATAATATATTAGTGGTCTATGGCTATACGAGCAGCAAAGAGAAGCGACGTAGGCCTCGGCCTCAGCTACGCAACGTGGAAGAAAAACCGGCGCTAACAAATTATTAGAGGGTTGGTCATATCCTAAAATATATAGCTGTAATCTACGAAAACGTTGAGAACGATGAATTCAGCCATTTTGATTGTCCGCCATATTGATATTTTCAATATCCCTTTATTTGTCTCACACGGAGCAATGGCGGCCGAACATTTCTCACATTTTCTCGCGCTCTCTGGGACATCGAGTGACCCAGTGTCCTAAGTACTTCATAAATACTCTTTATGCCTAACCCTGACTACATGTAACTTATATACAGTTTATAAAGTACGCAACTCTTAATAACTGTTCATTAAACGGGCAAAAATCGTCTTATGTAGTCATTAAACTGCTTATGTTCTTATTTACAGCACATTGAACTCGCTCGGCCCTGGTTGCACATGTGTACAATTAGTTTCACGAGATCCTATCCTATCCCATAACTCGGAGGTCGTAGGTGCACCACAGATGATCGTTTAACCAGCTTACTCCATCTTTCCCTGTCCTCAGCAACCCTGATTGTTTCGCTCAGTGTCAAACCAGTCCATTCTCGAATGTTGTCCTCCCACCTCTTTTTCGGTCTCCCTCTTCTTCTACCTCCTTGCACTGTGCCTTGCAGGATGGTCTTTGCAAGACCTGATGATCTGGTGACGTGGCCATACCATCGGAGTTTACGGTTTTTCACCACTATGAGCAGGTCATCTTGGTGTCCAATGGCTTGTGTGATGGTCTGTCGGACTTTGTCGTTGGTGATGTGCTGGGTATAGGAAATGCCCAGAAGTCTTCTGTAGCACCTCATCTCCATGCTTTGTATTCTTCGTTGGAGATCTGCTGTGAGGGTCCATGTTTCGCAAGCATATAGCAAGATGGAGATGACAAGGGAGCGCAGCAGCCTTACTTTGGAATGTAAACTGGTGGTCCTCTCTTTCCAAATTGGCTTCAACCTTGCCAGGGCAGCAGTTGTTTGTGCGATCCTGGAGAGGACTTCCTGTCGGGACCCATTGTCTGATACAATGGCTCCTAAATATTTGAAGCTATGCACTGTGTTGAGGGATTGGTCTTGGACTTTGATGTCCATGTTGATGCCATGGTCATCATTTTGGTCTTTTCTGCACTTATTTCCATTCCATAAGCTCTGGAGGTGGTGTCAAGCCTCTGTACCAGCTGTTCAAGTTCTTGTTCCTCTCCAGCCAATCCATCAATGTCATCCGCAAAACGAAGGTTGGAGATTGCTCTTCCCCCTATGCTGACTGTGCCTTCGTGGTCTGCAAGGGCATCTGACATGATGCGCCCTAGGAAGATGTTGAAGTGTGTTGGAGAGAGTTGGCACCCCTGACGCACACCGATTGTTGTTCTGAACCAGTTTCCGATGGCGCTGTTGTGGAGGACTGCACTGGTAGCCTTGTCATACAGGCTTTTGATGACTTCAATAATTTTAGGGCTGATGTTGTACACTGTCATGGTTGCCCACAGAGCTGTATGCCAGACTCGGTCAAACGCCTTTTTGAAGTCTACGAACACATGATACAGATGTTGTTGGTGCTGTAGGTATTTCTCGCAGATTATTCTGAGGTTGAAAATCTGTTCAGTGGTACTTCGCCCTGCCCTAAATCCTGCTTGCTCTTCATCTATGATTTGTTCAGCTTGGGTTTCAACCTGTTGGGTATTTTTTTCAGGAAAACCTTGCTGGGATGGCTGATGAGGCTGATGGTGCGGTAATTTTGACATTCCTGAAGGTTACCTTTTTGGGAAGAGTGATGACAAGCGACTGGGTCCATGGTGTAGGCCACTCCCCACTCTGCCAGATCTTGTTACAGATAATGGTGAGTGCGTCGATCATCGCTTCTCCTCCTGTTTGAAGCAGTTCCGCGGGTATGTTGTCCACTCCCGCTGACTTCCCTTTCTTCAGCGATTGCACTGCTGCCTCAATTTCTTCTCGGAGAATTGGGAGGATTTCTTCTTCTTCTCTGTTCTCGGGACATGCTAGAACTGATGGGTCTCCGTTTGGTTTGGGGTTGTAAAGGTCAGAGCAGTACTCTGTCCATCTGTCCAAGACTTCTTGTTCTTCTGTAAGGCATATGCCAGACTTGCTTTGGATCGTGGAGACCTTGGGTTGTTTAACACTTGTCAGCCGCTTCACAGTCTGGTAGGCCTTCTTGCTGTTGTTCTTGTTCAGACTGTTCTCTATTTCCTGGCATCGATCTTCTATCCAGTCCTCCTTTGCTGTGCGCATGCCTTTTCGGATTTCATTGTTGATTTTTCGGTAGGCATCAGCTCCCTGTGAGGTGTTCTTTTTCTTTTTCATCTCTCTTCGTTTATCACACAGGTCCAAAAGTTCAGATGTGATCCACAGCTTCTTCTTTGACCGGTGTTTTTTTTAAGGATCTCCGTGGTAGCATCTGTCACAGCTAAGTTGAAGTTGGTGGTTATGGTTGTGACATCTACTTCACCAGCTCCCAAAATGAGCAGTGGTGTAAATTTCCCTCCAATTGTGGCCTCAAATATTTCTGCCACCTCCGGGTCTTGCAGTTTGTCCAGGTCGAACTTCAGTCTAGTGCACTTTGCTGTGTTTACTCTCTTCAATTGAAGCAGGAAAGACATCATCACAAGATCGTGGTCACTTTCGATGTCTGCTCCTGGAAAAGTGCGTGTCCTGCCAATGTTGATGCTTGATCTGAAGCGTTTCTTGACCATGGTGTAGTCGATCAGGTTGTGATGCTCCCCGCCGGGACTGTGCCATGTCCATCGTCTGGATTTTTTGTGGAGACCAAGCTTGTTTGCCAGTATCAGATTGTTGTATCTGGCAAACTCCAACAGTCACAGACCCCAGTCATTTGTCTCGTTGTTGCAGTGGGGTCCACATGTGTCTCCCCAGTTGTGGTGCGCATCTTGGCCAACCTTGGCATTCCAGTCGCCTTCCACTATGACTATGTCCTTCTTCGGCACTTGATCAAGGACATCCTGTAGTTTTTCATAGAAATCCTCCACTTCGCTGTCGTCGTAGTCTGATGTTGGGGCATAGGCCTGGATGATGGTGATGTTGAAAGGGGCTGCTCTCAGACGGATGGCAATGAGTCTACTGGAGACTGGGCGGCAACCCATGATGACAGTGGCTAGAATGTTCTTGTGGACCAAGAATCCAACTCCGTGTTCGTGCCTGTCATCTCTACCGCTGAAACAAAGCTTGTGGCCTTTGTCGGTCGTTGTTTCAACTATGCCTTTCCAGCGCAGTTCGCTGATCCCTAAAACGTTCCATCGATAGTGGTCCATCTCGTGGGCCAGTTCTTCTAATTTTCCCTCCGCATTTAGGGTCCTGAAATTCCACGTTCCTATGACGATGTTATTTCTGGTGCGGATCTTGCTAAGTTGTCCATCAGTAGCACACTTATCGCCTCCGTCCTGGTGGCCAACGGAATGTGCGGTCCTAGTTGATCCGGGCGACGACCGATCCAGCATGGAGTAAATGGTTTTATTCATCATGCAGTGTGTATTGGGCAAGAAAGACCTGGCAGGGCCACAGCCAATATCCACGAATACAGTGTGGCTCGCCTTGGCCCCGAGCACGTGGTCGTTGAACCTGTAGTAACATGAGGTTCCTCCGTCCTGGCCGGTGACTTCTGTGTAGAAGACTTTCGCCCAATGATGCCGTGCTGACATCACCCCTGTTAGTCGCCTCTTACGACACGTCGGGAAACGTTGGGTCTATTATATTCAGTGCCTACATATTATTAGCTTAGAAATACGAAAGGTGGTTTTATTTATTTTTAGTATATCACATTGACACAATATTGAAACAATAATATTAAAGATGAAAACTGCTTTTCCATGAAGAGAAAACCCCTTAACCCGTTAAAGGGGGTTTTAGCTTTACGACTACTTTGCTGTACATAATATGCATTTCATGGTTTTATCCACTGACAGTTTACACGTTGTGTGCCTGTATTTCGTGCACCTATTCGATCGCTTCTGATTCTACAGTCAGAGCATAGAACTGGTTTTCCCGTGCTACTAGTGTGGATGTGTTATGTGCTGGACAGGTATTGCTAAAGCGTCAGGACGGCTCTTGTAATTTCTCCAGAAATTGGCACGATTATGAAGACGGATTCGGTGACAAGAACGGAGAGTACTGGCTTGGTAAGTCACTGTTTATTACAATCATAGGCCCACCGCCGTAGCTCAGTGGTAGAGCGTTCTTCTAGTACACCGATGACCCAGGTTTGAATTCCGTGGTGGGCAAAATAAATCTGGCAATTTTGCAGTTTATCTTGGCAGTATTTATTGGTGTTGATTTAGATCCCCACCCCTCTTTCTTTGGATGGTTATATCTGTCTACCATATCGCAAATGGAATGAAGGGGGATGAAGGGAGGGGGGTGGGGGTGGAGGTGTAGATGTTCAGATTCAATGTTTGTTCAGTTCACAGTCATGTCTGGGTCCAGTTAGGGAATAGAAGCACAGTGGATGAGGCTTTTTATTAACGTACAAAGCAATACTTGTATTAGATCCTTCTACCCCTAGTCTCACTGCCGCATTGCTAGGGGCACTTATCCCGTGATTTCTCAACATGTTAATGCTATTTGCCTCTGCGTGCAGCGTAGGATTGCGATACCTGCTCATACAACCGTTTACCCAACACGTTGTCTGCATTATGGTGCGCATGCTTTACACATGTTGCTTCCATTGTGCTGTGTAGGCCTGCGCTACATGCACTTGCTGACGGAGGGAAGTGGGCCTTACCAGCTGCGAGTGGACATGAGCGACTGGGACGGGACAAGCGCTTTCGCTGTGTACGACGTCTTCCGCGTGGATGGCCCCGACACCAACTACGTTCTGCACGTGACAGGGTACCACGGCACTGCCGGTAAGTCAATCAGTCAGTCAGTCAAGCCACCCAATCAGTCAATCAACTACGTTTTGCATTTGAGGGTGTACCACGGCACTGCCGGTGAGTAAATCATCTAGTCTAGTGACCCAATAAGTGAACCAACATCCTACACATGACGGAGTATGACTGCAATGCTGATGAAGTCGGGAAACACTGACAGTCACATACATAGCTGAAAAAATAAGCATTTTCAAAAGTGTTACGTTTCTTAGTAGCGTTGCGACTCGGCTTTATCCCAAAGAAGCAAAATCAGTGTTCCCGATTACGCACAGTAGTGCGTCTATTACGCACAAAATATGAAAAATGACGCAGAAAAATTTGCATGCACACATTATTTTTTTTCGAATCGCTGAAGTCAAATATACGACCAACGAGTGGCGAACTAATTCACGGCATAATCAGGATCAGAACCCAACTGAGACTGCCATTGGAGACGATTAAAGATTGTGTCGGGAGTTGTCCTTAAAAATCGCATGCGCGCGC
The DNA here is from genome assembly GCA_036898135.1 of Oncomelania hupensis. Classification (NCBI taxonomy): domain Eukaryota; kingdom Metazoa; phylum Mollusca; class Gastropoda; order Littorinimorpha; family Pomatiopsidae; genus Oncomelania; species Oncomelania hupensis. The sequence continues at coordinate 52,319,379 of CM072517.1, read as the reverse complement.
ATTGTAAACTTCCTCCAAGCAATCCATTCACTGAACAGAATAAATTTTCGTGAATCCATTCTTTGATTCTATCACACACGATCATGTCACTTTTGACTTGGTTGACTGGGCCCAAAACCCGTTCATCCACATCAATATGAAGTACAGATCCTGTCATTATCGAAAATACGGAAGCTGTTGTGCAGGGTGCTCTGAAGGAGTTTGCAGCAACCAAGCGACTCGGGCTTAAATAAACATTTAATACATGTTTTAATTTTTTGGTTTTATATGATTATGATAACTAATGTGACGCTTTAACAAAGTAAAAAAAAAAGAAAAAAAAGTGAGGCTTGGACTTGTTTTTTCATTTTTTTCCGATTCGGGGACTCTCAAAATTTGCACAAGGACTCTTTAAATGTTATACCTGGGAGTCCCAAGGACTCTCATTTCTTTTTGGTGGAGGGAACACTGGCAAAAGGAAAACGTGGAATGATAGGATAGGCTTCTATCAGAACTATATGCAAGCGAAAACTTCTAAAAATCGGCTGAGCCAATGTTCCGATATGGCACAAAACGTGTGTAGAAAATGGTGAAGAACAATGACCTTGACCTTTGAGAAAGTACACATAGTACTACGAATGATCTGACAGGCTTAGCAGTAGTGAAAGTATCCGCAAAGTAAAAATGATGATTTTCGGTTGAGTTATTCTTGAGATAACTTTGAAACTAATAAGGCAAAAGGTGCGTTATTGAACACCAAAGTGAACCACCCGACCGACAACCGGGCTGCTACTGAAGGATGATGGTCAATGACTTGAAGTACCTGTATACCAAAACTCAACTAAATGCCTTTAGCCGTTGTTGAGATGCTGAGCAAAACGTGTTCATCAACAAAACGACTCCAGTGACCTTGATCTTTGCGGTGGGGCAATAATGATGGCACGGAAGGCAGGCCTATAACTTAGGTAATGTTCCTATGAAGTTTGGTCAAAATCAGTTCAGACCACCCTCCTATTTAAATATATTTCCCTATCTCCCCCCACCCCCTTCAAATCTATTTAAAAGTATAAACAGATAAGTCTGGAAATACAAACAAAAACAAAACAAAACAACTAAACAAATAATAATAATATTAATCTGCACGAAAATAACATTGTAGGGGTTGTTTGTTTTGTTCAGCTTTTCTTTACTTTTAAATTAAAAAAAAATTATTTTAAAGATAGGAGAATAACACTAGAAGTATTATCTTCTTTCCATCAATCAATCAGTGTTGTGTTAAGAGATATAGTCAAATAACGTTTTGTGTGCAGGGGACAGCTTTACCGAGCAAAACAGCGCAGGAACCCCCAACAACATGCCGTTCACGACATACGACAGAGACAACGACAAGTTCCCCCCCTCCAACTGTGCATCAGCATATTCCTTTGGCTGGTGGCACAATGCTTGCTTTGCTGCCAGTCCCACTGGTATTTATGTTCACAACGATGGAGTAGCTTCTAGAAGTAAAATGGGGTGGTATACTTGGCTTAATGACAGGGTTCTTAAGACATTGGACATGAAGATCCGACCTCTCCCATGATTTATTGCATAGCAATGTGAGTCTATGTATTACCCCCCCCCCCCCCCCCCCCCACCGCCCACCCCACCCAAAGAAAAATAAAAAATTCCCAGTTTTGCAAATCTGTGCAAGACGAGTCCTAAATAGTCCCAAAATGACATCTAAAAAACAAAACAAAAAACAAAATTCTGTCTCTCAGTCTGTCTGTCCGCCGTCTGTGCAAAACTTGCAAGTGGATTAATATCTCAGAACCTATTTCAACTATCACAACTAAACTTGGTAAGATGGTGTATACCTATGAGACCTCATAAATGATCAGTTAATGAATGACTTCACTTCAAGGTCACGATCACTTCAACAAATTTCACTTTTTAAGAAGTTATTAATATTGGACGTATGATTTTTGTTATGCACTATAGATATCAGTGAGACACATAATGCAAATTTTGTGACAGTTTATTATCCCTTTCTATCGGGAAATTCTGGGCCGTCTTCCCTGGGAAAGGCATAGTCGCAGCCTGTGGCGCGCCCAAACCCAACCTACCTAAAATTATTTGTGATTTTGACATTTTGCTGGGGGAGCAAATCGGAGTACCCGGAGAAAACTCCCGAGACGTTGCCCGAGTGGAAAGTAAATAATATTCGGAGAAACATAACGCCTAGATGCCGGATCGAACCCACACCTGTCAGGCGCCACTGGTTTCTGGCTTGTGGACAAGGCAAGTTAGTGCCGCCTTAACCCACTTGGCCACAATGCTCACAATTTTTTTGATGCATGATAGATATCAATGAGACGCATACTATCCAAATTTGATCAATCTCGCTCCAAGGTCAAGGTCTCTGGAGCTGTCCAAAGTCGATTGGTTTAGGTACTTTGAAGTGGTCCTGACCCTAAACTATAGTATTAGAGATATAAAGTCCAAACTTGTTGTACTTGGAGATGATAGATTGATCTTTTATATGTATGTGCCGTTTTTGCATTGATCTTGAAGGCTAACGTCATTTTAGGCCTTGCAAAAACATACCAGCAAAAAAAGCCATCGTATAGTAGAATGGCTATTTAACCCATAGTATGCAACAACATTGGGTTTTTGATCATACATGAGCATAAGAGATCACGTGAAGGTCAAGGTCATCCCAATGTCAAGGTCACTGAAGGTCAAGGTCATCCCAATGTCATTGTTTTTTGGCATAATACACCTTTTGCTGTAGTTTATAATTATCATAGTACACGAGTGTATTTGGAGCCTGAAGTCAAGGTCATCTCAAGGTCAAAGTCGGTATTATTTTGCATTTGAATGCCACTGTTTCTTGTTTTCTTTCTGGGCATTTCTTATCCTGTAAAATATTGAAAGTTTCATAAGGAGCATGTGAATCATATGGGCTTTGCCCTTCTCGTTTGATTTTCATTAGTTAATAATTGATTTTCATTAATTATTCATTATTAATTTTGTTTTTAATTTCCTAAATTTATTCATGTGGTCCCTCCTCCCCCAATTATTTAAAACATTTATTATTTATTACACTATTTTTATCATGTATTTATTTTTGTAGCGGTTTATATAATTTCTCAGATTACATAACTAATAAATTAATTAATTAATCCATTAACAAATCATAACAACAATAATAATAATCACAATAATAACAACAATGACAATAATAAATACAACAATTTAAATTTAAAAAAACCGGAATACATTAATAGACAAATGGAAACAATCTGAATTGGCAAGGCAACCCAATATCCTCTTCCATAGCTCACTGTATGCTATATAGGCATGCTCTAGGCTAATACAGTATTTCTTTTACCAGACTCCCAGCTTTGAAGAAGAAAAAATCGTGAACAATAAAAAATAAATTTTCCAGCAAACCTTTTCACCTTTAGTATGATATTTATGTATCTATGCAATCATGAAAGGACACAGGGTGTGCATTGAACATAAACATGTACATAAATTTTAAAAAATGCATAATTACTGTTTGTTTTTGTATTAGTATATATGCATAAATTTGTATTCATCAGTCTATCCTATCCTATTCTATCTTATCCCGTAACTCAAAGGTCTTTGGGGCACCGCAGATGATCGTTTAACCAGCGTACTCTCAGCAACCTTCATGGCTTCGTTCAGTGTCAAACCAGTCCATTCTCGAATGTTGTCCCCCCAACTCTTTTTCTGTCTCCCTCTTCTTCTGCTTCCTTGCAGGATGGTTTTTGCAAGGCCTGATGCTCTGGTGACGTGGTTATACCATAGGAGTTTCCGTTTCTTCACCACTGTGAGCATGTCATCAGACAGCATTCGAAAAACACTCACTGATGAATGCATGTGTGCACACTGGATTATATGTAATTTCTGCAATGCTGTATCATTAGCGTGTATTGTACTTTCATGGACTTAAAAGCTGCTACTTTTTTCTTTGTTGCAACTATTGACTGTATGCCTAAAAGTAAGCCTATCACGAATTGTTTCCCCCGTTGGGGTGCCGGGGGTTTCAGTATAAATAGTATCCCCACTTTCTGGAAATTTAGTGCTTTAAATTCCCACTGTCGCTGTCTTTCTCATTTGCTCTTTCTCATTCCTGCTCTGTTCTATCAATCTGCTATACTATCTTATTCTTCGCTAGACCAGTCATCTACCTTTTTTCTTGAAAAATCTTCCGGGACAAGACTCCGTATGAGGTCTCTTGGATCAGCTGGGGAATATTGGACGCTTTCTGCCAGGCGGTCACTAGGGCTTCCTGTGATGTTATTATTTAGCAATGTAGGCATTTTATATGTATGTGTTTTGTTGATAATTTATAATGATGTTTGTATTCTATTTTGTTTTTGTAAACGGGGGTTCGACAAATTAGAGTACAGCCTGAGCGTCCCCTGCATGGGATGTCTTTATTGTAAAGTGACTGGCTGGTGGAGAGTTTTCAGTTTTACCACTAAGGTTGTTTCAGCAGATATTTTATGCGGACCAGGGGTTGTCCGGTCCTGATTTGGCTCGGAAGAGTCCGCTGGACCTAAAGAAATAATCATGTAATGAAATGTAATGTAATCACGAATTGTTGAAAAGACAAACCAAAACCTTTTAATTCTGGTAGCACATCCCTCTCAATCTGCCACCTCCCCCCCTCCCCCAATATAAATAAATTGATAACAAAATCTCAAATTATGCAAGTGACTATTATCAACCAACACCATATAGTATAGCCTCAGCGTCCCCTGCGTGGGATGTCTTTATTGTAAAGTGACTGGCTGATGGATTGTCTTCAGTGTTGCCACCAGGGTTGTTTCGGCAGATCTTTTATGCGGATTAGGGGCGAGTCCTCTTTCAGCGAAGTTGTGGTCTTGATTTTGTTGTCCTGATTCGGCTCATTGCAGTCCGTTGGACCCTGTAAGCAATGAATAACTAACTAACTAATAGATCTAAATAAAATTACACACATATACGCACACGAACACACACACAATCCAGCAGCGGCAACAACAATTAAGCGGTCACTATGGTGTCATCTGACTTCACACCGAAAAAAACGTAGAATGACTGTTTCATGTACTTACCTGACTGCAAGAGAAAGAGGACAAACGTTCACTGCCATTAATAGTAGTAGGCCTAATGTATTCAGGACACTCACAAGTTGATGTAGTCCTAACCATACTCTGTGATTTCGAAAATCATAATGATGCTAGTTGTGCTGCCAGTGAAAGTCTTCTCTGTCAAACACACCAAAGAAGCAAGAAAATCTTTTCAGTACTGGGCCTACTCTCCCGACTAGATTTAGGACATCCAACACACTGGATGTGCTTTAGTAATGTTCATCGTCAGAGTCAAGAACGGGAAATCAGGGTAGGTCAATAAAATGCTTTGTCATCATTCAAGAACATTACCATAAGCTAATTGTAGTCCATCGTCTACACTTACAGGGGCGGACGAGGGGGGGGGGGTTTCCGGAACCCCCCCCCCCCCCCAGCCTTAAAAAAAAAAAAAAAAAAAAAGGAAAAGAAAGAAGAAGAAGAAGGAGAGAAAGAAAGAGAGAGAGAATACAATTATAAAAATAAAAATAAACATAAAATAAATTATATATATATATATATATATATATATATATATATATATATATATTATATATATATATATATATATATATATATATATATATATATATATATATATATATATATATTTATTTATTTTATTTTATTTATTTATTTATTTTTTTATACGAATTTTGGAAAAAACCCCAAAAAAACTAACTGATCCGCCCCTGACTTATACAGAATACAGAACAAAATCTTGTATTGTCCTCCTGAATATGCACACGGTGTGCCGTGTCCATCTATTCTACAAATAAAAAAGCAAAACATATTCAAAAACCCAAAACAGTTACATTGATTTGAACTATTAAAATACATTTAAAATTGAACAACGATAATACATTGACCAAAATCTGTGGACAATGACACTAGCATATATATTGTGGTAGAATAAAATCGCATACATACATACACACACCCACACACATTCAAGAGAAAAATGCACGGTCACTTAATACGTCAATAAATAAATAAATAAATGCTCTATGATGATTATAATGTCCACTTATGGCACTTTAGTACCGCACCGCGAGCGTGGATCTAAAAATATGAAACTGAACTATTTAGCTGTTCATTTAGATAAGTACTTGAGAATGTAAGAATATGAAAGCAGTGTGGTGAGACTTACATTATAATGAAAATGAACCACAAACCTTCGACGTGGCAGATAGTGTTTTTAGATATTAATTTTACCAGCTCAGTGATTAGTACAGCTTCAAGCTTCAGCAAAGTGGCGCCGTTTGCAAGGATAGCGGGGAATAAAATCAGCACATGATGTCATGTGATCCGTGTGCTTATTTACCAGAAATACAACGAAAACGACGCACAACACACAATTAAGATGCATGTGAATGGTGTAATACTAAACCTCATAAAACTACCCCCGTCGGGTTGCCGGAGGTTTCAGTATAAATAGTATCCCCACTTTCTGGAAATTTAGTGCTTTAAATTCCCATTGTCGCTGTCTTTCTCCTTTGTTCTTTCTCATTCCTACTCTGTTCTATCATGGCCCATGGTTCTATCAATCTACTATACTATCTTCTTCTTCGCTAGATCAGTCACCTACCTTTTCTCTTGAAAACTCTTCCGGGACAAAACTCCTCATTTGTGTGTGAGGTCTGTTGGATCAACTTGGAAATATTGGACGCTTTCTGCCAGGTGGTCACTGGGGCTTCCTATGATGTTATTATTTGGCAATGTAGGCATTTTATATGTATGTGTTTTGTTGATATTTTATAATGATGTTTATATTCTAATTTGTTTTTGTAAACGGGTGTTCGGTAAATTAGAGTATAGCCTCAGCGTCTCCTGCGTGGGATGTCTTTATTGTAAAGTGACCGGCTGGTGGAGTGCCTTCAGTGTTGCCACTAGGGTTGTTTTGGCAGATCTTGTATGCGGATCAGGGGCGAGTCCTCTTTTAGCGAAGTTGTGGTCTTGATTTTGTGGTCCTGATTCGGCTATACTGGTACTGATTTGGCTCGGAAGAGTCCGCTGGACCGAAAGCAATAATCATGTAATGTAATGTAAACCAACTAGGCCCTTCTTTCTTATGGCGAAGCCCAAAATCTTGTTTATGCTGTTTGCACATGCATAGTTTACCAAGACCTGCTCGTTTCACGTTTGTTTATATATATATATATACATATATATATATATATATATATATATATATATATATATATATATATATATATATATATATATATATATATATATATATATATATATTTTCAAGATGTTGCAGACATTATCATAGTTATTTTTGGGTAACACTAATTGCTTTTGTTCTCAGAGTTGTTTTTTCTCCCCCATATAAACAAAGACAACAGCCACAATTCCTTTTTTTTTTTTTTTTAATTTTCTTTTTTCTTTTATCAGATTCTCTCTCTGTGGTCTTTGTAAAGAACGCAAACTGCAGTGTGGATGATGATGATGATGATGATGATGATGATGATATCCATTTGTATTGCGCATGTATTCATCTAAAAACGAAAGATCAGACCGTACCAAGGAAGGGAGCAACAACACACAAAAAAATCAGTAAAAGAAAAAAAAAAGAGAGAGAATAACACAAACGAAAGGAAAGAGACAAATGAAGGGACAATGATGGGAATTAAGGAGAAAGTGATAGAGTAGTACTTATTGTAACAGTTTTTTGTTTGTTTGTTTTTTTAAGTCTGTTTCTACAAATCCCGTCTATGAAGAGTCACTCTGTCAAATTTATGTAATTCTTCTAATATCTCGCTTTTACAGCTCAAGAGCTCCTCAAGGCGCTGGTCGATACAGGATCTACCTCAAGGCCCCGGAAGCGCCCATTTAATTACAGCCTCTTGTGGACATCAGACAACTGAGCAAAAGCCTGGTCCACCGGGTAGATCTATAGGGGAGAAGAGACCCATAGTGCTTGCTGGGCGTGTTACGTGAAACCGGCCCTAGCGCATCTAGGACATGATAGTCAGGATTTTTAAAGTCCGTGCAATTGAATGCGTACGTGCGTGCAGACTAGCCCTCGCTTTATACTCTCATCTGAAGGAAGTGTGCGTCTACGTTTACAACACGAAACACGTGGCGTCATCATCAGAACAAATACATTTTTTTAGTTAACAGCTATAGGGCCAACGACAGTTAGCATTTTCTTCATGATTTTATGTACATGTAAGTTGGTTGTTCATTATTGATCAAGGGTTGTTCAGTCTTCCAGCTAGCTAGACGACTTGGCTATTCCAGTTTGTGGCCTGTACACTGCGGCCAGATTACTTTACAGTATTTCGTTTCATATAACGCCTGTGGGGCTTGTGTGCGCGTACATTTTACTCATTTGTTAAAATAAATCAACTTTATGTTGCTACCTTTTAGAGAGAACACTATATAAATATTGCTTTAGGTCCAGCGCACTCTTCCGAGCCAAATCAGGATTAGTACAGCCGAATCAGGACCACAAAATCAAGACCACAACTTCGCTAAAAGAGGACTTGCTCCTGATCCGCATAAAAGATCTGCCGAAACAACACTAGTGGCTACACTGAAGGCACTCCACCAGCCGGTAACTTTACAAAAAAAAAGACATCCCACGCAGGGGACGCTGAGGCTATACTCTAATTTAATTTATCGAACCCCCGTTTACAAAAACAAAATAGAATAAGGTAAACTTTGAAACTTAAAAAAAAAAATTAAGCTTTAAGATATGAGAGAGAGAGAGAGAGAGAGAGAGAGAGAAAGAGAGAGAGAGAGAGAGAGAGAGAGAGAGAGAGAGAGAGAGAGAGAGAGAGAGATTTCACACACTCGCACATCCCAAAACGCTAACACACAAGCCCCGAGAAATGGTCAACAACACGTGTTTTTTCTCTCACAATGTTCATCAATTCATGGAATGGCTTTAATCTGACTATAAACAAGGCCGAAAATGAATTAAGCCAGTCTTACCAAACACTGGGTCAGTCAGCCAAACCAAATATAGCCCCCCCGGCCCCCCCCCTCTCCCACCTCAAAATATTAAAAAAAGCCCCCCAAAAAACAATCCCACATCAGTCCATAAGATAACAATTGTTATGCCTTTGCAGGTTTTTCTCGTGTGTAACATATTATTCTCAAATCACCACCACTACCAAACCCACCATCATCATCACCACCACCACCACCACCAATGGTGAAAGTAAATGTGGTTAGTTAGTTATTCATTGCTTACAGGGTCCAGCGGACAGCAAAGAGCCAAATCAGGACCGCAAAAACAGAACCACAACTTGGTTGAACGAGGACTCATCCCTGATCTGTATAAAAGATCTGCTGAAACAGCCCTAGTGGTAACACTGAAGGCACTCCACCAGCTGGTCACTTTACAATAAAGGCATCCCACGCAGGGGACGATGAGGCTATACTCCAATTTATCGAACCCCCGTTTACAAAAGCATCATAATAAAATATCAACAAAATACATACATATAACATGCCTACATTGCTAAATGATGGCAGAAAGCGTCCAATATTCCCAAGCTGACCCAACAGACCTCCTACACAAACGAGTTTTGGAAGAATTTTCAAGAAAAAAGGTAGGTGACTTGGCCTAGCTAAGAAAAAGATAGTATAGTAGATTGATAGAACAGAGTGGGAATGAGAAAGAACAAAGGAGAAAGTTAGCGACAATGGGAATTTAAAGCACTACATTTCCAGACAATGGGGATACTATTTATACAGAAACCCCCCAGATTTCACTAAAATTATAATAGCAAGATGATTTATATTTATTATTTTCATCATTTCCGAATATATTCCTTATTCCTTGCGCAATTCGACTGCTAAATTTGATGCGATCATCTCCACTTTAACATTTTCCCCGCCGCCCTAATGCAGATTTATTTATTTATTTTAAAAAAATAAACGCTCGACGATGGCCCGATGGATCGATTGATTGTTTATCGACCGATTGATTTGATGATTCATTGATGATATTCTTACCTTATTTTCTTACCTTCATGTTTTTATTTGATTTAACTGTTTAACTGTCGGCTGCGAGTGTTCATGATGTGCGTGGTGTGTGTGTATGTGCGTGTGTGTTTGGTTTATGTTGGTATGGTAGGACATGTGCTTATGAAATCGTGTTATAAACTTTTAAATTTCAGTTTTTTAAACTTCTTTATGTATTTATTTATTTTAATAATATGAGCTGCTTCTAAATCTTGTAATTGCCCTATGTGGATAAATAAAGTTGTATTGAATTGAATTGAAATAATTGTTAATCAAGACTAAAAAGCCAGCAACAAGCAGTCCCCTCTTCACCCTTCCTCCCCACAAAGTAATAATATAAAAACTAATAATAATAAAAACTAATTAAAGAAAGAAATAGATATATAATAAAATAAAAAAGAAAACAATACAATTACTCCCCCCCCCCCAAAAAAAAAAAAAAAGAAAAAAAAAAGAAAAAAAAGAAAGGACATAAAATAAATACATTAAAATAAATATTGATTGATTGATTGTTGCTTTAGGTCCAGCGGACTCTTCAGAGCCAAATCAGGACCGGATAACCCCCGATCCGCATAAAAGATCTGCTGAAACAACCCTAGTGGGAAAATTGAATGCCCTCCACCGGCCAGTCACTGTGACTTTACAATAAAGAAATCCCACGCAGGGGACGGCTGAGGCTTTACCCCAATTACTCGAACCCCCGGTTACAAAAACAAAATAGAATACAAACATCAGTATAAATTATCAACAAAACACATACATATAAAATGCCTATATTGCTAACTAATAACATCATAGGAAGCCCTAGTGACCACCCGGCAGAAAGCGTCCAACACTCCCAAGCTGATCCAACAGACCTCATACACAAACAAGGAGTCTTGTCCACAGGGCTGAGATTTAGCAAGCCAGGCTAAGGAGCCAGCCTGGCTCCTAATCTGGGAAGTTGAAGTTGCCAAAATATTTCTCAGGTTGCCAGACCCCTTGATTGAAAGCACGGTCATTTTTTTGTAAACTGTATAACTATTGCAGCTAATAAACAAGATAAATTTCAACAACACTGTTTCATTTTTTTAAACAAGCACTGTATAATTTATTCATCATCGACATCCTCTTCCTCAATGTTCCAAAACTTGAAGGAGCTTGGGTGTGTTTTCTTCAGCTGTTTTTTTTCTTCTTCGGACTTTATTTTTTTTGCTGGAGGCTCCGAGACACCGCTTAAAAAGCCCCACATCGTTCGAGATTGACAAAAGACAGAATGGGGAATATCGAAAGTACGGCAAGTCTCGCGTGACTCATTAAGGAAGTCAGAGACTCGTTCCGATATACGCAAGGAAGCAAGAAGGCTAGGATCTCGCAGGGCAGTAGCGTTTCGCGGCGATGGAAAGAAGAAAGTCTCGCGAGAAAAGGCTATTTTTACTTCGCAAATCCCTCGCTTTGCTAGCGTTACCTAACTTCCTAGCATGCATCGGAACGGGTCTCCGGTGCTGACTGCAGAAGCGGTTGGCGCGTGTTTTGTTTTACATTGCAAGTCAAAAGTCCGTGTACAGGTACAGAATCTCTACCACTGGCGGTATTTTCAAGTCGCCAGCCGGGCGAATGGTACCCCAAATCGAGCTCGCCACACATTATTTTTAGGGGCCATTGGCGAGTTGGCGAACGTTAAAGCTCAGCCCTGTGTCCAGGGAGAGTTTTCAAGAAAAAAGGTAGGTCATTGATCTAGTGAAGAAGAAGATAGTATAGCAGAGTGATAGGACAGAGCAGGAATGGGAAAGAGCAAATGAGGAAGACAGCGACAGTGGAAATTTAAAGCACTAAATTTCCAGAAAGTGGGGATACTATTTATACTGAAACCCCCGGCACTAATAATAATTAATTAATTAAAATTAACTAATTTCCACATCGACATCCCCCCCCCTCCCCCCAAAAAAAATCTCAATATAAATAATACATTGGCTACCATTTAAAAAGATGTACAGTTTATCTACTTTAGTCTTTCGAGCTATAGTACATTATTTCTATCAAAGACTATATACTTGGCTCTTGTGCTTAAAAAATCAAGCAAGTAAACCATCTTGGTATAAACTATAATAGAGTCTTTAACTAAGCGATACATGTAAGATTGCTCAAAGAGCTGCCGAACAATATGTTTACACAAGAGAATAGGGTGTAAGCAACAATACTAAAACTTAGCAAACAGGGATCAGCACTACATCACCATTCGTAGAAACCATTTTTGTACACAAAAAAACTCACAGTGTGTATAAAAAAAGTACCCTACCGGTGAGAACAACAAACATAATATACCTACTAGATGTACAATACACACGCAGTACACATAATAATACAATACACACATACAGTACACACATAATAATACAATCCACATACAGTACACACATAATAATAAAATACAGTTTACAGTACATAACTATATTAATACAATACACACTTGCAGTACACACATTCCATGCATCATGTATACACAGCATCAAAAATGACAATGGCACTTTCTGTAGTCATGGGCAAAAACAACATGTAACAACAATAACATACAACAATATGATTAATAAATTGGTTAGCCATTTAAAAAGATGTACAGTATATCTACTTTAGTCTTTCAAGCTATAGTACATTATTTCTACCAAAGACTACATATACTTGGTTCTTGTGCTTAACAAATCAAGCATGTAAACCACCTTGGTATAAACTATAATAGAGTCTTTAACTAAGCGATACATGTAAACTTGCTCAAAGAGCTGCCGAACAATATGTTTACACAAGAGAATGGGGTGTAAGGCATCCAACAATACTAAAACTTAGCAAACAGGGATCAGCACTACATCACCATTCGTAGAAACCATTTTTGTACACAAAACACGCACAGTGTGTACACAAAAGTACACTACCGGTGAGAACAACAAACATAATATACCCACTAGGTGTACAATACACACGCAGTACACATAATAATACAATACACACATACAGTACACACATAATAATAAAATACACACAGTTCACAGTACATAACTATACTAATACAATACACACTTGCAGTACACACAATCCATGCATCATGTATATACATTGTCAAAAAATGACAACACTCTGTAGTCATGGGCAAAAACAACATGTAACAACAATAACATACAACAATATGATTTCCTCGAATCACAATTACTTTGATCACAGTACAGCAAAAGAACACTATGGGTCAACAAACAAAAAACAAAAAACAAAAAAATAATAAAAATAAAACTCCTGCTCTAAAATGTGGACGGCTACTGCCACATGCTGTGATTCTCTGCACAAATGCATACTAAAACTGGTTGTCCTTTCGTGGCATGACCTCTACCAAGGTCTCATCAAAGGAGGAGGTTTGGCTTCGAAAGGCTCAGACTACATACAAACTGAGTGCAGTCTACAAGGGCACATTAGGTAGTCACGATCCAAAGACTCCATTGAGGTTCACATTAATTGGAAAGAAGCTGGAATGTCGCAAATGGCAATCACTTCAACTGACAGGGTTAACCACTAATTCATAATCTGGGGATTGATGAAAAGTGCGGGTTACTATTTATACAGAGAGCCACGGCACACCTACGGGGGGATTTGTTAGTTAGTTATTCATTGCTTATAAGGTCCACTGGATTGCAAAGAGCAGAATCAGAACCACAAAATCAAGACCACAACTTCGCTGAAAGAGTACTCACCCCTGATTCGCATAAAAGATCTTCCGAAAAAGCCCTAGTGGTAACATTGAAGGCAATCCACCAGCCGGTCACTTTACAATAAAGACATCCCACGCAGGGGACGATGAGGATATACTCTAATTTATCGAACCCCCGTTTACCAAAACAAAATAGAATATAAACATCATTATAAAATATCAACAAAACACATACATATAAAATGCCTACATTGCCAAATAATAACATCATAGGAAGACCCAATGACCACTGGCAGAAAGCGTCCAATTTTCCCAAGCTGATGCAACAGAACTCGCACACAAATGATGAGTTTGTGCGGAAGAGTTTTCAAGAAAAGAAGTAGGTGACTGGTCTAGCAAAGAAGAAGATAGAATAGTAGATTGATAGAACAGAGTAGGAATGAGAAAGAACAAAGGAGAAAGACAGCGACAGTGGGAATTTAAAGCACTAAATTTCCAGAAAGCGGGGATACTATTTATACTGAAACCCCTGGCACCCCCACGAGGAGAGGGGACTGGAAGGAAATGATGTGGTTACATTACATTACATGATTATTGCTTTAGGTCCAGCGAACTCTTCCGAACCAAATCAGAACCGGACAACCCCTGATCCGCATAAAAGATCTGCTGAAACAACCCTAGTGGTAAAACTGAAAGCTCTCCACCAGCCAGTCACTTTACAATAAAGACATCCCGCGCAGGGGACGCTGAGGCTGTACTCTAATTTATTGAACCCCCGTTTACAAAAACAAAATAGAATACAAACATCATTATAAATTATCAACAAAACACATACATATAAAATGCCTACATTGCTAAATAATAACATCATAGGAAGCCATAGTGACCACCTGGCAGAAAGCGTCCAATATTCCCAAGGTGATCCAACAGATCTCATACACAAATAAGGAGTCTTGTCCCGGAAGAGTTTTCAAGAAAAAAGGTGACTGGTCTAGCGAAGAAGAAGATAGTATAGCAGATTGATAGAACAGAGCAGAAATTAGAAAGAGCAAATGAGAAAGACAGTGACAGTGGGAATTTAAAGCACTAAATTTCCAGAAAGTAGGGATACTATTTATACTGAACCCCCGGCACCCCAATGGAGGTAAATGATGTGGTTCATAATTAATAACCATATAAAAATGTAAATAAAAAAAAATACCTTCCAATAAAACACAATTTATACGCAAAACAATACAACTCCAAAAAAGAACATCAACCTATGAGGTAAGGAGTGAATAACGACAACACATCAAGTCAAAAAAGACAGTGCGGAACTTAAATCATTTCGTTTTCAAATGACAATACTCAAACCTAATTATCACCAATAAAACTAACACTTTACACAGTCGAGCTGTCACTGTATGCTATTAAGGCATGCTCTAGGCTAATACAGTACGTCTTTCCAGCAGGCAAATACACACCCAGACTCACAACTTTGAAGAAAAAAAAACATGAACAATAAAAAATAAATTATCCAGCAAGCTTTTTCACCTTTATAATTATAGTATTATATTTATGTATCTATGCAATCATGAAAGGACACAGGGTGTGCATTGAACAAAAACATGTACATAAATAAATAAATGCATAATCAGTTTGTTTTGGTCTTTGTATGCATACATTTGTATTCATAAGACTATCCTATTCTATTCAATCTTATCCCGTAACTCAAAGGTCTTTGGGGCACCGCAGATGATCGTTGAACCAGCGTACTCCAGCTTTCTCTGTTCTAGTTCTCAGCAACCTTCATGGCTTCGTTCAGTGTCAAACCAGTCTGTAAGGTATGGATATTTGGATGGGGGTCCCTGTTTATAATGGCTAAGTGAATGCAACGTATAATTGACTCCTAGATCAAAATAAAGTGTGTGTGCAAGTCTCTCTGTTATTTACCACTCTATAATTATAGCCCCATGTAATTAATAACATTCTTACATCAATGAAAATTACATTTCATCTTAGTGGACAACAGCTCACCACCTCTCAACACAATACATCCAATGCAAAATATACTCCAACATTTCACAATCATGAAAACATTATAAATACCTGTAATCTTTACAGCACAATATACACCAATTTAGGTGAGAAAGTCCATCGAACCTATTCTCATTGATAAGTTCTTGATGCTCTCTACCTCTCAAATCTTTCCACGTACTTTATTTTTTCCTTTCTTTCTTTTTTTCCTCTTTCTGATCCTGACACAATGACTCGACACCACCTTATACCTTGGAACACATTAGTCAAGTGAGTTCCAATTGCCCTGACTACCAGCTATTCATTATTCTATTGGCTCAACATTTTTAGCCAATGAAAATAATAACATAAGACATATTTACTTTGAAAAAATTACTCACGCTCTAAAAATAAACGCTCTAAAAATAGAAATATTATTGAGAACAGGAAAATTCACGTTCTCTACACAGTCTGTCACGTGGGGTTTATGGGTTGCTGGGCTCTGCACAATGGAATGCTGTAACCCTCACGCTTTATTCTATGGGAACTGCTAGTTAGTCACCCGGTGAATTACTTTAATACATTTATTTGTTTAGCTCGGTCTGTGTTAAGGCTGGGATACAGAGATAGATAGAAAAATGGTAAAAGATCACTGTCACACTAGCTTTCACACGGCTATGAATCATATGTAGTCCAGCCACTTGATAACAGTTAAAATCACACATTTATTTCTTCTACTCTATACAAGATCTTCGATGTACTAATCTACCTTAAAAAGTCATAAGTCAATGCAAATGATTCGATTGCTGATAGTCTAGGCAGCTGTTATGTCTTCATAGGGCACTGGCTACTAGAGTTCTTGAAGATTGGACTACTGTGGTCCGTTTTACTCTAGTTTCTGAAGAGTGGACTACTGTGGTCCTTTTGCTATCAGTTTTAGTGCACCTTTTCCCTATGCACTGAACTTGTGAGTAGCGGGTTTGAAGCCCTTTGTTGAGGTAGCTTCTGGTACACGCTGGGTCGTCGTGTAGTTTGGTTCCTTGACACGCTGTGGTGTCTTGGGGAGTGTTTTCCAGGGGAGCTCTCTCAGTCCTGTGCTGTAGAGGCTAAACAGCCAACTCGTCTTTTCTGTGGAGTTGGGCGCACGGCATATCTCGCCTGTTCGTCTGTAACACAAGAGACGAAATTCTGCACAACCTTGAATAATAGGTCTGTGCAGAGCGTCTCACTGAAAGCCAAAGTAGCCCTCAGTGATAGCTCCACATCTCTATACATAAGCGACGAACATTCTGCTACCTCCGTGGTCCACTGGAATCTCAACTCTAATTTCCTATACATACATAAATATAAATCGTGGCTAATTATGCACATACAGAATTAATAATATTATAAACATTCACTGGTACAGCCACTGGTCTGCAAACATACATATAGGTTAACCAACAGTGGTTACGTCAGGTATACAACATGGCGTCCAAACCGGTCGTGCTTAACACGTGTTCGGCTTCTCCACGTGGTAAGGCAAATTCGGATTAACAATTCAATTTGATGCATAGCAAATTCCACAAACATAATTTCAACAATAATATAAATATATCACGATGAAACAGAAGTATGTTCATTTACCTGTTTGACAAAGTCAGGCTCATGGCTACTTGATTGAATTCTAAGATTCTCAAGTCCTGCTTCCTGGTCTATTCAGGAGAGATCTTACTGCTAACTGTGTAGCTGTTTACTGCTCCTCGTTTCAAAAAGTAAAACGACTGCCGTTCTATCTCTCTATTTGAATCAGCCAGACCTGGCTGAGTCCATTATAAACTGTGTTCTCATTGGCTGGTAATCGACTCGCCTAACGTAGCTACGATAATGTCATTGCCTTCGCTCTTACCGTCAGCTACCACTGTGTGTACACGGCAGTATATCATTGCTACGCTTGATTACTTCCATCGTCTGCTGCAGCCTAACATTAACATTCTAAGATTACAATGACTAAACAAGGCTACAACGTAAAGTAAGCAGGGTAAAACTAGTCCGTTCGTCACACAGTCCATTCTCGAATGTTGTCCACCAACCTCTTTTTCTGTCTCCCTCTTCTTCTGCCTCCTTGCACTGTGCCTTGCAGGATGGTTTTTGAATGGCCTGATGCTCTGGTGACGTGGCCATACCATAGGAGTTTCCGTTTCTTCACCACTGTAAGCATGTCATCAGACAGCATTCGAAAAACACTCACTGATAAATACATGTACATGTGTGCACACTGGATTATATGTTATTTCTGCCATGCTGTATTAATAGCGTGTATTGTACTTTCCTGGACTTAAAAGCTGCTACTTTTTTCTTTTTTTTGCAACTTTAGACTGTACTCTGCCTAAGAGTAAGTCTATCACGAATTGTTGAAAAGACAAACCAAAACCTTTTATTTCTGGTAGCACATCCCCCTTCAATCTGCCACCCCCCCCCCCCCCCCAATATAAATACATTGATAACAAAATCTCACATTATGCATGTGACTATTATCAACCAACACCATAGATCTAAATATCATTACACACATATAATATACGCAAACGAACACACACACAATCCAGCAGCGGCAACAACAACAGTTAAGCGGTCACTTTGGTGTCATCTGACTTTACACCGAAAACAACGTAGGATTACCGTTTCATGTACTTACCTGACTGCCAGAGAAAGAGGGCATACGTTCATTGCCATTAGTAGTAGGCCTAATGTATTCAGGACAATCACAAGTTGATGTAGTCCTAACCATACTGTCTCTCTCTTGGATTTCGAAAATCAGAATGATGCTGGTTGTGCTTGCCAGTGAAAGTCTATGTCAAACACACAAAAAGAAGCAAGAAAATCTTTTTAGTACTGGGCCTACTCTCCCGACTAGATTTAGGACATCCAACACACTGGATGTGCTTTAGTAATGTTCATCGTCAGAGTCAAGAACGGAAAATCAGGGTCAGTCAATAAAATGCTTTGACATCATTCAAGAACATTACCATAAACTAATTGTAGTCCATCGTCTATAGGCTACTTATACAAAATACAGAACAAAACACAAAATCTTTTATTGTCCTCATGAATATTCACATGGAGAGATGTGTGCCGTTTGACGGTGTCCATCTATTGTACAAATAAAAAAAGCAAAACCTATTCCAAAACTCAAAACAGTTACATTGATTTGATTTGATTAAAAATTGAACAACTATACTACATTGACTAAAATCTGTGTACAACGACACTCGCATATCGGTAGAAGAATAAAATCGCCTCCATACATACACACCCACACCCACACACACACCCACATTCAAACGAAAAATGCACGGTCACTTATACGTAAATAAATAAATAAATAAATGCTCCTGTTGCAATGTAATTGCAATAGTTATAGATCTATGATGACTATAATGTCTACTTATATGGCTTTTATACGGCACAGATATCCAATTGCGAGTGTGGATCTAAAAATAGGAAACGGAAGTTTTTAGCTGGTCAATTAGAAAAGTACTTGAGAATGTAAGAATATGAAAGCAGTGTGGTGAGTTTTACATTATAATAAAAAGGAACCACAAACCTTCGACGTGGCAGATCGTGTTTTTAGATATTAATTTTACCAGCTTAGCGATTAGTACACCTTCAAGCTTCAGCAAAATGGCGCCGTTTGCAAAGATAGCGGGAAAAAAGAAATCGGCAAATAATGTTATGTGATCCGTATGCTTATTTACCGGAATACACACAAATACAAAGAAAACGACGCAAAGCACACAATTAAGATACTAAAACTGATAAAACTAAGCCTCTCTTTCTTACCCTTTTTCCCTGTGAAGCCCAAAATCTTGTTTATGCTGTATGCAAATGTGTAGTTACAAAGGCCTGCTCGTTTCACGTTTGTTTGCTGATATATATTTCAAGATGTTGCAGACATTATCATAGTTATTTTTGGGCAACACTAATTGCTGTTGTCTCAGGGTTTTGTTTGTTTCCCCATAGACAACAGCCACAATTCATTAATTTGTTTTTCTTGTTATTTTTTTTTTTAAATTTTCTTTTTTCTTTCATTAGGTACTCTTTCTTTGGTCTTTGTAAAGAAAGCAAACTGCAGGGATGATGATGATGATGATGATGATGATGATGATGATTTCCATTTGTATTGCGCATGTATCCATCTATAACGAATGATCAAGAGGTATCAAGGAAGGGCGCCCAAAAAAAAAAAAAAAAAAAAAAAACTCTAAAGAAAAAAAAAGAAAGAGAGAGAAATAACACAAACGATAGGACAGAGACAGATGAAGGGATATTGAGGGGAATTCAGGAGACAGTGATAGAGTAGTGCTTATTGTAACAGGGTGGGTTTTTAGTCGGCTCCTACAAATCCAAACAGTCTCTGAAGAGTCACTCTGTCATATTTATGTAATTCTTCTAAGATATCGCTTTTCTATACAGCTCAAGAGCTCCTCAAGGCGCTGGCCGATACAGGATCTAACTCGGAAGCCCCGGAAGCGGCAACTTGCAGCCTCTTGTGGGCATCAGACAGCTGAGCCAAAGTCTGGGCCACCAGGGATAGGGGAGAAGAGACGTATAGTGCTTGCTGGGTGTATTTTGTGAAACCGGCCCTCGCGCGTCTAGGACATGATCTTTAAAGTCCGTGCATTTGAATGCGTACGTGCATGAACAGACTAGCCCTCGGTTTATACTCTCATCTGAAGGAAGTGTGCGTCTACGTTTATAACACGAAGAACGTGGTGTCATCATCATCATCAGAACAAACATTTTTTAGTTAACAGCTATAGGGCCAACGACAGTTAGCATTTTCTTCATGATTTTATGTACATGGAAGTAGTGATCCTTTGGTTGTTCATTATTGGTCAAGGGTTGTTCCGTCTTCCAGCTTGGTTATTCCAGCTTGTGGCCTCTACACTGCGGCCAGATTAATTTACAGTATTTCGTTTCATATAACGCCTGTGAGGCTGGTGTGTGTGTGTGTGCGTACATTTTGACTTATTTGTTATAATAAATAAACTTTAGGTTGCTACCTTTTGGAGAGAAGATAAACTTTGAAACTTTTTTTTTAAAATTAAGGTAAGATGAGAGAGAGAGAGAAAGAAAGAGAGAGAGAGAGAGAGAGAGAGAGAGAGAGAGAGAGAGAGAGAGAGAGAGAGAGAGAGAGAGAGAGAGAGAGAGAGAGAGATTTTCCGCACTCGCACATCCCATAACGCTATCTAACACACAAAGCCCAGAGAAATGGTCAACAACAGGTGTTTTTTTTCTCTCACAATGTTCATCAATTCATGGCTTTAATTT
This sequence comes from Oncomelania hupensis, assembly GCA_036898135.1. Lineage (NCBI taxonomy): Eukaryota > Metazoa > Mollusca > Gastropoda > Littorinimorpha > Pomatiopsidae > Oncomelania > Oncomelania hupensis. Next base: position 52,298,319 of record CM072517.1, on the reverse strand, counting down.
GACTACAAACAACAACGCCAAAAATGAAGCCAGTCTTACCAAACACTGAATCAGACAGCAAAAAAAAACAAAAAAAATATCACAATCAGATGACAATTGTTATGCCTTTGCAGGTTTTTCTCGTGTGTAACATATTATTCTCAAATCACCGCCGCTACCTCCCCCACCATCATCATCACCACCACCACCACCAAGGATGAAAGTAAATGTGGTTAATCAGTCAGTCAGTTATTCATTGCTTCCAACGGACTGCAAAGAGCCGAATCAGAACCTACATTACATTACATTACATTATTATTGCTTTAGGTCCAGCGGACTCTTCCGAGCCAAATCAGGACCGGACAACCCCCGATCCGCATAAAAGATCTGCTAAAACAACCCTAGTGGTAAAACCGAAAGCTCTCCACCAGCCAGTCACTTTACAATAAAGACATCCCACGCAGGGGACGGCTGAGGCTTCACCCCAACTTATCGAACCCCCGTTTACAAAAACAAAATAGAATATAAACATCATTATAAATTATCAACAAAACACATACATATAAAATGCCTACATTGCTAAATAATAACATCATAGGAAGCCCTAGTGACCCCCTGGCAGAAAGCGTCCAATATTCCCAAGCTGATCCAACAGACCTCATACACAAACAAGGAGTCTTGTCCCGGAAGAGTTTTCAAGAAAAAAGGTAGGAGACTGGTCTAGCGAAGAAGAAGATAGTATAGCAGATTGATAGAAAAGAGCAGGAATGAGAAAGAGCAAATGAGAAAGACAGCGACAGTGGGAATTTAAAGCACTAAATTTCCAGAAAGTGGGGATACTATTTATACTGAAACCCCCGGCACCCCAACGGGGGATGATGAATCAGAACCACAAAATCAGGACCACAACTTGGTTGAAAGAGGACTCACCCCTGATCCGCATAAAAGATCGGTTGAAACAACCCTAGTGGTAACACTGAAGGCACTCCTCCAGCCGGTCACTTTACAATAAAGGCACCCCACGCAAGGGACACAGAGGCTATACTTTAATTTATCAAACCCCCGTTTACAAAAATATAATAAAATATAAACATCATTATAAAATATCAACAAAACACATACATATAGAACGTGCCTACATTGCTAAATAATAATAATATTATAGGAAACCCCAGTGACCATGTGGCAGAAAGCGTCCAATATTCCCAAGCTGACTCAACAGACCTCATACACAAATGAAGAGTTTTGGAAGAGTTTTCAAGAATAAATGTAGGTGACTTGGTCTAGCGAAGAAGAAGATAGTATAGTAGATTGATAGAACAGAGTAAGAATGAGAAAGGACAAAGGAGAAAGATAGCGACAGTGGGAATTTAAAGCACTAAATTTCCAGAAAGTTGGGATACTATTTATACACTTTACAGAAATCCGCGGTACCCCCACGTGGGCAAATGTGGTTTATAGTCTGGCGTACTATTCTGACTGAGACGTCGCTTTACTGTTGCTGGTATTCACTGTACCATCGCTTTCTCATTGCGTTTATAAAATTATCTCAATAAAATACATACCATATACAAAATAATTATTACCAGACAAATGTTAGACCTACATGTAGTTTGTAAGCTCGGCTCGAATAGTGCTCAGAAGTCACAAAAATTACAATAGCAAGATGTTTTTTAATTTATTATTTTCATCATTTCCGAATATATTCATTAAAATCATGTGTTAATCAAGACTACAAAGCCAAACAACAAGCAGCCCTCCCACCGCACCTCCTCCCACCCACCCACCCAAAAAGAATAAAAAACAACCTAATAATAATTTAGAAAAATAATAAAAGAAAGAACTATATAGGTATATAATTAAAAAAAATAATTTAAATCAATACAATTCCCCCCCCCCCCCCTCCACCCCCTCCCCCCAAAAAATAAAAAAATAAATAAAATAAAGTTAATAAAAAAATTAAAATAAATAAATAATAATAATTAATTAATTAAAATAATTACTTTCCCTCCTCCCTCTTCCTCCCAAAAAAAGTTACAATATAAATAATAAATTGGTTAGCCATTTAAAAAGATGTACAGTATATCTACTTTAGTCTTTTAAGCTATAGTACATTATTTCTACCAAAGACTACATATACTTGGCTCTTGTGCTTAACAAATCAAGCATGTAAACCACCTTGGTATAAACTATAATAGAGTCTTTAACTAAGCGATACATGTAAACTTGCTCAAAGAGCTGCCGAACAATATGTTTACACAAGAGAATAGGGTGTAAGGCATCCAACAATACTAAAACTTAGCAAACAGGGATCAGCACTACATCACCATTCGTAGAAACCATTTTTGTACACAAAACACGCACAGTGTGTACACAAAAGTACACTACCGGTGAGAACAACAAACATAATATACCCACTAGGTGTACAATACACACGCAGTACACATAATAATACAATACACACATACAGTACACACATAATAATAAAATACACACAGTTCACAGTACATAACTATACTAATGCAATACACACTTGCAGTACACACAATCCATGCATCATGTATACACATTGTCAAAAAATGACAATGGCACTTTCTGTAGTCATGGGCAAAAACAACATGTAACAACAATAACATACAACAATATGATTTCCTCGAATCACAATTACTTTGATCACAGTATAGCAAAAGAACACTATGGGTCAACAAACAAAAACCACAAAAAAATAATAAAAATAAAACTCCTGCTCTAAAATGTGGACGGCTACTGCCACATGCTGTGATTCTCTGCACAAATGCATACTAAAACTGGTTGCCCTTTCGTAATATGACCTCTACCAAAGTCTCATCAAAGGAGGAGGTTTAGCTTCGAAAGGCTCAGACTACATATAAACTGAGTGCAGTCTACAAGGGCACATTAGGTAGTCACGATCCAAAGACTCCATTGAGAAGTTCACATTAATTGGAAAGAAGCTGGAATGTCGCAAATGGCAATCACTTCAAATGACAGGGTCAACCACTAATTATTAATCTGGGGATTGATGAAAAGTGGGGATACTATTTATACAGAAAGCCACGGCACACCTACGGGGGGATTTGTTAGTTAGTTAGTTATTCATTACTTATAAGGTCCAGTGGATTGCAAAAGAGCAGAATCAGAACCACAAAATCAAGATCACAACTTCGCTGAAAGAGGACTCACCCCTGATCCGCATAAAAGATCTTCCGAAACAGCCCTAGTGGTAACACTGAAGGCAATCCACCAGCCGGTCACTTTACAATAAAAACATCCTACGCAGGGGACGATGAGAATATACTCTAATTTATCGAACCCCCGTTTACAAAAACAAAATAGAATATAAACATCATTATAAAATATCAACAAAACACATACATATAAAATGCCTACATTGCCAAATAATAACATCATAGGAAGACCCAGTGACCGCCTGGCAGAAAGCGTCCAATATTCCCAAGCTGATGCAACAGAACTCGCACACAAATGATGAGTTTTGTGCCGGAAGAGTTTTCAAGAAAAAAAAGTAGGTGACTGGTCTAGCGAAGAAGAAGATAGTAATAGTATAGTAGATTGATAGAAGAGAGTAGGAATAAGAAAGAACAAAGGAGAAAGACAGCGACAGTGGGAATTTAAAGCACTAAATTTCAAGAAAGCGGGGATACTATTTATACTGAAACCCCTGGCGGGGGGGAGGGGACTGGAGGGAAATTATGTGGTTCATAATTAATAACCATATAAAAATGTACATTAAAAATACCTTCCAATAAAACACAATTTATACGCAAAACAATACAACTCCAAAAAAGAACATCAACCTATGAGGTAAGGAGTGAATAAAGACAACGCATCAAGTCAAAAAAGACTGTGCGTATCTTAAATCATTTCGTTTTCAAATGACAATACTCAAACCTAATTATCACCAATAAAACCTAACACTTTACACAGTCAAACAGCAACTAGAAATACCAGTGCCAAAACATAATAATTCCTGCTTTTCTAATGGCGATAATTATCTAACCATAATAACCGCCAATAAAATATAATGCTGCATCACACACTAACAAAAAAAGTTGATAGAAATATACACCAATTTTAAGACAACAGTTAACACTGAAATGGAATATATAACAAACATACTGGCGATTACATTACAGTGCAATGACATCAGCTTAACACTCAACATAATTAACCTGACGGTGATTACTACGTCAGCGTAGTTCGCCTCTTATGCCCTAAAGTGGAATACCTACAGTCTGTTCAGGCATCAGCTGTTTAAATATATTCGCAATGTTCTCTGTAACAAATCAACTATCGTTCTATTATGACCGAACCATATATTGTTTTTTTCTTTTGACAAACTTACAAGGAGATTAAAAAAACCAAAAACATCATTTTGCAAAGCCATCGTTTCAAGTTTAAAACATTGACGTATATGAAGTGACATGATCAACGTAGCAGCAAATGAATCAACGTACTGACTGTGGCTGCTCAACCCAAGAAGAAGACTCCTATACTTAAGCAAAGATACTAGAAAAGTATACTATCTTTGACTTAAGTTCATAGCTTGTACAACTCCATTATTATTTTTCTTCTTCTTCTTCTTCTTCTTCTTCTTCTTATTATTATTATTATTATTATTAGTAGTAGTAGTAGTAGTAGTAGTAGTAGTATTAGTATTATTATTTTTATTACTATGTCTAAAATATTATTTTGACATTATTATTATAATCATTATTACCATTACCAATATTATTATTATCATTATTATTAATACCATCATTATTTTACTATTATTATTATTTTCTCTTTTTAATAAACTATTCATTTCAACAGCAAGAACTAACAGTCCATATTTTCTGTGAAGTTAAGTGGATTAATTTGCCCAAAATAAATACATAAATAAATAAATAAACTATATAAATACATTTGATTCTGAGTTTTGTACTATAGATAAAAGAAATAGAAACCCAATTTCCACCAACAGAAAGGCTTCAGGCAGTGGCAACAATGAACAAATGAAGTGTTCGAGCATTTAAGCTTTGCTCAAGCAACCAACACCTTAAATTCAGTTTAGTAAAAAGCAGAATATATTGAGGAATTCACCAGAATTCAATATGAACCTAAATTGCTTCAGTGAAATCCAGACATTAATACATCATCGCCTAAATTCACCAGATTGAACAAACGGTTTCTTGAAACAATGCAATAATACCACAATATGAATAATCACACCCTCCAAGAAATCCAACAATAATTAATTTATCATCAAACCTTCACTCAAGTTAGTCAGGATATTGAGCGTAAGAATATTCACACATAATTATATTTAAATACAAAAACACATTATCATAAATGACAATTAATATTTTAATATTCTAAACTACGATTCTATAACATATAACTACCTAAACGATGACAAATGCCGTTTACAACAATACACTCTTTGAACATATGCCTGACTGACAACAGAATAGCACACAAGGAGTATCAGAGAGTGTTTGAGGTATAACTAGATGCTGATAATACGAAGTCTTGACCTGATCCATTTCTGACACTCGGAATACGGCATAAAATCGACATATTTTCAAAGACAACAGTGAAGTCTACTAGTGTGATCCTCTTACCACTGGATATATATATATATATATATATATATATATATATATATATATATATATATATATATATATATATATATATATATATATATATATATATATATCCAGTGGTATACATATATATATATATATATATATATATATATATCCAGTGGTATACATATATATTGCAAAATTTTCGGTTTTTTAATAACCTTCTTCAGGGCATTACAATGTCAGTGTGATCTCTCTCTCTCTCTCTCTCTCTCTCTCTCTCTCTCTCTCTCTCTCTAGATATATATATATATATATATATATATATATATATATATATATACACATATATATTCATTCATAATGCCAGTGCATAAGACTTATAACTTAGGCAGTTCGGAATAGACAGACCATCAATGCAAGTTACCATACATACAATATAAATTAACTGCTCAATTCAAATTCAGACTTTCTTTGCAAGCTCCTGTCCAAACAAATAAATTAGCAATTATCTCAATACAAAAAGTTATTTGAAAACTGGGATCAAGCATCCTGTATTATATAATAATAATAATAATAATAATAATAATAATAATAATTATTATTATTATTATTTTGTCTACTAGCAGAAATTATTTGTTCCATTATTTTGTTATGTGTGCAAATGCGTGAGAATGTATCTTTAGTCATTATATTTTGTTTGAGATATGTGCGTTATATAAATCAATGTATTATTATTATTATTATTATTATTATTATTATTATTATTATTATTATTATTATTATTATTATTATTATTCCACAATGCTTCAGCCAGACAAAATATAACAAAATTACTATCATCAGCCTGACCAGTCTCAAACTGATCTAAAAAAACAAGATAAAGAAGAATATATCCCCTCTTGCTTTAAATGTTCACAGGTCATATCAGCAACAAATCAAAAACAGACCATAATAAGACAATCAGATTTGAAATGAGATGGAATCTTTTTATCAATAATAATAAAAAGCTCAGAACAATGAGGCTTTTCCGCAATATAAACTCTTACACAAACTTACAAAATGTTCAAACAACTTGACATGTGTTCATCATATATCAGGAAAGAGAATTCAAATGCCAAAACTGCACATAGTTTTATTATTGTAGTCGAGAGGAGTATTTAACTCCCGCCTCTCGGACACCACCTTGAGTATATGGCCCAACCCGAACTGTTATTTTCATTCATCCATTGTAAGAGAGACATAAAAAAATTGTTGACCTGCAAGGCGGGGTAAGCGTGTTGATAGTAAACCGGTTTGCCGGCTACTAGTGCCACAACACACTCTACAAGTCACTGCCATTTTACATTACATTACATGATTATTGCTTTAGGTCCAGCGGACTCTTCAGAGCCAAATCAGGACCGGACAACCCCCGATCCGCATAAAAGATCTGCTGAAACAACCCTAGTGGTAAAACTGAAAGCTCTCCACCAGCCAGTCACTTTACAATAAAGACATCCCACGCAGGGGACACTTTGGCTGTACTCTAATTTATCGAACCCCCGTTAAGAAAAACAAAGTAGAATACAAACATCATTATAAATTATCAACAAAACACATACATATAAAATGCCTACATTGCTAAATAATAACATCATAGGAAGTCCTAGTGACGACCTGGCAGAAAGCGTCCAATATTCCCAAGCTGATCCAACAGACCTCATACACAAATAAGGAGTCTTGTCCCGGAAGAGTTTTCAAGAAAAAAGGTAGGTGACTGGTCTAGCGAAGAAGAAGATAGTATAGCAGATTGATAGAACAGAGCAGGAATGAGAAAGAGCAAATGAGAAAGACAGCGACAGTGGGAATTTAAAGCACTAAATTTCTAGAAAGTGGGGATACTATTTATACTGAAACCCCCGGCACCCCAACGGGAGTCACTGCCACTGACTTGCATAAAATATCTGCCGACAATGTAGTCCTGCTCACCACCAAAAGTAGAAGACGAATGGTCAGGTGGGGAGAACATATGTCGTGTCACCTTGTCCTGCATAACTCAATGACTCTGCCCAGCAGGAGCCACCCCAGGCTAGACTAACCAATAAATGGAAGGTAGACAATCTCTCCAAAGGCGTGAAGAGTCACCTCCCATTACTCCACATTATTATTATTATTATTATTATTTTATTTTTAACTAATTATTATTATTATTATCAATGTTGTTGTTATTATCATTATTTATGACTTTCAAAACTATCTATTAATAAAACAGTAGATGTTCCAATTTTAATTAAACAGACAATACATACTAAATAATAATTCTTGCAAGAGATTATACATCATTTAATTTATGTGCAATAAACATATACTGTACAATCAGCTGCTCTGTAAACAATGTCCATAGCTGCTGCTTGCAATTGAGGCCAACATATATACAAAAAAGGTGGATTTTCACAAAATAATAATTATTATCAAACAATAATAACAGTTTCATTTAAAAAAAATCTTGATTCAATCTATTGATATTTAAGAAAGGCGGAATATATTTTAATGAATTAACAAGTCCGTGTCTGTTAGGACAGTTACTACAAGAGGTGTATAACATAATCCCAATTTGAAAGGGTGTATGATCCTGAAGCCTATATCCCATATGGGTAAATGCCAGCTACTCAACCTGCAAGTACCATCCTAGAATATGGAATGTGAGTTATTTCTAAACGCAAGACAGAGAATAGATACAAATTATTATAACTTTTTTTAATTAAAAAAAATTGTCATAACCATAACAGCAATATTTTTTTATAAGTTAGTCATTGTTTATAGTGTCCAGCGGACTGCAAAGAGCAGAATCAGGACACACCTTGGGTGAAAGAGGACTTGTCCCCGATATGTATAAGATCTGTTGAAACAACCCTAATGGTAACGCTGAAGGCACTCCACCAACCGGTCACTTCACAATAAAGTTGATGATCCTATGCAGGGGACACTGAGGCTGTACTGTAATTTATCGAACCCCCATTTACAAAAACAAAATAGAATATAAACATCATTATAAAATATTAACAAAACACATATATACATATAAAATGCCTAAACTGCTAAAATAATACTACTACCATAGAAAGCCCTAGTGACCTTTTGGAAGAAAGCGTCCAATATTCCCAAGCTGACCCAACAGACACAAATGAGAAGTTTGGGGATAATTTTAAAAAAAAAAAGATAGGTGACTGGTTTCGCGAAGAAGATAGTAAATTGATAGAAATGAGTAGGAATGAGAAAGAATGAAGGAAAAAGACAGCAACAGTGGGAATTTAAACCCCTAAATTTTCAAAAAGTGAGGATACTATTTATACAGAAACCACTGCACTCCCACAGGTGGACAAAATAAAACAAACACAATCGGTGTATAAATAATACATTGATGGAATAATCAATTCAGAATTGCACTAAACAGAATCCCAATTTTACAAAGCATACACATACACACACACACACACACATATATATATATATATATATATATATATATATATATATATATATATATATATATATATATATATATATATATATATATGAGGGCAGTCTGATAAGTACATAGCCTCACCGCCCGATGGCGCCAGTATCGCAAGAGCAATTTATTATCGTGTAGTATGTTCTCGTAGACGGCTACTGTCGAAATTTCAGCTGGATCAGACTCGTAGTTTTATTTCGACCGCGTGTGGAAGCGGGCGTGTCCGAGGATTTCGAAAAATGGAAAAAGAACAATATCGGTCGGTTATTCGATTCTTGTTTTTGGAAGTCTGCTCTGTATATTCGTTGTGATCTATCTTATTCTTTTATTGACCCATTTCCAGTTTCAACTATTTATAAGGATGTTCATACTGCAGGTGCATGCATAAAGATCAACGAGAAATGTGTTATAAATATTATATCTGTATATTATCCTATTGGGCCCAAAGGTGACAATACAGATTGGTTGAAGAATTTTGATTTCTCTAAAAACAAATGGGTAATTCTAGGTGATTTTAATTCTCATTCACCTTTATGGGAACGGGACTGCAAGACAGTTACCTGTAATCGCTTTGTAGAAAATGTTGTTAATTCCCATTTGGTATTATTAAATAATGGTGATGTAACACGAATACCTGATGTTGCTACTCACAGACCAACAGCCATAGATTTATCGCTTGTATCACCAAATCTGGTTGTTGATAGTAATTGGAGGGTTGAGGAAGACTGTTTAGGCAGTGACCATTTGCCTATTTTAATAACTTTTAATGAATCTGTTCGTGACAGTGAGACAGATGTTGAAGATAAAATTCCAAAATTTTTGTATAATCGGGCAGATTGGGAATCGTTTTCTAATTATTTGGTATCATATTCTAATGTAAATATTGAAAATATTAACGTGAATATTTTTTATGAAAATTTTCGTGACACTATATTAAAAGCTGCACATTTGTCTATTCCTAAAATTCAATCAAGAACCTTAAACAGTCGACGTGGTAATGTTTGGTGGACAGAAGATTGCAAAGCAGCAGTACAATTTAAGAAAGAACAGTATAAACAGTGGATTAAAAACAAAACCGATGAAAACTTTATCAACATGAAAAGAGCTAAATTGCAGTGTAACAGAATTATTGCTAAAGCAAAGAAAAGTCACTGGATAGAATTTTGCAAAAAAGAGGTTCTAGAATCTAAAGATATTTATAAAGTATGGAAAAAAGTCAAGGATATAAAAAAGGTTTACAAGTTACAGAGTTATCCTGTTAAACTAGAAAATAATGTGTTTCCTTCTTCTTTAGATAAAGCTGAAGAATTCACTAGATATTTTTCTGAAAATAACTTGTCTAGTAATTTAAGTCAAAGTAATTTAAAATATAGATTAGACAACCAAAGCAACGAACAGTATGAAGACCCTATTCCAGATGAAAATGTATATATTAATAGTCCTATCACATTTGATGAAGTAATAGAAGCTTTGAATTCATTTAAAACTAATACTTCAGCAGTTGGGATTGACGGTATCTCTTATCAGATGTTAAGTCACTTACCCTTAAATTGGAAGAAGTTATTGCACTCACTTATCCAAAAATGTTGGGAAAGTGGAGCTGTACCAGTAGTATGGAAGCAGTCTGTAATAATTCCTATCCTCAAACAGGGTAAACCTTCTACATCTGTTAACAGTTATAGACCTATTGCTTTAACTTCACAGGTGGGTAAACTTATGGAAAAAATAATTAATCAGAGACTTTTATTTTATTGTGATAAAAATAATGTAATTCCTGTTAATCAAGCAGGATTTCGCAAGGGCCGAAGCACTGCTGATCATCTTGTGAAAATTTCTAGTCATATTAAAAAGCAGTTTTCTAAAAGAAAAAGTTTGCTTGCTACATTTTTTGACGTAAAGAAAGCATACGATACTGTGTGGCATTCTAGATTGCTGTATAAACTAAAATCAGTAGGGCTTAGTGGACATATTTATATGTATATAAAAAGTTTATTACATGATAGATCTATATGTACACGAATTGGTAAATCCTATTCCACATTTCAAACTGTTAATACCGGTATTCCACAAGGCTCAATAATTGCACCTCTTTTATTTACTTTGTTAATATATGACCTACCTAAGGTTTTATCGAGAAATACCCATGTGGTGCAATATGCTGACGACATAGCAATGTGGATGAATGTTAAATTAAGAAAGCATACAAATAAAAGAATTACTACTTATGTTCAAAAAATATATCAAACTGAACTCAATAATTTGTCTACATATATGACAGAAAATGGTCTGGAATTGTCCGTTGAAAAAACTAGTTTAATGTTATTTAACAACGGAGAAAATGCAAAATATTTACCAGAATTAAAACTTTACAACCAAATGCTTGCTTATAAACAAATTATAAAATTTTTGGGTGTGTATTTTACACCAAAATTAAGTTGGAGATGTCATATAGAATATTTAATCAATAAAGCAAGACAAAGATTAAATTTATTGAAAATAATAAATGTACAAGCTTGGAGTCAGGATACGAAGACTTTATTACATTTAGCAACTTCTCTAGTTCGATCGAAATTGATATATGGTCAAGAGGTGTATTTTTCAGCTCCAAAATCACTCTTAAATAAATTGCAGAGTATAGATAGTAAAGCAATAAAATTGGCTCTTGGCGTACCAGTGCATACAAATACGCAACGTTGTTATATTGAAGCAGGCATACTTTCTTTATCAGATCAACGTAAATTAGCTGCTTCAAAATATGTTCTTAGAAGTTTATGTATTGACAATTCTGTAGCAGATGAAGTGTTATTATCTTCAAAAAACGAATTCCCCAAAAGATCAAAATATATTCCATACATTCAGACTATTTATGATTATACAGAAGCAGTGATGATAAATTGTGGTATTAGTATTAGTAATGTAAAATCTGTTCCTGCTTCACCCAAAATACCCCCTTGGGAACACTTACGGGCTAATTTCCATATAGATTACACAGATTTACATAAAAATGAAGAAATAAATATGTTAGCTAATAGTGTAAATGAATGTTTACATTCTGTTTACTTCAATAAATTACAAATTTATACAGATGGTTCATTACTTGAAACTTCTGATGCTGGTGCTGCATATGTTATTCCAGATCTTAATATTGAAAAGTCTTTTTATTTAGGGAGAAAATTTTCAATCTTTACTGCAGAGTTGTATGCTATTATTATGGCTTTGAATTGTGTTCTTACATTAACATTAGATTTGTTTGGTGTAGTGTTATGTGTAGACTCAAAATCTGTTTTGTATGCGCTACAAAATTGGAATTGCTCAGTTAGAAGAGAAATGATTTTTGAAATCAAATATCTTTTACATTGTTTATTACTCAAAAATGTTACAGTTGATTTTTTGTGGGTTCCCTCTCATTGTGGAATAAAGGGTAATGAATTAGCTGATAAACTAGCTAAAGATGGTGCAAGTAAGCCTACTGAAGTTAATCATAACATGAGCCTCTCCTACTATGAATTAATCTCAATAGTAGACAATTATTTTCTTAAAAATGTACACAATAATATTTTGTCTAGCTCCAGACATTTCACAAATATTGTCTACAAGTTAAAATTAAATTCATGGAAAACTAAATTTTCTAAAGACGTTAAATGTGTATGTTCAAATGCTCTGACTGTAGAACATTTGCTATTACATTGCCCATGTCTGAACAAATTATTTATAGAAAATAATATTTATACTGTTATCACACAGTACAATGATGTAACAAAAATATTAGCTGATAATGAATTGATGCTGACAATCGCATCTATTATATCGTGTACACAGATAGAAAAAGTATTATAATTATTTTATTCCATGTATTTTAGATGTTAAGATGATTGTGCTTCAATGTTAGGTTACATTGTTTAATCAGTAGAAATTCTTCTGGGTTTATTGTTGCTGCTGTATTCTTTTTCTTCAATTTCGTTTTCTTTTTAATCATTTTTATTTATGATTTATATATTTATTTATTATTATTTCCTTTTTCCACCTTATCATTTATATTATTTCGTTTCTTTGATTTATAGTCTAAAATCACATAATTTGTGAACAGACTTTAAATAAATTGATTGAATTGAATTGAATTGAATTTGGAAGGGAAATCGAATTGAGCTAAGAACTGCAGCCCCATCCACTGTATTCTCCAGATTTGGCCCAGTGTGACTTCTTTTTGTTTCCAAACTTGAAAAAGTCACTCGCAGGGCAGAAATCTGAGTCGAATGAGGAGGTCATCGCCGCCACGGAAGCCTACTTTGCAGACCTCGAGAAAACGTATTTTTCAGACGGGTTAAAGAAGTTGGAGCATCGCTAGGTCAAGTGTATCGAACTAAAAGGAGACTATATTGAAAAATAAATCGCCACTTTTTCAAAATTTTCGTTTTTCTTTTGTAGGCTAAGTATTTATTGGACCACCCTCATATATATATATACACAAACAATCTTTCTCAATTGTTTCTAGTTCCACTTTTTTGATTGATTGATTTATTGTTGCTTTAGGTCCAGCGGACTCTTCCGAGCCAAATCAGGACCGGACAACCCCCGATCCGCATAAAAGATCTGCTGAAACAACCCCAGTGAGAAAATTGAATGCCCTCCACCGGCCAGTCACTTTACAATAAAGACATCCCACGCGGGGGACGGCTGAGGGTTGACCTCAACTACGCGAACACCCCGGTTACAAAAACAAAATAGAATACAAACATCATTATAAATCATCAATGAAACACATACATATAAAATGCCTATAGTGCTAAATAGTACAATCATAGGAAGCCCTAGTGACCACCCGGCAGAAAGCGTCCAACACTCCCAAGCTGATCCAACAGACCTCATACACAAACAAGGAGTCTTGTCCAGGAAGAGTTTTCAAGAAAAAAGGTAGGTCATTGATCTAGCGAAGAAGAAGATAGTATAGCAGAGTGAAGGACAGAGCAGGAATAGGAAAGAGTAAATGAGGAAGACAGCGACAGTGGGAATTTAAAGCACTAAATTTCCATAAAGTGGGGATACTATTTATACTGAAAACCCCCGGCACTCCAACGGGGGTACTGTTGCCGCAGTGAATCTGTCTTGCCTATAAAGGAAAGACAGGTTTTCAACTGTGGCTTTCACTGTTCCCTTTATAGGTTTGAACAATCTACAGTGGCAAGATTGCTCATGACCCCAAGGGGTTCTAGTTCCACTGCAGCACTGAAACTTTATACAGGTGACCAAATTATATGATCATGAGCAACAAGAAAGACTGACCAAAAGATTTCATGTAAATATATATGAATACTTTAATGTCATAATTTTACTAACCTTTCCAATGTGAAAAGTGAAAGGCGTCAGAGTTAGTGGGATATATACCGGTAAATGTTGAGCCACACTGCATAGGGGAGACTACCTGAGGTTTACCATCGCCTCTCCTTTTTATCTGCCGCTGGACATCCCAACCTTTTAGCAGCCAAAGAGAAATTGGACTGAGTTACAACCATTTTGACAGGCACAACTGGCTCGCAATTGTGTAAAAAATGGACCCTCCCAAAAATTCTAGCTTGAACAGTATGAGAAATACCTGAGTAACACTTCTATATTTGTTAAAATAAAATTTAAAAAAAAAAGTGTCATTTAATTTTATGCACAAATAATGTGTTTAGAAAAAAAGAAAAATATTTTCAAAACTTTTTATATTTATTTATTTATTTAGAATCCAAATGAGAGACAGCGAGAAAGAGAGAGGAAGGCAATTGCATCATCTTGGTGTATTTTTGATGTATGGGTGTGCGTCCCTTTCGTTCATGTCTCTGTTTTGCATATAGATCAGCTTTGCAGGCATGTGGGTGGAAAGTGGGGTTGGGGGGAGTGTTAGGGTGGGGAGTGGGCAGCCAATAGCAAATGAAAAGTGATGTCAAACTTAACTTATGAATGTGTTAAACAGCTAATGCTCTGAGCTTTCCAACTGGTGCATATTTGTGTTGCTTTCCATTTAAATGTTGTCCCAATGGTGATCACCGATGACGACATAACACCTCACCACAATACCGTATGATGACTTATCTTGACATAAGCAGTCAAGGACTTAAGCAGTGAGGATATAGTGATTCCACGTGCACACAAATGGAGACTGCATGTGTTTTACATTCTATGCGATGGCCTGGCGGTGTTAAAAGGCAGAGTTTTTGTCTGTGGGTTTTGAGCCCACTGTAGCGAAACCGCACATGTGTACACCAGCAAACACTGCTGTAAAAAACAAGAACGCTCACTGTAAAACTTTTACGACCTTTCTGGATTCTTCCGCAACCTAGTTCGTAACATTATTTTGGAAACAACAGGTAGTTTTTCCATGGACAACTGTTTTTCAGCATTTTTCTGCCTATTTTAAACTGTTCTTCATAATTCCCAGTAGCTAAAAAGTCATAATAAAAAGTCAGGATTATGGCTAAATCTCAAATTCTATGACCCACAACAGAGATGAGTGGAGAGGTGAACGTTAAGCATGGGTTAGTCTCAGCTATGCAGTGTGATGTTGAGCTTTTCACAGTGTTCAAATCCAACTCAATTAACATCAACAGAGAGAAATGTACATCAGGTTTCCCAAAACAAACAGCCATTATCACGGCATCAACACTGTTGTTCAACAGCATTCAAAAGCATTATTATATTACTTACATTTACATATCATATCAAACTCACGTCAACGATAGATATTCTGGCATTTCATTAAGGTGAGTAAAACAACGACAATGATGCATTATCATCAATCCCAACAACAGCAACAACAATAACACGTGGGTCAGTTTACAACATCTGTGCCCATTTTAAGGCCAATGAGACTAACAATGTATGTAGTAGTACCCTCAATAAAAACTCTTTCTAACCCAGGTTCCTACAATAACTCTTTGTTTCACTTCCCTTGTGTCGCCTTATTTATCTCTACACCATAACAGAATTTAAATATTTATTTTATTTTATCGTTGTTATATAGTGCTTTTCCAGCTTAAGAGCTGCTCAAGTTGGTGGCCATTACGGTATCTAAAGCAAACACAGAAGGTGAGAGATATAATATCTCTATATATAAATTATAATATAAGATGCAGCTAACAAATTGTAAAATAACATTAAAAAAAAGAATAAATAAATAGCAACAAATGATATCAACAATTATATTGAAAAGGTTAGTTAGTTAGTTATTCATTGCTTTCAGGGTCCAGCGGATTGCAAAGAGCCGAATCAGGACCACAAAATCAGGACCACAACTTGGTTCAAAGAGGACTCACCACTGATCCGTAGTAAAGATCTGCTGAAACAACCCTAGTGGTAACACAGAAGGCACTCCACCAGCCGGTCACTGTACAAAAAAGGTATCCCACACAGGGGGTGCTGATGCTATATCGAAACCCCATTTACAAAAACAAAATAGAATACAAACATCATTATTAAATATCAACAAAACACATACATATAAAATGCTTACATTGCTAAATAATAATATCATAGGAAGCCCTAGTGACCATTTGGCAGAAAGCGCCCAATATTCCCAAGCTGACCCAACAGACCTCCTACACACATGAGGAGTTTTGAACCCGAAGAGTTTTCAAGAAAGAAGGTAGGTGACTGGTCTAGCGAAGAAGAAGATAGTATAGTAGATTGATAAAACAGAGTAGGATAGAGAAAGAACAAAGGAGAAAGACAGCGGGAATTTAAAGCACTAAATTTCCAGAAAGTGGGGATACTACTGATACTGAAACTCCAGCACTCCTACCTGCTACCTTTTGGAAAATCTATATTTTAAGCTGCTGAACTGAAGCGCAAATATTTGTAACATCTTCGACAATGCTTGTGACCATTTTTAACCATGAAAATTGTCCAGCACTACAAATGTGTAGGAAGCAATCGATGAAGAACGACTAAACTTGAATAAAATGCTTCAACAGGACAAACGAAAAAAACACATTGGCTGTTGCTTCACAAAATTGCTGAACAAACGATAAAAAAAAAGAAAAGAAAAGCACAGTACTGGCCTTCACTTCACTAAATTAAAACTAAAAGCATTCTGCTAAGTATGCGCTTCAGAAATAGAGACAATTGTACCAGTAATGAAAGTCATAAAGCTCAATATGACCAACTGGAAAGAATGTAACGAATGAGTTACAGCTACATATTCTTTACAGAAACAGAAAATTATATACAGTGCACAAAAAAGCAATGTATTGATATTATTAGCTGTAACGGCAACAATGCCTGAACCCAATTTATACAGGTTATATGTTCCCCCCAGTCGTGGATCTAGCAAGAATACATATCCAAATCTATCACAGACCAAGGAAGAACATAAACATTCATTCAAGATTATTTATGCATATTTTGACTACCAGATGAAATATACTGTAAAGTTACCAAATTTCTAGATCTATGTAACACAGTCCAGATGCAAAAAAAACCTCAGGAAACATTTTACAGTGACACACTTCTGATAATGTTGATTATCTTGCAATTGCCCCAGCCCACATTCAAAAACAGTAAAAATAGTCTGATTATTTTCAAAGTGGCTATGCTGCGATGAGGTACACAATTCTGCAAAATGAACACTGGATAATTCTAAATCAACAAGAACATTCGTTTAATTGCTCTCTGGTTAATTGGGGTGAGATGGTGGAGGTGGTGGACAAGCACTTGAGGTCCATCATCTGCAACAAGTGGGACTGGTCCCCCAACGCTCTGCTGCTCCTCCATAAGGCCAACCAACGCCTTTACTTTATGAGGAAGCTGAATGCCTTCATTGTGAGCTCCAGGGTGTTGGAGCTTTCCTACAGGGTGACGGTGGAGTCCGTACTGACCTACAACAGCCTTTACTTCTTCGGCAGCCTGAAAGGGCAGGCTGGCAAAGGTCACAAAGATTTGCCAGCAAGCTTATTGGCAGACCCGTCTTAGACCTTTAGGCGCACTTCCAGGCGAAAGCAGTGAAGCGTCTGGGGGCCATTTAGCGTGTCCCAACCCATTGGCTGTATGACGAATTGCTGGTGCAGACCTCCTCCAGGTCCGGCAGGCTTATTAGCTGCCGTACCAGGACTGACAGGTTCTGCCGGTCTTTTGTGCCGAGCGCCATTCAACTCACAAACGCTATTCCCTGACTTAATGAAATCTGATCAATTAGTCAGTCAATCCGTCTGATAAATTTAGCTAGTCAGCCAGAATTTTTGCCTGCCTGCGTGTATGATTTTTGTGAGTATAAAATGGCGTGCCGATGTGTGTGTACTGCGTGTGTGTATGATCCAGCATACAGTGTCTAATACAGTATTGTTGTTGTTGTGAAACCTGTGCATTGTGGGCTTTTGTGTCTGGAGATGTGTGTATGCGTGTGTGTATTAAATTTTTCAAACAGCTCTGTTTTGTGATCTGGCTTAGCATGTGATGATCATGTCTGTGCATGGGTTGCATTAATTTTGTTGTACGCCTATGTTTGGTGTTTGTGCATGATAGCATTGGCTTGTGATGGTGTATAGGGGTGTATGCGGCACAAGTATGTTTGGAGTATGGGATAGTTGTTGTTTTATTATATTTTATGTGTTGCACTATTTATTTTTTGTTTGTACATTTCATTCTTTTATAAAGATGTTATAGATTTTTCCTTTTCTATGTTTGTGCAGTCGAAAGGCACATTTCTATGTAAATTTTATAGATGAATAAAGTCTCAGTCTCTCAGTTTGAATGTTAACTCTAAGCATCCTGTAGTGTTCTTACTACTTACAGACCTCAGTCCTGTAAGGAATTCTAGAAAAATGCCTGAAAATGGGTCGCTATACTAAAATAATAAAATCTGTTTTGTTTTTGCATTGATCAGCTTGAAAGTTTGGGGACGTGTTGTTTGTTGAATGTACTATGCAGTAAATATATTACTTTGAGTTTCTGCGTATTGTGGGCCTGTCAATAGCAATTTTAATTAATAATCACAGGTAAAGTAGTAAAATTGTTAATAAAGTCAGAAATACAGTGATTATGATGATGGTAAGGCTATGAAAAAATAATACAAGGCAAGCTTAGTAAAATAAGCATGCACAACGCTTATCTCATTGGCTCCAGTCAATGCATGCATTCAATAATCCACAGGTAACAAATTACAACACTTGTCACCATTTTCTACTGCCTATCTGATTGCTTCGCATCTCATTTTTCAAATAGTTTGATAAAAGTTGCAGAAAATATTCCACAGATTTTACATCTCAGTCTGGAGGCTTTGTAAGACCTTTAAACTAGCAAAATCTTCACTATTTTGGGTCCAAATAGAGTCAGTCCACCCAGTCAGACTCTACCATGACACTCGAAAAATGTATCGATTTTTCACTATCAAAGTCACTCCGGTCACTACTAGTCACACCACACACAGAAATATCATTCTGTTTATCAACACCTAAATCCTGAGCATGAAATATATATATATTTTTTTTTTAATCGACAAAACCATCATCACTATCACTGTCAAGGTCCGTCAGTACGATCACGAAACATCAGGAAAAAATCCATTCATAAATAGATTGAAAAAACATTGAAAAAAGAACAACCGAAGTTCGCGCCCATTGGCATTGGCAAACGTTGAACAAAAATGACCGGATGTTGTGTACTGAAAGTTTAAAGTTAGAAAAAAAGGTCAAGGTTGTATGACTAAGTTTCAATTTCGGTACCCATTTCGTAGCGGTTTGGAGCGAATCAGGAATTTTTGGCATGCGCGGTTTGACGCAGTGTAGGACGCTAAGGGTCAACAAGACATTATTTGACAACACTGCAGATAAGGGCTTCACCTGCAGCTATCTTTTTAGCACTTGGACTGGCGCAACAGTTCACGACGATATGAACGATATGATTGTATTCAACAACAACACAGCATGTTCCCCAAAAAGTGGACCATAGATTTTACTCAGCAACACAGCAGGTTCACAAAAAAGTGGACCATAGATTTTACTCAAGTCCGCTGCAAGCAAACTGAACCTCGTGTAGCCTTTTAGCAGTTGGATTTCCACACGATGCTCACATAATTGAATATTATATTTTACTCAAGAACACTAAAACCAAGCTAGTTGCCTTTTCCTGCAGCATCTTTTTTTGGGCAGTGGACCGCTTTCACAAAGAGGATGATTGTACTTTACTCCTTTACTCAACACTGCTGCAACCAAAGCTGCCTTTTCTGCATCTATCTTGTGGCAATCATATGGCCAATCGCTGAATAGAATAGAGATCTTACACACAAAAGTTTCCTCTTCTGTAGGTCCATCGCTGACTCTCCGCTACTAAACCTGTCTCTTTCACTTCGTGTTGTTTATAGGTGGAAGGGCTGCAACAGCAAACAAAAAAAACAACAAAAAACAGATATTCAAAACATTGCATTTGTTTATTGTATTCCGCAGAAATCAAAATACTTTTAAAATTTAGGTTCTTCAACCTTAGTTAGATCCAATATTGGCCTTGAGAAGCTCTTGAGCTGGAAAAACTCCATACAAGAACGATTAAATAAAAAAACAAAACAATGTCATTTTGCTGTAGTACGTGCTTGATGTCCCAAAGCACACATGTGTCAGAGGTTCATTATTGGCTACTATCTGCACTCTCACTGGTCTACTAGTTGTTTCTTATCATGCGAGTGTGCAACAAGGTAATAAACAAACAAAAACACACGACAGTGTTTCCCAAAACGCACATGTGTGCGTCAGAGACGCAGTAAAACTGAAAAAGGACGCATGAAAAAAAAAAGGTGTGTCACAAGGGACGCAACGTTGTTTTTTTTTACTGCCGCTATGTATCCTGCAACCTCTGAGCTATCGTGCGCCCGAGCCGAGTAAGCGCGGTGATCTTTCCTACCCACTGACCGCGCTGACACGCATGCGCAGCCTTTTTGTTTGATTCCGAAAAGCTGAAACATGTCGCTCGACACATGGCTATGAAAAACGATAACCCGCAGAAATGCGGAAGACGATGCAATCGTTGAATGTTGAATCATCATTTTCAGTTCTCCCTAGACTAGGCAATGATGATCTTGTCTGTAATACGCAGTTGAACAGATTTTTTTGTCTCTTTTTTTTTTCTTCTGGTCATCGACTTAGTCCCCTCTAACACTAACTGCTTTTACAGAGAGAATTTGTCAGTACATGCAGATTGATGTGTGTAAATTGTCGTATGACCATTTCATGTTTGTTCTATGGTCATTTTATGTGATTTTAAGGTTCCTCTAGTCAATGATGGATTCCTTTGTAACATTTATCAGAACAGTATTCCTTTTGTTGTGTTGCTTGTTTTATGGCTATTCATAATTTTCCATAAAGTTGCATTGAAAACTAAGCTTTGACTTTGAGGCGTATTTGTGTGTCCGTGATGTTGGTAATCAAAATCAAGGTAAATGTAGGAATTGTAAGGGGACTCTCAAATTTTGTAAGAGGGCTCTTGAAATTTTGCACCAGAGAGTCCCAAGGACTCTCTGAAAAAAAAGCTGTGGGAAACACTGCATGAAAACAATGGGAATGAGTGGTTCCATACCTTTCTCAGGCAGTTGTTCTGTCAAGTTATCAGCAATCTGCTGCTGGAGGCGATTGCATTCTGCCAGCAGGGGTACCAGTCGGAAAATGTCCACCAATACCCGGCTGCATGAATCAGCGTGTATGTGTGTTACCACGGCAACCAGAAGGTCCAGGTAAAAGGAGTTTAGCTTCTGGATCTCCTTGACATCTCTCAGATCTGAATGTTGGTCTGCAGCACAAAAAACAAAGGGACCACTGAACAACCAAAAGATCATCATCATCATCATCATCATCATCATCATCATCAAGCAATCACCATCATCATAAAAATACTATTATCAAAATGTGACTGATTTCGTTAATAAGTTAAACAATGGAAAATGTGTTGTCCAAAAGGTCATGTGACGACTGAACATTTAAACAACAATCTTTTCTCAAACTTTATGTATGAATAAAATGCACTGCTGTGAGTAAAAGAGAACTGTATAATAACTATACAGATTTTGCTAGCTTTGTCACAGTCAACGGAAATTTGAGAATACGGCAAAGAGAATGCACGCATACATAATAATAATAATAATAATAATAATAATAATAATAGTTATAATAATAACAATATCATTTGTATAGTGTGCAAACCAGACTCTTGGTCTGCTCTCGGCGCACATGCACTCTTAGTCATGATCAAACTTTCAGCTATCAGAAGCATACAACACAACTTGCACACACATACACACCACATGGTTCTTTAGAAAATTAGGAAATAAGAGTAAATAGCGGGGAAACAATTACATGGAGCTGCAGTGGAAAACAAGAAAAGATCATAAAGCAGAAGCCGTAAAATAAATAAACGCTTATGTATAAGAGCAAATATATACCCACAAAAACTGCAATTAGTGCCATCAGCACATACATCTGTACTGCAATTTGTGCAGATGAGTAGTACATACATGTGGAAGGAAGCACTGCAACTTCTGTTCAACTCCAACACAGCAAGAAAAAGACTTCAGCGGATTCAGTGAACAGACCGATGACTACACTGAATAAAATGTGATCTGAACTTTATTTTTGTTGCATATATTTGCGGCTTATAAACCAGTGTGACTTATTTGCGAAAAAAGTACAGATTTTAAAACTTTAGTGGGTGCTGCTTATATACAGGTCGTTTCAATAGACCAAAATCCCCTTCCTCCATCGATCAGGAATGCTCAGTTGTCTGGGGCACTGAACAGTCCACATCCAGCAATAAGTTGGTGCCTTGGGTGGCGTGAGTTATATCCTGGTTTGTGCTAGTGCCTTGAGAAGCTCCTTGGGCAGATACAGCACAATACAAGAACAATTCAATTGCACAAATAAAAAAAAACGAAAACCAAGAGAAGAATTTTACAACACATAACATTCCCAACTAGACTCACCATGTCCTGGGGCGGTCAGCTGAATGCAGCAAATGATGGCCACCTCTAAATCGGACAGCCTCAGCGTGTTGAACTGGTGGCCGAAGTGGTGAATGAGGTCCGTGTTTTCCTTGCCGATGATCTGCTCCATCTGCCACCGGCGGTAGAAGACGTTGTCAGACACGTACAAGTAGGACTCGCCGTCCACAAGATACTCCCCGTTGGTCAGCTGTTTCAAGACAATGCATTATATGCCACATGACCCTTTCAGCTGGTTGGTGTGGCCAACAACACAGTACGGGTGATTTGGTTCTGGGAAAAATCAGCTAACAAATACATTTAGTCACAGGGAAACGCTCAGTGGCAACAGGCAGGTTTCCACTGAACAGACGACCCTGACTCAAGTTGAGTATCAGAGATCTATCAAGCACAGGCTGTGTGCAGGCTTATGCCCTCAACAGCCTCTGACACTCCGACTAAGGTTAGCGTTACTTTCAGAGCCGACTGCCTGTGTAACCTTAGTCATTGTCAGATTACAGCAAAAGGTGTGTTAACTCAGCCTAGAAGCGTCTTTACATTTCTTTGCTTGTACCGACAGGGTCAGATTTAACTTCAGCCTGGACGGACTAAGGAACAGAGGTGTCAAGCTTACCATCCAGATGTCATAGTACGCTCGCTTCAACAAAATTCGCTGATCATCCTGGTCCAGGGTTCTGAAGCCAGGGGCAATTTGGCAAAATCCTGAAATGAAAACAAGCAACAACCATCATCGTCATCATCGTGTTTTTCTTGGACCTTTTGTTCAATTCTAAGATAAGGTGTTACTGACCCCTTTTTTTTACAGAGAAAGCTTTTTGAAGGTATGGCCCTCATCTCATTCACCTCCCTTCTCACTGGTTTACCTACCCCAACTTTTAAAAGTGCTTGGCACTTTCAGGGTGATTATTGTGAGATGCTCTGTTTCTCTACATGTTGGAATAATAATAATAATAATAATAATAATAATAATAATAATAATAATAATAATAATAATAATAATATGTACTACTACTAGTACTACTACTACTACTACTAATAATAAATAAATAAAATAATAATAAATAACAATAACAGCATAAATATGAGGGCTGTGCAATAAGTTTCCAGATCGCAGTACACATATTAGGTTCAGATGATCTGAGAAGAGAAATATGAATTGTAATCTTTTTGAGCATTGTCCAATTATTTCAACTCACCCTATCAGCAGCTCAGATGATATGCTCTGACGATAAGCATGGAACTCAGTGGATGTCACTGAAAGGCGGTGATTTTCTATGACTACAAAAGTGGTTTAAGCAGCAGCAGAGCACTGAGCGGGGGTGTGCTGCCTTTGGCGAATATGCAGCACCTTCAAGAACCACCAAATTTGAGTGGTGTGCTGAATTCCTGGATGGCAGGCGGTCCTTGGTTGATGAGGCAGTGTGACCGACCTGTGGAGGCCACCAAAGATGAAAATATTGCAACTGTGCTGTGCATGCAATGGTGGAGGATAATGCAGGGGTGGCTGTGGACACTTGGAGAAACCATCAGGATCTCAGCGGGATCCATCCTGCATGAGAAGCTCGGCCTGAGAAAGGTTTGCGCACGTTGGGTACTCCTTTGGTTCAGTGAGGATCGGAAAGTCACTCGAGTGACTTGGTGCTGCACCATGCTTGCCAGGTTAGATGGTGGACGTTCCAATGGTGTTAGGGAGTGGTGACGAGTCCTGGATCTACAGTTTTGACCCAGAGACCAAGCAACAATTGCCTCATTGGACGCCCATTGGTGGGTGCCGCCTCAGAAATTCCGGCGCGAACAGAGTGTGGCCAAGCAGACCACAGCTTTGTTAGTGACCAAGACTGGTCATGTAGCCACTGTACCACTTGTACAGCAACATACAGTAACCAGACCGGAGACTAGTATACCACCCACTGTCTGCTGCAAGTGCTGGAAGGCATAGCCAGGCGTCATCCGAAGACTGGAGCACAAGAGACCTTGCTGCACCATAGCAATGCACTTGCACACAGGTCCCATGTTGTGGTAGATTTTCTGGCTTGAGAATGCATCCAGGAGGTTGGTCATCCACTCTACAGTCCTGATTTGGCTCCGTGTGACTTTTTTTGTGATCCAGAAGCTGCGATGGAGGCCTTTATTGAGCTGCTTGAAGGGTTACCCACTTCGGTGTGGTGTAGCTGCTTCTCCAAATGATTTAAGGTCATGGAACTAGGCATAAACATTCGTGGATAATTCTTTGAGAAAATGTAATGATAATTTTGTTTTTAAAATGAAAACTTTTTATGCATCCAGAAACTTACTGCACAGCTATATGCTATTCAACTAATGACTTACTAAGAATCTGTTGGTTAATCCACTGAATGCTTCCAATAATTTGCTTGTACATTTCTTCTATGTCCAGCAAAGTTGGGGGAACATCCGCTGTAGGGTCCTCTCGCTGAAAATTGGGTGCCAGAATTTTAAAAAGAAATAAATCAAATGTATACCAAAGTTAAAGGCAAGTAAAGCAAAATAGTCAACCTCTCTATGATTAATTTGATTCATTAACTCATTCACGGCTGAAACAGCCTTGTGTAAAAGTGAACTCTGCCAGCAGCAGCAAGCTATTTTTAATCACGCAAGGCCACCGCCTTGCTCAAAGCAAGCGCGCTCTCTTTTTGCTCGCCGAGCAAAGAGAATGTGTCTTGCTCATGCTCTGTAATTGTACGCTCAAAAAGTTATCATTTTATGTAGAATATAATATCCTAGTTATTGTGGTAATCTTTTGTATTTAGTTACATATCTAAGCTTTGTGTTACCGCAAACTAGAACTACGAAGAGGACATAGTTTGTGTTATATTTAATTAGATTTGACCGTTTGTAGCTATCCTTCCTGCGCTACATGTATGAGCTGACTTGAATTGGACCGATTTTCTAGTGTGTATACATGTTGTAATTACACGTTCTGATCATTTAAATCCAACTGACAATGTTCACCACTTGAAGTCACTTAATACAAAGTTTGAACTTTCAGGTGATGTGGTCGATATTTTATGAATAACGTCTTGTGTTTGGTTGCTGGCCTCTGTAATTACAGCGAATTAACGAAACACACGTGCTAATACTGGCCACAGGCACATCATTGTTGCAGATCTTCACTGCGTGCAGTCAAGCCTGGAATGTTACCGCACTTCGTTACCGCTTGTATGCTTTGATTGTCTTTATTGTGTTCTGTTTGTTTTGTTGTGTTTTTTTCTTTCTTTCTATTCTTTACTTGTTATGCCTCATTTGTTTTTAACTTTGTTTTGTGAAGTCATTTAAAACTTAACTTTATTTACCCTTTGCTTGTGTGTTTACATTCAGTTTATATGAGTGTACTGTGTGTGTATCAGTTGTGTGTGTGTGTGTCACGTGTGTAGTGTCTCTCTCTCTCTCTCTCTCTCTCTCTCTCTCTCTCTCTCTCTCTCTCTCTCTCTCTCTCGTTCTCTCTTTCTTTATAAAGTGAATGTATGTCTCCATTTTAAAAATATCCGAACTGTTGCTTTGCTATCTTGAAAATTGTTGTACTTTGAAATTTGTGTTTTTTCCTTGTAAATTGTAGTATTTGGGCATGTTTTGTTAAAAAAAAAAAGATTTTATTTGCATTGCCTCATCAGCTCATGTCTTGTAAATTGTGCTGTTTTGGATGAAGTTTTACATATATTTTCATTTGTTTGTGCTGTCTCGTGTATAGTAAATAGTGGATGAGTTTTTAAAATACATTAAGTTTCAGCAGTAATTTTTGTCAGGCATGAAATACTTATGTAGCGAGCAAAAGTAATTTCTAATAGTGTACTGTCATGTATTTCTAAAATGTACATCATAAGAGAGGACAGTTCGTTAAGGTCTGGCTAGCTTGCAGCAATGGGCTTGGCTTAAATAATTATACGATCCACAAACTACCAAAGGCAAGTGCCAGTTGAATAGGCTAGCCGCTACGCGATGCCCAGCCAGCGTCTGGCTTTGGCTGTTCAGCCAGTGATAAGGGACGGCACAAGGGTTATTTTTATCAATAGCCTGACTGTCCCGCTTATGAACAGGCGTGCATTCTATCCCAAGCATGGAAACATCTGTGCAGCGTAGCCTAGTCATAACTGACCAAGCACTTATTTATCCATATGGCGAGGGTGATGCTGTTGAACGCGTCCTTATCCCGTTCTAATCTGCATACAGTTGACTTTAAAGTGCTGAACCCATTCTCCGATTTCCAGCGAACAATAAACAACACATGCGGTTCCCTCACCATGCTTCAATTTAAATAACATGTTCTCAAATATCTTCGAAAATGGCGAGTCAGAAACAGTTCTACTCTGCCAGAAAAGGTGCTAAGCTGGTTATGAACTATGATAGTAACAATTCCAATGATCCCAACGAATCATTCCAGAAAAAACATCCAAATTTGATTGAAAACATTTCAGTAGTTCCAAAGTTATAGAGCTTTTTTGGGCAGTACCCATGAAACATAGGAAAAGGCTTCTGGACAGCTGGGCCAGAGGTAAAGTGACTGCACAGCTGGGATAGAATGAGTTGAAAGCAAAAGATTCTTTCCTCTCTTAAGATCAACCCTTTCAATTCTGGAGAACAATAGGAACTTGTTGATAAAACGATTTTGAATATTGTGCATGTACAGTCCTTTCTGGTCAGTGAGAAAAGTTGTGAAAAAGAGAGCCCGCTCTCTATGTAATAACGCTACAATTTTAGAAATAAAGCAAAAGGGAAATAATATAACTTATTATAAGATCAGAGAAAGCAGCATAAAGAGGCAAATAATGCAGAGTGTTTTAGAGCAACCGCTCATCACAAATAATTGTGTTGTCTCAATTTCCATTAATTAGAATGACTTGTACGTATGTTGTACTGAGAATTTATACAGACAGCGCCTTCGCAGTTCACTTAAACACAGTATTCAGTGTGATAATGAAATAAAATCATATTTGCATGTACATACCTTAATTTTGACATATTTGTCTCGCATAGCTCGCCGCCTGGCCATATCAAAGATCCCCCCCATGTTCTTGTCCAGCACCTCCACCGCCTCCCTCATCATGGGATCGTCCAAGTATGAGGCCGGGCTGGACACGCAGGAGCGCTCACTACTGCCTGAAGCAGGAGACTGGACATCTGAGGTGGCCTCGTGCACATCACGGAACTGATCTTGTAAGAGGCACTGGATGTCCAGACTGCAGGACTCTGTCAGCGACAAGTCCGGCACTGGCACGGTGTCTGGATGGATGCTGACAAGCCTGTCATCGGTAAGGAGAGAGCCTAACATGGACATGCTGCTGGCTGACGCGCTGCATACGGAGCCCACCGGCGATGCCTGTCCGCTGCTGATGTTGCTGACCTCGCTCCGAGATGATGATGACAGCGTAGGGGTGACGGAGTAGGCGTCGCTCAGCCGGCTGCCCTCAGATGTGAAGGCTAGAAGGTCTTCCTGGCTCAGGAAGCTGCCGCTGTTGGTGACCAGGGACTGGCTGGGGGTAGAGGGTTTGGCTGAGAAGTTGCCAGACTGGGTAAGGAGGGACTGGTGGTGCTTGGTATGGTGGTGATGGGAGGTTGTGGCGCAGGCCAGAGAGATAGGGGAAGAGGACAGGTGGGGAGTGGTCCGACTCCCCAAGGACGGAACGGCTGGAGAAAACTGGACCCCGCTGCCGTCCCCACCTGTCCCTAGGTTCCAAGCTTGCGAGACGGCCACCGGCTGATGTTCTAGCCCTGCCCGCTGGAACGAAAACTGCGCAAAAGCTAGGCCGTTGGGGACAGCTTCACTGTCGACAAAAGTATTTGACAATGAACCATTCTCTGGTTGAGCAAACAGGAAGGACTCGGCATTCTTTTGCACACAGCTTGAAGCTGAGGCACTACCGTTTGAGTGTACTCTACCACCAGCGATGTTAGAGGCTACTGAGGTTTCTTTGAAGTCTGTTGGATGGAGTGAGATAGATGAGGAGTCGTTATGACTAGAGATCGTACAAGGAATGTCATCAAAGCTGCTGTTGGCCACAGCCTGAAGAAGTTCCAAGTTGGAGAGCAGGACATCTTGCGTACAAGAGCTAGTGACAAACAAGATATATGTGTAAATTAAGCAGTAATTAATCTGAAGCATACTGAGTCCGGATACAACGAGAGAAGTAACTAATACGGCACAAAGGTAACATTACATGCAATTAAGCAACCTTAAAGCAAAAAGATTTTTCGAACTTCAACCCAAGATTCAACTTTAAGAATTAAAGTGTTATTGAGAGAGCGTACCAACAGTTGATAACTGTCTACATTACTCTGTTGAACTGACAAAAAAAAAAACTGACCATGAAATGCTGTAGCAATAAAGTTTTAAAACCAAAAATTAAAATAAAATAAAAACAATCAAAAACGGACCTAGCCAGTTTTTTGATGAGTTTCTCCCTGTTGGAGCCATTGTCGTTGTTCATGATCTGCTGCACCAGCACTCTCAGCACACTCTTGCTCAGCTTGCTAGCACCATTGCTCAATCGCTGCAAGGGCGTGCTGCTTCTGGATCCCCCCTCACTCTCGCTGCTGACACTGCTGCTACGGTCATGTAACGCAGTGGTGAGGTGGGTATGTGTGGACTGACCGTCCGAACTGATGGTTCTGCCCCAGTCCATCATAACACCACCACTATTTCCCGGCCTTGCCATGTGAGAGGAGGTCATGGCAACATTGCCCTGACCAGTTGGACTGTGGAAAGATGAACCGCACGCACTGGGGGCAATTTCTCTGCTGCTTGCGTCGACACTCTGACACTCTCCCATCATTCTCCTGTCTGCAGTCTGTAGATTACTCCCAGCACTTGTCGCGTTAGAGCCAGTGAACCAGGATGAGTAACCATTCTCTGCGCGCTGATAGCTGTCCAAAGGAATGGCGCCGGCTGGATTATTTTGAGAAAGGAATGAATTTGAATGGTCACCTACAAACCCGCTGTTACCCGCTGCGGTACTTATCGTGGGAACAAACCCGCCGCTACTGCCAGCAGGTCCATGAGACATAAATATAGACGCGTCGCTTGTAGCCACACCATTCTGACCTTGAGCGATGAAATGACTGGCGCTGCTGTTGCTGCTGCCTGATGCAGAACTGTTCACTCTGTTGTCCAAGGGCTGACAGATTTCAAATCTTTTCACACCAGACTGGTTGTGGACATAAGAGCTGTTCTGATGGACTAAATGAGGATTACAGGGCCCGGTGCCTGGGTAGGCAGTCTGCAGTGGTGGCTGAGGTAATGAGGGGGGTGGCATGGGATCCACACTCGCGTTAGCACAGGGCTGTGAGGGTTGCGCCTGAGACAGGAGCTCATGGCTGAACATGTTTGCTTGGGCAGAAGCAGCAGAGTTGCAGCAGTAGCTTTTCTCTTGGAATTGTGGGTCTAGGACCTCCATTTTGATCTTCATCTCTCCTTCAGGCCCCAAGCTGTAGCCCATGGGCACACCAGCTGCAGGAGCATTTGCCTGGCTGCTGGCTACATGCTGAACAGCCATCTTGTACGGGGAGCAGTCTGGCATGTCAGGGTCGAAGGAGGCACTCTTCTCGAGGTTTCTCTTCAGGCTGGAAGTCTTGGAGTTGCCCAGGGGCGGAGGCTTGCTGCTAGTTGAATTTGCCTTACTGCTGCTGGCAGCTCTAGCAGAGCCGGGTAGAGCGGGAGGCAAAAAGTCATCCTCGCCCTCCTGGTTTGACGATGCTGCCTCTTCCAAAGCCCTCTCCTTCTCGATCTTAGGAATGCGTCCCATTTTCACAGCTGCAAGCAAAACATATCCAGACAGTGTTTAAAATCCTGTTTGATTAGATTACACAGCATAATTTTCAGCACATTTCTTTTTCTGTTCCTTCTTCTTCCTCCTTCAGCGAGGGAGAGAGATGGGCATCACCCTCATTACACTGGCCAAAGATAAGCATGATCTCCAACATCACGCTCCCCTATGGCCACAAGGCTATAAGACTACCTTTACCGTTTTTTTTTGTTTTTTTGTTTGTTCATATTTATCATTTTTTCAATTTAAAAAAAAAAGTTAAATGGATCTTTGTGCTGCTGCAGAATATCTTCATCTTTACACTACAGTTGTTCTGTCCTAAACATTATTAAAGGTTGGCATCTATAGGGTGACATTTAAACACCAGTGGTTCTTCTTTCACACTATAAAAGTAAAAGAATAAATTATAGATTATTCTAGAACAAAATAACCAGGTACCGACCCCCTTCACCCGTGCCTTAACCTCTCCAAGCAAAAATCACCGTAACCCTAAAGGTTAGCAATTAACAAATGCAGCCTCACCCTCTACTGCCATGCCCTGCTCCAGGCATTTCTTGAAACGGCAGGACTTGCACCTATTGCGATTCTCTGGGCTGATGGTGCACTTCCCTCCAAAGTAGCAGCGGTATTTCTCCCCTTTTGGAATGCTACGCTTGTAGAAACCCTATCAACAATACAATACAATACAGTTCAGCTTTATTCATCTCAAAGTACTGAGCAAAGGCGAGCAAACAAATTGCAACACAATTCTTACGCTACCCAAAACAGCTTTATTCACCTCAAATTGAGCGAATGTGAGGAAACACAATTCTAACACATAGTCATACGCACACAATTTGTTGCTTGAATGTTCAGCTTCTGCTGGTTTTGTCATTAGTTCTGCAGGTCTGACAAGTATGCAAACAGTCATAAGAATCCTCATTGCAAATCCATGAAGGGAGAAGGAACAATGAGGAATATGGGAACCTGTAAGTCTAGCTTTGTTTCCTCTTCTGCTGCCAGTGGCTACACTCACTTGAAATGATTCTACCAGTTGTAGGGCTAACCCTGGTATCACTGTGTAACATATATGCGTTAATGACAAAAATGGCGCTCTGTTCGATTATTTGCTTCAGGTGGCTTGAATTTGATCCTGCATCGACAAGTGCCCTAAGCAGCCTTTGGGCTGGAAAAGCACTATATAAAAACAATGAAATAATAAATATATATTTTTTTAAACAAATATGTAATTGTTTTGAAAATTTTAAAATCCCTATTCATGGTTCTTTTATTTAAAAACATATAAATAAATAAAATAGCGCGGTTCACTTCACTTTTCAGGTATTGCCTAACTAAGAGAAATTTGAATGCGATAAAAATGACCAAATGAATTGGACAGTGTGGCTTTTGTCATGACATCCAGCTTAAAGGTCAACTTAGGCATCCAACACGAGCAGAAAACATGAAGAGCAATGTAATCACAGCCTGAAAAGTTAGTCAACAACGGCAGGGTTACTCAATACCGTTTTGTCAATACTGCTAATTAGTATGCATTATATCACTACTAGCCAATTTGCCTCCTATTGTAGCCTGTGGCTTTCTGAGAAACATCATGAGTGTGTACATAGTGAGGGTACGCATGAGAGAACCGAAACACTGGAACGAAAGAGTGGAACGTTTGTAATGACATTGATTTTGTGCTATTCTTGTGATCAATAGGAGATAATCCTGCAAGCTTGCAAGAATCATGGTACCCAAATTGCAGACAGGCTTCCGAGACTTCCGGTTTCGGGCACTGAAAAGCGTGTGTTATCAATGCATTTTTCAAGTTTTACAACATGGTAAAACACTGTAGTTTGGGCACTTGCAATGCTTATAGCAGAAATCCTGACCGAAACCCCTGTGTCAACTTTTAATTTTAATTGAACTAGCCAAAATTAAAAAAATCAAAAATCGCATGCAAAGCGTAACCTATAATTATTTTAAGCGCATTTTTCTCGGAGGAGGAAAGTTTTGGGGACTGAAACATAGCGGGGCATTCCTCGACGGAGGAAGAAAAAGCCTGGAAAAATGTGCTAGAAGGTTCCACTTTAGGCCTGAAAGCGACCTATCCTCACATGATGAGACTTTGTCGACCTAAAAACTACCAATTTGCTGTATTGAGTCACCTAACACCGTGAGGGAAGGTTTTCCTAAGACGGGTCATAATTGATAATTATCTTGAAATTGTTTTTTTTTGCGAAGTATTTTGTGACTGTTTGAACATTGAACCATATAAAGAGTAGGGTTTATTATTATGTGAAATTTGAAACTCTACACCGTGTGAAAGGCCATTTCATTTGCAGAGTCGATCTCCTTCTTTCCTATTGGTAATAAACCTAGTGCTAAAGTTACAGTACTGTTACAGTAACTTGTATGCTTTAAAAAATTAATTAGAAATCCAAATTTTATTGCATTCAATTTTTTTTTAACAGTTTTACATTTCTAATGAATAGCCAAAAACAGTTAGAATTTTAACATTTTAGAGAGACAGGGTTAAACATAAAAATCTAAAGTACTTTAATTTCTGATGACCATACCTATCAGACTATATACAAGAAATTTAAAAAAAAAAATTAAAAAAAGAAGTGTCTCGTGCTACATGGAGAAAAGGATTTGGTAACGTTACATTGCGGTCAGTCAGTTTGTCGACAATGATGTTGTGTCTGTCTTCAAAAAATCCATCGTGATCAAACTCTGGGCTAATTTATCTTGCAATCTCGCACAGTTCTGCTAGTTCAGCCTTTCTCTGACACAACCACACCATCTCTCAAAAATGCTTGAAACTCAGACACTCTACGTAAGGAGTTCGACATGTTTTAGTGCGTTTCAGCAAAAATAACTCCTAAAGTTAGTGCGAGACAAGTTGCTTCTTAATTAGGGAATAAGTCTATTGGATAATTTATATCCTTAGGGTTTTTATTTTCTTGAAGACGATTCCATAGGATAGTGCCCATATCCTTATATTAGGTGCCATTGTTCATTCCTCTTCTTGTTCGTTTCTTATTTAATAATAATCATAATTATTATATATAATTATTATTGTACATATGTATATTATGTATCTTTTGTCCAGTTTTGTCTGTCTTGTCTTCCCATTCCCCCAACCCCTTGCGCGCCTTGATCCTTAGGCTAAGGCGCCTTACAAATGACGAACATTATTATTATTATTATCTTACAATTATAATTATTACAATTGTTATTATTATAATTATTATTATATAAAACCATTAATGCATTATTATAATAATTCTTATTACAATTGTTGTAATTATTACTTCTGTTGATGGTTTCTTAAAAATAAAAATATTTTTTTTCTTTTTGTTATTATTACCATTATTGCAATTATTATTATTATTATTATTATTATTATTATTATTATTATTATTATTATTATTATTATTATTATTATTATCATAATTATCATTATTATTAATATTATTATTCAGCCTGCCAAATGTTCAAAACGCATACCTTGCATCCCTCGCAAGTAGCAACGCCATAGTGAATGCCCGTGGCCTTGTCGTTGCAGATACGACACTGGCCGAAGGGGAAAGGGATCGCTCCGTGAGGCATGATAAAGCCGTGTGGAGTCACAGTCACACTCACAGAGACACAGCTGAGCACATTGGCTCACTCAGTTACTCAGCATGAGTATGGGTCGACTGATCACAGTGATGCTCTGCTGTTCTGAGCTTCTCAGAACTCTGAAAAACCATGATGAATTTCGCCATGAAATTTGCAAAAAAATCAGTGAACTGGATGACTCCAGCTGTGAGGAAGAAAACAATCTATATAACAATTATAAGAAACACCACCCCCCAAAAAAAGTAATTGAATGACATTTAAGGAGGAACATATTATAAAAATATTAAATTAGCACACACACACACAAATAACGCTCATTGAATGACTATGAGGATAAAGAAAATAAATTATATAATACAAAATTACTTTAGAAAAAAACACAACTATAACAGAAAAAATAAAGCATCAAACAGTAAGTCTACACATAAAACAAACACATGAAGAGAATCACATGAAAAGCATATGACCTGTTTTTAGATCACCATAAAGGCATAAGGAATAACAAGACAAGTCAAGAAATTTGCATTCACAAAAAGAGAAGTGAACATTTGACGTGTTGTTTAACACTAATAACAGGAGAAAAAAAAAACAAAAAACAAACAAAAAACAAAACCAAAACATTGGTAACATACAATAGTACTCAAGCACACTGCACATGATTAACCCAAAATATATAATATGAAACACCAAGCTGAACAAATCATAGCTGAAGAACAAGCAGGATTCAGGGCAGGGCGAAGTACCACTGAACAGATTTTCAACCTCAGAATAATCTACGAGAAATACCTACAGCACCAACAACATCAATATCAAGTGTTTGTAGACTTCAAGAAAGTGTTTGACCGAGCCTAGCATGAAGCTCTGTGGGCAGTCATGAGAGTGCACAACATCAGCCCTAAAATTATTGACGTCATCAAAAGCCTGTATGACAATGCCTACCAGTGCAGTCCTCCACAACAGTGCCATCGGGAAATGGTTCAGAACAACAATCGTTGTGTGTCAAGGATGTCTACTCTCTGAAACACTCTTCAACATCTTCCTAGAGCGCATCATGTCAGATGCCCTTGCAGATCACAAAGGTACAGTCAGCATAAAGGGTAGAGCAATCTCCAAAATCCGTTTTGCGGATGACATTGACGGATTGGCTGGAAAGAAATAAGAACTTGAACAGCTGGTACAAAGGCATGAAACCACATCTAGAGCCTATGGAATGAAAATAAGTGCAGAGAAGACCAAAATGATGACCAACAACACCAAAGGCATCAACATGGACATCAAAGTCCAAGGCCAATCACTCAAAACAGTGCACAGCTTAAAATATTTAGGAGCCATTGTATCAGACAATGGGTCCTGACAGGAAGTCCTCTCCAGATGCACAAACAACTGCTGCCCTGACAAGGTTGAAGCCCATTTGGAATGATTGGACCATCAGTCTACATTCCAAGGTAAGGCTGCTGCTTGTCATCTCCATCTTCATATATAATACGCTTGCGAAACATGGACCCTCACAGCAGATTTATAACGAAGAATACAAAGCATGGAGATGAGGTGTTACAGAAGACTTCTGGGCATGTCCTATACCCAGCAAACCACCAACAATGAAGTCCGACTGATTGATTGATTGATTGATTTATTGTTGCTTTAGGTCCAGCGGACTCTTCCGAGCCAAATCAGGACCGGACAACCCCCGATCCGCATAAAAGATCTGCCGAAACAACCCTAGTGGGAAAATTGAATGCCCTCCACCGGCCAGTCACTTTACAATAAAGACATCCCACGCGGGGGACGGCTGAGGGTTGACCTCAACTACGCGAACACCCCGGTTACAAAAACAAAATAGAATACAACCATCATTATAAATCATCAACAAAACACATACATATAAAATGCCTATAGTGCGAAATAATACAATCATAGGAAGCCCTAGTGACCACCCGGCAGAAAGCGTCCAACACTCCCAAGCTGATCCAACAGACCTCATACACAAACAAGGAGTCTTGTCCAGGAAGAGTTTTCAAGAAAAAAGGTAGGTCATTGATCTAGCGAAGAAGAAGATAGTATAGCAGAGTGAAGGACAGAGCAGGAATGGGAAAGAGTAAATGAGGAAGACAGCGACAGTGGGAATTTAAAGCACTAAATTTCCATAAAGTGGGGATACTATTTATACTGAAAACCCCCGGCACTCCAACGGGGGTACTGTTGCCGCAGTGAATCTGTCTTGCCTATAAAGGAAAGACAGGTTTTCAACTGTGGCTTTCACTTTTCCCTTTATAGGTTTGAACAATCTACAGTGGCAAGATTGCTCATGACCCCAAGGGGTAATGAAGTCCGACAGACCATCACACAAGCCATTGGACAATACGATGACATGCTCACAGAGGTGAAGAAACAGAAACATCACAATTTGCATGCAACATGAAACACACAGCCCACAATATGTATAAAAATACAGTTTCCATTTGCAATTACATAATTTACAATGGCTATAAAATTTGCATAATAATTAATATATTTAATACATAAAATGGAATATATTACAATTTACATATCCTACTTCCCACTCAAAAGTCGACTCATTCTTGATTCCATCAACCCAAAACTGATAACTTGAGGTGACCTTGGAGGGGATGCAAGCCAAGTCAAAGTAGCAGTTGTTCAGACAGCATATCAAAGGCCAGGGCCACACAAAGTAGATTAACCCTGGTGGCCTCCTATCTATTTAGCCTCCGCCCACTAAGATGAGGCCAACTTTGGTATCATTCATAATTCATTACACAAATTACATTACATTACATTATTATTGCTTTAGGTCCAGCGGACTCTTCCGAGCCAAATCAGGACCGGACAACCCCCGATCTGCATAAAAAATCTGCTGAAACAACCCTAGTGATAAAACCGAAAGCTCTCCACCAGCCAGTCACTTTACAATAAAGACATCCCACGCAGGGGACGGCTGAGGCTTCACCCCAACTTATCGAACCCCCGTTTACAAAAACAAAATAGAATACAAACATCATTATAAATTATCAACAAAACACATACATATAAAATGCCTACATTGCTAAATAATAACATCATAGGAAGTCCTAGTGACCACCTGGCAGAAAGCGTCCAATATTCCCAAGCTGATCCAACAGACCTCATGTACACAAATAAGGAGTCTTATCCCGGAAGAGTTTTCAAGAAAAAAGGTAGCTAGGAGACTGGGCTAGCGAAGAAGACGATAGTATAGCAGATTGATAGAACAGAGCAGGGATGAGAAAGAGCAAATGAGAAAGACAGCAACAGTGGGAATTTAAAGCACTAAATTTCCAGAAAGTTGGGATACTATTTATACTGAAACCCCCGACACCCCAACGGAGGTATTCATGACACAAAAAGGTGAGCTAGTCTTGCAGGGTCTTATGATAGTTATCCTTTCTTTCTCTCTGTTATGATGAAAGAGTGAAGGGGAAAGGCGGATCAGGTGACTGTCATTGTGTCAAAGAGACCACTTGACGAAAGAGTGGAAATAAATCTATAATATACTTACTAATTACTATTGGTAGGTTAGGCCTCAAACAGTCATATCATAAGGCTGACTTAGAAGTTGGTCTCCTCAGGCTCACATCTGTGGGTCAGGGATAAAAATAAAATAAATAAATAAATAAAATAAAATAAAATATGCCACCCACAAAATATTTTCATTGTAACAATCTACAGAGCAGTGTGCCTGATCATAGATCAGGCAATTGCACTATATAATCAGCTGTATTATTATTATTATTATTTATTATTATTATTATTATGATACTATAAAAGTGGAGCTTAAAGCAATGACGTGTAAAGTGGTTTTTGTACGTGTTGTACAAGTGTCAATGGGAAGGAGTCTGCGTTGATCTTTCAATAGTTTCGACTATGATACTGCATTCAAAATATTATATACTGTATTAAAATGCATGGCATTATATCTATAAAAAGGAACTTGCAAAGGAAAAAAGAAATATGGACGATGAGTGTACATTCAACCATGTAAAAAGGGCTAGGCACAAAAAAGCAGAGGTCTGCTGAGAAACACTAATTACAGGTTAGGAAAAGCAAGAATGATACTGATTGATAGGGTATGTTCACCACTAGCATGCATAAATAGCAATGTCAGCAAGGGACTATTCGAATGTATCTTGCTGGCTGGGTCAAGATAGCTACAATCACACTTTGTTCAATTTGTTTATTCTTGTGCAATTTCAGAAGATTTTAATTTGAGCCTCCATGCAAACATTATTTTACACATTCACTAAATTTTCAATCACTGCATGCCGTTTGATCAGATTTGTCTACTAGTTCTGTAAATAAATAAAATTTGTGTTTAACAATCTGCACATAGACTGCTGCCATATAAGATTTGCAATCACGAGTGAAGACTGGCATGTTGGTTTACTTTCTTAATGTTTGCAGGTCGTGATTGGTTGTTGTCTAAATTATAATTTATCAAATCCTCACTTTCTTCACAGGTCTGCGAGAATCATATGCTCCTCTCTCAAAGAATCTGATGCACACCAACATGCATGATGAAGCAGTGAAAGGCAAGTACAGGTTAGGTTGAGAAGAAATAGTTGCATATTTCTGCCGGAATGTGCAAACATAACATACACAGAAAGGTTCACACATTTAAACTTGCCAACGATTAACTTAAGGGAAGAAGGTTGAGAGGTGATTTAATTCAGTTGTAAACACGAAATATTTCATGAGATAGGCCAAGTTAATTTCCAACATAGTATATGTTTCAGATAAATAACAAGCAGACTAGAAATTCAGCAGGGTAAATTGTTGGTAGCAGACCAAATATTCAAAAGTTTTCTTATGCAAACAGAGTCGTGAAAAATTGAAATGATCTCCCACATAACATAAAATGTGCAGAGAATGTTTACGCTTTTAAAAACTTTCTGGACAACAATCCTAAAATGTATCTAGCTGTATAAAGAATATAACGATTAAGTGTCATTTTAATTTTTTTTAAATGCACTAGTGTGACCCCTACATGTGCACGTGTAAAAATAAAGAGGCGTGGAATAGGTCGTAAGGCCTAAAATTAAGCCTCTATTATACTACTAGTACTACTACTACTATATGAATATCATACAAAATGAAGGCTTTAGTGGCATCACTCTTTAACCTACTTCACAGTTCCATAAGGGACAAAATAATTTTAAAAATTTTTTAAAAAATAAAATTTTAAATAGCAGATTGGTTTAAACTTACGGAATGGAATTTCATGACAAATTTTGATGTTTTAATTAACACAACAAGGCCTTAACATGCAGTGTCTAATACAACAACATATAAATAAAAAAAATAAATAAACATCTCAAATATATATATATCAAACTGATATAATAATTATTACTAAGCAAATGAGGAGTTGTGGCCTTGGGCTTGAGTCTGTCAACAAAGCTATCCTTGAGAATGAGATCAAGACTGCCAACGACCGAATGAGAAATATCCTATTCCCATTCAGTAAGGTCAATAGATCCCAGAGGTGTGTGGGTGTGTGTGTGGGTGTGTGTGTGTAGACCGTCTGAACGAAATACGTTACTTCACTTATTTGATTAGAAATAGAACCAGTAGTTTGGCTCTTTTTCAGTCACGGGTCAAACCCCAACGTAACGTTATGGTCACTATGTCCAAGAGGTACCCTTAAATCGTTTCAAGAAAATAATGTTTCTGGTCACAGCACACTTAATGCCTCTGGTCATAGCACAGTAGTTCGAAAGACGTTGACATTTTCCGTCGTGACAGTCTCGTCTCCTTGGTACCAGGCGACAGGAGATACAAATCTACAGGCTTTAATTAAAATAAATCAATAAATAAATAAATAAGGTGGATTATGTACAAACAAGCGCATTGGCAGTAGTGGATCAAACCACAAAGGATCTGAGTCAAGATCGACAAAGCGTTTGTAAAATATGTCTGTCGAAAAAAATACCTCTAATACACAGTCTCTGCTGCCTTTATTACTTCTAAGGAAAAACAAAATATTGTGACCTACTTTCAGTGAACTAGCCGACGAACCATCCGTGCCACAAACGGAGAGTCTAGGCTGACACACTGCTTTCTATGTGGGTCAATTAAAATTAAAATTACATATAAAGACTCATAGTTACAATCTTAGGCTGTCGCAGAAGCCAGGAAACGAAGTGGGGAGGCAAAATAAACCAAAACACAACGACAATAGTTTTAACCTACATTTCTGCCACCATCACGCAGACCACAATAGCTAAAAATATAATCTGCGTTGCATTGTGGGATGTATGTAGGCCACGGACAAGCCGCACTATCTCCAATAAACACTACGCAACATAAACACTGCGCAGCGCAGGCAGTAATTACACACGAGATTCGGCGAGTACCTTTCAATAAGGTGAGGCGAATGTAGGCCTCAGCTAGTCTTAGCTACTCAGTGTGATGCAGTTGCTGCATACAAATTCAATGAACAAAAACACTAAGACATAAGTCACATAACATATATTGATTCACACTGCATGCCCGCTCCCCACAATCAATTCATAATTAAACAGCCCCCGCGTAGTTTGTTTTATTTGTAAAACAACAACAACGATCACAATTCCATATATATAGACAGATGGACATAGTACTGCTCTGACCTTTACAACCATACACCAAAATGGAGACCCATCAGTTCTAGAATGTCCCGAGAACAGAGAAGAAGAAGAAATCCTCCCAATTCTCCGGGAAGAAGTTGAGGCAGCAGTGCAATCGCTGAAGAAAGGGAAGTCAGCGGGAGTGGACAACATACCCGCGGAACTGCTACAAGCAAGAGGAGAAGCGATCGATGATTGATGCCCTCACCATTATCTGTAACAAGATCTGGCAGAGTGGGGAGTGGCCTACACCATGGATCCAGTCGCTTGTCATCACTCTTCCCAAAAAAGGTAACCTTCAGGAGTGTGAAAATTACCGCACCATCAGCCTCATCAGCCATCCCAGCAAGGTCCTCCTGAAAATAATACTCAACAGGTTGAAAGCCCAAGCTGAACAAATCATAGCTGAAGAACAAGCAGGATTCATGGCAGGGCGAAGTACCACTGAACAGATTTTCAACCTCAGAATAATCTGTTAGAAATACCTACAGCACCAACAACATCTATATCATGAGTTCATAGACTTCAAGAAGGCGTTTGACTGAGTCTGGCTTGCAGCTCTATGGGCAACAATCAAAGTGTACAACATCAGCCCTAAAATTATTGAAGTCATCAAAAGCCCGTATGAGAAGGCTACCAGTGCAGTCCTCCATAACAGCGTCATAGGGAACTGGTTCAGAACACCAATCGGCGTGCGTCAAGGATGCCTACTCTCTCCAACACTCTTCAACATCTTCATAAAGCGCATCATGTCATATGCCCTTGCAGATCACGAAGACACAGTCAGCATAGGGGGTAGAGCAATCTCCAATCTTCGTTTTGCGGATGACATTGATGGATTGGCTGGAGAGGAACAAGAACTTGAACAGCTGGTACAGAGGCTTGACACCACCTCCAGAGCCTATGGAATGGAAATAAGTGCAGAGAAGACCAAAATGATGACCAACAGCACCAATGGCATCAACTCTGGCATAAAAGACCAATGCCAATCCCTCAACACAGTGCATAGCTTCAAATATTTAGGAGCCATTGTGTCAGACAATCGGTCCTGACAAGAAGTCCTCTCCAGGATCGCACAAACAACTGCTGGCCTGACAAGGTTGAAGCCCATTTGGAAAGACAGGACCATCAGTCTACATTCCAAAGTAAGACTGCTGCGCTCCCTTGTCATCTCCATCTTCCTATATGCTTACGAAACATGGACCCTCACAGCAGATCTACAACGAAGAATAGAAAGCATGGAGATGAGGTGCTACATAAGACTTCTGGGCATTTCCTATACCCAACACATCACCAACGACGAAGTCCGACAGACCATCACACAAGAAGCCATTGGACAACACGATGACCTGCTCACAGTGGTGAAGAAACGGAAACTCCGATGGTATGGCCACGTCACCAGATCATCAGGCCTTGCAAAGACCATTCTGCAAGGTACAGTACAAGGAGGTAGAAGAAGAGGGAGACCGAAAAAGAGGTGGGAGGACAACATTCGAGAATGGACTGGTTTGACACTGAGCGAAGCCATCAGGGCTGCTGAGGACAGAGAAAGATGGAGTATGCTGATAAAACGATCATCTGTGATGCCCCTAGGACCTCCGGGTTACGGGACAGGATATATAATATAAAGTCCCCTATACGCTTATTGTGTCCGGGGACGTTAATTTTACTCACTAAACAAAAAAAACACAAACAAAACAAAACAACAACAACAACAAAAATATATATATATATAGTTTTTATGCAGTGTTGTTCTAAAATAAAACGAAATGAGATAATAATACCGTATTTATCTCCAACACAGAGAAATTAGGTCACACGGTTATATAAAGGCTGCAAATTAAGGGAAGGGAGGGAACTAGGCAGCATATTTTCTAAATCCGGCATTATGTCGCTTAGACCCTGAACTGCTGCAGCGACATTACATTTTTATTGCAGGTAAGCCTACATGTGCACCTGCATAGGTGCACAGGCAATGTTGGATGTTTACATACCGAATTTTCTTTTTGTTAACGTTTTTATATAACTCTCTCTCTCTCTCTCTCTCTCTCTCTCTCTCTCTCTCTCTCTCTCTCTCTCTCTCTCTCTCTCTCTCTCTCTCTCTCTCTCTCTCTCTCTCTCTCTCTCCTACTTCTAGCGCTGGACAAAAGCCTGAGGCGCCAACATGCTGCATTTTCTAACGCCCCAGACAACTGAGCACAATCCCATACGAATTGGCGGAGAGGGACCTAGTACATGCTGGTTGTGATGGTGTAACTAGGACTCACCCGTCTAGGATAGCGTCTGGATCTTTGAAGTCCGCGCATGCGATGTTACACAACATTGCATTAATCCTGCATTGTTATTACTACTAATAATAATAATAACGGATTTTTATATAGCGGGTACTCCAGCCTATGACCAGACTCACCGCGCTTTACATAGTCATTACATATAAATACATGCACTCGATAAAACATCACTTTTGCTACAATACACCAAAAGACGGAACAGTAAAGGTACAGACTATTTACAACTATGTACATAAATTACAAAAAAAAGACAGAGATAGACTATTTACAACTATGTACACAAATGACAAAAAAGACATAAATAGAATAGCAAAAACCTATTCACAGCTATTTATATGCCCGGCTAGGCCCAGGAAGAAAAACAGTATAAATATTTACAGCCGTGTATACACTTACGGATCAGACATACACAAAAGAGGAGAGAATGGCACTACTACTTTGTAGTACGCTAGTATTATAGTAGGCCTACTAGCAGTACAATGAAGAGAAGGAAGAGGTGGAGCAGCAGCAGCACAGCAGCAACAGAAGCAGCAGCAGTATAGGTTATGCTATAGCATGAGTTAAACAATGTATATTATTTTATACATACTATCTCTTTTGTCGTGCAA
Organism: Oncomelania hupensis; assembly: GCA_036898135.1. Lineage (NCBI taxonomy): Eukaryota > Metazoa > Mollusca > Gastropoda > Littorinimorpha > Pomatiopsidae > Oncomelania > Oncomelania hupensis. The sequence goes on along the minus strand of CM072517.1, from coordinate 52,254,366 downwards.
GCCAATACAATCGAATGCATTCATTTTGTGCATGGATTATTTATTTGTAGGGGTGCACAGGCGCTTGTATCTGGACACGCGAGCGCCTAAGCCTGTGACGCGTCTCCCTTTGGTTATCTATAATACAAGGTCCCAAACAAAAGCAAGCGAAAGTTGCGGGTCATCGCAGTTTTCAAATCACAGGCGCTTGTATCTGGACACGCGAGCGCCTATGGCCTGTGACGGGTCTCCCTTTGGTTATCTAGCTATAACCAAAGGGAGACGCGTCACAGGCATAGGCGCTCGCGTGTCTACGAGTCACAGGTATAGGCGCTCGCGTGTCCAGATACAAGCGCCTGTGTTTCAAATCTATATGAACAAACTCGAAGAGTTCTCAACAAAGAAGGCAACTCATTCATTTCAGCAGTGATTCACGCAAACAAACAAAATAAGAAATATGCTCCGTCTATTTCCAAACCCGTTCAATTTCGGTAAAATTGTCAAAAAATTTACATTTTTCGTAATTGCTTCGCGGAAGAGGCGTTACCGGCGAGTTCCGCCGAGACTTACAAAAGGGAAATTACTCCTTATTTGTTTGATATGATGATGATAATCATTATCAGGGTGGCGACGTGGTGATCGTCCTTAACGCTAATGCAATAGGACGTTAAGCTTCGTTGTTCCTCCTTTGTTACAATCGCATGGCTGATTTTACAGTTTCAGCATTGTAGTGTCAGAAAAATGCCTTCGATCGGATAGTTTCTGGGCCCAAAGTGGCTGTTTTAGGTCAAGCAGGCAGTGGCAAAACATTCTTGTGCGAGAAAGTGCAATGGTACAGTAAAATGAGAAAGAAAGTTGCTGTTACTGTTTCAAATGGGAATAGCAGCAACACAGTTGCCAATGGCAATGGCGAAACTTTGCATCGCTGGGCAGGCATCATGGATGGGAGATACACTAAAGAGGAGGCTGTCTAGGATGTACGTTCAAAATGCGAATTGTGTAAAAAATGATTAACAACCAACGTACTGATTGTTGAGGAAATCAGCATGACTTATCTGAAAATATTTTGGAATATTCGGGAATAAGAACGAGCCCAATGTCGATCGATCGGTCTCTGTTTGTCGGCACGTTGCTCGCAATAGCTCCAAAATCACCTAACAGATTTTTACCCAATTTCATAGGTACGTGGACAGCCTCCCGTACCATCCTATTGGCTCTACTTCAAAGGTAAAGGTCGCTGGGGTCGGTTCGTCGTAAACACGTTTTGCTAATATATATCTTCTTCATAAATTTTGCTTGTTTGTTTTTTTGTTTGTTTAAATCCAGAACGGATGGACCGATTTGGTTTATTTTTTATATACAAATACTTCAACACATGGCCAAACATGTTGATCATAGGGTCCGTAGCTCCGAATTTCACTTTTTTTTAAAAAATAATTTATTAAAAAACACATATTTTCTGCTTTAGTGTGGAACTCACTGGACGGATTTTGCTTTCTTTTTTTTTTTTTTTATACTCTGCAGATATAACAATCTATTACGTTTGAGACGCGCACGATAGATCTGATCGTTTTGTTTTGCAAAGCATGCAATAACAGAGTGCATTTACCTTTGATTTAATTTTGCGTTGTTGCAAGAAGAATTTTGTATTGTTGATAATTTTCGTCAGCCGATATTGTTGAGAATTTTCTGGAATTACTTGTTTACTATCGACCGGAGCTTCGCCATAAATCTAGTAATAGCTAGGCGATTCTTCTATCCTAAATAAGGTTATATGACGTAAGATAGTGCTTAGTTCCGGTGACGAGTTTTATTTTGATTGGGTGTTATTGCGTCATGCTGGAATGTTCGAACTTTTTCTCGATTGCAGAGAGACTATATAAGTAACGCGCTGTCTGCATCGTCCCGCAGGCATTCGCTGAAAGGGTCGGGATTCGGTCGAGAAAGGTCTTGCCTCTCTTCGCTCTTCGCTCGCTCTTGTCACCACTGGGAGAGTCGCTGCTTGGCTCTCTGACTACACAGACTGCTTTTTCATCGTTTTGGCTACGATCGAACTGTCTCACACTGTGACCATCTTGGGGCACGTTACTTGTCTACGCTGCGCCTACCTTGTGGACAGCTGCTGTTTGGGGCTCACGCCCGTTGGACTCACCTTGTTCGAGAGCCGCGCGTCTCTCCTGTTCTTATTGCCAGTGGTGAATATATTTCTATATTCTGACCCTTACCCATAGGCGTGGGATATACAGATCCCCGTCTAGTGGGTTTTATTCTTTTATTGTAACTTTTATACATCGAGTCCTGGACTCGTATGTGAACGTTTATTGATTCCTTTTTTATAATGTAAAGTTCTTTTAGGCTTTTGATAGGCCCCACTTTTTAAATTTTATTTGTATTTCTTTTTTGATTATTTTGTTTTATTCAAGTTCCTCGAACTTGGTTTTAACCTTTGTGGGCGTTCGGTCGCCCTTTGCGTTTTTTCGTTTTTCTTTTTGCCGGCATGGGTAAATCGCGCCGAGCTAGGAGATCGCTCGGTTTGACTCGTAGTGACTCGCCGGTTGTTTTGAGCCGCACAGATGCGGTGAGTGTTCCGGAGGCCGGTTCTACTGTGCCTAGTTTTTTCACTGCTTCTATCCCTGAGGTGGACGGCCTGGCTGTCCCCTCGGCGGATGGTCCGCCTACACCTAGTAGGAAAAGAGTTAGGGAAACCCTGACCGAGTCCTCTTCCTGCTCCTCCTCGGAGGATATGCTCTAAGTCGATGACGACTCTTCCTCGGACCTGGTCCCGGAAGCAGAAGTTATTGCGACTGAGCGTCGGGCTGTAGAGGGTGCGCACCTGGTGCCCCCCTCTCAGCCCGCTGTTATCGACCCGCCGGTGGCGGGGGACCAGTCCTGGACTGATGTGACCGGCAAGCGGAAGACTCGGCATAGGGTGCCGTTGCACCCTCTTCCTTTGCCGAGCCACAGTTTATGTCGCTTCCCGGTGGTGGCTAAGTTCTCTGAGAACTTTAGCCCGGCGCAACTCAAGTCGCTCGGTTGGCGCCTGGCCGAGATATTACGTACTGAGGTAGGGCCAGTTGAGCGAGTTCGCACTCTTGCCGATGGTTTTTTGGTTGGGTGCATTTCTCGCACTCAGCAGCAGAAACTGGCTGCGCTTGCAGTCCTGGACCAGCATCGTGTGGTTTGTTCGATCCCCTGTCCCTTCGTGGAGGGGGTAGTGCAGGGCATTCCCCATTCCGGTGGCCGATTCGGAAATCCTCTCCGGGTGCCGTGGCTCCGTCGGCCCCGATGGACGGGTTATGCCCTGTGCGATTCGGAGTCTCCGTCGGCTGTCCCGTGCGGATGGTTCCCCGTCGGACTCGGTCAGGGTTACCGTGGATGCCTCCGTCCTTCCGTCTGTTCTTTTAATAAACTGTAGGGAGTTCCCTGTGCGGCCGTACGTTGCGGAGGTCATTCGCTGTCACCGCTGCCAGAAATACGGCCACACTAGGAAGACTTGTAAGTCTGATCTGGTCTGTTCTACCTGTGGCGTCCATGGCCACTCGGGCGCACAGTGTAAGGCTAAGCGTCGCCACTGCCTTAACTGCTTAGGCGAGCACGCGGCCTCTAATCCAAATTGTCCGGCTCTGAGGGAGCGCGTTCTCGCGAACCAGCTCAGGGCCTCCCAGTACATGCCCCGTGTTCAAACATTAGGCCTGGCACGGAAACAAATCGCCTCTGCTGCACCGAATACGGTGCGCTCTTCATTTGTCTGGGGGGCTCCACGTATTTCGAACACTTCAGGTTCCGGTGCATGTGGTGCACCAGGATCCTCTGTGGTGGCAAATGATTTGCCACCAGCATCTAGTGCGGGCCTTCTTGGCCCGCTCCCTTCCGTTTCCACCATGGCTCCTCCCGGGAGTTCGAACCCTGACAAGGTGTCTCCTGCGCCCTCCCTTGGCCGCGGGGACCCTTGGGTAGCCATAGACCGTTTGGAGTCCATGGTGGAAAAACTAGTACAAACGGTGGCTGCGCTTGCGGACTCTGTCCGTTGCATGGCCGGGCGCAAGTTATCGTCCTCCAGTTCCGTATGTAGCCAGACCGGCTCTGATGTCGGTGTTCAGGTTGGCCCAGCTGTTGCTGCTGGGCCAGTTAGAAGCGCGAGCGACGTGTCGGTCCAGTCGTCTCCCGAGCAGTTGGACAGGGCACGCTCTGTGTCTGGGCCCTCCCAGGGAAAGCTAGATCGCATCATGGCGGGGATGCACGAAAAGTTAAGTCCCCACGTCACTCGTAAAGAATTGGATGATCTCATTCGATTTTACAAGATTGGCTACAGGAGTGCTGCTCCTTGACCACATCGCGGCGAGGTCTCGTAGCGGGGCCGTCTCCTGGCTCGGAGCGTTACCATCAGATGGAGGCTTGTTTTTGGCCTCCTATTATTTGTCGGCCTTTTTTATCGTGATTCTTTGTAAATTTATTCTTTGCCGTTTTGGTTTTTTGGATTAGACCGTTTGGACTAATTTTTAACCTGTTCTTTAATTTTTTCTTTTTGTATATATTGATCGGATTTTAACTGTGGTCCTGTAGGATTTTATTTTTAACTAGCTTTTAACTTCAGTCAGGCAGACCTGGTTTGCCTCTTTGTTTTAGTTTTTTCAAAATAAGTACCCTATCCCATATTTTTTATATTATGTCCCTACCCTGGCCTCCCTCCTTGGCGGCTTCTGGATTGCTTGCCGTCCCTTGACTTCTTCGCTTCCTCCTGTGCCAAGTCCATTTCTATCCAGATGTTGCCTCGAGCGCTCCGTTACTACACAACTCTTCATTCGACTATTATCTTCTTATATCATCGATTCTCGTATCTCCGTCTCTTATACGCCAAGGTGTCCAGAGACTTTAATCTACTCAACAAACAACAACAACAAGCATCGTCCCCTATACGCTCATGTGTCCGGGGACGTTAATCTATAAAACTAAACTAAACTTGTGTGAGGAGTGGGGCCGGGTAGCTCAGTTGGTAAGAGCGTCTTGCTAGTAACCGAAAGGTCGCTGGTTCGAATCCCGGATTGGTCAACGTGTAATCATATTATTTTCCCCTTTACCAACAAAACTGGCCCGCTGGTGTCAGTATAAATCGGTCCAGTAGTCACCTATATGCGAAAGTGTCGTGTGACTATAATCTACAAAACAACAACAACAACAACAACAGCTTGTGTGAGAGATGGGGCCGGGTAGCTCAGTTGGTAGAGCGTCTTAATAGTAACCGAAAGGTACATGGTTCGAATCCCGGATTGGCCAATGTGTGACCATATTATTTTCCCCTTACCTTCAACTGGTTCGCTGGTGTCAGAATAATGTGACCAGTAGTCGCCTATACGCTTCGGTGTCGTGTGACTATAATCTACAGTTACACATACTTGTGAGAGAATATAGTTCTTAATCGTCCCCTATACGCTTATGTGTCCGGGGACGTTAATCTATATAACTTGTGAGAGTGATTAATACAGATTGATGATGATTTTTGACGATGATCTTTGAAGAGATTTTCGGAAAGTGATCTTGTATGCTGTTCTTGATGTTTGCTGAATAAAGTTGGAAAACTTTATACGACGACTCCTACCTTGTTGCTGAGTGAACAGGCTGCGTGGATAAACGAATCTGAATTACACTTATCAAGATTCAAGTATCGGGGCTGAATCGACGATTGATAAATAACCACGTGTAACACAATCACTCACTCTTTTGTGTCCTTGATCTTTGCTCTTTGGCAAAGGTCAGGGTCGCTGAGGTCAATTATATTATTTTTATAAAATTGTGCACCTTATTTCAAATTGGCCGAACCAATTTTGATAATTGTTCGGTTGCAGATAACGATAAATCATTCAATGTTTTAATTTTGCTTTTTTAGAAGGAAGCTGTGTCACATCAAGGATTTTACATGTAAAATCTTTGGCCACATTGCCATGAAAATTAACACTTTTGGAAAGGCTGATTTTCAGATAATTATGTGCGTGCAAGTGTCTTGAAATATATATATGAATGGCTTGCCCTCTTGTATACTCTTGTATAATCATATTTTGAATACCGTATGCGCTCATGATGCTTCCTAGAGCTTTCAACTGATCTTTCATTAGAAAAAAGTGCTATATAAATACCCTTATTATTATTATTATTATTATTATTATTATTATTATTGTGATAATATTGTTTTTACTATCGTTTTATTATTCACCAGCACATTCTTTTAAGTTCTTCTTCTTCTTCCTATTATTATTATTATTATTATTATTATTATTATTATTATTATTATTATTATTATTATTATTATTATTATTTATTATCGAGTTGTTTTTTTTCATAGAGCACATATCTCACCGTACTTGGCGACTCAAGGCGCTGGCCGATACGGGATCTAACTCAAGCCGCCTGAGCGCCAACTTGCAGCCTTTGGGCGCAACGTAATAACGCTCCAGACAACTGAGCACAATCCTGGGCAGCCAGGGATGGGGGAGAAGGACCTAGTGCATGCTGGGTGTGTTCGTGTTACCGTCACTCACCCGTCAAGGACATGAGCGTCAGGATCTTTAAAGTCCGTTATGATGGACTGTATGCGACGCAGACTAGACCTCGGTTTATACTTTCCTCTGAAGTATGTGCGACATTTGAAGGCAATAATAATAATAATAATAATAATAATAATAATAATAATAATAATAATAATAATAATAATAAAATCGTATGCCTAAAGCATTAGATCTAATTAGTGCACCCTTAGTGCATTAATGTGCATACAAAGTAAGTTCGTCTGCACCAGTGTGCGCGGTCAGGACTTAAGACGGATAGAAGGTCATTGAACTATGTCTGTTGCACAGGCGCTTGTATCTGAACAAGCGAGCGCCTATGCCTGTGACGCGTCTACTTTTGCTTAAGTTGCAAGTTGGTTAAGTTGCAGATAAGATAACCAAGGGAGACGCGTTCGCGCGGCAGACCGCCTATCCATCATGTGTAGGCCTACGCAGCAGACCACAGCAGACGGATAGAGGGTCATAGAATTATATCTGCTGCACAGGCGCTTGTATCTGGACACGTGAGCGCCTATGCCTGTGACGCGGCTCCCCTTGGTTGTCATAAAATTATGTCTGCTGCACAGGCGCTTGTATCTGGACAAGCGAGCGCCTATGCCTGTGACGCGTCTCCCTTGGGTTATGCCTGTGACGCGTCCCCCTTGGGTTATGTAGTTCACAGGCATAGGCGCTCCCGTGTCCAGATACAAGCGCCTGTGCAGCAGACATAATTCTATGACCCTCTATCCATCTCCTGTGGTCTGCTGCGTACACATGATAGATAGGAGGTCTGCCGCGCCAATTGTTAATGCTCGTATTCTATTTCACAGCGTGTACCGTGAAAAAGGTCCCAATCCCCCCCCCCCCCTTCCCCCCTAAACTCTAATCCTAATTTTAGGTCACGAATCTTAGCATCGATTTTCACCGTTCATCCGATGTTTGCGTGAATGTAGAATTAAGAGTAATTACACTTTTCAAGGGTATGAATGTGAACACTTTAACTTTCCGCAGTTACTATGAAAAAAAGAAAAGCTTTCGGACAAAGTTGCAGACAACTGGAAAGCAATCAGTAGCTATTTCTTGAATTGTAGGTCACTTGGAGTGATTTATATTGGTATAGTTTGATCACATTTGATGAATTCATGAGGTCACCCAAAGATTTGTATTATATGTGCCGCAACAATGCTTGGTAACGCCGCGATATTTCAGCTTTTGCCAAAGTGATACAGCAGTAAGGTCAAGATTTTTTTTTTTTTTTTAGAAAGACCCTGGAAGAGATTTCGTGGAGCTACTCTCCGCACCCAGCTGGGGATCGTGATCTAAAATCACGTTAACGGTGGAGTGTGCCTCTTCAACATCTTCCTTGAGCGCATTATGTCACATGCCGTTGCAGATTACGAAGGCACAACCTTCGTTTTGCGGATGACATTGATGAATTGGCTGGAGAGGAACAAGAACTTGAACAGCTTGTACAGAGGCTTGACACCACCTCCAGAGCCTATGGAATGGAAATAAGTGCAGAGAAGACGAAAATGATGACCAACAACACCAATGACATCAATACGGACAACAAAGTCCAAGGCCAATCCCTCAACACAGTGCATAGCTTCAAATAATTTTTTTTTTTTATTATTTAGGAGCCATTGTAACAGACAATGGGGCCCGACAAGAAGTCCTCTCCAGGATCGCACAAACAACTGCTGCCCTGGTAAGGTTAAAGCCCATTTGGAAAGAGAGGACTATCAGCTACATTCCAAGGTAAGACTGCTGCGCTCCCTTGCCATCTCCATTTTCCTATACGCTTGCGAAACATTGACCCTCACAGCAGATCTACAACGATAAATACAAAGCATGAAGATGAGGTGCTACAGAAGGCTTCTGGGTATTTCCTATACCAACCTATACCAACCAATACCAACGATGAAGTCTGACAGACCATCACACAAGTCATTGGACAACATGATGACCTGCTCACAGTGGTGAAGAAACGGAAACTCCGATGGTATGGCCACGTCACCAGATCATCAGGCCTTGCAAAGACCATCCTGCAAGGCACGGTGCAAGGAGGTAGAAGAGGAAGATCGAAAAGAGGTGGGAGGACAACATTCGAGAATGGACTGGTTTGATACTGAGCGAGGCCATGAGGGTTGCTGAGGACAGGCAAAGATGGAGTGCGCTGGTTAAACGATCATCTGTGGTGCCCCTACGACCTCATAGTTACGGGATATGATAAGATAAGATAGGATAGCGCCGTAAAAAAAAAAATGAATTTTTTCAAAGGTTTGGCCACCGAGCGAGTGCTGTCGAGATTTCAATTTAACCGGCCTTGGAAATATGCAATTTTCCGTGTACTCCTTAATAATATCGATTGGCTGTTAATGTTTTGTTCATTTGTATATTATGCATATTATTTATTCATTATTTTTACTTCGCACACATCTGCTTCACCTCTATTGCAACCATACTTGATCTTTGATTATATACATTTATATACACACACCACAAAATGTGTATGTACTTGTTACGTTGAAACGCGAATGATAGTATGGCTGAAGCGTGTACGATAGATCTAATCGTTTCGATTTGCAAAGTATTCAATAATGGAGTTTATTTACCTTTGATTTGAGTTTGCATTGTTGTTAGGAGAGGCTTTGTATAACGTTGATAATTTTCGTTGGTCGATATTGTCGGAGAATACTCTGGATTTCCTTGTTTACCATCGATCGAAGATTCGGGACGATTGTCGAAGTAAGAGAAGGTTCGGGGTATGTGTGGAGAGATGAATGACGTAAGTCAGTGATGACGATCTTTTATTCGATTGGTGGCAGTGCGTCATTTCTACTGTATTCGAAATCTTTCCGGAAAAGAGAGAGGTTATTTAATCGTGTGCCGAGTTGCTGTTGAGAGATAGTAAAGTTGTTGATAGTGATTTGGAGAGTTGCTGTGAAAGTTGTTGAGTTGAGTTGAGAATTGTATGCAGTTGTTGATGTGTGCTGAATAAAAGTGGAAAACTTCATACGTCGACTTTGTGACTTGTATGCTGTTTGGACGGGTTGCGTGAATAAACGAATCTGAGTTACACCCTATCAGGAATTCAGCATTGGGGCTGAATCAGATACTGATAGAAAACACCAACATCATACCGAGTGTAACAGTACTAATTAAGAAAAACAAGTTACCGTTAACAAAATTACTTTGTGAATTCTTCGACTGCCATTTCTCGGACTCAAGAATTGCTCATGCAGCCATTCAGACATGTCCGAGACCTTTATTATTATTAGGTTATCCAGTAACCATGACCTCCCTCTACGATCCAAGTCTTGTGCACTTGTCTTTGTCGCTCATTTGCTTCACGACTTCTTTTATCATCAGCACATAACAGCCTACTGCTACACGTTTTGCATAAAGCACTCGTGGTTGCAAAAACACTTAAAAGAGGATCGAAACATACGAGAACGAATAGTATAGCACGGGGCAAAAGGCCCCCTTTAAGGAACAAATTTTATATATGTTCCTGTTTAAGCCACAGACAGCCCCAAATAGACGCAAACTATTGAGGCTTGCCTAGGCTACAAATTACCACAATCACTCCAGGAACGAGATAACAGGATGAGCACAATACCACAAAACCGAAAATTTATTTGTTGGCCTTTTTGCCCCACGCCTGGGGCAAAACGCCTTTTAGTGTGGGGCAAAATGCCTATTATGGGCCTTTTGCCCCACATATAGAAGCGTCTTGCCCCTTAATTTTAAACAACATAAATGAATTAAAAACTAAATAGTTTCAAGTTAAACTTAGTTCCATTGTCTGAATGAAGACCCGTCATGAATTCAGGAGCGCTACACAACTGGTTACGCTACTATACAACAGCTTGCGGCGGTGCGTCTTTAATCATGGTTTCCACTATTCTCTTTCTCGGGAAAATGTACATTAGTGGCAAAAAGACTCCAGTTGCATTACAATGTACTTTTAATACCAACGGTATTAAAACTCCCCACTCAGTACTTGTGACTTTGCCGACTAGACGCACGTCCTTTGAAGCCATGATCATGCCAGGTTCTGCACTGTTGTTAGTCCAGTTTCATCCATATTTCCCACCCTTGAGGGGCCCCCCCCGTGGGGATGCCGGGGGTTTCAGTATATATAATATCCCCACTTTCTGGAAATTTAGTGCTTTAAATTCCCACTGTCGCTGTCTTTCTCCTTTGTTCTTTCACATTCCTACTCTGTTCTATCAATCTACTATACTATCTTTTTCTTACCTAGACCAGTCACCTACCTTTTTTCTTTAAACACTCTTCTGGGACAAAACTCTTCATTTGTGTGTGAGGTATGTTGGATGAGCTTGGAAATATTGGACGCTTTCTTCCAGGTGGTCACTGGGGCTTCCTATGACGTTATTATTTGGCAATGTAGGAATTGTATATACATGTATGTGTTTTGTTGCGATGCTTTTTGCTTGAGCCTGCCAAATGTTAAGGTTGTGAGTCTGTGTTGAATGGGTGGCTGACGTGAGCTTTCTCTGCAACATCAAACGCAAGGCGCTGCAAATCCCGCATTCTGAGTCCATGTAGTCGTCTCTGTGTAGCCGAGCGGAGTATTTGACTCCCGTCTCTCGGCTACGACCTTGAGAACATTGCTCCATCCGAGCAGTTATTTTTATTTTATCCTTCAAAAGAGGGACATAAAAACATTTGCCCTGCAAGGCGGTGAAGCGTGGTTGGGAGTACCGGGTTGCCGGCTACTAGTGCCACGCACTCTACTGCAAGGTCGCTGCCACCGAGCTGTATAAAATGCCTGCCGACAATGTGGTCCCGCTCGCCACCAAAAGCAGCAGGCGAATGGTCAGCCGGGGAGAACAAATGTCGTGTAGCCTTGTCCTGCGTAACCCAATGGTATACCCAAAGGAATCTGCAAAGCAGGAGCCACCCAAGGCTAGTTTAACCAAGAAAATCAAGGTAGACAATTTCTCTCCCAAGCCTCAACCAGTCGCCTCCCTTTTCGCTACATCTGTATGTCAACATGAGCCTTCAGCTGCCACTCTATCCTGGGATAAAGGGTATTGTGGTATCTGCTTAAATTGAAAACCCCAGGTTCAGCCACTTCCTTGTCCCAATGTTGCTGAACAGTGAAGTGTATGTGACGGAATACCAAACTCTGCTGACTCGAATGAGGGGAACTCAATTGCCTCCAGTGCAGCTGACAAGTTGTCTTGGTCACACTTCCCTTTGTAAGTTCTCGTCATGTCTGTAGGCAATTTTAAAACGTTTCTGTCAGACTTAGTTTCAAAGAAAACTGGGCAAAATAAATTATAAAATACAAATATACACACTTATTTAAGCAGCAGCCTATGTGAACTAGTCAGTTCTTCATTTAAAACAATAAGGGGGCAAGAAGCCTTGTATATGGGGCAAAAGGCCCAAGGTAGGCGTCTTACCCCGATATCACTATGGGCGTTTAGCCCCAGTCTGACTTACTGCTTACCTATAGAATGTAGTGGAAAAACCTTTAAGAATATTTTAGATTTAACAGCTCTGGCGGAAGGCTGACAGATCCCTCTAACAACGAAACAGGGAGACATTTTGTTTTATTTGCTATTTAGACGATGGCATCGAACTTGAAGGAAGTATACAATTACTCTAAACAAGGCGAATACAAACAAGTCGAACTGAAAAACTGACCATTTCGTCTGCTTCAATCCTCTTTGTGTCGTGCAAGTGCTCGTAGTGGGAGGAATCTTATAAAGCACGACATAACTCGTTGCATCACGTGATCTCATAAATATTGGGGATGGGCGTTTGACCCCCAGTAGGCCTTTTGCCCTGTGCTACTCTAACAGCGATGCTGTCCACCAGCTTCTCCAACGGCTACAAGTTGAAAATGCTGATCATCGAGGCTTTCTCCATGCACAGCACCTGCAAGTCTGCTGCAGTATTAACTTTTTTTTTCTTTTTTTCTTTTCTGCAAAGTCTGACGCAGTGCTGACTCCACTTTACGGTAAGGTCTGCTGCAGTGCCCAATGATTGATTTTACGGTAAAATCTGCTGCAGTGCCGAATAATTTACTTTACCATGAAGTCTGCTTCAGTGCCGAACGGTTTACTTCACGACAAAGTCTGATGCAAGTGCTGAATTTACTTCACGGTAAAGTCTGCTGCAAAGCTGAATGATTTACTTCAAGTAAAGCCTGCTACATTGCTGATCAAATGATTTATTTCACGACAAAGTTTGCTGCAGTGTTTAATTTACTTCACGGAAAAGTCTGCTGCAGGTCTGATCCTTCTGCACCGTAAAGTCTGCTGCATGTGCTGGATTTACTTCACTGCAAAGTCTGCCGCAGGTTTGATTTTACTTCACTGTAAAGTCTGCTGCAGACCTGACTGATTTACTTCACGGCAAAGTCTGCCGTAGGTCTGATTCTACTGCACTGTTCTACGGTAAAATCTGGTACAGACCTGAACTACTTTACGGCAAAGTCGACTGCTGCACTACTAAATCTACATCACGTTAAAGTCTGCCGCACGCTGATTCTATGTCACTGTAAAATCTGCATCTGTGCTTCACGGCAAAGTCTGATCCAGTGCTGAATTTATTTCACGGCAACGTCTGCCGCACGCTGATTCTACTAACGATAAAGTCTGCGGCAGTGCTTCACGGCAAACTCTGATACAGTGCTGAATTTACTTCACGGCAAAGTCTGCCGCAATGCTGAGTTTACTTCGCGCCAAAATCTGCTGCAGTTGCGAAGGATTTACTTCACGTAAAGTCTTACGCAGTGTTTAATTGACTTCACGGCAAATTCTGTCGCATGCTGAGTTTACTGCAGTGCTCAATTTACATCACAACAAAGCCTGCCACAGTGTTGAATTTACTTCGTGGCAAAGTCTGCATGCGGCAGAATTTAAGTCACAGGAATTATTTACTGCAGTGCTGATTCTACTTCTTCATGGCAAAATCTGCCGAAGGGTTGAATTTTCTTCACGGCAGAGTCTGCCGCGGTGCTTCATCTGCTTCACGACAGTCCGCATTGTGCAGAGAGGCTCTGGCATCAGAGGACAGGCTCACCACGGTCAGCTGCACACCACTCAAGCGTTATGAAGCAGACGAGACCCGTGACGACCATGGCGATGAGCCAGCCTAAAAAGGCGAATAAGCCCGCGTCACGGCATGTCGGCAAGTCCAAGGGTTTTTCTGCACGCCGCAACATATACCAGTGTTATCGTCAACCCTCTGTCCTCCTCCTCCTCATCATCATCATCGTTGTCGTCATCACCATCATCCAGGGGAAGGGGGGGGGGGGGTTGGTTCTTAAATTAAGTACGAGAATTATCTGGTGGGTCATGAAGGGTTTTCTTCGGATTTCTCTCTCCCCTAATAATGGTATTGGATGCATTAAATCTAAATATTTCAAAAGATGAACTTTTTTCATTCCTATCCTCCTTCTAATACCGCATTAGCAATGGAGATCTCCTTTCTTTCTGTAATTTTTTTTAAAATTAGTAGAGAAGGCCGGGGTCATTCTGGTATATGTGAAGAAGCGATTCTCAGAATTCGAAAAAAATCGGTTTTTCAGGTTTTCTAATTTGACTCCTGGGACCATTCTTGAGTTGTGAGTGGAAGGAGAGTAATGTGGTGGTATGTGGGGGTCATATTAGTCCGTTACGCCGGTTGAAGCTTGACTTACTGCACAACATGGCCTCGCAGCATGGACAATCGCGTTCGCACTTGAGTGCAGTCAAGCAGTCTCTACTTCCAGTGCACTGCTTACCAACACCACCCTCTGAAACAAGTCGTCGTCGTCATCATCATCATCATCCCTATCAGCAACAATGTTTTCCTCTTCCTAATCCTCCTCCTCAAAGCCAACAACAAGTAGATATACGTATTACAACAACAACAACAACAACGACGACGACAACAACAACAAGAAAATCAAATATTCCATCTGCAGCACCGGAGGGGATAACACAAGAACTATGCACGATTTCACTAATATACCACCCGATACACATTGGTCGAACGCTACCAGACGCATGCGTTATTAGTCGCCTCAACAGGCGACAAAGCATGCTCCCATGCTTCAGAGCACTGCTTTCTATACGCTTCAAGCTCTATAGTCACGGAAAAAGCGCAATTTCACTGCAGTGAACTCATGAAAATAGAAAAATGTAAGTTTCGTCTCCTCTAGGGGACGAATTACGTCAAACTGTATTAGTTTCTAGGTCAACTGTCTTTTACGAACCGTTTGACAATGTTTTTCAACCGTTTGTTGACGCCGGATAGTGTCCTCACTTGGTTTCATGCAATTTAAGAATCCAACAAGGCAATTGGGTTTTTGAGACGGAAAGAGCGGAATGTTGTAGAGCAACATTCTGTATATATTTACAGTGAAATTGCGCTTTTTCCGTCACTATAGCGCTTGAAGCGTGTAGGAAGCAGTGCTATGAAGCATGAGAGCATGCTTTATCGCCTGTTGAGGCGACTAGTAAAACATGCTTCTGGCAGCCTTCGACCAATGTGTACCGGGTGCATATACAGAAGAAGAAGAAGAAGATTCGACCAATGTGTACCGGGTGAATATACAGAAGAAAAAGAAGATATACAGAAGAAAAAGAAGAAGAAGAAGAAGAAGAAGAAGAAGAAGAAGAAGAAGAAGAAGAAGAAGTAGAAGAAGAGGAAGAAGAAGAAGAGGAGGAGGAGGAGGAGGAAGAGGAGAGGACAAGGAAGAAGAAGAAGTATAAGAAGAAGAAGTATAAGGGGTGAAGAAGGGGGTGAAAAAGAAGGAGGAAGAGAAGAAGAATGGGGAGGAGGAGGAAGAGGTGGACTGGAAGGAGAGGGTTACATGGAAGAAGAAACTTACTGCATAGGAATTCTGACTTGTCAGTGTCCAGTTGAGTTTCCTCACACACTAAATCAGACGTGCAGTTGTGGTCCGGAAAGCACTTCTGACCTATAGCTCCTTCGAAAGATGCTGAATGAATCAACCAATCCAACAGTCAATCAATCCCTTAATCAATAAATCAGTGAAATGAATAAAGAAATGAATAAATCAATCAATCATTACTAAATGTCGTTATTTCTTTCCGTCCTTGCTTGTTTATTCATTTACTTATCAATCAGTGAATCAATGAATGAATCAATCTATCTATCCGTCCGTCTGTCGGTCTATTTGTTTACCCATCTATCTATCTATCTATCTATCTATCTATCTATCTATCTATCTATCTATCTATCTATCTATCTATCTATCTATCTATCTATCTATCTATCTATCTATCTATCTATCTATCTATCTATCTATCTATCTATCTATCTATCTATCTATCTATCTATCTATCTATCTATCTATCTATCTATCTATCTATCTATCTATCTATCTATCTATCTATCTATCTATCTATCTATCTATCTATCTATCTATCTATCTATCTATCTATCTATCTATCTATCTATTTACTTATTAATTAATTAATTCATTCATTTATTTATTTTGAGCAATACTGTAGTGTATCTTAAAGATATACGCCACACAAATAATATGACGAATAAAACATATCATTGCAGGAACAAAGTGGTTAACTAAATCGTCAGCAAAATTCACATATTTAGACTGGATAGGAAGCCTTCCTCGACACTCTGAATGTTCTTCTTCTTTCGACTTCTTGATGTTGAGGGTTCACGACAAAATGCGTCTACATTATTATATATCTATGGAATCTAGGTCTAAGCATGGATGGCGCAGTTCTTCGGCTAACGCGCCTTCCCTAAGAATGCAACCCGCATGGATGGGGATAAATATTTAGCCTATCCAAAATGTTATCAAAACATCCAACCTAAGGAGGCTGTCAACTTGAAACCCACAGTGCAGCACTACAAAACATCCCCTTACATGGCAGTAATTATCGAGTGTGACAGATGGAAATTACACGAACTTATGAAGAAGAGCCTCCCATCTACACACCAAAAATACTTTAGGATTCCACTACTAGAAGAAGAACATGCAGCGTACTATTGGAAACTAACATTTTCAATACGTTTTTGTTTGTTTGTTTGTTTTTTCCTATGGAAGTTGTTTTTATTTTCAATGAATACCTTGCTGAGCAACAGCAGTCACCAGTAACAAACAGGAAATGTAGAGGTTCCACCGAAAACACCTTTGCATCTCGCGAGCCATCTTTTGACGTCATTTCACACGTCATTGCTATCTCTGGAAACACTTTGAAATAGTCGTGGAGAATCCACTGTCCAAAGTCTACTGTCTGTAGGTCTGTCTGTCGGTCTGCGTTACGATTGAGACGGGCACGATAGACTCGATCATTTTGTTTTGCAAAGCGTGCAATGATACTGTGTACTTACCTTTGATTTGGTTTTGCGTTGTTGCTAGAAGAGGCTTTGTATAATGTTGATGATTTTTGTCGTCGATTTTGTTGCGAATTTTCTGGAATTACTTGTTTATTATCGATCGAAGCTTCTAGACCTTACGGGTAAAAACTGGTCGAATTTAAGCATTATGTGACTAAGACAGTACATAATTCCGGTGACGAGTTTTATTTTGATTGGGTGTTTTTGCGTCATGCAGGAATGTCCGAATTTTTTTCTCGATTGCAGAGACTCAGACTTTATAAGTATTGCATTATCTGCTTGTAGGGATGATTTTGGAAAGCGATCTTGTAGGCTATGCAGTTGTTGATGTTTGATGAATAAAGTTGGAATACGACTCCTGCCTTGTTTCTGAGTGAACAGGCTGCGTAGATAAACGAATTCGAGTTACACATATCAAGATTCAAGCATTAGGAGGGGGAGGGGAGAGTGGGGTCTGAATCAACTAGAACGCCAAGAAAATGAATACTTTTTAAAAATATCTTTTCGGCCTTGTTCGAGTATTTGGAAATACATTTGAATGGCTTGCTATCTTTTAATTTTTTTAATTTTTTTTTCGTCACTCAGTATAGAATCATAGGCACCCGCACATGGTGAGTGTCCCTCTATTGTAGTACAGAGGCGCTCTATAGAGAGACGCTATCGCATCAAGATACGAGCTCCTGTGTATGCACTGTAGGTTAGTCTACGCAAAGAGCTACTATCATTAAGCTCTTTGGTCTACGTAGAACGTATTTTGCACCGGCGCACTAATCTGGATTTGGGGGAAAAAAAAAAAAAGCCAGCCCACGCGCTTTTTTCTCTATATTATACTATTATAGAGTGACACACGCAAGATTGTGATAGGCTGTCAGTGGCTATAGCCAGATAGGGGGACCAGTGGTTCTACACAGGTAGTGTACAGTATAGCTAAAGGGAAACAACCGTTGAGAATGTCACTGGATTGTCCGTCTAAGTTAAAATGTTAATTCCCTTGCGTAGATTTAAAAAAAAAACAACTTTTTTTTAAAAATCATTATTATTATTATTTTAATGGGGCAAGGACTAAAATGCTTAGAACTAAAGCACTGAAATCGTTGAGTAAATTGTTGTAACCAATACAAGACCTCCCTGTACATCTAATACACAGCAGGACTCTTATAAATATAAGCATATAATCTAACTTAAACACGAGTCTGTTCTATATGATTAATGTAATAGGAAAGACACTTAAGAAAAGAAAAAGAATGGCGATCTCATGAGACTCGTCGAATTTGTCTGGTGTTCGCAAATGACTAATTGATAATTTATTATTGACTGTCGTCAAGTTTCTATCCACCTGTTCCACTCGGACCTGCCCTGTATCCTATCCCCTTTGGAATATAATTATACTAGCACCGCTTTGCTGAGATGGGATTTGAACCCACAACCAACCTTTCTTCCAAAATGGTAAACCAACTAGCCTATCAACTAGTCTATATCCGTTCCATTTTACTGGTTACGCCCAAACAATTGTTTTGCGAACAAATCCGTAATCAATGAAGCGGTAAAACAGTTCTTACACAATCCACATTCAATCTCCCTCTCTCTCTCTCTCACTCACTCTCTCTCTCTCTCTCTCTCTCTCTCTCTCTCTTTCTCTCTCTATCTCTCTGCTTCCATCCTGCTTGTTGCTTTTAGCATTTTCTAAAATGTTCATTTTTTTGACTTTATACTAACGAAGCAGAAGAAATATCATTGAATCATAGACCACTATCTGAACTATTTGCAACCACCAACACAATTATCAACATTTACTAAACTACACCAATGGTTAGATACAGCGCAAAAGGTATTTACAAAATGATGAAGCACACCGATCTTGATCTTTGAGAAAGTACAAACACCAATGATCCAACATGGCTTAGCAGTGGTTAAAGTATCCTCAAAGTAAAAACTGATTAATTTTAATTAAGTTATTTTTTTAAAATAAAGCTACTAACCTAAGTAATATTTTTATGAAGTTTGGCCAAAATCTGTTCAGTGGTTCTTGAGATATCTCGTCAAACGAATCTATAAACAGACCGAAAGACAGACCGACAGACCAGACCAATGGACAGACCGACATTTGGCTCTTTATGATTCACCTCGGACTGTTTCAAAGTATTTCCAGATTAGTCTGGGAATTAAAAATACTAATAATAATAATTAAAAATTAACCCACCGACGAGACGTTTACCTTATAGCCAGAGTATTAGCAAATAGTAGAGTCCGGTCATTTGCTGTGGCAATCGATCCAAGCTAAACACGAGCTTAGCCTGCTTTATCGCCTTTCTGTCGCAGATCGGACACTCGGTGTAAGCTTCGGTTTCTGGACAACTTGGTCGTCTGGCCCTCCGGCAGTAGAAATGAAAACAGTGCCACTAGTAACATTTTAATAATCAATAGAAAAACAGCACACCTTCGGGTGAGAGTATTAACCGAGGTCTAGTCTGTGTACGCAGGCATTCCATCGCAGGGATTTTAACAGATCTTGACACTGAGCGAAGCCATGAGGGTTGCTGAGGACAGAGAAAGAAGGAATACGCTGGTTAAACGATCATCTCTGGTGCCACTACGACCTTCGAGTTACGGGAGAGGATATGATAGGATAGAATAGGATAGGATAGGATAGGATAGGATATAGCGAGGGGTGAGTCGCTGGCGACACAAATTCCCAGCAAGCATTACAATCCCTTCTTCCCCAAACTCGGTGTGAAAAAAGGGCCGGGTATCGCCAGCGGACTGGGAGCGACAGTGAGCATTCTGATTGGTCGAAATTTAAAACGCAATACAAAATTTGACGCATGCGCACAGTGCTATCGTAATCCGACCGAGCACTGATTCATTCATTCAAATCTGGCAGTGTTAACGAGAAAGGGTTAGGGTTAGGTTTAGGGTTAGCTCGGACAAATTTACGACGCCTAATAACATCGTGAAAAGGTCGGCCAGACTTGACCTGGTGCAGGCGCATAGGCGCCAGGCCAGCTACGATACTCGGTCAAGCTGCGATGATACACCGGTCGCCCAGGATTGCGCTCAGTGATATGGGTGTCAGACGGTTCCCCCCTCACCCCAAAGGCTGCGAGTGAACTCCTGGGGCGGCTTGGGTTAGATCCTGCGCGTATCGGCCAGCGCCTTGAGCAGCTATTGAGCTGGAAAAGCGCTATAACGAGAACGAGTAAACAAATAGAAATAAAGTTTATAAAGTGAGGCTATTGCCACAAACCATAGCTCTAAGTTTATTGTTAATGTTATATTACTCCACAGTCAATGGGAAATATGTTAAGCCTAGATTTATATAATTTATTTCGGAAAGGAAAACACTTAGCTATCCCTGGTATTATAACATTATTGGACAAACGGGTTTTTAAGTATGAAATATAATCATTGTAATGTCATTGTTTGAAAAAGAAGTAAAACACTAACACAAGATTACCCTAGCACAAGCACTCCGGTAAAGTAAACTGTATGACTGATGAATCCTAGATAACTTCCCTCATTGGGCAAGATATTTAAGTTTTGTATAGGAGTGGGGTTTTCTTTCCTTCTGTAATGACAATTTTAAAACAATTTGTTCAAGAATCAAACTATAATTAATTAGTATTCCACCCTTTAAACCCCATCCCCTTCGACCTCAGCGCAGTTTCCACAGCATTTAATGGAACCCGATCATTTCAGTTAAAGTATTTAAATAAATATTTTTTTTCAAAAAGACTATGTGACGCCCCACTCCCATTGAACCAGCAAGGTATAAACCAGGTTGTCTCGATACGTAAGTAAGGAGCGTACAAGTACGTATTATGCAGTCTTTATAAGTTTGATTCCGTAGTTCTGGTACGTGTGTGTGTGTGTGTGTTTTTTTTTGCGTGTGTGGGTGTGTGCGTGTGTGTGTGATTGCATGGGTTTTGTTAGGTACAAAGCTACATCGGTTGAGTAGCTTATACGGGGTTATGAGAAGAGAGAGAGAGAGAGAGAGAGAGAGAGGGAGAGAGAGAGAGAGAGAGTAGAGGGGTTGATGGTGGTGGTGGTGGTGGGTGGGAGGGGGTGTTTATCACTGCACTGACAGCTATATTGGTGTGTGAGCAGAGAAAGAAGAGAGAGAGAGAGAGAGAGAGAGAGAGATAGAGAGAGAGAGAGAGAAAGAGAGAAAGTGTGTGTGTGTGTGTGTCTTCGCGCACGCGAGCGCGTTTGTGTGTGTGTGTGTGAGAGAGTGATGAAGAAAGAAAGAGAGAAATTAGGTTTTGGCAGTGGCTGGACATTCTCTTAACAGCTTTTCCTACCCCGTGGCTGGCATTGGAGTAAAATTCTATAGTATAGGCTACTTCGCCTTTACTCAGGATTGTGCCAATAGTTCAATGGTTTAATTGAGAGGCTCAGCAAAGGCTATGGAAAGTGTGTGCACAGAAAACTTGTAGCGCTACCGCTGGTGTATGTGGAGCCGGTATAGGTACGTATAGGCCCAACCAGTGTGTTCGTTTATATCAATGTAATCTGTGTATGGAGAAAACAAAAACAAAACAGTGTGTACAGAAAAACACGAAGGTTAGGGGTCTATCGGGTGACATTTTCAACACCAGTTGATTCTCCTGTTACACTTTCTTGTAAAGAAAGAAAGAAAACCTGGCGAGCTTCCCGTAGGCCTGTGCAGCATGCGAGTTTGTCGTGTGTATAATATTCCCTTTTCTTTAAGTCTTCTCCTTTACGGTTTACCCCCCATGGAGGACTGAACCAAATATCCATTGTTCACTGAAATTTAGACCAAAATAATATGTGTAGATCTATATAAAACACACAGTACGACTGTGCAGTCTTGTCTTAGGAAAACGGGATAGAAGTTATCATTAGTATAGATAAGATTTAATGCGCAGCGTTAGTATGGATTGTGAAGCTGTGACTTACCTGATCATGAAATCATTTTTGTAAAAATTGGTACTGTAACTAACTGTAACGCTACGAGTTAAACAAAAATGAACTTCTGACGAAACATTTTAGCGATATACATGCATTAAGAATTTTGTTTTTAGTCTGCTGTGTGTACATATTTTTTTTTATCACTTCCTTTATCTCGTTTCCTAAAACAATATATAGTTTTCAACGTAGGGGAAAGGTGAGTAACTTGGACATGGAAATAAATTGGACCACTGTATTATCTCTGAAACTAAATGGATATAGCTCCTGATTTTTTGTCCTTAGAGGCTTATATATGAATTACTTCACTTGCACGCGTATTATTATTATTATTATTATTATTATTATTATTATTATTATTATTATTATTATTATTATTATTATTATTATTATTATTATTATTATTATTATTGAGGATTTTTATAGCGCACTTATCTCGCCGTACTAGACCAGACTCTAGGCGCTGGCCGATACAGGATCTAACTCAAACCGCCCGAGACGCCCACCCGCAGCCTTTGGGCGCATGGTCTGACGCCCGGACAACTGAGCACTATCCTGGCCAGCCAGGGATGGGGGAGAAGGACCTAGTGCATGCTGGGTGTGTTCTTGTTACCGGCACTCACCCGTCTAGGACATGAGCGTCAGGATCTTTAAAGTCCGTTATGATGGAATGTATGCGACACACAGACTAGACCTCGGTTTATACTCTCATCCGAAGGAGTAGGAAACGGGAGTAAAGTGTCTTTCCCAGGGACACAACACAATGGCCCGGACAGGGCTCGAACCCGGGACCTTCAGATCCGCAAGCCAAAGCACTACCATTAGACCACCGTGCGTATCATGGCGTTTACAAAAAAAGACACGCGGACGGGGAGCTCAACTTGTTTTCTTCCATTGTTTTCTAAACTATTGTTTGACAGTGTTCAGTGAACATTTCAGTTTTAAGAAATGGAATTTATGTGAACGATGATGTGAGCAATACCCGGTCTTTCTGCAGTTTTTCTGTTTATAAAAAAACCCTGCTGGTGCTCTTCGAGCATTTTGGATTTTCAGCAAATTCACATATACTGGCGTACGGTGAAATTGAGTCCATTTTTCCTCGTATATTGAACCAGTGGTGCAAGTTAGCCGATAAGGTTCAAATGACACTCGCACCATTTTGTTAAATAGGGAATCATCGCTAGTTGGCTTAGAACAGAGAGCGCGGGCGCGCGCGCGCGCGCGTGTGTGTGTGTGGTTGTGTATGTGTGTGTGTGTGCGCGCGCGTGTAAGCAATACTCTCATGTGGTTTTAAGTAACCAATTCTGCCATCATAAGAGCATAAAAAGTTAATCACAGTAAGTTTATTAAAAAAAATAACCAGGAAAAAAAAACCCACCTAAAAATAATATTCTCACTCGGTTTTAAGTACAAGCATTGTTTCTCACAACTATTGCCTATCAGTCGTACGCTTATTAACGTAATTAAAATTATTACCATACTAACGTAATTAAAATTACACAGGAAACTAGAAGCCCAAAGCCCATATGATTCACATGCTCCTTATCCTATCCTATCCTATCCTATCCTATCCTGTAACTCTGAGGTCATTGGGGTACCACAGATGATCGTTTAACCATCGTACTCCATCTTTCTCTGTTGTCAGCAACCCTCATGGATTCGTTCAGTGTCAAACCAGTCCATTGTCAAAGGATGTCCTCCCAACTCTTTTTCTGTCTCCCTCTTCTTCTGCCTCCTTGCACCGTGCCTTGCAGGATGGATTTTGCAAGGCCTGATGCTCTGATGACGTGGCAATACCATCGGAGTTTCCGTTTCTTCACCACTGATTGATTGATTTGATAAATTAACGTCCCCGGACGGGGACAAGACTCCTTATTTGTGTGTGAGGTCTGTTGGATCAGCTTGGGAATATTGGACTTCCTATGATGTTATTATTTAGCAATGTGGGGATTTTATATGGGTTTTGTTGATAATTTATAATGATGTTTGTATTCTATTTTGTTTTTGTCAACGGAGTTCGATAAATTAGAGTATAGCCTCAGCGTCCCCTGCTTGGGATGTCTTTATTGTAAAGTGACTGGCTGGTGTAGAACTTTCAGTTTTACCACTAGGGTTGTTTCAGCAAATCTTTTATGCGGATCAGGGGTTGTCCGGTCCTGATTTGGCTCGGATGAGTCCGCTGGACCTAAAGCAATAAGCATATAAAGTAATGTCATGTAATTTACCTCTCGTTTAAGTTCAATTTACCCGCAAGGGCGTCTAAATTGCCTATCAACTTTTTCTTAAAATCAGTCTCAGACATAAAGCAGCTTTCATCGTTTAAGGCCACGTAGGTTTAATGTCTACCTTTTTAAATGACGTTCATGTTCATATTTGTGGCTTTTGTCTGATTTCCACCAAAATATAGAAGTTCCTTAATGGGTTCAATATACCCACCTTTTCCCTAATAATTTCACTGATTCTAAGAACGGCTATGCCGTTTAGTCTAAGTCTAGAAAGTATGTAAACCAAGTCTCTGCTTATCGGGTTAGCTTGATATTTCTCCTGCCCGATAGGTTTATTGTATTGCCGACTTGAAATAGACATTTATATACCTGCCTTTCCACTACCTGTTTGACTGACGAATGTATGCTGGTACGTAACATTGTGAGCAGAAGCACATGTGAGCTTGTATGTGATATACAGATTGCCCCGCTTTGTGTCTGAATGAAGCATGTATATAGATAGCAATATTATTATCATTATTATATATAAGCTTACTCATAATCTAATATAATGTGAGAGTATCCGATTTTCGTTTTTCCATATCCGCTATAGATGGCGACTTATTTTCCGCACAGGAATGTCAACTGATCATTCTGATATCCGCAATGCAGTGATCGATAGGCTTTTGTGATTTGCCCAGTATCGATAGGCCTATTGATTTTCGCCTTAGTGGCGATCAGCGAGCAATTTCAGCGTGCTGCTATTCAGTATTTGTGGTTCTGACCAAAAGCACTGTAAAAGTGTTGTAGAAATCGGGAAACGAAATAACGCATTTGAATAAGACTCAAGAATAAGTAGATTCGCTTTAGAAAAAGAGGAGGATAGATTAAACAACAACAACAACAACAACAACAACATCAACAACAAAACCCCACACAAATTTAAATGTAATCCCGATCCTCCGAAGTTTAAGCTAATTTTTTTTACTGCGAGATAAATTTCGTCAATTTGGTTCAGAGGATTTTGTGTACTATACAAGTAAATATCCATCCATAGTGGGTCTTCCTGCCAAGTACTAAGGCCTTAATGTCTAATCCCCGAGTGCCTAAACTTCGATCTCGCCGCGTGACGTAATTCCTACTGCATTCTGTACCTTGATGTTTTCACGACTTGTGAGGGAGGGTCATTGTCCTTTGTTGTCTAAAAGACAGGAGAGAGAGAAAGAGACAGACAGAGGGACAGAGAGAGAGACAGAGAGAGAAGAGGGACAGACGGAGACAGAGAGACCGACAGAGAGAGACAGAGAGACCCACAGACAGAGACAGAGAGAGAGAGACAGAGAGACCCACAGACAGAGAGTGCGGACCTTTAAAAAAAAAGTGAAAGAGTATAAAATTAGTCTTTTTTTTCTACATAGATCTGCAAGATTCCCTATCACTCCGCACTTCCCTCCCCTGCGGCACTTATCATTTCCATCTTTCCATCGTTATGCAGACTGCCTGTGTACGCCACAGACTGAGATTATGGCGACAATTAATTCAACCTTTCGCAATCTTAACTTATATCAAGATTAAGACCCAGATACTTTGCATGGAGGATGAACAAATGCCGACACAAAGAGCCAACCAATACAACAGTTCATGGATTGCACCGATTTTCTTACTCACCGCAGGGACCTTTTCTATAAGAATGTATTACCAAGATGTGCATCGCAAACTGTCGATGACAGGGCAAGCGAAATTAGTAGTGAGGCCTGCCATTAAGCCTTAGGGGCTTGTCAGAATGTAAAGTGCTGCTTATATAATACAAAAACATCCTCTCGTAAGCAGCACTTCACTCTCTGACAAGCCCCTAAGGATTAATGGCAGGCCTCACTACTAATCTCGCTTGCCCTGTCATCGACAGTTTGCAATGTACAACTTGGGAATATATTCTTATAGGAAAGGCCCTGCGGTTAGTGAGAAAATCGTTGCAATCAATGAACAGTTGTATTGGTTGGCTCTTTCATTACCATTTTAAAACTTTATGTATGTGAGAAACAGGTACTAACATTGAGCAGTTGTATTGGTTGGCTCAATCATTATTATTAGAAAACAAGAAAAAAAAAAAGCAAGATTCGTAAGCCTATATGCTTGATGCACATTTTTGATAAGATTTTTATAGACTTCTTGACAACAATAATATTAAAAAAAAAAAACAATAATGAAGTTCAAGTGCTTGTTTTGAAGCTGGTTTTACATTGATTTTCTAAAGAACAACTTCATTTGTATGTTATTAGCAATTTACTTACAAGAACAGTCATGATTCCTTGGGCGGCTTGAGGTCATAGATCTACTATAGATCTGGTATCGGCCAGCATCTTGAGCTGGCCTTCAGCTGGAAAGGCGCTCTGTGAGAGCAATGAAATAAATAAATTAACTTAGGGGTAGTGGAGCCCCTCCGCTATCGGGGATCCACTCATTCTTTTCCAAGCTCCGTTCTTATTGGTTAATGCGCCTGTTCGACTACCCCTCCGTTATCGGGGATCCACTAATTCTTTCCCAAGTTCCATTCTTATGGGTTAATGCGCCTGTCACGTGGGGTTTATGGGCTCTGCACAATGGAATTATGGACCCTCACGTTTATTCGGTGGGAACTGCTAGTAAGTCACCCTATGAATTACTTTAATAAATTTATTTGTTTAGCTCGTTCTGTGGTAAGGTTGGGGTACAGAAATAGATAGAAAAATGGTAAAAGATTACTGTCACACTAGCTTTCACACGGCTATGAATCATAAGTAGTCCAGCCACTTGATAACAGTTAAAATCACACATTTATTTCTTCTACTCTATACAAGATTCTCTAAGTACTAATCTAACTTAAAATGTCTCAGTCACTGCTAATAGTTCGATCGCTGATAGTCTAGGCAGCTGTTATATCTTCCTAGGGCACTTTCTATAATATTTCATGTAGATTTGGACTACTGTGGTCCGTTTTACAGTTTCTGAAGAGTTGGACTACTGTGGTCCTGTTATGATCAGTTTAAGTGCACCTTGGCGTGTTCACTTAACTGCTAGATGGAGCGTGCGAAGTCCTTCTGTGAGGTAGCTTCTGGTCCACCTGGGTAGTTGTGTAGTTGCGTTCCCTTGCCACGCTGTGGGGTCTGACAGGGTGTCTTGCAAGGCAGCTCTTTCCGTCTTGTGCGGTAGAGGATCCTCAACCAACTAGTCGTTTCTGTGGAGTGGGACGCACAGGATAGCTCGCCTGCTCGTCTGTAATATAAGAGACGAAATTCTGCACAACCCTGAATAATCGGTTTGTGCAGAGCGTCTCACTGAAAGCCAAAGTAGCCCTCAGTGATAGCTCCACATCTCTATACATAAGCGACGAACATTCTGCTACTTCCGGGGTCCACTGGAATCTCAACTCTAAATTCCTATACATACATAAATATCAATCGTGTCTAACTATACACATACAGAATTAATAATAATATAAACATTCAGTGGTACAGCCACTGGTCTGCAAACATACATATAAGTTAAACAACAGTGGTTCCGTACGGGATACAACATGGCGGCGCAACCGGTCGTGTTTCGCCTCGTGCTCGGCTCTTCCACGTGGTACGGCAAATTCGGATTAATAATTCACATTTATGCATAGCAAATTCCACAAACATAATTTCAACAATAATATAAATATATCACGATGAAACAGAAGGGTGTTCATTTACCTGTTTGACAAGTTCAGGCCCGTGATGACTTGAGAGAATTCTAAGATTTCAAAGTCCTGCTTCCTGGTCTATGAGTGTAGAGATTTCTCTAGCTGTGGAGATGTTGACTCTACCTCGTCTCACACACGACTGACCAAAACTGTGTGTAGGTTTTGACACATTCAGAACTGCTCTACCCACTGAGCCTGCTGCTGATTGGTTAAAACGGTCCGATTCAAAGCTCAAGTGCTGACTCACTGCGATGTGGGTGGCTCGCTGTGTGTGGTCTGCTGTGTAATTTAATTGCTGCTGTGTAATAGTCTAACTTCTCTACTGTTACAATTACTTACACAAGGCTAAATAGTCGATAGGCAGAGTTAACACTAGCCAGTTCGTGACAGGCTCCCTCAACTGAAAAAAGGCGATGACTACTGGATTCGACCTTTTTCTACTCCAGAGCCTAGTTTAACACTGCACTATCCTAGGGTCCTATTTACAAACTAACTAAGTTGCTCTACCTGAGCTGCAATGCTATGCCAGGTAGCTGTGGACACTAGTGACAGGGTATTACTGGGCGGGGACGAATTCTGGTGCTGTGGCCCTTAGTTGTGTTGGGTGGGCGACAGCTGCTGTGTCCTCCACGAGATGGCGACTGAGGTAGTCGGCTCCGTGGTTTTCCTTGCCGGGGATGTACTCGATCTGGAATGAGTATGCCTGAAGGGTGAGTGCGCATCGCATCAGGCGAGAGTTCAAAGACTTGGAGGCTGCCAGGAACGATAGTGGTTGGTGGTCCACCTGAACTGTGAAGTGGGTCCCATACAGGTAGAGTTGGAATTTCTGTATGGCCCAGACTAGTCCAAGACATTCTTTCTCCGACGTGGCGTAGTGGGTCTCGGCGGGTCTCAATTTTCTGCTGGCGTAGGCGACAGGGAATAGCGTCTCTGCATTCTTGGGGTCGCGCTGTAGCAGTACTGCTCCGAGGCCTAAGTCGCTTGCGTCGGTGCGAAGAACGAATGGCTGAGACAAATCGGGTAGGTGGAGTACTGGCGCCGATGTCAGTCTGTCCTTGAGTGTTTGGAAGGCTGTCTCGCATTCCGCTGTCCATACGACTTTGTCCGGGGCGATTTTCCGGGTTCCATTTGTCCGTGTTACGGCGGTGCTGTTGTAGTTGTGGATGAGCTTCTTCCGCGATGGCGATGGCCATCCATGTGTGTGTGCTGGGGGTCGCTGGTCGGTCCGTGTACTTCTTAAGGAGATTGATGTGATGGTATCGGGCTCTCCCGTTCACCTCTACTTGGTAGACTGTCTTGGATTTCTTGGCAGTCACCCGGTACGGTCCTCTCCAAGCGATGTCCAGCTTGTTGGTTCCACTTGGAAGTAAGAGTAGCACTTGATCGCCGACTTGCAGTTCTCTGTCCTTCGCGTGGCGGTTGTAGTACTTCGCCTGACGGGCTCTTGCCTTCTTCAGTGCTTCACCAGCTTTCTTCCACGTTGCTTTGAGGGTTTCCTGCAGGTCTGCGACGTACTTGGTGGCACCTCTTGGTGTGTCGTCTATCTTGGCTTCCGTCCAACTTCTGCGTAGGGCTTCTAGCGGTCCTGCTAGAGGTCTGCCGAATAGCAATGTTGACGGGGTGTAGCCTGTGGCTGCATGGGGCGTTTCTCGGTATGCGAACAGTGCCGCATTCACGTAGGTGTCCCACGCTTCTGGATTGTCGTCGGCGACTTTCCTGAGGATGGTGAGAAGGGTTCCATTCAGTCTTTCTACTTGTCCGTTGCTGGCTGGGTGGTATGGTGGTGTGCGAATGTGATGAACTTGTATCAACTCGAACACGTCTTGCATCAGGCGGCCGGTGAACTGAGATCCGTTGTCCGTTCTAATGCTGTCCGGGAATCCGACTCTGGTAAAGATGGCGATGAGTGCATCTGCGATCTTCTTGGTGTCGATCGCTGGCAACGGGACTGCTTCGCACCACATCGTACATGCGTCGACGAGTGTGAGTAGAAATCTGTTCCGCTTCTTGGTCATGGGCAGTGGTCCTACTATGTCTACTGAGACTTGCTGGAATGGCACGCCGACTACTACTGATGGTCCTAAGGTAACTGGTACGGTGTGATGTCGCGGGGAATATCGTTGACATTGGTGGCAAGATTTCACGTAGCGCTTGACATCCTCCGTGATTCCTGGCCAATAGTAGTGTGCGCTGATTCTCTGCACTGTGGCTCCAATTCCCATGTGTCCGCTGAGTGGCATGCTGTGGCCTAACTCTAGTACTTGGGCTCGAAGGGTGGCTGGCAGTACTAGTTGGGTGTGATCTCCATCTCCTTGTCGATGTAGAACTCCCTCTTCCATGTAGAAGTCTCCCTTGTGCGGGGGTGTGTGCGCCTTGGGTAGCTTCTGGAAGCACTTCGCTATCGAGGTGTCTTCTTTCTGTGCTGTTTTGATCTCTTCGAGTCCTGGATTCGGAGCGAACTCGGGCTGGGGTGGTTGGGTTTTAGCTTGGGCCCTGGTTTGCACTGCAGCTATCTCTACAGTTTTGGGGGGCGTGCCTAAGAACACATACCTACAACCTAGCACTAGATCATACAGGGGTTTCTGTAAAACAGCTGCTTGGATTCGTCCTGTGACGTACCTACTCTCTACTTCGATCCATGCTATTGGGCAAGTAGTCGTCGGTTTCGTCAAGTCTGCTCCTTGTAGTTCGACTGTCTTGTCTGTCAAGTCCGCGCGCGATACAAGAGATTCGCTAACTATCGCGTCGTATGATAGACCTGTGTCATACAGACAGTTCGCTTCTTTTCCGTTGACCTTGACCGTGTCTGTCACCGATGGGTGATCTCCGAGTGTGTGTGGCTTGTTACCGCTACTTTGAGTTAGAACTCTGTGCGCTGGCCGGCTTTCGCGCTCTTCCCTACGTTGTGCGGCCAACTTGAAACATTCTGCGGTGGAGTGATTGTTTCTGTTGCAGAACGAACAATACCGTCTCTGTTCTGCGGGACCTCTTTTCCCGAATTCCGTGTTGGGTCCTTTATTTTGCCCAGGTCTGGGGTTATTCGGCTTATTCGCGGTGCGCTCTTCTCGGTTAGGGCTTCGTTTCTGTGCCTCTTTCCCGTTAGGCTTTAGGTCTCGCCTGAAGCTCTTGGCTTCTCCGTGTGCGGCCACGTACCTATCTGCGACCTTGACCAGATCCTCCAGTCTTTCCGCGCCCTGCTCTACTGAGAATGTCCTCAGCTCGGGGGTCATGGTTTCCCGTAGCTGTTCCCATACTAACAGTTCTGTCAGTCCATCATACGTTTTAGCCGTGGCTGACTGGCTAATCCACTTATCCAGCGTTGTGGACAACCGATCCGCGAACTGCGCATAGCTCTCTCCTTTCACTCTCCGGTTGGTGCGGAATTTTTGCCGATAGCATTCTCCTGTTAGTTCGAATCCCGTTAGGAGTGCCTCTTTTACTTTGTGATAGTCAGTCACTCTGTCAGTCGGTAGCTTACTGTAGATGTCATAAGCCTTTCCTCTAAGCCCTTGACTAAGCTTAAAAGACCAATGAGTGGGATCTAGTTTGTACTCTGTTGCTAGACGCTCAAACCTAGTCAGATAGAGATCTAGACCTTCTTCTCTTTCATTGAATGTTCCCAGTGGAAATGACAGTCCTTGTACAGGGTTGGATGCTACCTCTAGCTGATCTGAGTGGGAAGGGGTTGAGGAAGAACTTGAAGCTCCTGATTCCAATCTTCTTAGCTCTAACTCATGCTGTCTGTCTTTTTCCTTTTCTGCCCGCTCATAATCCCATTTCCTAACTTCTGCTTCTCTCTCTGCTGCTAATGCTGCCTTCTTCTGTTCTCCTTCTAATTCTAATTTCTTCTGCTCTGCTTCTAATTTCTTCTGCTCTGCTTCTAATTCTAATTTCTTCGCCTCTCTTGCTGCTTCTAACTCTGCTTTCTTTTGCTCTGCTTCTAATGCTAATTTCTTTTGCTCTGCTTCTAGTTCTGCTTTTTTCTGTTCTCTCTCTGCGGCTCTCTCTGCCGCTTCGAGTTTCTTCGCCTCTCTCTCTGCTGCTCTCTCTGCCTTAGCCTCCTGTTTCTCTACCTCTGCATTGATATACGCAATTAGGTCTCCCCCTGCTAAGTGTAAAGCTTCCCCTAATTCCTTGAAGCGCAATCTCAAGGCCACTGGGTCCGACATTGCCAAACGTGTCTATGAACAACCTCTGAATCACGTGGAATACCAAAACACTAGCAATATTGCAAGTCAATAACAACAATGCAAAGACAATCAAATTCGTAATCAATAATAGAATAAAACAAGAGTCAAATGGCATACAACAGTTACTTAAGCAAAACCTGCAAAAGAACAATGCAACATACAGGCACAAAAATATTTGAAGCAAAAAAGTTTTTAACTAAAGAATAGTGCACCCAACTGATCAGTCCTGTTACCACTATTCTAAGTTATTCTACTACTACTACTGTTATCTAATTTTATTGTACTTAGGTCCGGTTATACCCAATTCCTATTATACACAGATCCTAGCTAGGCTCGCCAATTAAAGTGTCACGTGGGGTTTATGGGCTCTGCACAATGGAATTATGGACCCTCACGTTTATTCGGTGGGAACTGCTAGTAAGTCACCCTATGAATTACTTTAATAAATTTATTTGTTGAGCTCGTTCTGTGGTAAGGTTGGGGTACAGAAATAGATAGAAAAATGGTAAAAGATTACTGTCACACTAGCTTTCACACGGCTATGAATCATAAGTAGTCCAGCCACTTGATAACAGTTAAAATCACACATTTATTTCTTCTACTCTATACAAGATTCTCTAAGTACTAATCTAACTTAAAATGTCTCAGTCACTGCTAATAGTTCGATCGCTGATAGTCTAGGCAGCTGTTATATCTTCCTAAGGCACTTTCTATAATATTTCATGTAGATTTGGACTACTGTGGTCCGTTTTACAGTTTCTGAAGAGTTGGACTACTGTGGTCCTGTTATGATCAGTTTAAGTGCACCTTGGCGTGTTCACTTAACTGCTAGATGGAGCGTGCGAAGTCCTTCTGTGAGGTAGCTTCTGGTCCACCTGGGTAGTTGTGTAGTTGGGTTCCCTTGCCACGCTGTGGGGTCTGACAGGGTGTCTTGCAAGGCAGCTCTTTCCGTCTTGTGCGGTAGAGGATCCTCAACCAACTAGTCGTTTCTGTGGAGTGGGACGCACAGGATAGCTCGCCTGCTCGTCTGTAATATAAGAGACGAAATTCTGCACAACCCTGAATAATCGGTTTGTGCAGAGCGTCTCACTGAAAGCCAAAGTAGCCCTCAGTGATAGCTCCACATCTCTATACATAAGCGACGAACATTCTGCTACTTCCGGGGTCCACTGGAATCTCAACTCTAAATTCCTATACATACATAAATATCAATCGTGTCTAACTATACACATACAGAATTAATAATAATATAAACATTCAGTGGTACAGCCACTGGTCTGCAAACATACATATAAGTTAAACAACAGTGGTTCCGTACGGGATACAACATGGCGGCGCAACCGGTCGTGTTTCGCCTCGTGCTCGGCTCTTCCACGTGGTACGGCAAATTCGGATTAATAATTCACATTTATGCATAGCAAATTCCACAAACATAATTTCAACAATAATATAAATATATCACGATGAAACAGAAGGGTGTTCATTTACCTGTTTGACAAGTTCAGGCCCGTGATGACTTGAGAGAATTCTAAGATTTCAAAGTCCTGCTTCCTGGTCTATGAGTGTAGAGATTTCTCTAGCTGTGGAGATGTTGACTCTACCTCGTCTCACACACGACTGACCAAAACTGTGTGTAGGTTTTGACACATTCAGAACTGCTCTACCCACTGAGCCTGCTGCTGATTGGTTAAAACGGTCCGATTCAAAGCTCAAGTGCTGACTCACTGCGATGTGGGTGGCTCGCTGTGTGTGGTCTGCTGTGTAATTTAATTGCTGCTGTGTAATAGTCTAACTTCTCTACTGTTACAATTACTTACACAAGGCTAAATAGTCGATAGGCAGAGTTAACACTAGCCAGTTCGTGACAGCGCCTGTGGACTATGATGCATTACTATTTGCGCTACCTCTCCGCTATCGGGAATCCACTTATTCTTTCCCATGCTCCATTCTCCTTGATTAAAGCGCCTGTGGTGTACTACTTATAGAGTACGAAATAGTCCTCTGAGAAATGTGCAATTATAGTGGTGGACATAAAGCAGCTTTCATCGTTTAAGGCCACGTAGGTTTAATGTCTACCTTTTTAAATGACGTTCATATTTGTGGCTTTTGTCTGATTTCCACCAAAATATAGAAGAAGTTCCTTAATGGGTTCAATATACCCACCTTTTCCCTAATAATTTCATTGATTCTAAGAACGGCTATACCGTTTAGTCTAAGTCTAGAAAGTATGTAAACCAAGTCTCTGCTTATCGGGTTAGCTTGATATTTCTCCTGCCCGATAGGTTTATTGTATTGCCGACTTGAAATAGACATTTATATACCTGCCTTTCCACTACCTGTTTGACTGACGAATGTATGCTTGTACGTAACATTGTGAGCAGAAGCACATGTGAGCTTGTATGTGAGATACAGATTGCCCCGCTTTGTGTCTGAATGAAGCATGTATATAGATAGCAATATTATTATGATTATTATATATAAGCTTACTCATAATCTAATATAATGTGAGAGTATCCGATTTTCGTTTTTCCATTTCCGCTATAGATGGCGACTTATTTTTCGCACAGGAATGTCAACTGATCATTCTGATATCCGCAATGCAGTGATCGATAGGCTTTTGTGATTTGCCCAGTATCGATAGGCCTATTGATTTTCGCCTTAGTGGCGATCAGCGAGCAATTTCAGCGTGCTGCTGTTCAGTATTTGTGGTTCTGACCAAAGGCGCTGTAAAAGTGTTGTAGAAATCAGGAAACGAAATAACGCATTTGAATAAGAAGACTCAAGAATAAGTAGATTCGCTTTAGAAAAAGAGGAGGATAGATTGAACAACAACAACAAGAACAACAACAACATCAACAACAAAAACACACACAAATTTAAATGTAATCCCGATCCTCCGAAGTTTAAGCTAATTTTTTACTGCGAGATAAATTTCGTCAATTTGGTTCAGAGGATTTTGTGTACTATACAAGTAAATATCCATCCATAGTGGGTCTTCCTGCCAAGTACTAAGGCCTTAATGTCTAATCCCCGAGTGCCTAAACTTCGATCTCGCCGCGTGACGTAATTCCTACTGCATTCTGTACCTTGATGTTTTCACGACTTGTGAGGGAGGGCCATTGTCCTTTGTTGTCTAAAAGACAGGAGAGAGAGAAAGAGACAGACAGATGGACAGAGAGAGAGACAGAGAGAGAAGAGGGACAGACGGAGACAGAGAGACCGACAGAGAGAGACAGAGAGACCCACAGACAGAGACAGAGAGAGAGACAGAGAGACCCACAGACAGAGAGTGCGGACCTTTAAAAAAAAGTGAAAGAGTATAAAATTAGTCTCTTTTTTTTTTTCTACATAGATCTGCAAGATTCCCTATCACTCCGCACTTCCCTCCCCTGCGGCACTTATCATTTCCATCTTTCCATCGTTATGCAGACTGCCTGTGTACGCCACAGACTGAGATAATGGCGACAATTAATTCAACCTTTCGCAATCTTAACTTATATCAAGATTAAGACCCAGATACTTTGCATGGAGGATGAACAAATGCCGACACAAAGAGCCAACCAATACAACAGTTCATGGATTGCACCGATTTTCTTACTCACCGCAGGGACCTTTTCTATAAGAATGTATTCCCAAGATGTGCATCGCAAACTGTCGATGACAGGGCAAGCGAAATTAGTAGTGAGGCCTGCCATTAAGCCTTAGGGGCTTGTCAGAATGTAAAGTGCTGCTTATATAATACAAAAACATCCTCTCGTAAGCAGCACTTCACTTTCTGACAAGCCCCTAAGGATTAATGGCAGGCCTCACTACTAATCTCGCTTGCCCTGTCATCGACAGTTTGCAATGTACAACTTGGGAATATATTCTTATAGGAAAGGCCCTGCGGTGAGTGAGAAAATCGTTGCAATCAATGAACAGTTGTATTGGTTGGCTCTTTCGTTACCATTTTAAAATTTCATGTATGTGAGAAACAGGTACAAACATTGAGCAGTTGTATTGGTTGGCTCTATCATTATCATTTCAAAACAAGAAAAAGGAAAGAATAGTGCAAGTTTCGTATATGCTTGATGCACATTTTTGATAAGATTTTATAGACTTCTTGACAACAATATTTTTTTAAAATAAATAAAGCAACAGTAATGAAGTTCAAGTGCTTGTTTTGAAGCTGGTTTTACATTAATTTTCTAAAGAACAACCTCATTGGTATGTTATTATCAATTTTCTTACAAGAAC
The DNA here is from genome assembly GCA_036898135.1 of Oncomelania hupensis. NCBI lineage: Eukaryota > Metazoa > Mollusca > Gastropoda > Littorinimorpha > Pomatiopsidae > Oncomelania > Oncomelania hupensis. Next base: position 52,218,227 of record CM072517.1, on the reverse strand, counting down.
AGTCAAGATGCCTTGGGCGGCTTGAGGTTATACTATAGATCTGGTATCGGCCAGCATCTTGAGCTGGCCTTCAGCTTGAAAGGCGCTCTGTGAGAACAATGAAATAAATAAATTAACCAAGGGGTAGTGGAGTCCCTCCGCTATCGGGGATCCATTAATTCTTTTCCAAGCTCCATTCTTATTGGTTAATGCGTCTGTTCGACTACCCCTCCGTTATCGGGGATCCACTAATTCTTTCCCAAGTTCCATTCTTATGGGTTAATGCGCCTGTGGACTATGATGCTTTACTATTTGCGCTACCTCTCCGCTATCGGGAATCCACTTATTCTTTCCCATGCTCCATTCTCCTTGATTAAAGCGCCTGTGGTATACTACTTATAGAGTACGAAATAGTCCTCTGAGAAATGTGCAATTATACTGGAAGCGCGGCCGGCGAACCACTCAGGCCATGATTTACGACTGACATGCTCTTGTGTTCTTGTTTGTCGTAAACTTAATTGATAGTTCATGTACAGTGCTTGTGACAAAATGATATGCTTTTGCTTCCCGTAGCCTTTTAACTGAATGCACGGAAAGGAAGAGAGAGTTCACTTGGATAAGTAGCACAGTGTTCTTGTTTGCAAGGGCGGATCAAGGGTAAAGTGGGATGAGAGGGTGGGGTTGGGGGTGGCGTGTAAGGGGGTTGGCGGGCTCCCAGTCTCTGAAGATAATGTAACTTTAAGAGTTGCATTGTAGGCTGCTTCTGGAAGATAATATGGTTAATCACTAGTGTAAATCTTATTCTAATTTATGTATATATACACTCTTATCTTTAAGACGGCAAAACAAACATTACACGCACAACCATAAAGCAACATTGCTGAGGAACAAATGAAAAAGAAACATCATAGAAACTATCCTATCCCATCCTATTCCGCAACTTGAATAGGATAGGATAGGATAGTTTCTATGTTTGCTTCCCGTATGTCGATAAGGAAGGAGCATTATTGCGAGGGTAATGCGAAGAACCAATGTCACACATACAAACACAGTGTGTGTTTTATTTTACTCCTCTTATTACAAATATAGAGTCTGATTTATTTCAGCTCTCAGAAATAGCATCCCTGCTTCCAATAATATTCTCAAGGTTGGTTACATGTGCAATTTAAAATGGAAACGTTGGTCAGCTTTGCATACAATTTTAGTTTGCTAATATCTCTGCTTCTAATAACATTTCAGAAAATGGGTTTAGTATCATTGGAATCAGCCAAATATAAAGCAACAACAGCAAATAAAATTAATAATATTTATAATATTGGATGCAGTCAATCTACAATTTCACAAATAAAAAATCGATTTCCTTTGCGTCTTCTAATAGCGACATTCCTTTACACCACATGTTTGAGTGATAAATGTGTGCTTGTTGTGTATGTAGGAGTGTTTGTAACATGTAAGCGTGTATGTTGGTTACAGATCGCCGCGCTTTGAGTCTGATTTAGGAATAAGGCGCGTATAGCATCCATTCTTCTTCTTCTTCTTCTTTGTCACGTGGGGTTTATGGGCTCTGCACAATGGAATTATGGACCCTCACGTTTATTCGGTGGGAACTGCTAGTAAGTCACCCTATGAATTACTTTAATAAATTTATTTGTTTAGCTCGTTCTGTGTTAAGGTTGGGGTACAGAAATAGATAGAAAAATGGTAAAAGATTACTGTCACACTAGCTTTCACACGGCTATGAATCATATGTAGTCCAGCCACTTGATAACAGTTAAAATCACACATTTATTTCTTCTACACTATACAAGATTCTCTAAGTACTAATCTAACTTAAAATGTCTCAGTCACTGCTAATAGTTCGATCGCTGATAGTCTAGGCAGCTGTTATATCTTCATCGGGCCCTTGCTATAATATCTCATGTAGATTTGGACTACTGTGGTCCGTTTTACAGTTTCTGAAGAGTTGGACTACTGTGGTCCTGTTATGATCAGTTTAAGTGCACCTTCGGCGATTACACTTAACTTTCTGATGGTGCGGTCGAAGTCCTTCTGTGAGGTAGCTTCTGGTACACCTTTGTCGTTGTGTAGTTGGGTTCCCTTGCCACGCTGTGGGGTCTGACAGGGTGTTTTTCAGGGTAGCTCTTTCCGTCTTGTGCGGTAGAGGATACTCCGCCAACTTGTTTCTGTGGAGTGGGGTTCACAGGATAGCTCGGGATAGCTCGCCTGCTCGTCTGTAATATAAGAGACGAAATTCTGCACAACCCTGAATAATCGGTTTGTGCAGAGCGTCTCACTGAAAGCCAAAGTAGCCCTCAGTGATAGCTCCACATCTCTATACATAAGTGACGAACATTCTGCTACTTCCGGGTTCCACTGGAATCTCAACTCTAAATTCCTATACATACATAAATATCAATCGTGTCTAACTATACACATCCAGAATTAATAATATTATAAACATTCAGTGGTACAGTCACTGGTCTGCAAACATACATATAAGTTAAACAACAGTGGTTCCGTACGGGATACAACATGGCGGCGCAACCGGTCGTGTTTCGCCTCGTGGTCGGCTCTTTCACGTGGTACGGCAAATTCGGATTAACAATTCACATTTATGCATAGCAAATTCTTCAAACATAATTTCCACAATAATATAAATATATCACGATGAAACAGAAGGGTGTTCATTTACCTGTTTGACAAGTTCAGGCCCGTTGTGACTTAATAGAATTCGGAGATTCTAAAGTCCTGCTTCCTGGTCTATGAGTGAAGAGATTTCTCTAGCTGTGGAGATGTTGACTCTACCTCGTCTCACACACGACTGATTCAAACTGCGCTAGGATCTGACACAGTAAAACTGCTCTACCCGCTAAGCTGAGCTCTCATTGGTTAAAACGGTCAAATTCAAAGCTCAAGTGCTGAGTCACTGCGCAGCGTGGGTCGGGCTCGCGGTGTGTACTTTACTTGCTGGCTGTGTACTATACTAACTCTCTTAATGTTACAATTACTACACAGGGCTAAATAGTCAATGAGCAGAGTTAAAACTAGCCAGTTCATGACAGGCCCCCTCAACTGAAAAAAGGCGATGACTACTGGATTCGACCTTTTTCTACTACAGAGCCTAGTTTAACACTGCACTATCCTAGGGTCCTATTTACAAACTAAGTAAGTTGCTCTACCTGAGCTGCAATGCTGTGCCAGGTAGCTATGGACACTAGTGACGGGGTATTACTGGGCGGGGACGAATTCTGGTGCTGTGGCCCTTAGTTGTGTTGGGTGGGCGACAGCTGCTGTGTCCTCCACGAGATGGCGACTGAGGTAGTCGGCTCCGTGGTTCTCTTTGCCGGGTATGTACTCGATTTGGAATGAGTATGCCTGAAGGGTGAGTGCCCATCTCATCAGGCGAGAGTTCAAAGACTTGGAGGCTGCCAGGAACGATAGTGGTTGATGGTCCACCTGAACTGTGAAGTGGGTCCCATACAGGTAGAGTTGGAACTTCTGTATGGCCCAGACTAGTCCAAGACATTCTTTCTCCGACGTGGCGTAGTGGGTCTCGGCGGGTCTCAATTTTCTGCTGGCGTAGGCGACAGGGAATAGCGTCTCTGCATTCTTGGGGTCGCGCTGTAGCAGTACTGCTCCGAGGCCTAAGTCGCTTGCGTCGGTGCGAAGAACGAATGGCTGAGTCAAATCGGGTAGGTGGAGTACTGGCGCCGATGTCATTCTGTCCTTGAGTGTGTGGAATGCTGTCTCGCATTCGGCTGTCCAAACTACTTTGTCCGGGGCGGTTTTCCGGATTCCATTTGTCAGTGTTACGGCGATGCTGTTGTAGTTGTGGATGAGCTTCTTCCGCGATGGTGATGGCCATCCATGTGTGTGTGCTGGGGGTCGCTGGTCGGTCCGTGTACTTCTTGAGGAGATTGATGTGGTGGTATCGGGCTCTCCCGTTCACCTCTACTTGGTAGACTGTCTTGGATTTCTTGGCAGTCACCCGGTACGGTCCTCTCCAAGCGATGTCCAGCTTGTTGGTTCCACTTGGAAGTAAGAGTAGCACTTGATCGCCGACTTGCAGTTCTCTGTCCTTCGCGTGGCGGTTGTAGTACTTCGCCTGACGGGCTCTTGCCTTCTTCAGTGCTTCACCAGCTTTCTTCCACGTTGCTTTGAGGGTTTCCTGCAGGTCTGCGACGTACTTGGTGGCACCTCTTGGTGTGTCGTCTATCTTGGCTTCCGTACAACTTCTGCGTAGGGCTTCTAGCGGTCCTGCTAGAGGTCTGCCGAATAGCAATGTTGACGGGGTGTAGCCTGTGGCTGCATGGGGCGTTTCTCGGTATGCGAACAGTGCCGCATTCACGTAGGTGTCCCACGCTTCTGGATTGTCGTCGGCGACTTTCCTGAGTATGGTGAGAAGGGTTCCATTCAGTCTTTCTACTTGTCCGTTGCTGGCGGGGTGATATGGTGGTGTGCGAATGTGATGAACTTGTATCCACTCGAACACGTCTAGCATCAGGCGGCCGGTGAACTGAGATCCATTGTCCGTTCTAATGCTGTCCGGGAATCCGACTCTGGTAAAGATGGCGATGAGTGCATCTGCGATCTTCTTGGTGTCGATCGCTGGCAACGGGACTGCTTCGCACCACATCGTACATGCGTCGACGAGTGTGAGTAGAAATCTGTTCCGCTTCTTGGTCATGGGCGGTGGTCCTACTATGTCTACTGAGACTTGCTGGAATGGTACGCCGACTACTACCGATGGTCCTAAGGTAACTGGTACGGTGTGATGTCGCGGGGAATATCGTTGACATTGGTGGCAAGATTTCACGTAGCGCTTGACATCCTCCGTGATTCCTGGCCAATAGTAGTGTGCGCTGATTCTCTGCACTGTGGCTCCGATTCCCATGTGTCCGCTGAGTGGCATGCTGTGGCCTAGTTCTAGTACTTGGGCTCGAAGGGTGGCTGGCAGTACTAGTTGGGTGTGATCTCCATCTCCTTGTCGATGTAGAACTCCCTCTTTCATGTAGAAGTCTCCCTTGTGCGGGGGTGTGTGCGCCTTGGGTAGCTTCTGGAAGCACTTCGCTATCGAGGTGTCTTCTTTCTGTGCTGTTTTGATCTCTTCGAGTCCTGGATTCGGAGCGAACTCGGGCTGGGGTGGTTGGGTTTTAGCTTGGGCCCTGGTTTGCACTGCAGCTATCTCTACAGTTTTAGGGGGCGTGCCTAAGAACACATACCTACAACCTAGCACTAGATCATACAGGGGTTTCTGTAAAACAGCTGCTTGGATTCGTCCTGTGACGTACCTACTCTCTACTTCGATCCATGCTATTGGGCAAGTAGTCGTCGGTTTCGTCAAGTCTGCTCCTTGTAAGTCGACTGTCTTGTCTGTCAAGTCCGCACGCGATACAAGAGATTCGCTAACTATCGCGTCGTATGATAGACCTGTGTCATACAGACAGTTCGCTTCTTTTCCGTTGACCTTGACCGTGTCTGTCACCGAGGGGTGATCTCCGATCGTGTGTGGCTTGTTACCGCTGCTTTGAGTTAGAACTCTGTGCGCTGGCCGGCTTTCGCGCTCTTCCCTACGTTGTGCGGCCAACTTGAAACATTCTGCGGTAGAGTGATTGTTTCTATTGCAGAACGAACAATACCGTCTCTGTTCTGCGGGACCTCTTTTCCCGAATTCCGCGTTGGGTCCTTTATTTTGCCCAGGTCTGGGGTTATTCGGCTTATTCGCGGTGCGCTCTTCCCGGTTAGGGCTTCGTTTCTGTGCCTCTTTCCCGTTAGGCTTTAGGTCTCGCCTGAAGCTCTTGGCTTCTCCGTGTGCGGCCACGTACCTATCTGCGACCTTGACCAGATCCTCCAGTCTTTCCGCGCCCTGCTCTACTGAGAATGTTCTCAGCTCGGGGGTCATGGTTTCCCGTAGCTGTTCCCATACTAACAGTTCTGTCAGTCCATCATACGTCTTAGCTGTGGCTGACTGGCTAATCCACTTATCCAACGTTGTGGACAACCGATCCGCGAACTGCGCATAGCTCTCTCCTTTCACTCTCCGATTGGTGCGGAACTTTTGCCGGTAGCATTCTCCTGTCAGTTCGAATCCCGTTAGGAGTGCCTCTTTTACTTTGTGATAGTCAGTCACTCTGTCCGTCGGTAGCTTACTGTAGATGTCATAAGCCTTTCCTCTAAGCCCTTGACTAAGCTTAAAAGACCAATGAGTGGGATCTAGTTTGTACTCTGTTGCTAGACGCTCAAACCTAGTCAGATAGAGATCTAGACCTTCTTCTCTCTCATTGAATGTTCCCAGTGGAAATGACATTCCTTGTACAGGGTTGGATGCTACCTCTAGCTGATCTGAGTGGGAAGGGGTTGAGGAAGAACTTGAAGCTCCTGATCCCAATCTTCTTAGCTCTAACTCATGCTGTCTTTCTTTTTCATTTTCTTCCCTCTCTTTTTCTTTTTCTGCCCTCTCTTTTTCCTTTTCTGCCCGCTCATAATCCCACCTCCTAATTTCTGCTTCTCTCTCGGCTGCTACCTTCTTCTGTTATGCTTCTAGCTCTAATTTCCTCGTTTCTCTCTCTGCCTCTAATTTCTTCTGCTCTAGTTCTAATTTCTTTTGCTCTCTCTCCGCTTCTAACTTCTTTGCCTCTCTCTCTGCTGCTCTCTCTGCCTTAGCCTCCTGTTTCTCTACCTCTGCATTGATATACGCAATTAGGTCTCCCCCTGCTAAGTGTAAAGCTTCTCCCAATTCCTTGAAGCGCAATCTCAAGGCCACTGGGTCCGACATTGTCAAAAGTGTCTATGAACAACCTCTGAATCACGTGGAATACCAAAACACTAGCAATATTGCAAGTCAATAACAACAATGCAAAGACAATCAAATTCGTAATCAATAATAGAATAAAACAAGAGTCAAATGGCATACAACAGTTATTTAAGCAAAACCTGCAAAAGAACAATGCAACATAGAGGCACAAAAATATTTGAAGCAAAAAAGTTTTTAACTAAAGAATAGTGCACCCAACTGATCAGTCCTTGTTACCACTATTCTAAGTTATTCTACTACTCCTACTGTTATCTAATTTTATTGTACTTAGGTCCGGTTATACCCAATTCCTATTATACACAGATCCTGGCAGGCTCGCCAATTAAAGTGTCACGTGGGGTTTATGGGCTCTGCACAATGGAATTATGGACCCTCACGTTTATTCGGTGGGAACTGCTAGTAAGTCACCCTATGAATTACTTTAATAAATTTATTTGTTTAGCTCGTTCTGTGTTAAGGTTGGGGTACAGAAATAGATAGAAAAATGGTAAAAGATTACTGTCACACTAGCTTTCACACGGCTATGAATCATATGTAGTCCAGCCACTTGATAACAGTTAAAATCACACATTTATTTCTTCTACTCTATACAAGATTCTCTAAGTACTAATCTAACTTAAAATGTCTCAGTCACTGCTAATAGTTCGATTGCTGATAGTCTAGGCAGCTGTTATATCTTCATCGGGCCCTTGCTATAATATCTCATGTAGATTTGGACTACTGTGGTCCGTTTTACAGTTTCTGAAGAGTTGGACTACTGTGGTCCTGTTATGATCAGTTTAAGTGCACCTTCGGCGATTACACTTAACTTTCTGATGGTGCGGTCGAAGTCCTTCTGTGAGGTAGCTTCTGGTACACCTTTGTCGTTGTGTAGTTGGGTTCCCTTGCCACGCTGTGGGGTCTGACAGGGTGTTTTTCAGGGTAGCTCTTTCCGTCTTGTGCGGTAGAGGATACTCCACCAACTTGTTTCTGTGGAGTGGGGTTCACAGGATAGCTCGGGATAGCTCGCCTGCTCGTCTGTAATATAAGAGACGAAATTCTGCACAACCCTGAATAATCGGTTTGTGCAGAGCGTCTCACTGAAAGCCAAAGTAGCCCTCAGTGATAGCTCCACATCTCTATACATAAGCGACGAACATTCTGCTACTTCCGGGTTCCACTGGAATCTCAACTCTAAATTCCTATACATACATAAATATCAATCGTGTCTAACTATACACATCCAGAATTAATAATATTATAAACATTCAGTGGTACAGTCACTGGTCTGCAAACATACATATAAGTTAAACAACAGTGGTTCCGTACGGGATACAACATGGCGGCGCAACCGGTCGTGTTTCGCCTCGTGGTCGGCTCTTTCACGTGGTACGGCAAATTCGGATTAACAATTCACATTTATGCATAGCAAATTCTTCAAACATAATTTCCACAATAATATAAATATATCACGATGAAACAGAAGGGTGTTCATTTACCTGTTTGACAAGTTCAGGCCCGTTGTGACTTAATAGAATTCGGAGATTCTAAAGTCCTGCTTCCTGGTCTATGAGTGAAGAGATTTCTCTAGCTGTGGAGATGTTGACTCTACCTCGTCTCACACACGACTGATTCAAACTGCGCTAGGATCTGACACAGTAAAACTGCTCTACCCGCTAAGCTGAGCTCTCATTGGTTAAAACGGTCAAATTCAAAGCTCAAGTGCTGAGTCACTGCGCAGCGTGGGTCGGGCTCGCGGTGTGTACTTTACTTGCTGGCTGTGTACTATACTAACTCTCTTAATGTTACAATTACTACACAGGGCTAAATAGTCAATGAGCAGAGTTAAAACTAGCCAGTTCATGACATTCTTCTTCTTCTTCTTCTTCTTCTTCTTCTTCTTCTTCTTCTTCTTCTTCTTCTTCTTCTTCTTCTTATTAATTGATAGTACTTATGTACTCGTGACTGGGTAATGGGTTTTGTTTTCAATTTAGGCGATAACATTTAACTGAATGCTCCGAAAGAGAGAGAGAGAGAGAGAGAGAGAGAGAGAGAGAGAGAGAGAGAGAGACAAAGAGACAGGGACGGAGAGAGAGAGACAGAGACAAAGGCATAGACAGAGAGAGAGAGAGAGAGAGAGAGAGAGAGAGAGAGAGAGAGAGAGAGAGAGAGAGAGTTCAATTTGATGAAGAACTATATGGACTATGTTAGCTTAGCCCTATTGATCATTTTAAAAGTATATGGAGATTACATTTTGCTAAGTAGGCTATTAGCTATACTACTAAATCAATGTCATAAACTTCATTGACGTCTAAATTGTGTGTGTGTGTGTGTGTGTGTGTGTGTGTGTGTGGGAGGGGGTGGGGCGCAGAGAGGAAGAGATTTGGATAAACTAATGTCTTTTTGAACTGCCGAAGAAGGTTTATGGTGAACTACACGCATTGGTAAAATATCAATTCAATTCAGTTCAATAATGTATTTTAACGTCTTTTCACATGTGTGTGATTTCAGACCATGTACTCATTCTAACGCATGGACACACAAACATGAAAGTAAATCTAACAACTTAAAGTTGAACCATACCCATAAAAAGTAACAGTACTACAAACATTTACCAACTGCGGACATGTAATGTATACGTTCAATGTCTATTATCGCGGGACAATGTAATACCATTTCAACGGATTCTTCAATATTGATGTTCTTTTCTTTATAAAGTGGAATGAAATTAGGACATACATTAAAAAAAAATGCTTAACAGATATAGGATGTAAACAAGCACAAACTGTAGTTTTTGAAAACTGCATTTGTATGCTCCCTTTGCAGGAATATGTGGTGATATTATAGGTAAAATAGGAATATATAAAATGTCAATATTACGAGTTGTTAAAATATTACTTGTAAACTTTCGTATTGGTTGAAGATACGATACATTTCTAGCTCATTTTGGAAAATCTACATTAGCGTCAATAAATATTTCCTCTGAAACAGACTTTGGTAATGATATACTTCTGACCTCATATATATTTTGCAACTGATTATTTTTGTTGTTCAGGAAAAGATAACAAGCAAGCTTCCTTTCATGATTTTACTGTACTTGAATGTACTGGAAAACCTAAAGCTATTTTTACTGCTTAACTTACAAGGCTTTGCAGCTTATTTAACAATGAATTTGGTGTTGAACAATATACATTGGTAGGACAAGTAAAAACGGTTTGAAGGAGATACAACACTCCAGATTAAAGCATTCTATATACATGTATGTCGCGAGAACGCTTTGTCAGGAGTTGTTATTATTATTGAGAACCTTTTAATCCGGTGTCCGTTATGTCTCGTTCTATAGCCTGCTATACTTCAAAAGTTCATTAACACTTACACACTACTATTATTTTAAATGTACTCTCTCTCTCTATTTCTCTCTCTCTCTCACTCTCTCTCTCTCTCTCCCCTTCATCTCGTTATTCACTTTTCAGACATAATTTAACCTTGCCACAGCCACGCTTAGACATATTTAAAAACTTCTCTGTGATATTCTGGTCCACGTATATGGAATTCTCTCCCACAAGAGATCAAGGAAAGTAAATCATTATCATTGTTTAAAATTAGACTCCACAAATTTCTATTTTCCCTTGTTCCTAACATTTAAGATGATTGTATACATTTTGTTCTGTCCTATCTTGCGACAGTTTAATTTGTTCATGTGTGAATTAGCTTGTGTTTGTGTGTGGTTGTGGTGGAGGGGGTGGGGAGAGTGGGAGTAGGAAATGGTTATTGGAGGGAGGTGGGGGAAAGTAGTATGTATATTTCGGTACATTAATTTTCTTTTTGGATTTTTTTAAAATTCTTACCATTGTTAAGGTTTGTGTTAGTTTAAAAATCAATTTTATGTTAATTATTTTGTTTGTTCTCAATTTTTTTACAATTTTATTAAGGACTAGCTGTAAGACAGGTCCATAGGACCTAATGCTATTATCCTATTAAAGGTTTCGACTTCGACTTCGACTTCGACTTCGACTTCCCCCTCTCCCTTTCAGAGTCGAGGAGAAATATCATGAGTCCTTACCAATGGGACCCCTTCCAAAATTAATAGATCTGACCCGTGCATCTGAAACTTGCATCGTGCTCATTCTGTGCAAAACCCGTGGTACCTCATCTGCATCATAAATGTAATCTTCAAGGTTGCCTTTTATTATCCTTGTGAAACAAAAAGACCAACACTAGCAACACTAGCACTACCAACACTAACAACACTAACAACGAACACTTTTTCATGTACAAGTTGTGTGTAAAATAATAAAAAGATGGATTCCAAGGTTCACTGCTGGGTCTTCAAGATTGTAAAGTGCTTAGAAGAAATCCACTGTGCAGTCAGTATGTTTGACTGTATAGAACTGTGCTTCTGCGAGTACTAATAAAAACAAAACACACTGCCGGTACATATGCAAGTTAAAGTGCACACACACACAAACAAAAGTTGGATACCAGAGCTGACTACTTTTTAAAGACATATACCCAGATTCTCCTAAAATTCTTGCTACTTACCTTAGCCATCTGAACATGCCTAATTCGTGTATTTTTCAGTGTGGGGAAAGGGGAGTTTGATTGACCTACACAATGTCGGCTGGAAAGCGACGCACACCGGTGGATATGTTTCACATTCAATATCCAGCTAAGAAGGGTTTCTTGTCCTGGGTGGAGCTTGGGTAAGTAACAATTTGTTTTTAGTGTTGAGTGCGTGTTCTCTCTAGCATGGTCGTAAATGTCACATATATACTTAAAGTGAGTTTGATGTCATTTTTTTCAGGCTTTAACATTATTAGATCGTGTGAAAATAGAAGAGTTGTTTATTGATCCACCTTGTAGAGGTGAAAACTCTCAAATAAGCGGCTACGCAGCTTTAAAAGAACAGTTCGGACGTCATTTGTAAACGAGTGTAGTAGTAGTAGTAGTAGTAGTAGTAGTAGTAGTAGTAGTAGTAGTAGTAGTAGTAGTAGTAGTAGTAGTAGTAGTAGGGACAGATGTAGGCCGTGGAGCCTTTCTGAACATCCCATCTTTTATATTTATTTACAATGGTCTGCATTGCATGCAATTTGCCTACATATTAGTCATAGCTGTAAAATAAGTCTATAAATTTTGGAATTGCATCCAACTGGTTTTTGAACTGATTAGTAGTTTTAGCACTCTTTAAAGACATTGGAAGGTCGTTCCAATGTCTTACAGTTCTATATGACAAAGAGAATTTCCTAATATTAGTGTTACAGTGTCTAACAAAGATTTTGCCTTCAGAAAAGCGTGTCGTATTACTATGAGGATTAGCAAAATAGTCATTCCATTCTAAGTCATCAATGTTATTATAAATTTTGAAGACTTGTATTAGGTCACCTCGTAATCTCCTACCAGACAGTGAATGTAAACCAAAGAAAAAATGTCGCTCTTTATATGACATTTTTCTACATTCTATAAGTATCTTTGTTGCCCTTCTTTGAACTTTCTCTATAGCAATAGACTGCCGTATAAGTTTAGGATACCATACAGAATTTGCATATTCCAGATGGGGCCTCACCAAAGCCTCATACAACATACAAGATGATTCTTTATTGAGTGTAGCATAGGACTTCTTGTATACAGTAGCTACGCGTCACCCAATACAACAGGTATATCCGCCAAGGCAAAATCTTTTTGAAAAAAAAGACCCACAGCAACAAACAACAGAAGTCAAAGTCAAAATGGCTTATTCTATAAAGCCCCTCGGGAACATGCAATAAAAAATGAATAAAAATAAAACATACAATAATAATTGAACGCATGAAAAGCAATCTGAAACACGTATGTAAGCCTACATATAATACCAAAATAACAGTTAACCATTCACGCTCGCATTCTAGAGGACACATGATAAACATTCGCAATATACACATTTATTATTATCTTGCAACACAAACCTACGACGTAAAAACTATGTCCACTCAACCTCATCACAAACTGCACGCACACTCTCGCAAGATTGAGTGAGAAAGAAGAGAAGGAAGTACACATTGTAATTGAATGGGGGTGTTTTACATATTTAAACTGTTATTATGGATTGAAATTATTACTGTTATTACTGTCAATATTATTACAACTCAAATCACCTTCGATCCTGTTACGTTCTGAAGCAGTCCATTATTATTTTCATGAACCTAATCAGTTTCAGCAGAATAGTGTTATATTTTTGGTTGAGAATGAATGTTTTAAAAAAAAAGTTTCCTCGTGTGTAAAAATCCATGGCGTGCAAAATGTTTTTCAAGGTATGTAATTCTAAGGAAGGCGCTATGGGTGATTACTCTTGTACCCTTCCTTTTTGAGTAATTAAAAAAAAGTGTAACTGATCTCTACCATTCAAATCACCACCCCTTGGTAGCCTAGTTTTATTCCTTCACATTGAAATTGATTTAATTTAAAAAAAAAAGTCATTGATATGATATCAATTATTGAAGTCACTACTCTGGGTTGGGGAAGGGAGGGGAGGGGGGTGGGGGTGGGCTGCTTTCATTCCTTCCATTGACTAAGAAAGTCGTAACTGATATTTGCATTTCAATTCACTGACAGACTCTATTGCATATAACCTATTTAGCCTTCTTTTATTTCTTCACATTCCATTAAAAACAAGATGGCAAGCCATTCCAATGCATTTCCAGGCTCTTACACACATTATCACCCACTCACTCCCCACCCCCCCCCAAAAAAAATAAATAAATAAATAAGAAATAAATAAAACAACCACACATTTTCCAAAGAGTTTCTTGGCGGCGTTGTTGCGAATAGGCTTTTAGCTCAACGAAGCAAATGGAAACCATGGAACTGGAGGACACTACCTGAACTATCTGCAAAGCAAAATTGCCCTATTATCCAAATCGGCTCATCCAAGTTTTAGATATAGCGCAACACGTGTTTGGAAAATGGTGAAGCTCAATGACCTTGACCTTTGAGAAAGTCTACATACGAATGCTCTGGCAGGCTTAATAATAATAATAATAATAATAATAATAATAATAATAATAATAATAATGTATATTTAATATAGCGCGTTTTCATATAAATGCTCAACGCGCTTTACAATAACAGCCATTTACACAAATATGCTACAAATAGAAAGCACAATATTTAAAAACAACATCAGCAAACAAGCAAAGCATACCAAGCAAGACCTCAACAACATAGCCATACATACAAAGCGCGAAAGGATATACAAGCACACAGTTAAACCACGGCAATACAAACAACAGGGTCATAAAGACAAAAACACTAAACATACAAGCAAATCATAGTACAACATAATCAGAGCAAGACAATTAAACAACATTAACAATTAAACCATACAAACAATTAGTATATCACACGTAAATAATCAGCAACATACATGACAAAACACAAGCAGGGCATACTCGCGGGCAAAGTAAGTCACTGAGATGCAGGCACGGACATAAGGGGTGGAAGGGTGCGGGGGGAGGGGGAGGAATGTTTATGTGTATGCAAGTGGGAAAAGATGAGTTTTTAGGCCTGTGCGGAAAGAGTCAGGGGAGGGAGAGTGACGAAGACTGGCAGGGAGAGAGTTCCAGACGCTTAGCAGTAGGCCTAGTTACAGTATTGGCAAAAGTACACATGATGATTTTGGGTTCAGGTTTTGTTAAGATAAGGTGAAAACGGTGTGTTTTGACACCCCCCCCCCAAACAAACAAAAAAAAAGTGAAATTCGGATTAAAGGATTTACCAACTGATTTTTACTGAAGAATGGTCCATGATTTGAAGTACCAATATAACCTTACCGAGACTCAACAAAATCTCTTCTGCCAGTTTTTATTTTATTTTTATAGATGTTGAGCAAAACGTATTTAGCCACACAATGACCCCCAGTGATCTTGACCGTTGCAGTAGAGCGAAATGACCTAGGTAATGTTCCTATGAAGGTTTGGTGAAAATCCGTTCAATGGTTCTTAAGATATTGCATCACACGGACAGACCCGATAGACCGACATTAATATCACTCGTTCCGATTTACCACGACTATCTTAAAGTATTTTCTCAGATAAATCCTAAAAAGTTTTAAAAAAAAATAAAAAAAATTAAAAAGAAACTAAAGAAGTCGAAACTAAAATTTACGTTTCTTTTCACTAGTCTGTGTACCCGCTCCGTTTGAGATGAATTATAATATTGTTGTATTGTATTGTATTGTTTTGTATGGTAGCTAAGGCAGGTATAAGACTGGGAAAGTACACTATGGTAGACACTATGAGTCACAGCGTGTTTTGCTTACTCACAGCAGCATTAACTAAGTAGATGATCTTCGATAGCGAAGAGATAGTGGATCTTCGATTGATTGATTGATTGATTTATTGTTGCTTTAGGTCCAGCGGACTCTTCCGAGCCAAATCAGGACCGGACAACCCCCGATCCGCATAAAAGATCTGCTGAAACAACCCTAGTGGGAAAATTGAATGCCCTCCACCGGCCAGTCACTTTACATTAAAGACATCCCACGCGGGGGACGGCTGAGGGTTTACCTCAACTACGCGAACCCCCGGTTACAAAAACAAAATAGAATACAACCATTATTACAAATCATCAACAAAACATATACATATAAAATGCCTATACTGCTAAATACTAACATCATAGGAAGCCCTTGTGACCACCCAGCAGAAAGCGTCCAACACTCCCAAGCTGATCCAACAGACCTCATACACAAACAAGGAGTCTTGTCCAGGAAGAGTTTTCAAGAAAAAAGGTAGGTCATTGATCTAGCGAAGAAGAGGATAGTATAGCAGAGTGATAGGACAGATCAGGAATGAGAAAGAGCAAATGAGGAAGACAGCGACAGTGGGAATTTAAAGCACTAAATTTCCAGAAAGTGGGGATACTATTTATACTGAAACCCCCGGCACTCCAACGGGGGGGGAACTGTTGCCGCATTGAATCAGTCATGCCTACAAAGGCAAGACAGGTTTTCAACTGGGGCTTTCACTTTTCCCTTTATAGGTTAGAACAATCTACAGTTACAAGATTGCTCATGACCCCAAGGGGTAAGTGGATCTTCGATAGCACATTGGGTCCTATGTGTCTTTAAAATCAGTATCCACAGATACATACTGTACTATGTATCTTTAAAAAAAAAAGTATACACAAATACAAACTATTGATACCGCTAAGCCATCGAGGATCCACTACCTCTGTGCTATCGACGATCCAATCTACTTGTTAATATCCCTTGTGGCTTACTGCAAAGAAAAGAAAATAATTTCCATTTAGTTCTGACTTTAGAATTATTTGGCCTCGCGTCAATTGCAAACTCTAAAACGATGAAACAGAGCTATTCTCTCCGCGTTGAGCGGATTTGTAAAACAGTTGTTTCTACAGTGTACATGACGTTGCATAGCATAGCACTGCATAGCACAACATAGTTTGGCATGTAGGCTAACAGCCTTTGACCCTACTATTATTTCCTAATGAGGGTCACAACTGACCCTTGGTTTTCTTTTTCAGGCCTACCAATTCAGAACCGACCCCAAATTAGTGGATGTAAATGCAATGTTTGTAAATGAAATAACTTTTGACGGACACGAGCATATCACACGATCCGTGGATTTTGGAAAAAATCTAGCCAATGCTTTTAAGAGCAGATTAAAATGGGTTTTGAAAGATACATTCCTTTCTAGCAGGGCTTGTATCACACGCGTTGGCTTAGCTAGTTACCTCGCACAATACAGAGTAAACATAAAAGTTCAAACCCGAAACTGTCTTATCTCAGAATACTGAATAGCGGTCTTCGATCTCTTTTCAGGGCTGACAGCTATGTACACATTAATCGTTCATGCCTACAGCCCTAGTTAGTTTACTGAGCTGATCGAAAAGATCACTGTGTGTGCGCAGACAATGTATTTATACACATATACGCACACTGCCAGCTTAGATAAGCAACTGGGGGGGGGGGGGGGGGGGGAAGGTAAAGCACGAAGGAATGTATACTGTAGTAAATGAGTGAGAAATTGAAAGAGTAACTGGTTTATATGTTTAGACACGTTTTTACAGGCGGTCTCTCTCGTTGTCCGTCTGTCTTTTTTTTTTCTCTTCTTCTTCTTCCTCCTCCTCTTCTTCTTCCTCTTCCCACCCCCCCTCTCTCTCTCTCTCTTTCTCTTTGTCTCTCTCTCCTTCCCTCCTCCTCCGCTTTTGCCCATTCTAATATAAACACACACACCACACCCCACCCCTACCCCTCACACACATGCACACATATTTCAAGACTTTAATCTCCATAAACCGCATGAATATGTTATGCATTTAGAGAAGTGAAAACATCAAAGACAATATTCAAACTTGATCATAATTTTACGAAGGCCTTATTGCAGACATAGCCACATTTACGTCATCAATTATCTCATTCATTCACCTCTTTCTTTCTTTCAGAATACACATTGTAGCAAACGCTGCACCTTTCTAGACTGTTCTAGAACAGCACGCTGTCTGCAGCAGCGCGGATGCTTGTCACTAGTCGCCTTTGCTCACGCAGTCCTCGCTGTCCGTATGCGACGCTGCACCACGCTGGTGTGGATGTATACGCTCCTGTGCTGAAGTAGACGCGACGTTCGCTCGTCGCTCTCTATAATACTGGAGATGTAGCTCCGAGACTGTCCCTCAACGTAGTCTTGCGGCCACGTAGTCCCGGTCTGTTGTTCGCTTACGAAGCAACTCTTTGGCGACTACACACCCTTGCAGTCAACCCGAAACTTTCGGAAATGTAGTCCCAGTATGTTGGTCCCTACCGAAGCAACCCTTTGGCGGCTACCCTCGATGACAGCCGCTCGTAACGTTGACTCGCTTGTTGTCGCAGTTGAACCCTCGGCTATGGCGTAGATCGCGGCTTGGCCCCCAAAATGTTACACGATTATTTATCAATAGGTAATTCAGCCCCGATGCTTGAATCTAATCTTGAAATGTGTAACTCGAATTCGTTTATCCACGCAGCCTGTTCACTCAGCAACAAGACAGGAGTCGTCGTATAGAGTTTTCCAGCAAACGTCAACAACAGTTACTGCATACAAGATCGCTTTCCGAAAACCACAACAAAGATAACTCAAAATCACTCAAAATTACTCTCACAAGCAGACAGTGCATCACTTAGGCTCTCTGCAATCGAGAAAAAATTTGAACATTCCAGCATGTCGCAATAACACCCAATCAAAATAAAACTCGTCATCGCAACTATGCACTGCCTTACGTTATAGAACATTCTTTGAGGTTAGAAGAATCGCGTAGCTATTACGAGACCTATCTGGAAGATTCGGTCGATAATAAAGAAATAATTCCCAAAAATTATCAACAAAGCTTCTTCTAGCAACAGCTCAAAATCAAATTAGATATTGATAAACATTTAAAGTTTGTGATGACAAAATTTAGGTTTGGTGTTTCAGAATTATTTGTCCATTTTTATAGTTACAGAGTGCACGCTGTTAATGATACTATTTGTCCTATGTGTAAATCAGCAGAAGAAAATGAATTACATTTTGTACTGTGTTGCCCATTCCTTAGTAATTTAAGGAAATAGTTTATAGCCCCCAAATATTATAGAACGCCTTGTATAATACGTCTCATTCTATTGTTTGCCTCTGGCAACGAAGGGACTGTTAGAAAACTATGAATATATTTATAGAAAGCCATGAAACTTTGGGAACCAGCAGTCTCGTAACCTGTTTTGTGTTTATATGTATGTTATGATTATATTCAATGCTTGTTGTTTTATTATTCTTGTACACACTCCTTCCAAAGGGGCGATGCCCTGAACTTCTGGAATAAAAGATTCGTATTCGTATTCGTATCTGCACGCACCCACACCGTCGCCACTAGTGGAAAGACATGACAGAAACTTGTTTATGTTCTTTATAGAGGGGGTGTGTGTGCGTGTGTGAGTGTGTGTGTGTGCGTGCGTGCGTCCAAAAATTGCGTCAAATTCGATGCAGTTGTCATTTAAAAAAAAATGTGTTTCCAATTAGTGTACGAAAAATCTTAAGACCTTTCCTCCATTATAATTAATTTTATATTCCTATATTGCAGGTGCTTGGCTAGGGCATTTGGGGTATGTACATCTTCGTTTCCGTCTGTCTGTTTGTCTGTCTGTCTCTGTCTCTTTCTCTCTGTCTCTCTCTCTGTCTCTCTTTCTGTCTCTGTCTCTGTCTCTCTCTCTCTCTCTCTCTCTCTCTCTCTCTCTCTCTCTCTCTCCCCCCCCCCCTCTGTGTCTTCTGTTTGTCTGGGTGGCTGTGTCTGTCTGTCTGTCTGTCTCTTTCTCATTCCCTTACCATCTTCCTCTCTCGCTCTCGCTCTCGCTCTCTCTTTCTCTTTCTCTTTCTCTCTCTCTCTCTCTCTCTCTCTCTCTCTCTCTCTCTCTCTCTCTCTCTCTCTCTCTCTCTCTCTCCTTCCCTCCCACACGAAAAGTTCCTAATTATGCCATATATCCAAATCTGTTCCCACTTTATGAACGAGTTCATTTCGCTTCCCTGGTTTGTTTTCGCTACCGCTGGCCTTGCCCAATTACAAAAACTTATTGAAACTTCTTTCTTTTGTTGGTTATATATATGCATGCCAATTTTATGTTCGATGATTGTAATGTATTAAGTATAGGTTATTAAAAGACAGTCAAAATGAATGCATCATGGAATTGAATTTTTGTTTCTTTGGTTAAAGGGTAGTGTCTTTGGATGGCAATGAGACTTGTTCTGTTTTGTGCGTTTTATGGACTATGATTGTTTTTAGTTAAGGCCCGATCCCCCGTACAGATAAGAAAATAGTTTAGTTAGTCTAGCTCTCACAAGTTAACGCACAGCGGCGCGTTACATGTCTGGCATGGAGTTTCTTGGCCACACCGTGTTTACAACCATTTAAACATTTGACCTCTCTGCCAATAAGTACTAATGCACTCCGTGACCAACAGCCAAGGGTTACACTAGCATGGTATACAATAAGTTTACATGAAAATAGAAAGGGCTAAACGTCTGTATGATTACGCCGATATTTTCCACAATACAATACACTACAATACAATACACTACAATTACAATGCAATACAATACAATACAATAACAATACAATTTTATTTCATCGTTGTTATATAGCGCCTTTTCCAGCTCAAGAGCTGCTCAAGGCGCTGGCTGATACAGGATCTAACTCAAGCCTCCCGAGGCGCCCACTTGTAATGTTTTGGCGCATAGTCTGACGCCCATACCCCTGAGCATAAATCTTGGCGACAGAGGATGGGAGAGGCGAGACCGTAGTGCTAGCTGGTGGTATTTGTGTAGCCGGCACTCACACGTCTAGGACATGAGCGTCAGGATCTTTCAAAGTCTGTGCGATGGAATGTGTGCGTGCACAGACTAGACCTCAGTTTATATTCTCATCCGAATACAATAAATACAATACAATACAACACAATACAATACAACGCAATACAATACAATGCATCATAGATAATTTATTAAGTTTTACACTGTAATGTTTTTCTACGGAGAGGCCTTTTTTTTGTAACACATGCGACAATGTCGAAACTCGTACATACCTTGTTTGGCCTTGATAATTTATCTTTCTTCTGCTCGTATTAAGTCAAGTCAATTCAAATATTGTTTTCCTGAGTTCAAATACAATTAGGAATATGTATTAAATGAAGGATTTCTCTGGAATATGTCTGTTATAAGTGACCGTATCTGATTTAATTAAATTAATTCTTTTGCAGTTTCCTACCAACGTAGTAAAAGACCATGTCAACCACGAGATAGAGACCGACCAAGAGGGACTGACTCTGCATGTAAGTGTTCTGTGTGTGTGTGTGTGTGTGTGTGTGTGTGTGTGTACGTGAGTGTTTTGTGGATTATGGGAGTGGTGGGATTTGGTGTGTGTGTGTGTGTGTGTGTGTGTGTGTGTGTGTGTGTGTGTGTGTGAGGGTGTGTACTTGTTTACACGGTGTTGTTTGGACAAAAAAGTGAACATCTAAATAACTTGTTTTGACGTCAAACCAATGATCCGTTAGGGTTAGGGCTGTGTTACGGTAAGGGTTAGGGTAAGGGTTAGGGCTAGGGTTAGTGTTAGAACACTCAAAAGTACTAAAAAAAAGGGGGACGTAATATGACCCATTGTCAACACAACGTATGTGGCGTTTCAGGAAAAACATAATAACACCATGAAAACAAGTATGCGTGTGTGTGTATGCGTGTGTGTGTATGTGTGTGTGTGTGTGTGTGTGTGTATGCCTGCAGTGAAGTTTACATAACGTCAAGCCATGTGCGACTTGGAACAGTATGTATATCATTGTTTTTAAAAAGCAAGAGAAAGTCACGGAGCTTAAAGTCAAGCGTTGTTTTATTATTATTATTATTATTATTATTATTATTATTATTATTATTATTATTATTATTATTATTATTATTATTATTATTATTATTATTATATTTTTTAATCGTTTTCTAATTATTATTATTATTTAATATAAAAAGAATTGAGATGACCAAATCTTCCTAGCCCTGTATTTTAAAGGGACTCACTTCCGTCTTGATCTTGATTGCGCACTCAGACACATTTACGCCGGCAGTGATCCAACTTTGGGAGAGAGCACTCGAAATAGTCCCCAGATAATAAACCTCTCCCTGGCTGTCAGTGAGATGGCCACTGTGACCTTACCTCGCCATGTCGACAAATCCGTTTAACATTCATCGTGAATGTAAGGGGAAAAAAAAGGCTTGCAACAAACTTTTTTTTTTTTGGTGTTTGCTTGCAGCAACTGCAGAAAATGATAGACCTGAAACTGCTGCATCAGTCTTTACATCGCAGTTGCAACCACCACACCGCAGACTGGAACCTTTGTGTCCTACAACGAGCGATCAAGTTCCTGCACCTCAATATACTCAGGTATAAAAAGGCCTGCACGGAGGTTCAGTGTTGTTACCCCCATACGCTCAGGTGTCCGGGGACGGTAATTTACTTCAGTGTGAAAACTTTGCAAAGGAGAAGAAGGAAGGCGATGAAAGGTAGGGGAAGGGAAGGTGTCGGTGAGGGAGGGGGGGGAAGGAGGGGCGTGGGTTAAGCAGAGAGGGGAGTATGGGAGGGTGGGGAAGGAGGGAGGGAGGAAAGAAGTGGGGTGGAAGGAAGAACCTCTTTCCGTAGGCTTGTCGCCTAAATGTCAGCAATGTACGACACAGTCGACGGATCCAAGTTATCATTGGTTTCAAAGGGGGAGGATGACAGAAATGATGATGGTGATGATGATGATGATGATGATGATGATGATGATGATGATGATGATGATGATGATGATGATAGTGGTGGTGATGATTCATTTCAGAGGTAATGCTGTCTGGTAGCGCTTCAGGATATATCCTAACATCCCCAAGATAATAACTTGAGTCCGCTATGAGCGGACGAGGCTACCTGCGAAATCACGGAAAAAGCGCAATTTGACTGCAGTGAACTCATGAAAATAGAAAAATGTAAGTTTCGTCTCCTCTAGGGGACGAATTAGGTCAAACTGTATTAGTTTCTAGGTCAACTGTCTTTTACGAACCGTTTGAGAATGTTTTTGAACCGTTTGTTGACGCCGGATAGTGTCCTCACTTGGTTTCATGCAAATTAAGAATCCAACAAGGCAATTGGGTTTTTGAGACGGAAAGAGCGGATTGTTGTAGAGCAACAATCTGTATATATTTACAGACTGTGAAATTGCGCTTTTTCCGTCACTATAGCGCTTGAAGCGGGTAGAATGCGTATCTTGGCGATATTACGATATATCCTGTTCACGCTACGCAACGAAGATTAGAGGTGTATCTTGAGTGCGCTGGTACCTTGGTGCAATGGGTGCATTTCAACACGTATATTATCACCAAAGGAGTAATGTACAGCCATGTGTATTACATTTGAATAGGTTTTGTTGTTGTTGTTGTATCAAATTTATTCATCAGATTAACATAAGTTGTACATTTGAATAGGTAAAAGCATGCAAAATAAACGACAATTGTTAAAGAAAAAAAACCAACAACTAACACATTAAAAAAATATTATCATGATGATGATTGATAGTGATGATGATGAAGGTGCAAGTGATTAAGCTATTGTTGATAATGGTGACTACGATGTTGTGGCTGCAGTTACTGCTGATGATGAGGCTTTGTAGGATGATGATAGTGCTTCTGTTGTGAAGAAGATGATGATGATGATGATGATGATGATGATGATGATGATGATGATGATGATGATGATGAAGATAAAGAAGAAGGGAAAGGCGAAACAGGAAAATAAGACGTTTCATGAATTAATTTGTGTTTATTTACAGTTTTGAGGAATTGCATAAGATACGCGTGGCCTACGCAACTTACGAAGCCAGTGACATGAAAGGTCTTCACCTGGAGCAGAGGACGTTACTCAGAACGCTCAAGGTTAGTCAAGGTTATCTGGTATTGTAAAGTCGTAATTGTGGGATTTTCAAGGTCATATGGATTGATCATGGTTATTTAGCATTTTTCAATTAATTAAATAAATTATAGAATTTCCCAAATAACCAATATAGTAGATCTATATCCCAGATCTTAATTGTGAAATTTTCAAGTTCATATGGTATTTTTGAGATCATAATTGTTGTTTTTTTCTAAAAGCGTATGGTTATTTTCAACACCATAATTGTGTAATATTAAAGCTCTTACGGTATCTTCAAGATCATAATTATCATATGGAATTTTTTTTAAATAAATATTATATCAACATCAAAATCCTCCTCCTCCTCCTCCTCTTCTTCCCTATCGTCTACCTCTTCCTTGTCGTCGTTGTCCTCCTCATCTTCCTCATCAACGTCCTCCTTTCCTTTATCCTCTTCATCCTCATCATGACGGATATTGGTGTGACAATAATGGTATCGGATGCAGCCTATGTAAAAATTCCACAACTAAAATTATATACGCCACATGTTTGAGTGATGAATGCGCGTTTTCTGTGCCCGTAGGACTCGTCTAGTCTGTAACATGTGAGTGTGTATATGTTGGTTACAGTTCGTCGCCCTTTGAGTCTGATGTAGGAATAATTTAAAGCGTGTTTGGCATCCATTGTTACTATTATTATTATTATTATTATTATTATTATTATTATTATTATTATTATTATTATTATTATTATTATTATTATTATTATTATTATTATTATTATTATTATTATTATTATTATTATGATTGACAGATGTGTCAACGCATCATCTCACCAAAGAAGCTGATGCATAGAGTGAAGCACATGAAGAACAAGCTGGACGAGGCCAACAGAATACAGCTGTACGAATTCTTCGACCTCATTTTATGGTGATAACCGTTATTTTTCTTCATAAAGGCCTGTCTTAATTAGAAGCTTCGCGGATTCACCAACCCTTTTTTTTTTCGAAATTCTCAGATCCCAAGCCTTATAAAACAAAAACTTCTGTAACTTAGGTTCCGGATCTGAGAACCGCAAAAACAAGAAGGTTCGCGAACCTCCACGAAGCTTCTAATAGGCATTATCCCTAAATAAACCGAAAGTAGGTTGCTTCCCCTGAAATGCGGTTACACAATACATGTTGACAGCATAAACCGAAAGTAGGTAAAGTAGGGCAATGAGAGTTGCTTCCCCTGAAAAGCGGTCAAAATACATGTTGACAGCTATTTAGGAAGTACTCCTATTAAGACAGGTCTTAACTCTTTCCATTTTGGCCCGCTAATTTGCAAGCACCACGACCATTCTGCAGTTCGTCCGTGTGTGCGTACACGTATACAGAAGTAAGAGCCATTTGGCTGTTCTGGAGCGGTTCATACATGGTTCCGTTCATACCTCTCTGACCATACCCAGTCTGTCATAGTGAATAACTCCCAGTCCACTCCCTCACTCTTGAAGTATGGAGTTCCACAGGGCTTTGTTCCTGGTCCTCCCTGTGTACCTGGGTGTGTGTCTGACTGTGCGTAGGTTTATGTGCGGAGGTATAAACCTTAAAATGGGTGACTAACCTTGCTTTTTATGCAGGAAATGGGTGAGTGTATTAGTCACCCAGAGTTTTCCAGCCACCCACTTTTTTCTAAGTAAGTACGCAGGAGTGCTCTTTTAGTGCATGGGAGTGCAGTTGTAGTGCATGAGAGTGTTTTTAGTACACAGGAGTGCTCTATCCGGGACGGAGAAAATACAGTGAATTTCCGAAGAATTTTTGAACAAAATTCGACCTATTTCGTCGCCTATAGGAGACGA
This sequence comes from Oncomelania hupensis, assembly GCA_036898135.1. Taxonomy (NCBI): domain Eukaryota; kingdom Metazoa; phylum Mollusca; class Gastropoda; order Littorinimorpha; family Pomatiopsidae; genus Oncomelania; species Oncomelania hupensis. The sequence goes on along the minus strand of CM072517.1, from coordinate 52,193,197 downwards.
ACTAGGTCAACTTTCTAGAAAAGGGTTAGGGTGAGGGCTAGTTGCAGCGCTACAACTAACCCTTGCCCTAACCCTTTTCTGTCAAAAATCACTTTCCGATTCCTACATTCTTAGAAAAACCCAGTCTTGGTGTTTTACATACTTGTGTGTGTGTATGTGTGTGTGTGTTTGTGTGTGCGTGTGTGTGTGTACATCCTTGTTTACACAGTATTATCTGGACAAATCAGTGAACATCTACATAACTTGTGTTGACATGCCTACTTGTTTTGACGTCAGAACAATGATCCGTTAGGGTTAGGGTTAGGGTTAGGGTTAGGTTAGGGTTCGAACACTTCAAAGTATTTAAAACTGGGGACGAAATATGACTCATTGTCAGCACAACGTAGTTGGCGTTTCGGGAAAGCCATGATAATACTGTGCGCGTGTGGGTGTGTGTGTATGTGTGTGTGCGTTTATGTACTGGGACGATGTAACGTGTATGACATCATCGTCAAGATATCTTAATTATCATTCTTCATAGTCTACCTGACCGACTCTTTACTTTGATCTTTTCTGTTATCTTTGTACGTGTAATTTAATATTTTCCTATTTATTGTGCTGAGTTTGTAAGATGTATTTGCATGTTTAATAACAATGGCTGTTTTTACATTTCCCGTCATTTTGCAGTGCATTTTGATTGTTCTTATATTGTCAGTCATATAAAGTTATTAATACAATGTTTTAATGTGACTATTGTGTGTGTGAGGTTAACTTCAATGGTTTATTTATTGTTTAATTTTTATATTTTAATGCAATTGCTTTTTTATTTACTGATTGTAATCTATTGTACTTTGCGTGTGCCTGTGTTTGATGCGCCTTGAGCACACTGTTGTTTGATATTGCGCTTTATAAATAAAATCATCATCATTATTATTATTATTATTATTATTATTATTATTATTATTATTATTATTATTATTATTATTATTATTATTATTATTATTATTATTATTATTGCAGCAAGGGAACAAAAGAGTGCATTTCCGAGTCCACTAGCAGCAGCAACATCCGTGCTTTCACAAGATTCTTATGTACACAAACCTAACAACAAATGTATTAAATAGAATTAGAAGGATACAGACTGGAAACAAGAGAGTGAGTGGTTCTCCAGTCTGCTAGCAGCAATGTGCATTCTTTCACTTGAAGACACTATCTTATGCACACACGTATGTATAACAGCAAATGCATTCATAACACAATGACATTGTTCACATTAATGAAGTGACCCAAAATATGACTTTTCCCCACTGCTCTCCTCAAGTTTAGCCGACAAAAGAAGTCTTGAACGCCTACCTCCTTTACGACTATTAGGAAACTTGTTGTTGTTGTTGTTGTTGTTGTTGTTGTATAATTTTGTGGTCGATGTGGTTTGACTAGGTGTGACTACATGGACAGCGTGAAGAAGGTGGATGAGGACGTTGAGCTTGCTGAGGGCAAGGATAAGGATCTCTACATTGTGAGTCTGTCTGTCTGTCTCTGTCTCTCTGTCTGTCTCACTCTTGTTCATTCTCTCTCTCTCTCTCTCTCTCTCTCTCTCTCTCTCTCTCTCTCTCTCTCTTTCAGCAGCTACATGGACTTTATAATGATCGTCGATCGTACCAAGAATGAAAATGAATCTGCAAAAGTGGCGCGGAAGAATGATGTCTAATAAAAATATACGTGGCAGCACATGTAGATCTGTGATCGGTCGAGCCTCTTCAACGGAAGACGCGCCTACTGTATAGATCAACAGCATTCTATATTCACGCAGCAATCTTCAGCAACGTTGAAGTAGATGACTATCGTGGCTCACGCCATTGAAATATGTTCCGACGTTATTGGTTAGTTGGTGATTTTATTAACGTCTTCTTCATGGAGACAAGACGCACGGACGCACGCATGCACACCCGCAATCACACACATTCGCACCACACACACACACACACACACACACACACACACACACACACACACACACACACACACACACACACGTACATAACCTATACAATACTTTAATTAAATACATTATCTTCAACTCTCCATTGCTGACACGTTCCCTTCCGTCCTTTAAAGAGTCGATGACTGATCACATTTGCATGGTTGATTGTAGATGGTGGACTTCGAGCGGCTGCTATCCCATCAGGACCAGCGTCAGTCACGTGCTTTGGACGAGCGCTACCTGGCGGAGGAGTGGGACTTTGGCTCTGGGCAGCAAACACATGTTCAAAGGGGAGGTGGTACATACTGACCAACGCATCAGACAGGTCAGTCCAGCGTGCTTTACACGTCATGTGTTGTAGGACAGGTGGGATTGACGATAATACAAGACAGAGGACTACAAACACGGAGATTTCCCAAGTATACAAGCAAACGCTTCGGTTTGTTCTAAAACCTTTAAAAGTGTAAAACGTTGCAGTGGCAGACCGGGATACGGTGATGCCGACATTCTCAAATTTTCTTTGTCTGCCTGTGTCAGTCTCTGTATCTATGTTACCCTTTCTTCTTCTTCGTCCTTCTCTCTCTCTTCTCTCTCTCTCTCTCTTCTCTCTTTCTTCTCTCTCTCTCTCTTTCTCTCTCTCTTTTCTCTCTCTCTCTCTCTCTCTCTCTCTCTCTCTCTCTCTCTCTCTCTCTCTCTCTCTCTCTCTCTCTCACCCCTCTTCTTCTTTTTTCTTCTTCTTCTTCTTCTTCTTCTTCTCTTCTTCTCTTCTCTCTCCTCTCTTTCTTCTTCTTCTTCTTCTTCTTCTTCTCTCTCTCCTCTCTCTCTCTCTCTCTCTCTCTCTCTCTCTCTCTCTCTCTCCTCTCTCTCTCTCTCTCTCCCCCTCTTTTCTTCTTCTTCCTTCTCTCTCTCTTTCTTTTATCTCTCGAGCTCTGTTCGCTTAGTCGTTTGATGTTTAATCACCGTTTCCCCACTCGCCTAACGCGCTCAATCTGGGTGCCTGTGTACGTAACCTTTTAAACGTAACGTTTTCTGTTTCTTTACAAGTGCAGTTACCTGTACGTATTTCTAACCACTTAATTGTCTCCTGTGATTGTGTTCTGTGATTGTGGTAATTTGTGGTGGTGGTGGTGGGGGAGGAGGTGTTGGGTGATAGTGTGGTGATGGTGAGGGAGGTGGGTGTGTGTGTATGTGTGTGTGTGTGTGTGTGTGTGCGTGAGTGAGATGAGTATATGGTGACGTTATGGTTGTTGATTTGGAAAGATTTGTTTTTTCGGGGCAAGCTGACTTGGAGTAAAAGCAACAGTGAAGGCGAGGCGTGTGCACATACAAGTGCGCGCGTGTGCCTGTGCGTGTGTTTGTGTCTTTGTATGTATGTGGTTGTCTTGTATGTGTGCGTGTTATGTGTGTATGAATGTGTGTGTATTTGTTTGTCTGTGTGTTATGTGCGTGTGTGTTGGTGTGTGTGTGTTTGTGTGTGTTTTTATGTGTTTGTGTATTACTATGTGTTTGTGTGTGTGTGTGTGTGTGTCTGGGTGTGTGTTTGTGTGTGTTTATTGGGGTGTGTGTATGTGATAACAAGAGGAAGTTAGAATTTGTTCACACGTGAATAATCTATTTGTCTATGCACATATTTTTAAAAAAAAGTTTATGCGTTTATTTATGATTTTTTTTTGGTTAAGTACTTGATTATTTAGCACTTTCAAAAAAAATTCTAGTCCCGTAGCTTATTATTTGGGCCTGGTGTCACGTGACGCTGACGTAAGTCAGAATCCCGCGAACATCGTTAGTCCATACGACCCGAGCACACCCCACCCACACACTAAATAAGAACACAAACACTAGTGGTAAATTAACGAAACAACTCTTTTATTCCCCAAACGTACTAACTACCCACCTGTCCCTCTAACAGCACACACTTCCCTCACTCATACTCACAAGCATACACAACATATTTAACAATAAACAAATGATATTTACAAATGCAATGATGAATTGAAAATAAACAAACTGATTTATGAAAACTTGTTTTTATATTCGCTCTATTCAAAACTCTGAAAAAAATATGCGCATATTAAGGCCTTTCTTGTTATACTTTTATAACTTATTACTCAAAGTTGTTTAAGCACTTTTTTCCAGGTCTCTTTTCCAAACTAGAATGAAACACTCCTTGACGTAAACCTTCCTGTAGACGATACAGAATTACCACCCCTGAAGACACGGCAACGCATAGGCGGCCCTCACACGGTTCCCATCTGAACCGCACACGGTCCTCGGTACAGGGGGAAGGTAACTCGGCTGGGTGGCTCCTGCGTAGCTGACCAGACCTCTCAGCGTCCAACCCAAGTCGGACCGGAACCAGAATCAGCTCAACCTCAGCCGCTCAGATCGTCTCGGCAGATGTTCAAAACAATCATCATCATCATCATCACCGGCATCAGCATCAGCATCAACATCAGCATCATCAGCATCAACATCAGCATCATCAGCATCAGTGCACTAAAAATACAGTCAGATATCCTAACATTTGCCAACACGATTATATTTGCCAAAACTGTCCACCATCGTGTTTGTCTTCACTGTTTTCCGCGCACAAACGTCATCATGAATAAAATTGTAACACAAAAACTTTATCAATGTCTATGTTTCATTGTTCATACTTGTTCCGATTCATGATTATTAAATGTCTTTCATCGTACACAATCTTGACTATACTCTCTCCAAATTGTTTACTTTTGCCTTCGACTCAGATACTCCATTGACATCATGCCTTATGAAAATACATAAAAGATGAAATTCAACAATTGTTTAGATACTAACCACAATCAAACCTTTAATGATATAGCAATGAAAAATACTTCCATTCAATTTATATCTCATTTTAAATGCAGTCATTCCTCTACTAAAATACTTATTAAATTTCCTTTTAAAAAATACTGATAATATACTGACAAATTATTTCCCTTGCGAAAATAATGAAAGCAATGTATATGTACAGAATAATTCTCTCCCTTCATTAAATAAAACGATTATACTGTATTCAATAATTTATTTACTATTAAATAAATGAATAATAAGAAGAAAAATCCATCATAAAATAACAGAATAAAATCCCCCCTATGAACGTACTTACCCCAAAACGATGACCTAACATAATGGTGAAAAATATTACATTCTACATGCTTACCTATTTACACACTCATACACCAGAGAATGCGGCACGCCACTAAAGAAATGCATGAGTATTTACCTCCACTGGTGATAAGACCCCAACTGGCACGTAGACAACACAAGACAAGACAACACAAGTTGAGGCGTCCTTCAGTCTCCGCCGCACTCCTCCGGGTCACAGGGCATCCAAGTCAGGGCTACTGAAAATGGCTTTGCAGGGGATCCAATAGAGTTTCCACTACTGCTTACTAAGGATATCAAACACAGATATACGCCTAGTCCTACCCTCAGTGCGGAACATCCGTCTTCTCTGACGCTTTCTGACTGACTGACCTCTATCACTGCAGTACAATACCCGTTGTAACTTTCTAGAATAGTGAACATGCTCAGCAAACGGTCGACCAGGCCTAAGCTGGTTTCCTCTCTCTCTATCACTTATGCGTACACTCTTGCTCGGAATTGACAGCTAAACGAGAAATAGCAACTAACTTACGAAAAGCACGGGTTTATGTACAGTTAAAAAAAATGTATGGTAGCCGGCGCGTGACACACCTCCCCCCCAGATCAAACACCCGGGTTTGATCACCTTCTGGCTACCTGACTATTTTTCTTTTACTCCCTTCAAGTGATGCACATTCTGTCTAAATGTTCCTGCTAAGAAAATCGGCTGGTACATTTTCCTTTCCTGGGATGTTCTCTATTCGGATGGAGAACGGTTGTAACTGCAGCGCCCATCTCATTAGCCTACTGCTAGTGGTCTTCGCCTGCTGTAAATACTGCAGCGGTCTGTGATCGGTTTGTACCACAAAGGTTCTGCCATAAAGATACTGCCTAAACTTCTGAACACCCCAAACTATGGCTAGGCATTCCTTTTCTATGGTAGAGTAATTACGCTCCGCTTTTGACAGTTTCTTACTGGCGCATGCGATCGGTTGCAACCCACTGCCCATGTCTTGACATAACATCGCCCCTACTCCTCCCTCTGACGCATCTGTCTGCAGTACGAACGGACGATCAAAGTCAGGCAGCGAGCACACAGGACCCGAACACAACCTAGCCTTCAGCGTTTCGAAAGCTGTCTCACATGCATCGGACCACGTCACTGACCCTGCTTTACCCCCTTTTGTCAAGTCTGTCAATGGAGCGGCTATGGCTGCAAAGTTTGGGACAAACTTCCTATAATAGCCCACCAACCCCAAAAATGACCTAACCTGTCTTTTTGTCTGCGGTCTCGGCGCATCCTTGATGCGTTGCATCTTGTCTTCCTCAGGACTGATCTGACCGTTCCCTACAGTGTGTCCAAGATACTCTAGCTGTTTGAAACCTAGGTAACACTTCTCGTAGGTCTGGCTGCCAACTGAACCTCTCTCAACCTACAGAAGATCATGGCTATGCACTGTAGATGGCGCTTCTTAGTCTCAGACGCTATCATGACGTCATCCATGAAGTTACTCACTTCTGACAAATGCAACGGTTCCAGGAGCTTCCTCATCATTCTCGAAAAGATTGCCCCTGCTGTTTTCAGTCCAAATGGCATCACGTTCCACTGGAATTGGCCTGCTGGTGTGGTAAATGCTGTTTTCGCTTTGTCACTTTCAAGCATGGGTACTTGCCAATATCCTTTTGCTAAATCCAGCTTGCTGAGATATCTTGCCTTCGCTAGACGTGAAAACAAATACTCGATGTCTGGCATCGGCTCGGCATCGAATATGACTTTCTGATTCAGCTTCCTGAAATCCACACAAAACCTGATAGTCCCATCCTTCTTTCTGACCAGTACGATCGGCGAACTGTATGGTGAGTTTGCTCTCTCTATTACTCCCATTTCCATCATGGTTTCGACTTCAGTCTTAACGACTTCCAGCTGTGAATGAGGTAATGGATACTGCTTTGTCCTAACAGGTATTTCATCCACCAGGCGAATTTCGCACGTGTCCAGGCTGGTTCTTAACGGAAAATCTGTGAGAATATCACTGTACTGACTAGCCAAAGTTCTCAGCTCGAGATGGATCTCGGGACAGTTGGGATCTAAGTGTATGTCTGCCGGACCCTCGGACGCTTTTAACGGGACTGTTGGTACATCCCCTCTCAGCACTGACATCTCTTCCTCTTCATCCTCATCCCTTTCCTCCACTACCACTGTGGACAACACAACTCGTTCCTGGAATTTCTTAAGCAGATTGGCATGATAGAGCTTAGTCTTGCTGCCCACACGTACACGATAATCACACTGGCCCACACGCTCTATCACTTCAAATGGTCCCTGCCACGACATCTCCAGTTTGTTGTGCTTTACAGGTAGCAATAACAACACCCTGTCGCCTGCTATGAAACAACGTTGCTTAGCCTTTCTGTCAAAATGTTGTTTCTGCTTCTTCGATGCTGCTTTCAGATTGTCCCGGGCTAACCTGCACGTTTCCTCGATACGATTCCGTAGATCTACAACATACTGGCTAGCATCTCGTATGTTTTCTTCTATCTGCTCCTTAGTCCACAGATCTCGCAGCACGGACATCGGTCCCCGGACTGTCTTCCCATACAACAATTCGAACGGCGAGAAACCTGTTGATTCTTGGGGTACTTCCCTGTATGCAAACAGGAGTGCGGGAATATACCTATCCCAGCTCTTTGGTTTTTCTGACGCTAATTTCTTTAACATGGCCACCAAAGTACCATTGAATCTCTCTACCAATCCATTCGACTGCGGATGATATGGTGTTGTACAATGGCCCTGAATACAGAGTAGCCTGTTGACTTCCTTCATAACCTGAGAAGTGAACTGTGACCCTTGGTCTGTGAGTACTTCCCTCGGGATACCTACTCTGGACCAGATCTCCCAAAGTGCTTCGGCCACCCTTTCCGCATCTATCCCCTTCAAAGGAACGGCATCGGGATACCTAGTAGCATAGTCCACTGTCACCAAAATGAACCGGTTTCCCCTGTCGGACGCTGGTGTGATGGGGCCCACTATATCCACTGCTACTCTTTGGAATGGTTCTTCTACCAACGGTAAGTGCTGCATAGGAACTCGGGGCACCCTTCCCCTCGGCATTACCCTCTGACACTGCTCACATGACTCGCAGTACCGTCTGACTTGACTGCACAAACCGGGCCAATAAAAGGTCCCCCATATCCTCTCTCGGGTCTTCTTCCCTCCCAAATGTCCTCCCATCGGCGGATCATGCGCTAGTCTGACTACCGTCTCTCTCAGCTGCTTTGGTACTACCAACTGTGACATCTGACTTCCACCTTTTGCGTACATTCGGTAGAGAATACCCTTCTTCCTACAGAACTCTACCAGTCCCTTTCCTGAGGTGATGGCCCTACCTTCATCTGCAAGCTTACGTGCTCTGGCCAAAGTCTCGTCTTGGGTTTGCCACTCTATCAATTGAGAAGGTGTCACATCAAGATCGACCTGCTTGATCAACTTCAAAGGACCCCCCCCCCCCCCTTCTTTTCTTTCTTTGCCTGCGCTCTAGTCTGGACAGCTGCTGCCATGGCGCACTCACTAGCGTCTACGGTCACTGGGCTACGTTGTCCGTCAGCAAAAGTCACCCAATTACCAAGTATAACGTCTGGTCCCATGTACCACTATGAGTTCGATTTTCCCCCCTTACAAACGGCGAATCTAACTCAACCCAAGCAGTAGGATACTTAGCCGATTTGCTGTGGTCTACGGGATTGACGTCAACATGCCTCCCTGATAACTGTTCTGGCTGCACCCACTTCGCTGCAATCGCGCCCATGTCTGCACCTGTATCTCGCATAATGCGGACTTCTCTCCCTTGGGCTAATCCCTTACTCCATGGGTCAAAAGGTACTATGGTTTTCACCCCTACAGTTACCGGCCCTGTCATCGTGGTTGACGTTTCGGGAGCTATTGTCATTTTGTTGACGGCTGCTCTATTCTGACAATTCCGGGCTACATGTCCTGGTTTGTGACACTTGAAACACAGCCGTTCTTCCGGTTTCTTCCCCGAACTAGACTGTTCCCCCCTGGTTTCTACCTTGGTTCCTGTACTTCTGTTAGGTTGTTTATCCCTTTTGAACTTGAAAGGACCTCCCATAGGTGGACGTGTAACAGCCCTCTTAGCATCGAGATGGAGCTGTGCCAGCTCTGCTGCTTCCTCCCCATTCTTCGGGCGTTTTTCCCTAACAGTCATCTCCAATTCCGGGTTCATGACCCCATACAGTTGCTCGGCCAGAAACATGTCTAACACTACTGCAACGTCTTCGATGTTTTTGTCAGCTAAAGCAAACCAGCGTGTTACTGCGGTCCTTAGCCTAACATACAGCTGAGGAAAAGTTTCTGCAGGTTCTTTCTTAGCCTCTCGAAACTGACGGCGGTAGTACTCGGCGTCACGCCTAAACCTCTTAAGCAACGCCCCCCCCTTACTACATCGAAATCCTTGCTCTGCTCAACAGTTAGCCTGAGATAAGTGTCACGGGCCTCTCCCTGTAACAATGGAGCTAAACGTACCCCCCACACCTCCTTCGGCCAACCTTGCGTCACGGCTACCCTTTCGTACATCTGTAGGTACGCTTCGACATCCTCTTTGTCGTCTAGCGGCTTCATCTTTAATGAAAGACTTACTCGCCTCTGACGCTTTCCTATCCGCTTCGGATTTCTTCTCTGACGCAGCTATCTGATACTTCAGCCTTCGCTCGGCGGCTGCTAATTCCTCCTGACGAGCTTCCCTCTCTGCGGCTAACCTACGTTCGGCGGCTGCTAATTCATCCTGACGAGCTTCCCGTTCTGCGGCCAGTCTACGCTCTGCAGCTTCCCTTTCTGCAGCTATCCTACGTTCGGCGGCTTCCCTCTCGGCAGCTAACCTACGTTCCAAGAGACGCTCAGCAACCTCCTGCTCTCCCTTACGCCTGACCTCGGCTATCACAAACTGCGCTAATGCCGCACCCGTGAGGCCTAAACTCTCCCCTAACTGTTTGATGTGCTCATGCGGGCTTACCCTAGTTCCTAACCCCTCCTTAATTTCCGGGTTATCACCAAGAGTCAGACCTGTCGCACCAGGGGTATGAGTAAGCGTACTCACTGTGGTTTTCTTCCCTGATGGGGTAGCCAAAATGGTTTCTTCCTCGCCTTGGGACTCGTCCCCCGGTTCGCTTCCCGCGGACTCAGCGCTGGGCCCCGCGGTGGCGCCACGCCCCATCCGAGTTGGTCGTAATTCCTTCTTTGGCGGCATCCCTGACACGAATGCCCGACGACCCGGCGGTGACGACGGTTCCCGTCAGGACACCTGCCCAACAAAAAACAGAAAACGATTAGGACTAGACAACGAATGATAACTAGACAGACAACGACAAGAGCCAGAGGGTTCCTACCACCTGGTACCTAAATGGCAGGAGGCAAACACTCACGCCCCCCTCCGTTCACGCGTGCCGCACTCTCTGGCCGTGGCCCTCAGTGCAACACACTCCCACTCCCGCCAACCGCCCGCAAGAACACATTCGTACACAGACACGTACACACACGACCACTGGTACACACAACTACACAACTCCCACTACTCTACCTAGTTACCTAAACAGTTACCTCCCCCTAATCCTATTCAATCCCACCTCTGCCACCAATTAATGTCACGTGACGCTGACGTAAGTCAGAATCCCGCGAACATCGTTAGTCCATACGACCCGAGCACACCCCACCCACACACTAAATAAGAACACAAACACTAGTGGTAAATTAACGAAACAACTCTTTTATTCCCCAAACGTACTAACTACCCACCTGTCCCTCTAACAGCACACACTTCCCTCACTCATACTCACAAGCATACACAACATATTTAACAATAAACAAATGATATTTACAAATGCAATGATGAATTGAAAATAAACAAACTGATTTATGAAAACTTGTTTTTATATTCGCTCTATTCAAAACTCTGAAAAAAATATGCGCATATTAAGGCCTTTCTTGTTATACTTTTATAACTTATTACTCAAAGTTGTTTAAGCACTTTTTTCCAGGTCTCTTTTCCAAACTAGAATGAAACACTCCTTGACGTAAACCTTCCTGTAGACGATACAGAATTACCACCCCCGAAGACACGGCAACGCATAGGCGGCCCTCACACGGTTCCCATCTGAACCGCACACGGTCCTCGGTACAGGGGGAAGGTAACTCGGCTGGGTGGCTCCTGCGTAGCTGACCAGACCTCTCAGCGTCCAACCCAAGTCGGACCGGAACCAGAATCAGCTCAACCTCAGCCGCTCAGATCGTCTCGGCAGATGTTCAAAACAATCATCATCATCACCGGCATCAGCATCAGCATCAACATCAGCATCATCAGCATCAACATCAGCATCATCAGCATCAGTGCACTGAAAATACAGTCAGATATCCTAACATTTGCCAACACGATTATATTTGCCAAAACTGTCACCATCGTGTTGTCTTCACTGTTTTCCGCGCACAAACGTCATCATGAATAAAATTGTAACACAAAAACTTTATCAATGTCTATGTTTCATTGTTCATACTTGTTCCGATTCATGATTATTAAATGTCTTTCATCGTACACAATCTTGACTATACTCTCTCCAAATTGTTTACTTTTGCCTTCGACTCAGATACTCCAGCACAAATCTTTACTATTGACATCATGCCTTATGAAAATACATAAAAGATGAAATTCAACAATTGTTTAGATACTAACCACAATCAAACCTTTAATGATATAGCAGTGAAAAATACTTCCATTCAATTTATATTTTATTTTAACTGCAGTCATTCTTCTACTAAAGTACTTATTAAATTCCCTTTTAAAAATACTGATTATATACTGTCAAATTATCTCCCTTGCGAAAATAATGAAAGCAATGTATATGTACAGAATAATTCTCTCCCTTCGTTTAACAAAACGATTATACTGTATTCAATAATTTATTTACTATTAAATAAATGATAATAAGAAGAAAAATCCATCATAAAATAACAGAATAAAATTCCCCCTATGAACGTATTTACCCCAGAACAATGACCTAACATAATGGTGAAAAATATTACATTCTACATGCTTACCTATTTACACACTCATACACCAGAGAATGCAGCACGCCACTAAAGAAAAGCATGAGTATTTACCTCCACTGGTGATAAGACCCCAACTGGCATGTAGACAACACAAGACAAGACAACACAAGTTGAGGCGTCCTTCAGTCTCCGCCGCACTCCTCCGGGTCACAGGGCATCCAAGTCAGGGCTACTGAAAATGGCCTTGCAGGGGAACCAATAGAGTTTCCACTACTGCTTACTAAGGATATCAAACACAGATATACGCCTAGTCCTACCCTCAGTGCGAACATCCGTCTTCTCTGACGCTTTTTGACTGACTGACCTCTATCACTTCAGTACAATACCCGTTGTAACTTTCTAGAATAGTGAACATGCTCAGCAAACGGCCGACCAGGCCTAAGCTGGTTTCCTCTCTCTCTATCACTTATGCGTACACTCTTGCTCGGAATTGACAGCTAAATAAGAAATAGCAACTAACTTACGAAAAGCACGGGTTTATGTACAGTTAAAAAAAATGTATGGTAGCCGGCGCGTGACACCTGGGTCTTGTATTTATACATTAACATAATACTGTCACCATTGACATTTCTATGTCCTTTCATATTATTAATGTTTAATGTTTTAATTATTATTATTCAGATTGATTTGTATCTCGCTGCCATTCTCTCATCTCTTGTCTATGTCTGATCCGTAAGTGTATACACGGCTGTAAATATTTATACTGTTTTCCTTCCTGGGCCTAACCGGGCATATAAATAGCTGTAAATAGGTTTTTGCTATCCTATTTTCTGTCTTTTTTGTCATTTGTGTACATAGTTGTAAATAGTATATCTTTGTCTTTTTTGTAATTTATGTACATAATTGTAAATAGTCTGTACCTTTACTGTCCCGTCTTTTGGTGTATTGTAGCAAAAGTAATGTTTCATCGAGTGCATGTATTTATATGTTATGACTATGTAAAGCGTGGTGAGTCTGGTCATAGGCTGGAGTACCCGCTATATAAAAATCCGTTATTATTATTATTATTATTATTATTATTATTATTATTATTATTATTATTATTATTATTATTAAATCTTGTCTGCGAATTGTATTATATGTTGAGCAAAGTCATTTTTGACTCGCTTCATTGTCTTCACCAGCTGCAGGAAAATCAAATTTCTGATCGCCACTATGACTTCTCGCGAGGGGAGGTAATGAGGCGTGTGACCCATTTAGAATAGATTTGAGTGGCCAGGAATTGAATTGGTTTTCATTTTTGGAATGATTCCGTGGTTGAAGTGCGACCAATTGATTTTTTGATTACATAATTGGATGAATTGTTTATAATAACCACTTATGGCTTAAACGAAGGGAGGAGGGGGAGGAGGGTGGAGGAGTAAGTTTATGTAGAATAGACTGCGTATCAGTGATTGATTGAATTAATTATATTTATTAAATGCTTCAGTGAATGACTTGAGACAAGTCAATTTATCGATTAAGACATTTTTGGATGAATGTTAGTTATCACTATGACTTGTCGCGAAGGGAGGTAAACAGGATTGTGACCCAGTTAGAATAGACTTCTGTTCAGTCAGGAGTACTCCCCTTTGTACATCATTTTAAAAAATAAATAAATAAACCAATGAATTTATTATTTTTTTTGAATGATGTATAAAGGGGAGTACTTTGCCTGAGTAAGTTCACTGCTTTAAACAATATATTCTTTATTATATAATGAAGCTTTTAATTTTGCTACATCGTGGCAGTCATAAGTTAACATTGATTGATTGAATTGTGTACACCTTTACTAAAATATTTTTATAGTGTTACCAGTGATTTCCCACCCACACATTTTTGTTTTTAGGAGTACTATTTATAGAAATGTATACGTTTCATGGAACGATTAGGATTTGGTGACATCGTTGCCAGTTCGTTGATGGGTTTGTTTGAATTGTTGCCGGTTCATTGATTGATTTGTTTGAATTTGTTGCTGCTAGTTTATTCATTAGTTTGTTTGATGTTTTTGTTGCTAGTTTATTGATTTCTTAGTTGTTTCAATTGTGTTTTATGTACAATCCTATGTGTGAGATCAGTGCTCTTGTGTGAGTGTGCGAAAAGAATTTTTTTTTTTTTGGAATGGCGTGGTTTTGACAAATAAAATTTATTAAAGAAAGCTTCAGTGATAAATCCGTCTACGTGCAATTTTGATGATGATGATGATGGTGATGATGATGATGATGATAATGATGATGATCATGATGGTGATGATGATTATAATGATCATTGATGATTGATGATGATGGTGATGATGATGATTATGATTACGATTATGATGATGATTATGATGATGATAATAATTGATGATTGATGATGATGATGATAATAATAATTATTATTATGATTATTATGATTATTATGATAATAAAAAAAAAAAATAATAATAATAATAATAATAATAATAATAATAATAATAATAATAATTATTATTATTATTATTAATATTATTATTATTATTATTATTATTATTATTATTATTATTATTATTATTATTATTATTATTATTATTATTATTATTATTATTATCCAATTTTTAAAGAATACTGCAGATGTAAATCGGTCCACGTGCAATGTTGATGATGTTGATGATGATGATGATGATGATGATGATGATGATGATGATGATGATGATACCTATTATTATTATTATTATTATTATTATTATTATTATTATTATTATTATTTATATTGGACTGTATATAACCCATGTATTATCCTAACCTTCTTTTCTTATTTAAAGTATTGGTGCTTACTGCCAAGATATTGATGTATTCTGGTCTATAAATTAAAAAATAAAACGTCGTCTCGTGGATTTTATCAATTGCGCCATCCCAACCAAGCTATATGTACTCATCATGCTCCTTTGCCATTGCAGACGCAGACACAGAAGCGAAAGTACCGAGGCCTGAAGAGAGCAGTTAGCCAATCGCAGCGCCAAGTCTACCGCGCGCACGCGGGCTCTATTCGACCTCGACCAATCAGCGCGCCCAGTCTGTTTATGTACGCGACAGCGCAGAACAGGCCCCCTGAGCGTTCCACCAGCGCCGCCGCTGTCTATCAGTCCATGCAACGTCGACTACACTCTGCGCAGTCCAGAGGTAAGAGAAGAGCTTGCCTAAGTAGGTATATAGCAGTATATTTATAAAATAATATGAATGATTTGATTTAAGCCTATTATGCCTTCCAGAAACCTAAAGCCTATTTGAGACTAGTGAGAGAATAAATAGGCATACTGACTTTAGAATGTGGCCTTCGCGGTCTGTTCTAGACACCCATCGAAAAGCAATTCAAATGAATTCCATTCAATTCAACAAATCTGTCTTATTATCAATGGACTTTTGTACATCTATTTGTGTTACATTTGAATAAATGAAAGCATGCCATGATAGTGAGGGCAGGGTATGGAGGATGAGAGGGAGAGGAGGAAGGGGCGGGGGAGGAAGGGGTCAGAGGTGGAGTAAGGGTGTGTGTGTGTGTGACGTGAGAGTAATGACAGTCCGAAAGTGCATTGGAATCGGTGGCGAGTATGTTGAAGAGCACTGAAGTGGTCCCATATGATGAGGCTTCGGGAGAAAAAATGTTTTTTTTTCAAATTGATGAAGCCTTCTTGTATATATTTTAAAAAGTCTCAAAACTTATGAACCAACGCTCGTATACTTGTTAGAATGTCGGAATGGGGATTCACACTCACATCAAATGTCGTGAAAATCCATGCTACGCAAAGAGCGCAACGTCAGTAAAGAAGAGGCGCGTGGACTTCATTTTAAAGGACGTGTAAGAAAACATTTGATGTTTAAAATCCTGAAATTAATATGGTGTATTTATTAATTAATTAATTAATTCATTTATTTATGTATTTATTATTATTATTATTATTATTATTATTATTATTATTATTATTATTATTATTATTATTATTATTATTATTGTTATTGTTATTATTATTATTATTATTATTATTATTATTATTATTATTATTATTATTATTATTATAAATTATTATTATTGTTTTATTTATTTTAAAATATTTAATTTATGTATGAATTATTATTTGTGTGAAAGGAGTCAGCTTTCTGTACTCTCTCTTTTGTACGGTGTGCTACGTCCCTCAATAGCGCGTTAACAGACCTGAACATTGCCATATGCGACAGGTTCAAATAAACAGGCATGCTGAGCACCAGGTCCGTTGCAGTAACGTCAACATCCATGGCAAAGGACACGGTGCGTTTGATTGCTTCCAAGTGGCATTTCGGTCAGCGCCTTAAGCTAATCTTTGTGTTTGGCGAGCGCGCTGTAAAGAAAAGTATGACTGTATGTGTGCAGAATCCAGAGTGGACGTGAGTGACAAGCCGACTATCCATGAATACGTGAGAACTGCGACGCCTTCTGTCATCACCCCGGAAGACCTGGATGACGTCCACCTCAAGATGGAGAACCTGGAGTTTGATATCCTCACGCTGGTCAGTCTTCGGCATATTTATTCTTATATAATTATGACTAATTTGTATTAATTTTAAATCAGTTGCTCTTCTTATTTAAAACCCTTTCGCTAGTTAAAAGACCATATAATAATTATGACTAATTTGTATTAATTTTAAATCAGTTGCTCTTCTTATTTATAGCGCTTTCGCTAGTTAAAAGCCCAATCATTTATTCAATCGCATGGACTCTAAAGATCCTGACGCTCATGTCCTAGACGTACGAGGGCCGGCTACACACAGACACCCAGCAAG
Organism: Oncomelania hupensis; assembly: GCA_036898135.1. Classification (NCBI taxonomy): domain Eukaryota; kingdom Metazoa; phylum Mollusca; class Gastropoda; order Littorinimorpha; family Pomatiopsidae; genus Oncomelania; species Oncomelania hupensis. The sequence goes on along the minus strand of CM072517.1, from coordinate 52,176,261 downwards.
CACTAGGACCCCTCTACCCCATATTCGGTCGCACAGGACTGTGCTCAGTTGTCTGGGGGTCGGACGATGCGCCGAGAGACTACAAATGAGCGCCTCCGACGGCTTGAGTCTGTATCGACCAGCGCCTTGAGAAGCTCTTGAGCTTGAAAAGCGCTATGTAAGAACAAATATATAAATAAAATAAATACTTGAGCCAACATCCACTATTATTCTTGTCATCGTTGTAGATGTTATCCTTTTCATCATCATCATCATCATCATCATCATCATCATCATCATCATCATCATCATCATCATCATCATCATCATCATCATCATCATCATCATCATCATCACCATCATCATCATCATCATCATCGTCATCGTCGTCATCACCATCATCATCAACATCATCTTCATGAACATCATCGTTTTTTAAATCAAATCTACAGTCATCATCGTGGCTTTTGTGATATCAGTAGATCGCTTCCGCACATTAATTTGCCAACCTATTTCAACGCGCATTCAAATCTTTTAAATGGGGGATGACATGGTATAAGCCTCGAAGATCGGCGTCTTCAGGGCTGTGTAAGGGTGGGAATGGGTAATTAGAACCTGCATGACATCTTTTTTACAAGGACAAGCGCCAGCGTTGAAGAAACTGTTCACACCGAAAAACGAAGTCCGAAAGACAATCACACAAGCCATTGGACAACACGATGACATGCTCACAGTGGTGAAGAAACGGAAACTCTGATGGTATGGCCACGTCACCAGATAATCAGGCCCTTGCAAAGACCATCCTGCAAGTCACTGTGCAAGGAGGCAGAAGAAGAGGGAGACAGAAAAAGGGGTGGGAGGACAACATTCGAGAATGGACTGGCTTTACACAATGAGCGAAGCAGAGAAAGATGGAGTACGCTGATTAAACTATCATCTGTGGTGCCCCAACGACCTTCGAGTTACGGGATAGGACAGAATAGGATAAGATGATGATGAGGACGTCCATTTACACTGTACCAATAAATATCTTTACGTCCTTAATGAAATTATTTGTTGGTGGCGCACGTGTATCATGTAGACCCCTGCCATCGTGTGATTGCTTGTCTTGGGCAGGAGAGTCGCTGTGAAGTCAAGCTGGAGGACGAGAGGAATTTCTATATCCCTTCTTTCAAAGTCAAGCCCAAGGAGCCCCCGCCTCCACCCCAACCCTTGGCAGAACCCAAGGAAAAGCACTGGACCCCGGAAATCATCGAAAACTTGTTCCATCCCAACCTGCAACCTCTTCCCAGCCACGCGCACGTGTGCGACGCTAGGTACAATACAATACAATACAATACAATACAGTGCAGTGCAATAGAATACAATACAATGCACTACAATACAATACAGTAAGACTATAATACAGTAATATATGCAATACAATATAATACAATTTAATACAATACGATAAAATTCAATACGATGCAATACAGTAAGAATGCAATACAACACAACATAATACAATATTCTACAATACAAACCAATACAGTAACAATACAATATAATACAATATTATAATTTCCACACACGCTGTGATACCCAGACTAGCACAAACAGAACCCACTTACACAAACAAGCTTTCCCTGTGTTTCTGTCTGTCTGTCTCTCTGTCTGTCTCTCTCTCGCTTTCCTTCTCTCTCTCTCTCTCTCTCTCTCTCTCTCTCTCTCTCTCTCTCTCTCTCTCTCATACACACACACACTTCATACACACAACGCAATAGAAAAGATGCAATTCTGTCGCAAACAAAGCGTTTTCTTTACGACATGCAGGTTCCGAGGGTGGAGATCATCAGAGCAGCCCGGGCGGCATCGCATTTTAACGGTGCCCACTTTTGACAGTTCTCCCCATGGCCGTCTTCTGGCCAAGCAGCGTGCACTTATGCTGGCGCCCGTGGGACACATGCACAGAGACTTCGTGGTTAGGTAAGTGACATTTTAGGGTTCAGTTTTTGTGTGTGTAGATTTGTCTGGATTTCGTTCATTGTACATCTACATGAACCAGTTCAGTCGTTTCCCAGTAATCTTTCATGCAGTCGGTTGGGGGTGCGTGTGCAAGGGTGGGGTGGGGTGGGTGTGAAAGCATTTGGGACGGCCTTTTTTTGTCAGGGCCATCTTTTTGAGAGTTTTTGCTGATCTCCCTATCCCTTGCTTCTTAAATAATAATGAAGACCAAATCTTTAAAATAGTCGGGAGTCAGAACGAACCAAGGTCCAATCGTCGGTCCGTGGGTCGATAGGTCCGTTACTCGCGATATATCAAGAACAACTGAATAGATTTTGATCACACTTCATAGGAACATTTATCTAGGTTTGTGGCCAGCCTCCCGTGCCGTTGTATGTGCGCTATTGTAAAGGTCACGATCGCTGGGGTCAATTCCTTCATAAACAAGTCTTGCTCTGTATCTCAAAAAACACCCCTTGGGGTCATGAGCAATCTTGCCACTGTAGATTGTTCTAACCTATAAAGGGCAAAGTGAAAGCCCCAGTTGAAAACCTGTCTTGACTTTGTAGGCATGACTGATTCACTGAGGCAACAGTACCCCCGTTGGAGTGCCGGGGGTTTCAGTATAAATAGTATCCCCACTTTCTGGAAATTTAGTGCTTTAAATTCCCACTGTCGCTGTCTTCCTCATTTGCTCTTTCCCATTCCTGATCTGTCCTATCACTCTGCTATACTATCTTCTTCTTCTCTAGATCAATGACCTACCTTTTTTCTTGAAAACTCTTCCTGGACAAGACTCCTTGTTTGTGTATGAGGTCTGTTGGATCAGCTTGGGAGTGTTGGACGCTTTCTGCCGGGTGGTCACTAGGGCTTCCTATGATGTTATTATTTAGCAATATAGGCATTTTATATGTATGTGTTTTGTTGATGATTTATAATGATGTTTGTATTCTATTTTGTTTTTGTAACCGGGGGTTCGAGTAGTTGGGGTAAAGCCTCAGCCGTCCCCTGCGTGGGATGTCTTTATTTTAAA